>OY728137.1:1062236825-1063464682 GCA_963277665.1 Viscum album
TGCGTTCTTCGCGTTCTTTGCAAAGAGGATGAAGATCATCAAGCCTCCCCTCATTCTCCCAAACCCCTCTCAACACAACTAGACTAACAAAATAAGAGTTGTCTTATTTTATTATCGCACATGCCAATGTTTGAATTTCAAAAATAAACAGTCAATTAAATGAATTAATTTCAATGATTTAACTGCCCAAATTAACGAGGCATTTATTAACCAGATGAAACGCATGGGTTGACTTCATTTAAAAGGGGGTGCGGGTGCGTTTCTTAATTTAAGGAGGGGGGTTGAAAAAGGTGGGGCTTGTTTGGGCCCCACCACACAAATATCTTACCCAGTGGTGTAGGATATTGTGGGTCCCACATTAACCCCTTAACATAGGTTAAACAACTTAAATAAAATAAATGGTGCGGACAATTTATTTTATTCATTTACTTAACCTGAAAATTAAAAAAAACACACCCAAGAAAACGAAACTCCGGAAAAGGTGTTGTTATGAAATTATTTGTGCTTCAATTCCAACGGTGCCCTCAGAATCTAATTCAGAGCCCAAGTTAAAAAGTTAGAAAAACCCGCTCGTTCGTTCACTGAACGTACCCGAGCTAAACATCGGAAAATGATTCCGGGCACACCGGGCCACGGAATCAGGTTCCGTCAGAAACTGAATTCTTGTAAATTCCTAAGAAAATTAAGTAAAAAATTTCCTTGAAATTTCCGGGTCTTTACATTACTCCCACAACAGGGATTTACATCCCCGTAAAGCTTTAACACAAACTAGGGATACAAAAGCGGTACCGAGCACGCATCTGAGACTTCTGCTCCCAAGTGCTCACCTGGAAGTTCTCGTACTGCTAGTGAAAGTGCACCCGAGGAATTGACCGTCCTCGTAGGATCCGCTCCTATTGTTCCTCGACCCCCCCTGGACATTCCTTGAGGGTCACCCCATCGCCCAATTCCAGCACCTCATGGTCGATGAAAAGATAAGGGTTGTGTTCGTATCTCCTCAGTTGAGATACGTGGAAGTTGTCGTGCACCTGGTGCACCTGAGGTGGGTGGGTCAAGCGGTAATCCACCTCTCCTACCCTGCTGAGGACCTAGAAAGGTCCGTTGATCCTCGATGATAACTTGTCGCCTCGGCCACATCTCTGTAACTCACGTCGAGGCGAGACCCTTAGGGAAACTTGGTTGCCATCCTTGAACTCTAGTGGTCGCCGCCTCCTGTAAGCACTAGACTTTTGCCAGATCTGAGCTGTCCTCATCCGCTCTTGGATGAGTTGGACCTTTCTGGTCCTACAAGAGCTGCTGAGATTTTTTCTTTGCCGATAAGAGAAATCTGGTCTCATCCCCTGGATGAACCACATTCTTCGCCTAATATAGTCAATCCCGAAATGGATCATACTAACCCATACAAAGGATGATGTAGTAAGGCCTCAATGCTACTACCAAGAGATCCAACCATTACTCTCCCCTCTAAGGGTTGAGTCACACTGTCGGCATCAGTGTTTGGTCACTGGGTCTCCTCCAGTAGGTATCTCAAAGTGAGGGTCAAGTCAACTGTTTTTTAAACCAGAACCTCTTAGTAACAACATAAAGAGAGGACAGGAAGGAAAATTCCACAAGAAAGGTGTCTTCTATTACTACAGCTCAACGTACAAAGACACAAAGCATCTACAAACAAACATCAACAAAGCTATAAGAATCATAAAAAAAGTCTCCCGGTCTGGAGCTAGTCCCACTCCTGTCCATCTGCTCTCAGAGCTCCATGATCGTAGGCCTCAGCTGCCTGAAGCTGAGCTCTCCCATCTCCACTAGTTCCCTACGGTCGGGGTGGACCTCCTTGTGGTGGTGGTGGCAACACCTCGAAGCGTTTTCCACCTCCAGCTGCACGGCCAGCTCCCCTGCCATGGTCTCCTGCTCCATCCGTTCCGCCTCGATCGAACCACTGCCTCTGCCTGGGAGGTCTTTTGTTCATCTGCTGGTCATCCGTATGGCGGGTTGGACAGTCACGAGCCATGTGACCAACCCCGCCGCAGGAGTAACACTGTCCTCTCATGGTAAGTCGTTGTCCACACCGGGTTCCTCACAAAAATGATCATATGTCATGCGGTCGACCACCTATAGGTCTTGTCCTCTTGGACCCCTATGTCATCTGTCTACTGCCCGCTACAGAAGACTCTGCCACATGCCGGCTAGTGGTGGGTCCTGCTGCTGGAGACTGCTCAGCAAGGAAACTATCCACTAAGAGGGATCGCTCCAACACCCCTGCCTGTGATGGAATGTTGTGAGAAAAAACTGATGCTCTGATATCTCGCACGAGTCCCTGCATGAAGGTTCGTGCCCTGATGAATGGGTCACGTACCATGTCCGTCGAATAACGTGAGAGATCGGTAAGCCTTGCCGCATACTGGGCTACTGTCATGCTGCCCTGCCGCAACTAGAGTTGCTCCTAGATGCGCACCGCATGGAGGGTGGCTAGGACGAACTCTGAGCAGAAAAAGGCTCTCAAAGTCTGTCCAAAGGAGAGATGCCTCGTCGTGCACCTGAAGCATCAAGCTTCACCATCTGCCTGCTACCGCATGCCGGAGCCTTGCTACAAAGACCACCATAAGGTCAGCTGGTGTCCCTACCAAACGGAAAACTCGTACAACTGCCTCCAGCCAATCCTCGGCTACCTGAGGGTCCGTCTCCCCATAGAACTTGGGCGGTCACTGACGCTGAAACTCGTGTAGTGCACTAAGGCGACGTGCACCGTCAGCGGCTGGGGCTGGTAGCCTCGTCGCTCGGTGGGCTGTCGTCACGTAAAACGCTCGGAACCCTAGCTGGCTGCCACTGTGGGGCCATCCTGTAAAGAAACAGGTGCACCACGGTCAAACAGTATACCTGGTGAGTTGAAATAAATTAATCCCAAAGAAAACATTAAACACGCATGCAATCAATGTTTTCGAGCATTAAATAGAAAATCAGAAGTCAGGGTCCTGGTGTACAGATACATCGGCCGCCGCACCAACATTGGACTCCCTGGACTAATAACCACAACCAATACCCTTAACATTATTGATTCACATAGAAGAAAGATCAGAGTCCAATGTTCTACGGTAAAACCGAACTCCTCTGATTCCAATTTGTCATGACCCGTCCTCGGGGCCCATGCAGGGACAACCCCAAGGCCGCGTTCCATAGGCCAGGGGATGGAGACTAGCACCAAGGCGCAATTCCCAGTAAAAAGGGAGGGCATTTCCTTTGGAATGTTAACAACAACCACAGAGCAAGCAAGCATAATTAAACATTACGTAAAAACTGGGTACAACAGTAAGTGCGGAAAAGTAAGTGGGCCATAATACAAACCCAAACTGAAAGTAAAGTACAACTGGAAAGTGAAAACATCAACTGAATGTAATGTTGCAGCCTCGAGCCGTCCACTGGAAGTCCCACCTGAAGGGTGGGTACATATAGCCTCCACAGCTCCTCGGGTCCAGCAGTCCGCTCCGAGTACGCCTCGCCTAGTGATCCACCTCCGGGTACTGTCCTGCTCCTCATGCTTCAACCACGATCAGCATTTTCTGTCGTCTGTAACCATCACAACGTAGTGGAAGCATAGCCCGTGCAGGGGTGAGTATAAGCTACTCAGTAGGGACCTCGATACCCCCAAAGGTCTCCCAGAATCCACAAAGGAAAATCCACAAAGGAAAGAAACAATCACGAAGTAACATCCGACACTACTTAGGTATATGCCCATACATATACCTAAGTCGTCAATTCTCGTTCGGCTCTAACATCCGAGCTCAAGTACAACCCAGTCCACATAGGAAACCACAACCCAATCCACACAGGAAAGAATAACGTAGTCCACACAGGATATTAAGTCAATCAAATTGAAGATATGGATTGAATGTCAAGATACAACTCACACGGGTATACTTTTCATGATTTCAAAACCACGACAGCTGGAGAACTCCTCCTCTGTCGAGTACTGTGGGCCTGCTGCTACAACTAAGCGCTTCCCACTATGGGTCTGCCGCTACAACAAAGTGCTCCCCCTCATAGGCTCCAGAGGCACTCCTTCTGTTGAGTACCGCAGGTCTGCCGCTACTATCAAGCGCTCCTCCGCCGTGGGTCTGCCGCTACAACCAAGTGCTCCCCCTCATAGCCTCCAGAGGTACTCTTTCTGCTGAGTACCGCGGGTATGCAGCTACTACCAAGCACTCCTCCGCCGTGGGTCTTCCGCTACAACCAAGTGCTCCCCCTCATAGCCTCTAGTGGTACTTTTTCTGTTGAGTACCGCGGGTCTGCCGCTACTACCAAGCGCTCCTCCGCTGTGGGTCTGCCGCTAAAACCAAGCGCTCCCCCTCATAGCATCTATAGGTACACCTTCTGTTGAGTAGTACGGGTCTGCCGCTACTACCAAGAACTCCTCCGCCGTGGGTCTGCCACTACAACCAAGCACTCCCTACTGGGCTATCCGAAATACACTGAGTTGATAGATCCACAGTCGTCAAGTCTCAGCCAGCTTCTAGGTCTCTGCACTCTGCTAGCTCGTCACCGGGATGGTCCTCTCCATGAGCTACAGGTCGATACTCCAAGTATCATGGAGTTCCAGGAAGAAGTATCTCAACGGACTGTCTTGTCATAGGGGTCTCAACACAATAGACGGCGCATCAGTCGGACGCCCGATCTGTGAGTTACTAGCCTTTTTCGTCCTAGGGGCCTGGTCGGTTTCGAGTGCGAACCGACCCAGCCAGGTCTCGGCTGTACCCCGAACTCTCATAGGGTATGATCATAGGGACCATTTCTCAACGTGATCACCAATGCTGCTGACAGTTCGCCAAACGGACATCCGGTTTGAAAGCTATCAGCTTTTCCGTTCCAAGGGCCCAGTTGGATTTCGGGTTCAATCCAACCCGGCCATTATCCAACTGCATCCAAAACTCAGGCCAAGGATGGAAAAAGTTTTGTCTCATCATGGGGAATCCAACAAATTCTACATCACGTCAATCGGACGTCTGAAGCTCAAGTTATAAGCGTTTCCGCTCCTAGGGCCCGGTTGGTTTCGTGTACGAACCAACCCAGCTTAACCCAAAGTACTCTAAAACCTTGAGTGTAGTATACAAAAATGACCGTCTTTATCCAAGGATCACATCGCCATTGACGGTGCATCGATCGGAGGTCTGCAGCCCATGTTATGGGCAAAAGACAGTGAGAGGTCCGATATTAGGGGGTTCGGGCCCGGTCTGACCAGGCTCGGTACCCCCTGGGTCGGCCCAAACTGGGCGACCCGACCTGGGTCCAGGTCCGGCCCACTTGGGCATGGCCCGGCCCGGCCTGGGCGTGGCCCGGGCTGGCGGGCTGGCCGGGCGGCTCGGCTCGGCGCGCTGGCGCTGGCCAAGCGGTCGCACAAAGGGGTGCCGCCCCTTTGAAAGAAACCGTTGCCCCGCGTGGGGGCCGCCCCTTGCCAACAGACGTGGCCGAGCGCCGCATCCCGCCTCCCTCGGTCCCACGCGGTCGCAGGACCAGCAGCCTACCGCTGCGGCTTCAGTCGCGGCGGCCCATCCCGGCGGCGCGCGGGGCGCCGCCGCCTCTGGCCGCCGACAGAGTGTTCCACGGACCACCAGACGAGCTCCGGTGGTCGGTTTTGCCCGTTGTCTTCTCCAACAGCCCTCCCGGGGCAGATTCTTCACTACAATTACCTCAAAACGCCTGTTCGGCCTGCTTCATCATCGCCCGCCGATCCGCACACAAAGAACGAAGAGACGGTGGGTTCGGACTTGTTCGTTGGTCCGCACCCACCGCGTTAGCGGTTTAAAAAGGCTTCCGACAATTTTTAAACACATGCCGAGGATATAAATCACATAGATTTAACTGAACCAGAACACCTACCTCAAGCGTCGTCAAGTGATGGTTCGTTGCGGAAAATCATGTCGCAGAAGAAGGCGTCACAAAAGGGGGATCGTCGTGTCGTGGAGAAAGTGTCGTGGAAGAAGCGTCGCAGAAGAAGGGTCGTTGGCATTGCAGTACATGGCTTCGCGTAGTTGATCTCCGAGGATTCGGCGTTCTTCATCAGAGATCAGTGTGTTCTTCATGTTCTTCACGTTCTTTGCGAATAGGATGAAGATCTTCAAGCCTCCCCTCTTTCTCCCAAACCCCCCTCAACACAACTAGCCTAATAAAATATAGTTGTCTTATTTTGTTATCACACAAGCCGTTCTTTGAATTTCAAAAAGAAACAATCAATTAAATGAATTAATTGCAACGATTTAACCACCAAAATTAATGAGGCGTTTATTAACCTGATTAAATGCATGGGTTGACTTCCTTAAAAAGGGGGTGCAGGTGCGTTTCTTAATTAAAGGAGGGGGGTTGAAAAGGTGGGGCTCGTGTGGGCCCCACCACACAAATATCCTACCTAGTGGTGTAGGATATTGTGGGTCACACTTTAACCCCTTAAAATAGGTTAAAAAACTTAAATAAAATAAATGGTGCGACCAATTTATTTTATTCATTTACTTAACCCGAAATTTTTTAAAAAAACACACCCGAGGAAACGCAACTCCAGAAAAGGTGTTTCTAAGCAATTACCAGTGCTGCCATTCCAACGGTGACCTCGGAATCCGATTCCGAGCACCGGATCAAATGTTAGAAAAACTCGCTCGTTCGTTCCCTGAACGTACCTGGGCAAAACTTCGGAAAATGATTCCGGGCACACCGGTTCTCGGAATCAGGTGCCATCAGAAACTGCGTTCTTGTAAAATTTCCATGAAAATTAAGAAAAAAAATTCCTTGAAACTTCCAGGTCTTTAAAAATTATCCAAAATATTGCATCCCCTTTTTCCTCCTAGACTGAGTAGTGTAATAGTTCCATTATGGAGTTGAGGATGAGGTTGACAGTGTAATATAAATTGAGATTACTGGATGATGGTGTGGGGTTGGTAGTTTATTGTAATGACCCAAAAAATTGGGCTCTGCTGCGTATTGATACAGTGTCAGTATGCTATCACATATAGGTTGAGGCAGTTGATACATGATAATTTAATTACCCCACTCAAGAACTTGAGATAAAACTAGTATTCTTCTCCGAAAGGATGTTATGGAAAAACCAGCTGTGTAAGTGCTTTGTGGGTCAAATAGAACATTATATTATTAAATAATCACCCATGTAGATAGTAATAAACCTTCAATACTGGTTCCAATTTGATTTTATAGGACTATGAAATAGAAATAGTTTATATTCAATGAATGTGAAATGAGGTATAAGATTTTTTTGGCATGATGTACCTACTCTCTTTGTGTTTGATGATTCGATGAAGTTTTCTTACACAAAGTTGACCCTAGTAAAGCATAAGGGTACTATTTTTAATTAGTTGATTGTGTTGAATCCTCGCATTATTACCAATACGGGAGAGTCTTAAGTGGTAGACATTAGCTATAAGATATTGAGTGACTAAATACCTATAGGGAACTCACCAGATTATAATTATGATGTTGGAAATCATGTCATCTTTTTTCAGTGATCGACATTGGTCAAAATCATGATGTTGTTGGATGTGATGTGAGTGTTTCACCATTCTCCTCTAGTTGTGCATAAAAATGTTGGGAATATGTATAGTGACCTTATGAGGTAGTTTTGTTAGTTTTACATGAGACAAATAATAGATTTTTTCATCTCATGGTGCCCCACTTGTCAGTAGGTGATTGGTAAGAACCATGTTTTTCATAGATTTTTTCATCCCCTTGAGATCCCAGAGTGGAAGGGGCATATCATATATATTGAAATTTTTATTGTTCTCACATGTAAATTTAATATCCATGATACCATATAGGTAATATTTTTTAGATCCATGAAGTTGGAATTCTATTTTTATTAGAGATAATATTGCGGTGGAGATTTTGGAGAATTTTTCATATGGGTCACTTTTAGCGTCCATGGGTTGATCTGAATGATTATTTATTAACGTGATGCATTGTTTACATCATTATTGCGAATAGGGATGAAGAAGTAAGTTAAAACCATGATGATGATGAGTATATCCATCTACAACCATATAAATATATATACCGATGACACTATTTAGGGGTTGCCAGATATGTTAACGGATATCATTATATACTTAGACTTTAAAAGGATGGATAACATTTCCATGAAAATGTTTTCATGCGAAAAAATATACCATTTCAATGAAATAATTTGTGTCCATATATGGTAGAACCTATGTGTATCCTTTGTGAAGGACATTGATCTAGGAGACATATCTTATGTGTCTAGAGTTAGTGCAGGCATTGATGGAGAAGGTCATGGTCATCTATGAGAGGATAAGGATTGGCCATAGAAGTATTATGTCATAATCATACCGAAATTGTGGGAAATTTAAGATCACATAGGGAGACAACATTATATTAATAGTCTCATCAAAATGATAATTCCAAAGGATTTTTATGGGAGGGATGATATCAACAAGACTCATCAGTTAGTTTGAGATCGAATAGATTCCAACCTCTTTGTCCTACACACATTGCTGGAGTGGGTTCCTAACATCTTCAATCTATCATAAATGAGGATATAAGTTAATGAAATTATTCTTGTCATTGACTGGAAAAAAATATAAACTGTTGATGGATCTGCCTTTGTGGAGCACCCGATGGAGAGAAAGGATTAACGGGAGAGGTACCTACATGGATGGATTGTCCCCTTGGTTTTCATGTTGTTGTTGCATAAAAATGGTCATGAGAGCTCGTGGGATAGGAAGTGCTAGATATGAGCTCATTTTCCCTTGCCATTTTTTTCTTTTTTTGGATGAAAATCAAAAATGAGGGAATTATTTAGAGACCCATTATTTCCTTGTAATACATTGAAATATTTATATATACCTATCTAGAGCGAGGTAATGGGACGACATGCAATTGTGTGACCCTGTGTTCCTAAAATTAATTTTATTAAAATTTTAAAGTATTTATTTATTATTTCTACGTCTATTTTTAAATAATGCATGATTACACATATATGGAACCTAGAATCATAAATATGAAAACAACAATGTGTTCGAAACCTGATTGTTTCCCTAGGTGGGACATAAAATAGCTTATATTTGGGTGTTTTGATTAAATTGATTTTGGTCATACATTATGGAGATAAATTAATAAGTTAGAATAACAAATTTATTTATTTATCATAAATATATTTACTATAAATCTATCATTATAGTGATTTTACTATAGTTAGCTTCAATATTTTGGGACCATCATGAGCTTTTTAATCCTCCTTCAATTGGCAAATCGACATATGAAAACAATTAATCTACAGATCAGAGTAGATGGAGAAACAATGAATGAAAATAAATCCATAAATAATTGGTGGGAATGGAATTCAATAATGAATGATCCAATTTTCATATTATACAAATATATTCATGGATTTATCCTATTTTGATTAAGATGATTATGTAGAATCATCTTGTTTATGATTTGTGCTAATTGGTGATCCTTGGCATGCTAATATATACCAATTAAATTTATTATCAATATTTTATTAACCATGAATATTAACTTTATTGAAAATTGGAAAAATATAAATATGTAATGATTAATGAAATATGGCCTTTTATTCTTTCGGACCACAATTAAATGATGTTCTTCACTAGTTGGACCCTGCAGTCCCGGTTTGAATTTGTGTGGTGGTAGTGAACCTATTAGGACCATAGGAATAAAAAAAGGTGAGGAAAATATGATGATTAATAAATTATGAAAACCAAGGTTTTATGGGTTTTGGGTCATCTATAAGTTGATTTGTAGTTGCACATAAGGATATGAGACTAAAGGGTATCATAAGGAATAACTAAGGATTGTTCATATGAAATAAAAATCTGGTTTTTGAGAAATGTCTACCAGATTCAATGAATTGAGGTGCTCTCCATAGATATTTGGAGGTGTGAATTGTATATTAAGAATCCATGGGTTTAATATCTAGAATCTTGTAAATATATATGAGTTTCTTGAAAAATCCTGAATACACACAGTGATGTTTGATGAACACACAGTATGTTGGGACTTATGCGGTTGCAGATGGTGTTTTTGAATGGTAAAGGATGGAATGAAATGTATCCCTCCTACATGTCGTTTAATTATTCCATAGCTGCAATAACCATGTGGTATAAAAAAATAGTCCCCTCACATGACATTTACCATTTTGTAATTTATGTGGAAACCAAAATCTCTCATATCTCTTCCATTAGAGAATAGAATATTAAAAATGAGTATCATATCCTGAGTGATTTTCAATGTAGAATGTGATTGTTCCCTCTAATGTGTAATGTGTGATAAGATGTGAAATTTTAATGGAATATATGTTATTAACATGATTCCCACCCACAATTGTAATCAGGAAGAGGATCACTAGTTGCCTATAGAGTCAAACCACACAACTACATGAGATAGGGCCTCTACATACTAAGTGAAACACCCTAGCAGATATGCGAGGTCCGTCAATTACCATAGTGGATCCCACATGTATCACTATGGAACTGGACATCTACTATATAGTGGAACCCCCGATCAACATATACATGGGTCCTCTATCTACAAAGTAAAACCTTCTATTAGATATCACCCAGGTCTTCATGATTAGAGATTGGAACCCCCCATCATCATGGGTGTGAGTACCCAATTGATATAGTGGAACCCCTATCAGATAGGTTGTAGATCCATAGGAAATTATAGTTAAATTCCCCAGGTTGCATATAGGTGTGAGTTCAAGATTTTCATAGTGGACCCCCCATGCATTAGGTAATGGTTCTTTTATAGATACTCATATTGTGGAACATCCTGATGCACATGTGAATGAGACTTATACCTGGATTTTGTGCCCACATTAATTTGTTGCATAATAGAGAGGCATAGGAATTCAAGGTTTCTTCTAGGAAGAATTTGTAGATGATGGAAAATAATGATGGACTTTTGGAACTGTTGGTGATTCTTCTAATGGGATGATATATGAGACATAGATCCTATTAATATCCGAGTTTTGATCCATTTTTTTATCATATATTATATGGATCCATTCCTTTTTATTTGGTTACTCTCCTTCCAAGAGTTTTCAAAGAATCATAGGGTGCTCCCAACACATTCAGTTATTAGCATCTCATCGTAGTATAAGGTTAGTCTCCAGAAATGGGTTTGAACGATTTTTTTTTCAGATACACACATTGTTGAGCCCCTTCATCTGGGACAAGGATACCCTTTAAGATTCCCAAGTATTATGAGTCTCATTAACTATCAAATGTAATTATATTCCTATTGAATATATTACTGCTCCACCATCCATATTTAAGGGTGTCATACTGGGTATGTATATACTCACCCATGTTCCAATGTTCCCAAATTTTCCACATTGGAATATTGAAAAGGCTATCTTGACTTATAATATTATCTTCACTCACATAATTTTTCCACACAATTTGTAATGGCCAAACCATAGTTACCCTAATTTGATGCATTATTACATAAAATTGGTATGATCACAATAGATCAGTTTCCAAATGACTGATTAGTTTAGTATCCATGGAAGTGCAATATATATACATAAATTTTATATTAGATTATAAAATAAAAAACAACATTGTGTCTCCTTTGAAGACCATTATATCTCTTAGCCTATCCCTACTGGTCAGTAATATTATACTTTTACACATCCTTGAAAAAATAAAACATAAGAAATGGGTGAGATCAGATGCTCAGTTATGATAACAATAATTCAGAAATTATAATAAATAATAATAAAAATTTAATGTAATTTATAAGTCTAAAAAACAACAATTTTTAACTAAAGATTAATCATAATATGGAAAATATTAATCTAATCAGGATATTTTCTTATTCACATGGGTATTTTATAGGTCGAATAATAACTTGTAATATCAATTACTAATCTCATAATGATTGAATGCGTAATGTCGGACATCTTAACCACAATGTCAATGACCTATGCTAAAACACAAAATATAAATTTTTTAATTGCCTTGTTCCAAGACACAAGTTTGTATCATGAGAACTATTGATGCAACAAGGGGATATATAGGGCCCCGAAATTCACATACTACATATAATTCATTCTATATATGAAAGGGGTGAAATATCACGTAAACATTCGTGTTAAAATAACATACGAAATTTCAATACTTTAACCATAAACAATGAATGGAAAAAATAGCACAACTATAGTCAAACATATCATTAAAATATCAATAAAATATAAAATATTGTATCATAATAAATAAACTTTAATTAAACATAAAATCCAATAATAGATGTTGAAAAAGATGAAATCAACCAAAAATCTATTTGAGAGAAATATATCTGTCTACATTGAAATCATTTTAAAGTCACATAATTATAAAAGAAAAAATTTATTTTTAAAATATTCATATAATATTGTAAGGGAATATTATATGTTTTATAATTTATGAAAATAGTTCTACAAACCATATAAGAAAAAAAAACATTATTTCCATAATTTGTCCAAAATTTCATAAAGTACCTTGTTTGAAAAATGATAGAAATATTCTTTAAATTTTTTTTATAAAAAGTCAATTATCAATATGAATGACTTTAAAATATAGTCTATGAAATTTAAAAAATGTTTAGAAATACATTTTTATGAAACACGAACGTCGATGATTATATGTATTAGTAGATACTTACATATAAACACCATCAGATAATAAAGATATGGTAAAATTATCCATTAACTTTTACTTTTTATTATTCAAGGGTTTCTTAACCTCCTGTATACTAGGTAAATCATTTTTATTAAATTATAAAAAAACACATAAATAAATTCTATATCATTTATGATCTTTTAATATTACTTTTTTAATAATATTTTAGTAGTTTCATTGTTTCGGTTAATAACTGATTCACTTTCATTCGTATGTTTTGTTACATATTTCATGAATGTTTTTGGAAAGGATGCATTTAATTCACATTTAGAATGATATTGTGTTCTTAAATATTTTTTTTAATCATCAAATGAAAATTATTCTAAAAATGGTTAATGTGGGGAATGAAATATGATCGCGTCGTGGAGACGATAAGCCTTACATACGCACGAGTGACAGTATAATTTTATTGATTGTGAAATAATTTGTATTTGAATGGTATATTATATATATATATATAATCATTAACATGATATATTTATTACATAAATAAATTATAATAATTATTATACCCATCCAAATAATTAAGTGTTGAATAACAGATGATACCATGACGTGGAAATAGTAAGACGATCATTCACACGTATTGTGAATTTTTGAAAAATATGATAGATATAATAATTAATTTTGTTGTGCCATATTTATAATAACTTCATAGAATGTATAAGTTTCAGGGGTTATTATTTTATTATGGAAACAACAAGGAAGGGAAAAAAAATAACATTCAAAGAGGTCATGAAATAATTACCTATTTTTGGGGCACTTCATTTTGATTTGAACAAACTGGCTCCATAGGCGGGTCTTATGATTAATGTATATACTATATTATAAATTGAGGGTAGTTGGGAGGAGATTTGGTAAAGTTTTGTCCGAGTCAAATGGGTTTTGAGGTGTAATGTTTAGAGAAGGGGAAGTAACATTTTACAAGAGAAGTGAGGGGCACTTTAAGAAGTGCTAGAAATATTAATTTATTATAAAATCATTTTCGATTTCAAATAGCTACAAATGGATTATTGTTTAGGATAAGGTGGGTATGGGTCTAAATCATCTCATCCAATAGGTTTTAGACAAGTTTAGGTCAACATATTAACCTTATTATTTATATTTGAATATTAGTTAAAAAGTTTATCTTTTACTATGTCTTCTTGTATTTTTATAATACATGGTTATTATAGTTACTATAAAATGTAAAGAGATCCAAAAGTGGATAATTAAGGACTGATATAAAATGGAATTAGTCCTTTGTAAAAATATTATATTTGTAGGATTATTTCATCATTTAATAAAATATAAATTGTTTCAAAAACACATTAATGAAAATTTATATACTATTCACATCAAGACATTTATAATATATACTTTATTATTAAAAAAACATCATTAATTCAACGATAACAAGTAATTATTATCCTAAATATTCATATATGGTATAAAATGTTTAAAAAATAATTTTATTTTAATATTTATAATATAATTTATTTAAAACATTTATTAAAATGGTAACCACAACATCATCATTATGTTGAAAAGAAATTTATATATTTTATTTATAAAAATTATAAGTAACATAAAATTATGTATGGAATCTTTTTATATTTCTAATTAATCTTTATAGTAGAATATATCACTTATATAACCACGTTAAAAAAATGTTTTGCTAAAAGATATATTTTTATGTTACATTTTCCATAACTTTAAATTTACTTTTATAAAGTTCCATTTTCAAGTAAATGTGGCTCCATAGGGTCCCAAAATTGACCGAAGGATGCCCATTGTAGGACATTATCAACCAATCGAGTTAAGACACATGTTTGAATAATTTAATATTATTATAATATTTTTTAACCCTTATTTACCATATTATCCTTTTAACCATGGTAAATAAATTATTTATTGAAGATACTATTATTAAAGTTTAAAATTATAATTTACCTATTAATAAAATATGGTTCTTATGACTCCCAATATGGACTAAATTTTTCCAAATTCAAATCATAGAAGTCACAAAAAATAATTTAATATTAATTCCCATTGTCGAAACCAAAAAACTAGTTTTTAAGAAGTAAATATATCAAAATATTTACTTATGTTTAAATATATTTTAAATGGAAAATTATATCCAATGACCTAAATTACATTAAATGATAAATATATAATCTAAAAATACTTTGAAACCACTCAAATTTGTAATTTACCACTATAAATTAGATTTATTAACAAAATAGTTTTTAATTAATGATTCTTAATTTTCACTATTCCTGAAAATATAAAAGATATCAAAAAGATAAAAAATAATCACCCTATGCATATTATGATATTTTTAATAAATAAATGAAGTCCAATTTGTAGAATTAAATTTATTAATTTTTAAATAGTGGTTATTACTATTCATAACATCTTTTTAAATGGATAGTTTGATTGGAAATGGTGTGGTAGAACACAAAGATGCATAAAACACAAGCTATTGTAATATTCAAAGAGAAGTGTACTATAGAATCTTGGGATGTTACATTATTCCATATTTAAAATAATGTAATCCTCATCATTTTTTTAATATTACTACACAAAAATATTTGGGTGGTTCTTCATTATAAGTACCACAGGTTCCCATGTTGCCTCTTCCAATTTATGGTATATACAAAGAACTTTTAGGAGACGAGTCATCCAGTTTCTCAACATATTCTCTCTCTTTTCAAGAAACCTGATAGGCTCTTCCCAATAAGAAAGATCTCATTCCAGTTCTATTTCTTCATTGGTGTGTACCTGCATTGGGTCAGGTATGTATTTTCTCAAAAGTGATACGTGGAATACATCATTAACTTTGGAGATACATGGAGGCATTTATAAACGGTAAACTAAAACTCCAATTCATTCTATAATTTTAAAAGGTCCAATGTACTTGGGTCTTAATTTACCATTATTACCGAATCTTATTATACCCTTCCAAAGAGAAACGTTCATGAAAACATAATATACTACTTGAAATTTCTAATCCTTCCTTCAGTTATCAGCGTAGCACTTTTTCTAACTTTGAGAAGATTTTATGTGGGTTTAGATAATCTTCATCTTTTCCATTATTTTATCAACATGTTATGGGCCTATAAGGTTTATTTCCCCAATATCATCCCAATAAGTTTGTGTGTGATATATCTTTCCATATAACATTTCATATGGTGCAATATGAATATTTTAATGAATATTATTGTTACCTAATTATTCTAGGAGAGGTTAATACAGATCCCACATACCTTGAAATTCAAGGGAACAAGTTCTCAACACGCCTTCTATGGTTTGAATAGTCTGTCTTTATTGTCCATCATTTTGAGGGTGGGAGGCAGTGCTAAAATGAAGTTCAGTATCCATGGATTTCTAAAGACTTTTCCAGAATCATGATGTAAAATGGGGATCACAATCAAACACCATCGATAGCGGTATACCATGAAATCATACAACTTCATTAATATATAGTCTTTCCATACGTTCAAGGGGTATAACTTCTCTTATATCAAGAAAATGTTTTTACTTTTTAAGACGTTCAACAATGATCCATATTACATCTTTCCTTCTAGGAGTCTTCAATAGTCCTATGTCATAGTCCATCGTAATATCATCCCATTTTCACTCTGTTATGGGAAGAGGTTCCATGACTCATCTAGGATGTTTTCTTCATGCCCTCACCTATGGAAAATCCATACATCTTGACACATAATTAACAATCACCATGTACATTCTTTATCACAAAAAATGTTCCTTCAAATCTCTATATATCATTGTGCTACCAGGGTATATAAATAAATTCGAGCTATTTTCATCATCCAAAAATTCTCTTTTTAGATCTGGTATATCAGTAACACAAAGCCTCTTCCAAAATTTCAAAATTACATCTTCATATATAAATTCAACCAATCTCCCATCATTTACAACCTTAATTTTCTTTTGAAACCCTCCATCATTAGTCTAATAACTTTTGACACATTCTAGTAAATAACGTTTGGAAACCATTTGAAAAAGTATTGATGTTTCTCCTTCCATGATTATTCCCATATCTATCATTACTAGATCCATGAACATATGATCCATTTAAACTCCAATCTTGGTCAGAACTCCATGTTTTTTTCTACTAAAATCATATGACACATTATTTTCCAACCTAATTGGAAGTGTATTGTGAAATCATAATCATTGAGTAGTTCAAGCCATCACATTTTTCCCATGGGGAGTTCTTTCGGTGAAAAATATATACTTAAAACTCTTGTGATTAGTATATATCTTGAACTTTTTACAGTAAAAAAAGTGTCTCTAGATCATTAGATCAATGATTATAGATGCTAACTCAAGATCACGAGTAGGAATGTTATTTTCCTGAATTTTCATATTCTGTGATGCATATGAAATAACTCTATCATTCTGCATAAGGACACAACCATGTCCTTTCTTTGATACATAACTATAAATAACAAACCCATCATTCTCCGATGGTAGAGTCAAGATAATAGAATTGATTAATACTCTATTAAATTCTTCAAAACATTCTTCACACTCTTCTTTCCGAACAATTTTAACCACATTACATGTGATATTGTTAATGGGTAAGCCAATCGGGGAAAATTATGGATGAAATGCATATAGTAACTTGTGAAAGCAATAAAAATGTGGACCTCAGTCATACCCATTGGTGCTAGAAATTCTTATATTGTACTTGTCTTTGAAGGATCAACCTAGATTCCATCCATAGAGAAAATAGGGCTAATATGGCTATGAAAAGGAATCTCCTGAAAGAAAAATATAGACTTCTTGAAAATCCCATATAAATCATTTTTTCAAAGAGTCTTTAGTATAGTTTGAAAGTTATTTCCATTAATATTGTATATTTTGCAATATGTCAAGATATCATCCATAAATACAAATATAATGTAATCAGGAATTTCCATGAAAACGTAATTCATTAGATCCATGAAAATAGAGGGTGCATTAGTCAATTGAAAAAGGAATTACTATAATCTTATAATGCCCGAACCTGGTTTCAAATTCTATATTTGGAATTTCATCCTTTTTAACGAACAATTAATGGAATCCATATCAAAGTTCAATCTATGAAAAATATTGAGCTCCATGAATTTGATCAAATAAATCACCAATGTGAGGTAGGGGATACATGTTCTTTAATATTATCACATTGATCATTAAGTAGTTAATTCACATCCACATAGACCTGTATTTATTCTTAACAAAAAGAATAGGGGATCCTTATGGATAATCACTAGGGTGAATAAATCCTATATTACTCAATTACTCTTTTTTTCTTTAGTTCCACTAATTAAAATTTGGACATTCTATAAGGGGTCTTTGATATGGGTCTTCAACCAGGAATTAAGTCAATAGAAAACTCAACTTTCTGTTTTAGAGGATATCGAGGTAAATCGTCTGGAATCATATCAACATATTCATTAAAAATCGGTACTTACTCAATTTGAACATTCCTCTCCTCACCCATAGTTAATTCATTTTTTTACTCCCCAATAATTGAATTTCGAAGAGCTATTGGGGGTGAATCTAGATAAGAATCAGATGGTTATGTTTCTGCACTAATGATAAGGGATTCCTTATCATCATCGAAATTTGTAACCTCATTCATCTTACAATCAATTATTTCATCGTGGTCCGAAAGCCAATCCACACAAAAGATTATATCAAATTAAATCGAGGGTACACCAATATCATCATAAGATAAAACACGTCTATATACCATAATGGTAACTGATTTACCAGACTTTGTTGCAATGATACACCCCTTATGAGTTTTGATCGATAACTCCCTTGTTACGTGAAATTGAAATATCTAATTTTCTTAGAAAAATTTGATGATATGAAAAAATGTGATGAACCAAAATCAAATAAATAATTGGCTAATTTTGAGGAAATGATTAAAGTACCTTCCACCAAATCTTTACGTATTTCAACCTCAGTAGTTCTGATCACATAAGCTTGTCCTTGATCCCGTGGCATTTTTTGAGGTAAGATTCCATAATGCTTAAGAAATTAATTTTCATAATTCCCTATTTTAATAAAATTATAACATTCAACAAATTTTTTAAAAACAAATTAAGTGTAAATCCCCTTTTATTAAACAAAAATGTTCTCTTTTTGATGATTTATAAATGAAAGGAACCCATTACAATGACCTAATAAGAAGAAAAACACCAAAAGGGAACAAAGGTCATACATGAACCCAACTGCCTAATGAGAAACATACATCAGTATTAGAACCAACCAAGATTATTTTTCCCCCTGTGTAAACCAACAAAAGAGAAATCAGACAAAGATGATGTGATGCCCCCTTGATAATAAATGAGTCTTTCTTGAAACACAATCATGGAAGGGCACTCTTCTATCCCACACTGAAGTTGAAATAGGACTTGATGATAGATGACAACACTCCTATCTCTCTGATGGGCCACCCTCCTAATGATTCAAGTAAGGAAATCACTTAAATGTCAACCTAATGCAGTGAAAAAATATCCCGAAAACACCGATAAAAACCCAATAAAAATCCGTCCTTCCAAAATAGTACTAACGACTGAATGATGGGTGTCAGCACACCCATCCCTAATTCTAGGTCACCCACCCAATGAAATCTACATGAATCATACATGTGTTCCGAATGCAAGGATATTTTTGACCAATTCATATCCCATCCGTTGTATGTCATATATCCTTCAAATACAAAGAAACACGCAGAATAAAATATTGTAGCATTCAACATTGATATCCTCTTTGTTCCCCGTGCAATCAAGAGCTCGGTTGCCTTTTTCTCCACAATTTTAACAAACTCTCGTCCCATTTAGGCATGTACCTGGGTGTTTCTTACCAAAAATACAACAATATGTAAATTAGAATTTTCCCTTATTCTCCTTATTTTTTATTCCTGTTTGTTTAGAATATATCTTCTTCTCATTCTACGCATTAATGGCATAAGACATATAGAATTCCTTTTCATTATTGATATCTCATGAAACTATATGTTTGTACAATGTGAAGTATTATAAGAATGATAGTCGATGGAGAAAAAGTTTTTACCCAAAAAAGAATCAATAAATCATAATTATTAGGTTAAGTATATAATCTGCAGCATGCATTTCTAACCATGTAATGTTCGTCACATACATTGCGACATTCTCATCCTCCTTTTGAAATAGACTCAAAAATTCCCTTTCCATATCTAATCATTGTTCATGAGGAAATTATTTTTCAATGAAAATAAAATTAAACTTTTTTCATTCCGTATTCGATACATCTGCATCCCCTTTTTTGTTTTGAAATAATGAGCCCCATTGATATTCATCTCTTGTGAGGTGATAAACTACAATGCCAACTTTTTCCCTTTATCTACTCCCCAAAGAATGTAATATTTTTTATAAGGAACTGCTACATTCCATATCTACAAATGGATTTTTAGTACAATTGGATGTTGGTTGTCATTTCCTCATGAATAGGTTTATCATTGATCCTCTGCACTGTGGATCAGTGTGCTCTATATGCGTTAAGATATTATTCATAACCTTAGTGAGTTCTCCCAGTATGGTCATAAGTGGTTTTAACACTAGTTGCATCACATGATCAACTATAATTATCTTTTGTAGGAGGGAAATCCTTACATGGATTATGTTGGTTGATACAATTTCCATTCCTTCCACTAGGTGCAATTTCTAAACAAATTCATTCACTATATTAGATTAAGAATCACAATACATTATTCCAAACATGTAAAATTCTTAACATAAATTGAATAGTTTATTCATAAAATCAATAATCAAAAAAATGTTCTCTTTGTGGTCATATTTCATCATAATTCTTTTATAATGGTTTTATTTGAACATTTTAATTATCTTAAGCATATCCCCTGGGAGTGTCAAACCATGTATGTAGTAAGGATCATTGTCATGTAATGCGATAACATTGGTCAAGCCTGAAACTCCTTGTCGGTGTTTTCAATCCTAGGTAAATCTATGACAGAACCCCCTAAAATTGTAATATTAATATAGGGATGTATTTCTTTTAAAACCCGCATAATATCTATATTGTCAAAAAATTGTATTTTCTTCTATACGAATCCTCAAAGTCTATCTTAGGGTAATGTCCTCTAATAAGAGTTCTTCTAAATATGTTTTCCAATGTTAGTAGTAAAATTTCTCTAATACCCACTGTAACCCCCCGAACCAAGTTACCCAAAGTTGGTTCATTATTACAAAACATTGGCATGATCACAAGAGATCATGTCCAAAAAGACTGATCAGTTTAGTATCATTAGAAGTACAAGATACATACATAAGTTTTACATTGCATTATGAAATAAAAAAACATCATTGTGTCTCTTTTGAACACACTCATATCCCTTAGCCTATCCATACAAGACAACCATAATATACTTCATCGCATCTAGTGAAAAAACATAAGAATAGGGTCTGCTCAAATGCTCAGTAAGGAAAAAAATATAGCAGAAACCATCATTAATAAGTATAGACATTTAAGGAAATGTATAAGACTAACAAATCATTTTAAACTAAAACATCAACATAATATGGAAAATATAAATCAAATAATGATATTTTCTTATTCACATGGATATTATACTTTTTTAATAATCACATTTAATATCAATAACTAATCTCATAATGATGGAATGCACAAAGCCTAACATCTTAACCACAAAGTCAATGCATCGTGCCATGACCCTAAATATAAATTTTGTCAAGGCTTTTTTCCATGACACTAGTTTGACTAATGAGACCTAATGATGAATCTAGGGGCTATATCGGGCCCCACCATTCACTTACTACGTCCAATTAATTCCTCATATGAAAGGGGTGAAACTTTACATTAACATTTGTATTAAAATAACATACAAAATGTAAATACTTTAGCCATAAACCTTGAATGAAATAAAAATTGAACATCCATAGTCAAACCAATCATAAAACCATCAATAGAATATAGAATAATGTATGATAATAAAATAACATCAATTAAACAAAAAATCTAAAAATAGATGTTTCCATATATGTAATCAACACAAAAAATCTATTTTAAAAAATTATATTTTTCTCCTTTGAAATCATATAAATGTTACATAATTATAAATGAAAACATTTGTTTGGAATATATTTAAATATAGTTTTAATGGAAGATTCTAAGGTTTTATATCTGGTGAAAATAGCCACCCCACAATATATGTTAAAAAATCAATCTTTCCATAATTGTTTTGAAAAGGTTATAATGTACCTTGTTTAAAAAATGATAGAATGATCACATTTAAAAAAAATTATAAAAATTAAAACAAGGGAATAAATGAATTTAAATAATATTCTAGGAAATAATAAAAATGTTTTCAAGTAAATAATTATGAAACACGTATGTGGGGGATAAAGAAGTCCTCGCAGATACTTACATATTAACAACCTCAGATAATAATGAGATTGTAAAATTACCCCTTCTCCTGTACTTTTCCATAGTCAAAAGTTATTTAGACTCATGTACAATATTTAAATCATTTTTATTAAATTATACAAAAACCACATACATAAATATGATATCATATATTATCTTCAAATATTTCATTGTTAATAATATTTCCGCAGTTTCAGAGTTTTAGGTGTCAATAGATTCATTTTTCTTCATATGTTTTTTACGTTAGTCATGTTTTTTATTGATAGGGTGTATTTTATTCATATCCAAAATGATATTAAGTTCATAAAAATTATTTTTAATCATCAAATGAAAATTATTCTTTATGGTTACGATGGGGAATTAAATCGTGTCACGTCATGGAAACAATAATTTGTACGTACACCCTTGCGACGATATCATTATATTGATTGTGAAATAATATGTAATTGGATGTTATATTATATAAAATGAATCATTTACATTATATATTTACTATTTACTACAATTAAACTCATTATTATAAAAATCCAAATAATGATGTTTCAAATAACAAACTACATCACAACGTGAAGATGGTAAGACGTACGTAGGCACGTTTGGTAACATTATCATTAATTGGATAGATAGAATGATGAATATGGTTCTGACATATTTATAATATGAAATTATTATTTATAAGGTAATTGAACTTTTATTTTAGTATGTAAACAACAAATAAAGAGGACGTAAAATAAGAAAATAACATTAAAAGAGGTGATGAAATAATTACCTATATTTCGAGTGCTTTCTTTTGATTTGAAGAATAAGGCTCTTTAGGTTGGCCTTATGTTCAATGTAAGGACACCATGTTTATGTGATGGTATTTTTGGGATACTTAGGAAGTGTTTTTCCAAGCCAAATGGCTTTGGAGGTGTATAGTTGAGAGAAGGGGATATACCCTTTTATAAGATAGGTGAGCGGCACATTAGGAATAGCCTGAAATATTAATTTATTATAAAATCATTTTCGGTTTCTAATATATCAAAATGTATTTATTTCAAGAATATTTTGGGTATGGTCTGAAATAATCTCAACCAATAGGTTTTATATATTTTTATTTCACCATATTATCTTTATATTTTAGATTTGACTCTAGTTTAACTTTTACCTTATATTCTTGTATTTTTATATTACATTGTTAATATAGTTTCTATAAACTTACAAGATAACCTAATGTGGTTCATTAATGTCATATATAACATTATATAAGACCTTTGGATGAATCTTATATTTTAATGATTATTTTATCATTTAATAAAATATTAATTATTTTGAAAACTCATTTATGCAAATTTAGAAACTATTCATATCATGACATTTAAAAAATATATATCAATGTGATTATTAATAAAACCATAATTAATTAAAATATAAAAATTCATTATTATGCTTAAAATTTGTATATGGTATAAAATTTATAAAAAATAAATTTATTTTAATATTTATAATCTCATTTATTTAAAACATTCATTAAAAATATAATCACTACATTATCATTTGGTCATAAATAAATTTGTTTATTTGATATCTAAAAATTATAAATAAAATAAAATTATTTAGGAAATATTTTTATCTTTCTAATGAAAATTTATTATCCAAAATATCCCTTACATAACACCATATTGATTTATTTTACTAAAATATATATGTCTATGTTACATTTTTCTTAACATCATATTAACTTTTATAAAGTGTAATTTTCAATTACAAGTGGCTCAATTGGGTTCAAAAATCTACCAAAGGATTCCCATGGTAAGACATGTATCATCCAATAGGGTTACGACATCAGTTAGGATAATTTAATATTATTATAATATTATTTTTTTACCCTTATTACCAGATTAATCATTTAACCATGGTAAATAAAATATTTACTGAAGTTAAAATTAATAATATCTAAAAACAAAATTTTCGAATTCAAAAAATAGAGAACTCTTTCTTAAAAATTTGGAATACATAGTTCCATATTCAGAACATAGAAGATGCAGAAATTAATTTTAAATTAATTCTTGTTTTCAAAATAGAAAAAACAGTTTGTAAGAAGAAAAAACTATCAAAAGATTGACATGTGTTTATATACAATTTAAAAGTGAAATTACATCCAATAGACTATCTTATATAAAATAATAAAAATATAATCTAATAATACATAAAAACCACTCAACTGTATGACAAAAAATATAAATTATTTTGATTAAAAATTAGTTTTCAAATAAAAGTTTGTATGTTTAACTGTTCATCAAAATATATAAGTTCTCATAAAGAATAACACAATTTTACCATACACTTATTTGATATTATGAATCCAAAAATGAAGTCCAATTTTAAAAATAAAATTTATAAAATTCCAAAAAGTGGGAATTACTATTCATAATTTTTTTTTAAATTTCTTCTTTGATTGGTCATGGTGTGCTAGAACATGATGTTTCATACATCACACGAAATTCTAACAATAAAAGAGAAGACTACCGTGGATGATTTTGATGGTATACAAATTATTTGAATGAATCAGTTATATCATCCTCCTAAAATCAACATTTTGATATTTCATGAATTTTAATAGATTGGAAAGACATATATTTATTTTTCTTACTTGAAACTACAACTATATCAACTTGTATTTCATATCTATCATGACCACATTACAAATCAACTAATTATATTTATTTTATATTACCCTATTAATTGGGAAATTCAATTGGATTATAGAGTGTTGGAAATATTAATATGGTTTCTATTACAATACAATAATATTTATTCAAATTACAGTGTCTAAATTGGTCCCCAATTATAATTACACTTTTGAAGATCCTATAAATATTTTCAATATAGATAATTTTCAATTCATCATACCTATTGTAATGAATTGTAGCTTTTCCACCTTCAAATACCAATACCCTGAATATATAGAGTCCATTTTTTCCCATTGGTGCTTGACAGTATAGAATTTGTTCCTATCATGTAAATATGGATTGAAAAAGACCTATATAATGAATTATGTGATTTAGTATCAACAAAATGTACCATTCGGTTTTATATAGTCATATATAGTTTTGAGGGGCTAATAATATATATTATAGGTTTGGAAGTAGATAATATATCATGCATAATAGATAATAAATGAGATTCATATTTTTCTTTCATATCATTTGACTGAATCCATCAAATAGAGTGACCCATCTTTATTTAGTGTGTTCTCTATACTAATTTTTTCAAATGAGATATTAAATTTATTTAACCATTGAGTATGATACATCTTATGTCATCTATAAAAACCATTCTGTGGATGTGAATTAGAGTGAAAAATAATATCTTGATTTAAATAGGTATATTTACTATGTTGGTGAGAACATGGTGAACCTATCGAATAAAATTACAAATCAAAAATAACTTTAAATAGATAAATTATAATAGGGAAGAATAATTTTTTCACGGTTTCAAACTAAAGAATAATCCAAGAAATATATAAATATTATTTTTCAATGGTTCCAAAATCCACAATGATTAAATAGTATGGTGGATATGATTTTTGGTTCATAGTAACATCATATTAATCTCAAAGACTATACAATATTAATCATGGACTAAAAATACTATTCCATCAAGAAAATATCCATTGAATCATGCTACAAACAATTCATAATATTTTTTTATTACAATGTTTTTTATTTACATGTCAGTTCCATGTAAAAATAAATATTTAGTTTCAGTCTTGTGTGGAAATTTTTTATAATGATCTAATGTACACCATGATATAATTAATAAACACATAAAATAATAATGTATATTTTTTATGGTATATTATTTATGATGTTATATCCTTTCCTCAAAATGATCTTTTATAGAACACCTTCATGGAATACCCTTCACAAATGTCTTCCTAGTACATCCCTTCCTGAAATATTTTGGGAAATTAAATCTGATGGTACCATGTTATAAAAATTACATTTAATGAGAAATGATTCATTTACAATAAATTTTCATCATTAAAACGGATTCATGATTACCAATAATACCTCATCAATATTTTATTCTTCTGTGTACTTCATCCAACAATTAATTATACTAGATCATCAATATTAATTTTATATCATTTTTAAATGAATGATATATGTTTCATTTATAAGATATGATCCCATATAAAACACACTAATCATAAAATTATAATATGACCCATAAAATTTACACACATAGTATATCATTTTCCTAGGGAATTAAAAACATACTGATAAACAACTGAAAACAACATATCCATTCATTGATTTTCATTGAAAATTTCTATTTTGAAAAAAAATTATTAATGGATTCCTAAAAATCATTTTTCCCGGGATCACAAAAAAATTACATCACATATTAAAAAATAAAAATATTCTTCTGATTATTTTTTTTCCACACATAAATATCCAAAACCAACTAACTCATAACTCATACATGGTCACATAATTCTTATATGAAAAAATCATCATGCAGAAACATTTTTTCTATATACATAAAAATTAGTGAAATAAATATTTTTAGACTTCTAACTTTTTAATAAAACTACAAAATAATTTAGATTTATGATACATTAAATGATTTAAAATTTCAATAAAAATTATTAACATAAGATTAAAACACCAAAATCATTATCCAAATTGAATAATCTATGAGGGAATATAGTTTTGAATTTTTAAAGTCATCATTTATCTAGAAACATTAAATATATTTAGTATAGTCGAAACACAGAATAATAACATACTTCTCATATTATTATGATTCAAATATATAAACTCACAAATAGATGTGATGAAATAAATATTGTTGATAGTGATTCTAGTAGCATGATTGGGAATCCTAGACAAGCCACCACTTACTCTCAAAAACCCCATTACCTATGCATTGTTGTACGCCCTAATATACCAATAGAATTAGAATTAGGGTATTCCTAAGAATATCATTTACACCATTCCCATTAAAAAATTATATCCCCTCCCAATAGTTTTAATGGATTCAACCACCTTGTATTTGAGCTATAAATAAATCCATATCATTTTGAAAATGAAGAAAAATATTGGAACTGTGGTTTTTTAACATGGTGAATGTTGGAACAAATGTAATTTATATTAGATATTATTGGAAAATTTCCAATCAATTTTGATGAATGTTGGATCATAATAATAGATTATATAAGAGATTTTTTTGTGTGGAAAATGGACCTTCATAGTGATATTATGGATATAGATTGATTTATAATTTAATTTCAATGATATTTTATGAATGATGAAATATTTTAGTGACTTATAAATACCTCTAGGTATAAACATGGAAAAAAACATCACATAATTAAAGTGTTTAATATGTGTTTTTAGTGTTTCTACGATATCATGATTCAATGATGGAAATCACATCCTAATATGGATTCATCATGAGAATTTAGAGGTATAGATCTTGAAATAAATGATACAACTTAAATAAATAATTTTTTTACCCTATATAGGGTTTCATTATTTACATTGTAACACATGAGATCACATTTCCATAGAGGAAAACCTGCATATGATGTAGTCAATATTAATATATAATATTATATCTTATTATATAATGTAATATTCTTCAACAAAATGACCTGAACCTGTGAGAATCTAGTATATCTCAAGATTAATTTTTTGAGTGGATCATTCCTCAAGGATTTGTACCATGAAACAACCTTGGTGGTGGTTTATTTAAGAATTTTGTGTAAAATAATTACATACACGATGGAGGAGTCTCACGATGTTGTGGGTTATTTTCTGAAATTTTAAATATTGAATTTTTATTTAATATTAGATTGATAATAATTATGCTTTATTAGTTTATTGTGAACATGATGGCAATTTTTATTAGATAATCAATTTATAAAAACAAGAAAATTTTAATTCCATATTGAGAAAAATATTATAATGATGGAATAATAATAGAAAGGGAATCCTGAATAAAGAATGAAATGAAAATTAATATAAGAATTGATATATATAAAAATATATGTAAATAGTGAAGTGGTGCATTTATGCATGGAATGGAACTGCACTAAATATTTTGATTTTAAAAAAATATGTGAAAAATTGAAGACACATTCATAGTATGGTGTTACTAATTTGTATGTAAATTCTTTTAAGTTATCATATTATTTAATTTTTTATATAACCTTATAGATTCCATTATTAGAGATACAAGAGGAGGAATGGAACTTGAATTTATTGTGATACATTCTAAAAAAATGTAATCACATGCAATGAATAGTGAATTTGTCACATTGATGTATCTTTAATGTATTTTCATTTCATGTATCACAAAGTGGTGAACTAGTTAAAACTGCTATGACAAAAAATTTGAATATAATTTTTTATTATTTATCTATTTTGTTGATCACGAATGATTCATACCATCCCATACAATATGTATTAATAACCTACTATAATAAGAAAGTGAAAATATTTCAACCACCAGTTCAACCCTTATTAGGTTTTTTTGGGTACATTATTTTAATAAATAGTTTATTCACAGACCCAATAATCATAATGGTTAACCTATTAAAGTGATTTCTATAACATATAGAGAAAAAATAATAATTCTTTTTAATTTTTATATGGTTTTAATTGTCAAATTTGGATAAAAAATAGATTATACTAGTGTTAAATTGAACATTATGATTACTCTTTATTAACTCATCATTTAAATGTGTTTTATATTACATATATATCTATAACTGAGCATAAGTCATAAAATGAGAATGAAAATATATAACTCATCCAAATGAATAAATTACATTTATAGAAACTTTTCTATTATACTATTTCATCTTTAATTAGTACTAGAATTTATTTTTTTAAAACCCTACACAAGACTCAATATTGCCAAAAAAATTCAATGTTTATATTTAATATTTTTTTTTAAGAATATTATTAATAGAGTGGTATATAAAAATAAATAATATATGAATTATTTTATGAAAATGAAACAAATGAAACTAGTTGAATAAAAAATAAATATAAGCTAAAAAATAATAATGTTTAAGTTAACTAACTCTAAAACATTAAAATTTATTACTAAATTAAATCAATTAGTTAACGTCAATATAATTTTTTTTCATTTTACCCAAATAGTTAGGAGGGTATATCAATAATCAATATATATAGGTTATGAATTAGAAATCTCTTTTATTGGATGATTTAAAGGTCATATGCTGAAAATATATTTTACCCAAATGATTATACTATATGACATTAACCAATGAATTCATAAATTAGAAGATCTGTATCTAATGATCCATCTATGAAAATATATTGATCCAATATCTATAGTAAGAAATATCTATCCTCAAATCTACTGGATCAATCAGTATAAAAAAGAGAATAATTACAATATAAATTTTTTGTTATTTTATAATGAATCCTCCAAGGACACGGTCAATTAGACAACATAAAAAATCGAGTGAAATTGAATATAAATATCACCAATATAATAAAAAATAATAAAATTTATTGAAATTATCCTTGTCAACATCTATTCATTAAAGCCTCAATATAATTTTTATTTTTGGTGGTTGTACTAAATCATATTTTGGATAAAAACTATCATTGTAACTATTTTTGATTCTACCCCATAATATTTTGTTATAAAATAAGGTTGAAATTATTCTATTGTGTGTTCAAAAATATTCTATGTTTAGAATAAGATTATCTTGAAGTAGATGAATTAGAGGACAGATGTATACAATACATAAATCAGATTACAAGTAATTATATCGAAAATATAATATATATAATAAGTCAGATTTGTAACACCCCGACCCCAGTTACCCAAAGTCGGTGCATTATTACATAACATTGGTATGATACAAGGAAATCAGGTCCCGAAAGACCGATCAATTTAGTAGCCTTGGAAATTCTAGATACATTAATAAGGTCAACATTATAGCTTGAAAAGAAAAACAAAACTAAATTATTACATTAGAAACATCCAAGATTCCTAGATTATTCCTACAAGTCAATCAAAACTAACTTCATCACATCCTGGGAAAAATAAAACATTGAATGCGGTGTGCTCAGATGCTCAGTAAGGATAACAATATTACTGAAACTTTTACAAATAAGCATTAACATTTAAGGCAATGTGTAAGTAAAACAAAATCTTTTTAAACATGAACTTCAGCATAATATGGAAAAAATGAAATGAAATAATTCCATTTACTTATTCACATGGATATTATACAAGTCAAATAATAACATGAAATATCAATAACCGCTTTCATAATGATGGAATTCATAAATCCAGACTATCATAACCACATAGTCAAGGCCTTGTGCTAAGACTAAAAATATGATTTTTTCAAGGACTTGTGCCAAGACAATAGTTTGTCTCATGAGACCTACCGATGCATCGAGGAGCTATAGTGGGCTCCACCCGCCACATACTAATTCCAATGCATTCATCTTATGAAATGTTTGAAACATAACATAAACATTTGTATTAAAACTAGCATATGAAATGTCAAAACTTTATCAAGAAACAATGAATGGTATAAAAATAGCACATCCACAGTCAAAAATAACTCATTCTATACAATATGGAAGATTATATAGTAACAGAGTAACCACAATTTATAATAATGAATGATATTGACATAGATGAAAATAATCATCAAAACTATTTGAGAGAAATATCCCCCTTTTTCATGAAAACATTTAAAAAGTCATTGTGTTTATCAATAAGCCCATTAAAATAGATTTTTGAATCAAATTTTCCCATTACACATTGAAATTTTTTAAAGGAATTTTAATTTTATATCTTTAATGTCCATATAAAAAAAACCTTAAAACCATTATTCAGACATGGACATTAATGAGAAAGATTTTGAGTAATAAATAATTATAACATTTAAAATTATATTTTAGTTAGAGTTCCTAACCAAAAGAGAGACACTTGAATAAAAATAAGTGAGGTAATAAAAACATTATAATATCTTGAGAATAATGAGATTCAAGATATACTATGTCAAAGTACATTATATACACCATATAAAAGAGAATTGGTGTATAACAACAAAGAAGTCTCAATGAAATGTAAATTGAGGTGAAATATATTATATAGACCATATCCTTAGGTTATGGATAAATCCACGACATAATTATATGTGAAAAATATAAATACACTCAGTATGACTAGATATTTAGTGTAAATCAATCAAAGGACATTCACACAAATTCTTGTTAAAACAACATCGATGAATTGGATATTCAACTCAACAAATGGAGATGGAGTTAAAATTACTCTTATCAAGTTCTTATCGATGACTTGAGAATTTATCAATGGAGTGATTATGTGTATCAAAATTATATCCATAGAAATGGGAGTTTAAATTTTGACATAAGCAAATAAATAGTGATTCTACACATAATTTTGGAGTAAAATAATCAATGATGTATGCGTAAAGCTGAATGAGTGGAAATTTAAAATTCAAATTCCCTTATTTATTTGGAAACATACGAAACATACAACCATGAAAGAATAATCATATAATGATGAAATAAATATCCATAAATTAATTTATATTACACAATGAATACAATCATGAGCAGTACACACACCAAATGAAATAAATAAGTGGTGAACAGTGGAAATCTCACAGAATTAAAAGTTAGATAAGAAACCCCTTACCTTGTAATATTTCCTTGCTCGAGGGTAGGTTAACATCCTGTATAATTGTTATTGAATTATACAAGAATCATATACATTAATATGATATCATATATTATCTTTTAACCTGGATTTGCTTATAATATCTTAGTATTATCATCGTTTTGGGTGTTAACGGATTCGTTTTCCTTTATATTATTTGTTATGTGAGACATATTTGTTATGGATGGGATGTATATTATACATATCCAGAATTATATCTAGTCCTTAAACATTATTTTTAATCATCAAATGAAAATTATTCTTGAATGGATATGATGGGGAATGAATCTCATCGCATTCGTGGAGACGGTAGTCCGTACGTACGCACGAGCGATAATATCATTATTCTGATAATAAAATAATACATAAATATACAGTGTGTCATATATATAGAATAATTATCATTTTATATTTATTATTTACATGAATTACAAGTCGTTATTATACCCATCCAAATAATAATGTATTGAGTAACAATTACACCACGACGTGGAGATGGTAAGCCGTACGTACGCACGTATGGTGATATGTCATTCAAAGATGGATATAATACTGAATATGGTTATACCATATTTATAATAACATAATAGTATATAGAATATTCTGGATTTATTTTTTTAAAGTGTAAATAACAAATAAAAAAGAAGTGGAAGATGAAAGGAACTTGCAAGAGGGTGGTGAAATCATTACCTCTTTTTCAGCTTCTTCCTTTCGATTTGATCAAAATGGATCCATAGGTTGTCTTTCTAATCAAACTAAGGACTATAGCTTGAAGTGATGGAAGTTGAGAGGATATTTTGGTAGGGTTTTGCCGAACCAAAAGGTTTTGAAGGTATGAATTTGAGAGAAGTGGGAGTGCACTTTTATAAAAGGGGTGAGGGGAACCTTATGAAAAATTGAAAATATTATTTTATAATAAATTTATATTCATTTTATAATGGATAAAAAATGACGTATTTCGAGGCTAAGTTGGGGATGGTTTGAAATAATTTCAACCAATATATTTTAGAAATGTTTGGGTCACTATATTAGCCTTATCATTTATATTTAACTCTTAGTTTACTAGTTTGACATTTACCATGTCTCTTTGTATTTTTATATTATATTGTTAACAAACTTACTATAACAAGCCAAGAGAATCCCAAGTAGTTCCTTATTAATATATATAACCTTATCAATGTCATTGGGCTGAACCTTAAATTTTTAGGAATAGAATATCAAATAATAATATAATATTTGTTTTAAAAACTCGTTTATGTCAATTTTTACACTATTTCGTATTTTTTTCTAAATTTATAACAGCATTATTACTTAAAAAAATATTCATTTAACCAACCCTAATATGTAATATTAACCCAAAAAATTAGTGAAATTTAAAATAAGTATCAAGTTACGTTTATTTGGATATTTATTAAATAAATTAGTTTAATATTTCATTAATTAAGTAATTACTGCATCACCATTGTGTCATAAATATATTAAATTATTTAATGTCTAAAAATTATAAATAAAACGCAATTATGTATTAAATCCTTTTATCATTATAATGAATATTTATAATAAAATTTATCTTATGTGTATCCCTATATTAAAAATATTCGAGGTATTAATCTTTGATTTTAACTCTTTTAACTATTCTTTGAATTAAATAATATTAAATGTCCTAATCTAATCCAACTGGACCAAAGAGGATCATATTTTATTCCTAAGGTTGTTTTGGTCAAATTATACTTAGCCCATAGATTTAGGACATGTGTTAGGGTTATGATAATATCATTTTTACCTTTACTTACCCTATTTACTTTTAACCATGGTCAATAAAAGTAAAATGTTACTATTCACCAAAAATTATTTTTTCTTCATAAACCACATATTACTATTTAATATTAACCGTGTCTCTTGGATTTTTGAAATTCCACTCACATAAATGGTAAAATTACGTTTTATGTTAATTTTTAAATTCTCCTAAGAGGTGGGTAAAAGTGGGTGAAAAGTTCAATAAATTTTTTATATATCTAAAATTATTCTAAACTAACTCCAATGAATTACATTGAACTTATATAGGTATTATGTATCTATTTTCACCTTAATTATATTTAAATAAAATAAATAATTATTTAAATAAAAATTCGGTTTCAAACTATAACTCAGTGTTTTTTCACTATTCATCAAACATTGAATGAGTTCAGAAAAATACCAAAAATTTACCCTAAGATAATTTCAATATTCCAAATCCAAAAATGAAGTCCATTTTGAAAGATAAAATTTATAAAATTAAAAAGTGGGTATAACTATTCATAACGGATAATTTGATTGGTTGTGGTGTGTGTTATAATTCGAAGTTGCGTACAACACATGCTATTGTATTATTCAATGAGAAGCATACCGTGGAGGCATGGGTTGTTAGATTCTCTCCTCCACCAATAAATTGTTTCCTCACAATTTTTAAAATCGGTCTTATTAATATAATGGAAAGTCCCACATCAGAAAAAGATTCAATAAAACTATCACTTTAAAAGAATAAAATAGAAGTACAAAGGTCACCCAATATAACCCATACTAGGATTCGATGAAGGAAAACCTGGATATGGATGATAAACTAAGTGTCAAGTTCTTGATCGAGAGGTATAGAAAACATGATAAGGAGAAAGATAACAACAATAAAACCACAAACATGTGATGGGACTAACGGTAATTAGTTTCCTAATAGGAAAATTAAACGGACAACATTTTTTTAAGTTACATTTCATAAATATGTGGAATTTATTTATGAAATTGACAAAGAACATAAAGAAATATACATACTTTTTATGTAGTGTTTCATTTTTTAATAAATTTCATCCACTATGTCTTTTTTTAACAATGTGTATTCAAGGAGACTTGGCCACACTAGAAGAGATAGAATAAAATTCTAGAGAATCACATGACACATAAAGGATAAACTATATATTTACCTTGTGCTCAGAGATTAATCAAAAACAAAATGGTTAGTTCAAGATCTGATGATCCCCAAAATGATATTCCTTTAGTGAAATAAACTATAATATTAATTTCTAAAATTAAACCAACAATACCCCAATGTTAAATAAATACCATTCAATAGACAATTGCCCTTAAAATGCTTAAATATAATCCAATCTAACATTGAAACCCAAATCTTAGAAGAATTTGGTTATGTAGTGTTCCACGTTAAATTGTATCTCTAAATGACATCAACTACTCTTATAGTGACATTCTTAAAAGTAATTAACCAAATCACATATTATCTATTATAGGCTAATCATTTCCATAAATATCCCAAATCACAATAAATCCACAATAAAAGAATAGATAAATATCCACCATTGATCCTCAAATGAAATCCTATAGTATTATATTTTCCAAGGGCATATAGTTTTCCCAAAAAAGCGAACATCATCCAAAATAACATTTATCACTTAATCACCAAACCAATTTCCTATAATAATGATATTAATTTGATAAGACATAAGATCCCAAATCAAATTATTATTGATCAATAAAATCATTTATCTAAAAATAATTAGTCACACTAAATAGGGACTTCATGTAGTCTAGTGGTAGGCTATAAATCCCAATCGCACTCTGGTTGTGGGTTTGATTCCCATATCTTTTTTTACGTGACGGGTTGCCACACGGTCTGCGTGTTGTCCTTTCTCAAATATTATATTTCATAACAGTACCAAAATGAGATAAATTCCTAAAAATAATATAACCACAAATGTTATCTCATACCTTGCATTTTCATCCCAAAATATAATAACTTGTAATTGCCTCAAACCCAATGATCATATAAAACCAAATGGTTATTTATAACTATATCGACAAGGGAAAAGGCAAGCCTTCCTTAAATATCATTCTCACATGGAATACTATAAGGTTACAAATTCAAGAAAAAATTATTCCCATGTAATCCCATAAACAAGGTGCAGTAATACTTTTAAACATTTCTCCAACCATTTATTTCCATATAGCTTCTTCTTTGACCAAGAAAATATCCTATAGAATAGTGTATTCACTCGGGTAATGGCCAGGCCCCCTAAATTTATGGAAAATGAATATAAATGGATTATTGGGACCATTTTTATTTTCTTCCATAGTAATCTTCATTTTTCCTATACAATTCTTCACTTTATGTCCTTCTTTCCCACACATAAAGCATTTATTTGTTCCATTGAGACACTTTCCTTGGTGTCTCCTTCCACATTTCTTGTATGATGGAAATTGAGGATTCTTTTCTCCATGGTCTCCACTGCTGGAGCTCTTATCATTCATCACTTTTCTCTTCTTTGTTGAGTTCGGGAGTTGGTTAATATATATGTTGTTGATCATATTTTTGGAAAACTGATTTGGCATGAACACAATATCTTTTACGCCTATCAAAATTCCATTTTTTTGCTCATTTCCACCACCGTTCCCACCTTGAACATCATTCTAAAATTTATTATGGCTTACTTGGAATCCAACCATTGACTAAAACCATAAATCATTGTGTGAGTAATAGTAGTCATTAAATCATTTAGAGAATATCATGACACCATATTCTCAATTTGAAACACATTAGGATTAACCAAGGTCATTTATTCTCATCGTATATTAAAATACTTCAAATCAGTTTAAAAGAAAATGTAAATTATCTTAAGCATATCCCCCGAGAGTGTCGTAACCAAGAGTGGAGCAAGGCCTGTGGTCATGAACTAGTTCTCTTTCGAGTCTAGATCAAAGCGGTGTTTTCGGGTTTTACCCCTAGGTACATCTCTGCCAGAGCCACCTCTACCTACTCGTATCTAGATAGAGATGTATTGCTTGGAAAACTCACATAATATATACAATACCAAAATTCTATGAATTTATTCTATACTAATTCTGAAAGTCTATCTTAGGGCTATGTGATCTAATCAGAGTTTATCTAAATCTACATTCCAAGGTTTGTACTAAACTTCCTCTGATACCAACTGTTACACCCTGACCCCAATTACCCAGAGTCGGTGCATTATTACATAACATTGGCATGATACAAGTTAATCATGTCTCGAAAGAAATATCAGTTTAGTAGCCTAGGAAATACTAGATACATTAATAAGGTCAACATTAAAACTTGAAAAGAAAAACAAAACTAAATTATTCCATTAGAAACATCCAAGATTCCATGATTTTTCCTACAAGTCACTCATAACTAAAATCATCACATCTTGGTAAAATTAAAACATGGAAATGGGTGAGCTCAGATGGTTAGTAAGGATAGCAATATAGCGAAAACTTTCACAAATAAGCGAAAACATTTAAGGAAATGTATAACTAAAACAAAAGCCTTTTAAACTTGAACTTCATCATAATATAGAAAAAATGAAATGAACTAATGTCATTTACTTATTCACATTGATATTCTACTAGTCGAATATTCATATGCAATATCAATAACCAGTTTCATAATGATGGAATGCATAATCCCAGACTATCATAACCACATAGTCAAGGCCTTGTGCCAAGAATAAAAATAAGATTTTGTCAAAGCCTTGTGCCAAGAAACATGTTTGTCTCATGAGACCTACCGATGCATCTAGGAGCAATATCAGGCTCCACCCGTCACTTAATAAGTCCAATGAATTCATCATATGAAATTTTTGAAACATAACATAAACATTCATATTAAAACTATCATATGAAATTTCAATACTTTATCTATAGACTATGAATGGTATAAAAATAGCACATCCATAGTCAAGCATAACTCATTTAAAACAATATGGAATATTGTATTGTCACATATTAACCTCAATTGTGAATAACGAAGGATATCGACATAGATGAAAATAATCATCAAAACTATTAGAGATAAGTGTCCCCCTTTTTCTTGAGAACATTTAAAAGCCACCCTATTTGTCAAGAATCCCTTTAAAATAAACTTTTGAATCAAAGTGTCACATACCAATTTGAATCATTTAAAAGGAATGTTAAATTTAATACTTTAATGCCCATTTAAATAAAACCTAAAAACCATTTTTAAAACATGGACATTAATGAGAAATATTTTGAGTAATAAATCTATGAACATTTAAAATGATATTTTAGTTAGAGTTCCTAACCAAAAGAAATACACATGAATACAAATAATTATGGTAATCAAAACAATATAATATCATGAGAATAAAGGGATTCATTATATACTATGTCAATGTACATTATATACACCATATAAAAGATAATTGGTGTATGGAAACAAAGAAGTCTCAATGGAATGTAAATCAAATAGAAATCTCTTAAAAATACCATATCCTTAGGTTACGGATAAATCAATGACATAATTATGTTTGAAAAATATAAATACACTCAATATTATTGAATATTAAATGTAACTAAATCGGATGACATTCACACATATTCTTGTAAAAACAACACCAATGAATTGGATATTTAACTCAACAAATGGAGATGGAGTTAAAATTACACTTATCATGTTCATATCGAGGACTTGAGAATTTATCAATGGAGTGATTATGTGTATAAAAATTATATCCACATAATGGGGAGTGGAAATTATGACATAATAAAATTAATATTGATCCCACACATAATCTGGGAGTAAAATAATCAATGAAGTATGCGTAAAGACGAATGAGTGGAAATTGAAAATTTAAATTCCCTTTTTGATTTGGTAACATACAAAACATACAACCATGAAAGAAGAATGAAAAAATTATAATGTAAATATCCAAATATTAATGTATATCACACAAAGAATACAATCACGGGCAGTACACAGACCACATACAATAAATAAGTTGTGAACAATTGAAATCTCACAGAATTAAAATTGAGAAAAGAAAACCCTTACATTGTAATTTTACCTTGGTCGAGGGTAGGATAAAATCTATTATAATTGTTAAATAATTATTATTTAATTATACATGAATCATATACATTAATTTGATATCATATATGATCTTTTATCATTGATTTTTTAATAATATCTTAGTATTATCGTCGTTTCGGGTATTAACAGATTCGTTTTCCTTTATATTAATTGTTATGTGAGCCGTATTTGTTATGGATGGGATGTATATTATTCATATCCAGAATGATATCAAATCCTTAAACATTAATTTTAATCATAAAATGAAAATTACTCTTGAATGGATACGATGGGGATTGAATCTCATTGCGTTTGTGGAGACGGTAGTCCGTACATACGCACAAGCGACAATATCATTCTTTTGATATTTAAAAATATATATAATTGGATGTGGAGTCATATATAAATAATAATTATCATGTTATATTTATTATTTACTTGAATTACAAATCATTATTATAACCATCCAAATAATATTGTAAAATAACAATTACACCACAACGTGGAGACGGTAACCCGTACGTACACACGTATGGTGACATGTCATTCAAAGGATGGACAAAATAATGAATATGGTTGTACCATATTTATAACAACATCACAGTATATAGATGATACTGGAGATATTATTTTATAATGGAAATAACAAAGAAAGAAGAAGTGGAAGAAATAAAGAACTTGAAAGAGGGTGGTGAAATCATTACTTCTTTTTCGTATTCTTCGTTTCGATTTGATCAAAAGGGATCCTTAGGTTGGCTTTCTGATAAAACTAAGGCCTCTAGGTTGAAGGGAGGAAGGTTGAGAGGATATTTGTGTAGGGGTTTGTGGAACCAAAAGGATTTTATGGTGTGAATTTGAGATAAGGGGGAGTCCCCTTTTATAGGAGGGGTGAGGGGCACCTTAGAAAAAACTTAAAATATTATTTTATAATAAATATATATTCGGTTTATAATGGATCCAAAGTGACTTATTTCTAGGATAAGGTAGATATAGGTCTAAATTATTTCTACCAATAGATTTTAGACAGGATTGGGTCACTATATTAACCATATCATTTATATTTAACTCTTAGTTGAATATTTTGACATTTACCACATCTCTTTGTATTTTTATGTTATATGGTTAATAAAATTACCATAACATGACAAGATAACCCCATGTGGTTAATTATTAATATATATAACATTATATAAGTCATTTTTATGAACCTTAAATTTTTATGAATAGAATATCAATTAATAATATAATATTTGTTTTAAAAACACTTTTATGTCAATTTTAACACTATTTGGTATTTTGTTTTTTATAAATTCATAACAGCATTATGACTTCGAAAAAAATTCATATAACCAACTTTAATAATTCATATTAACCTAGAAAACTAGTGTAACTCCTAAAAAGTCTCATATTACATTTATTTGGATATTTATAATATCAATTATTTTAATATTTCATTAATTATGTAATTACTGCATCACCATTATGTCATAAATAAATTACATTATCTAATGTCTAAATTAGAAATAAAATTCCAATATGTAGGATATCGTTTTATATTAATAATGAATAATTATAATTAAATTTATCTTATGTCTATCCCTGTATTAAATTTTTTTTGTTATGAATATTTGATTTTAACTCTTTTAACTCTTCTTTGAATTAAATAATAATAAATGTCCTAATCTAATCCAAGTGGACTAAAGAGGTTCATATTTTATTCCTAAGGTTTTTTTTGGTCGAATTATACTTAGCCAATAGAATTAGTACATGTGATAGGGTAATAATAATATCATTTTTACCCATAATTACCCTATTTACTTTTAACCACGGAAAATAATAGTAAAATGTTACTATTCACCAAAAATTATTTTATCTTATTGAACCAAATTTTACTTCTTAATATTAACCATGTGTCTATAATTTTTAAAATTCCACTCACATAAGTGTTAAAATTAGGTTTTATTTGAATTTGTAAATTCTCTTAGGTGGTAGGTAAAAGACGCTAAAAAGTTCAATAAAAGTTATTAATATCTAAAATTATTCTAAACTAACTCCAATGAATTACAATGAACATATATAGGTATTATGTATCTATTTTTACCTTAATGAAGTTAGAATAAAATAAATAATTATTTAAATAAAAATTCGGTTTTAAACTATAACTCAGTGTTTTTTCACTGTTCATCAAAAAGTAAATGTTATCATAAAAATGCCAAAAATTCACCCTAAGCTAATTTGGATATTCCGAATCCATAAATGAAGTCCATTTTGAAAGATAAAATTTATAAAATTTTAAAAAGTGGGTATTAATATTCATAACGAATAGTTTGATATCTTGTGGTGTGTGTTAGAAATCGATGTTGCGTACAACACACGCTACTCTATTATTCAAAGAGAAGCATACCGTGGAAGATTGGGGTGTTATAATAATATTTTGTAAGATGATGTTACTAAAAATTACTAAAAAATAACATGATTATTAATATGAAAAAAATGTTAACAGGATTATTTAAATTGAAATAAGTTTATTTAAAAAAAATTATATTATTCTAAAAATTCATCCCATCCACACTATCTGGGAAATTTCAAGGGTATAAAAAAAATTCTCCCAATTTAATGTAACACAAAAAAATTCACCTTTAATAATAGAATTTACATCAAACCATAGAAAACATTTATCACACATTGTGTGTTTAAAAATTATATAATTTGAATTTATATATAATAAAGTATTTTTATGAATATGTAAAAATATAATTCAATAGTATTATTAATATAGAATTGAAAAGAAATGAGAATAATAATTTTTTTATTTTTTAATACATTATTTATGATTTCTAATTCTATTTACATGATCATATAATTTATTCATGAGAGATTCATTATCAATTTAAATCTATTTTATGTAAACATTATACTCCTTATTTATTATTCAACATTTTTTTTATTCTGGAGGTTAATGTGAAATTCATCATTTAGGTTTACCTAAATAGACATTATCAATAATTTCGTGACCAATATTTTCATATAAGATGATAATCTTTGATAATGAATAAAGTTATTATGAGCCTTTTTCATAATATTATTTTTTTATAAAATTATAGAAAGTTAATTAATCATATTTTATGTATTAATAATTTATTGGCATATCTATTTCTAAAAATTATCTAGAATCATGTTGAATTAATTATTTTAATATTTATATGAACCATTCTCCCTAAAAATGATTGATATTAATGATACTCTATTGTATCATAAGATTATACTATGGATATAATAGGGTGTGAATCTTTTTATATAATCGAACAAATATAAAACCTAAATACTATGGTATAACATTGAAAAATATTATAATAATGTATTAATTAATTATAGAAATACTTATAAAATCATTCTAATTTATAACATTTGTAGTTAATGAAGTCAAAAATAATAATTTGAGATATCAGTGATTTACAACCAAACTGTACAATCTCTTTTCATGAAATTGGAAATCCAAAAATTCAAATACTCATACCAACAGCACATTACAACATTGGGGAATCCCTCGATCTACCTGATCAGTATCATCGTTCTTCTTATCCTTGGAATCTGTTTATCATAACCTTAATCAGAAAAGAAAAAAAAAAGAAAAAAAATTCTATGGAATTCAAATATATCACATGGGATTTCATATAGAAAAAACTCTTAAATATTAAATTTTGTGAGTAATAGATATTTATACAAGTAAATCTATAGATGTGATGAGTTCAAAGATGTATCAATTCCAAACTCATCAGATAAACTCTAACATTTATGTATTTATCTAAAAGTCATATTTCTATGATTCTCAATGTTAGTTGCAATAAACACATATGGTCTTCATTGGAAATCATATAATATTATATCTTCATTTGATGTCATTCTATTACACCATTAAAATGCATCAATAAATTTATTTTATCTAATAGAATATTTTATAAAAATATTATTATTATGTTTTTTATTCTAAAGGAATAAATTTTTATTCTAATTGATGTATCCCAATCACACTGATAGACTATATATTATCACACCAATATAAAAAATATCATCACATTAATAAAATATTAGTATTCATATAAATATACTAAATATTTTTTAAACCAATAAAATGAAAATAATAATAACTTTAGATAGGATATCATCAAATCCATAAAATAGATATAAGGTCTCTGATAGATTAGATATTTTCAAAACGACTACAAGAATATTTTTAATATGATGGACTAGAATTTTATCTGTCTGATAGATAAAACTTATGTATTTAATTATTATATTTGAATAAATAATTAATATTCTTGTTTCCGGTTGAAATATGTTTTTTTTGACAAAAATATTCAAAAAGATATGGTAACTATAAATTTACTAAAAAAATTAGTAATGATTTTTGTCAAAATAAAGTAAAGGAAAATAAAAGATTTCAATATTTTGATTCAATTATATCCCATATTTAGAAACATAAAAAACCAAAAACAAAAATAAAAAATTATTATATTTGAAAATATTTTATATCCTATTTTTATTTAATAATTTTATACAAATATTCTTTAAAATGAACATATAAATTTTTATTATTATCTCCCCAAATCATAATACCATTATTTTTTCAATATTCCCTCTTAAAAAAATCTACAAATTAATATTTTTATCCCTTTATAATAAATTCCCTATTCAAATCACCACCTTGAAAAACTATCTAAGTTAATATATTTTCCCATTTGTGATTTCAAAAAGTGTAGGGTTGGTAAAAATATATATCTACAATGTTAGAACAAATAGTAATATGATTAATTGTGTTTGAATAATCATTAATCAAATATATAAATAATAAACATTCAATCAAGTAAATTTAGAAAAATATTCAAAAAAACATATAATTTTAAAATTTTATTCAAATAAATTTTCATTTAAAATTTTCTGTTTTAGGAACATTATTTTTTCAAAACAAAATTATTCTAATTATATTTTTAATATTTTTAATATATCATTATACTTATAATCATCATCCTTTTTGTTCTTATTCTAGATATATATGGACAATAATTTTTCTATCTATATCTCTAGGACATTAATAATTTTATTTAATAACATAAAAATGAGGACCCCTTTCTTAAAAAGTATAATCATTTTATTTTCATAATTATGTCTCTAAAAATCCTCTTCAGATAATAACATCCATGCATTACCTTTATTCATTTACTGATATATTTTTATCAATTCCATAATTTCACGATTTCACAACAACAATAACATTTGAATCTGATCCAAAAGTGTAATATATCATAAATATTTGATGATAATTTCCTTAAAGATACATCAATATCAAAATAAATTTTTGTTAGGCCATCAAACATTTCATCATGGAATTTTATATATCAATTAACCAATTTTAACCTTTTCAAAATTATATTAAATATCATAATTATCCACATTATTTTTTGTTCAATGTCTTTTATATCGGATTCATTTTGGATAACAGGTTTTTTTCAAAATCGTCATAACATCAAAATTTTTATTCAAACTGTATTACCTCTAGAATCTAATTATTGGATGATATTTAATTATGTATTTAATTTATTTCAATGTAATATAAATATAATATTCTCTTTTCACAACATCAATGTATATAAATTTAAGTTATTTATTTGACATATTAGAAATTTTAATCCTATATGGACCAATATCTATCTAAAATTTTTCATTTTCATTTTCTTCATATAGAATTTTCATCTCATAAACATATACATTATGGTATAAATTGTATGATATTTATTTATGTGAGTGATTAAATTTATCTCATTCTTATTTTAATGTTTTTTTGTTTTGAAATACATGTAAATTACCATTTTTTTCATACCAATTTGAATGATTTGTATAAGATGATGATCACCCTAAATTGATTTCTTATTGATTTTATTTTTTCTTTTTTTCTTCATTTTATTCATCTTTTTCTTATTCTTATACCACTTTTTATCTTCGTTGTAGTTCTTAAAAAAATATTTTGAATTTTGTACTAATTTTTTAAACTTACTTTTGAAATTTATTTCGCATAGTTTTCTAAAGAGATTTTTCAATTTGGAGTTAAGCGAACTCATACATTTCCATTTTAATCTAAATGATAACTAGAACAATATAAGATTCAAAAAATTCTATTTTTTTGTAGAGTTATATGTAATTTCTCTATTGGAAATAGAATTGGTACTATAACTAGGAATAGATTGTAATAAAGGTATTTGTTAAAGTGATAATGGTATATTTGAAAAATCATTTCAAACTATTTTTGTCATGTTTTCCATAACCATTTATTATGGATGTATTTTATTAATCTCATTATATTTCGCCTCACCATTCATTGGTTCATTGGTTTTTATTTTCAAATATAATATTTAGCTTGGTAGAGACAGAACACTGGATCTCCAGTATTATCAATACCTTTTGTACCTTCTACTTTATGAGGCCTTCACTAGACATTGTTTTGGGTTTCTTATTTTATATTGGTGGATTTGAATCATATTTTTATTTCACTTTTTATAGTAATTTCTATATTTTATATATTTTTCAATAAATTTGGATTCTTCCTAATCTGATTTTTCAATAAATAATTTTTTTTCAAATTGATGATTAATTTATTCCATGAAAGTGTTGTTTCTCTGATCAATTAAAATTTTTCATTAACATCCTTATCTATATTATTAGTTTTTATTAGTTACAAAATATTTACCAATATTTTGATGATAATTTTGGGAAGCATAATAATTATTGGAGTCATCAATGGATATCTTTATAGATTCAATTGACAAAAACACAATCTTCATAATATTTATTTTTATCATATTGATAACAAAATCTCAAATAAAAATACCTAAATAATTAAATTTGTATTTATATCATTTCCTTGCTATTAAAATTCAAATATCCATAAAGTCACAACCCATTACTCTATTGAAAGATGATATTATTTTATTAAATTTTTAAAAGTTGAAAAATGGATGATTCATATTTGGCTTTTTCAATGCATCATGGCTTATCCAAAATCATGTGAGATGGTAGATAATCATCTCCTTAAACAATAAAGTTTGTCATGTATAGTACATGCAGAATAGATAATGTAAAATATTCTCTAATTTGATTAAATATTATTACATCCATATCATATTTCAAGATGAAATCTATTGAACAATACAATTTCTTCACAATACTAGATATTGATAGTCAATATCCACTATATCACATAATACATTTTCACGTATTTTAAACAGTATTACATCTCCTGGTAAAGAGTTAATTTTCTCATACCATGATTTCATGATCACTAATTTTTTCATAGAATCATGCCATGAAAAATCCATTACAAAATCCATCTTTATGAAAATTATGCTATGATGAAATTATCGTCGAGGAAATCTGATTGGATTGATGAAAAACTATTGTATAGAAAAATTAATGGAGGGTATATTATTGATTTAGAAATTTTAAAGAAGTTATGTGGGACATGGTGACGCCTTACATTCAAATGATTTATTATTTTGGAGATAAAATCATATTTTTATTACATGGTAATGATTAATCCAAAAATGTTGAATTATATATTTTTAACCCTTAGTGTATATTCTAAAAAAATAGTTTTATCAGAATGAAAAATTATTTGATTATAAGAACATTATTTTTTATAAATAAACTGAATATTTGTAGTAGTTTTTTATATGTATACAATAATGAAAAAATAATAAGTAAAGGGTAATAAATAAACAATTTGATTATGAAAAATACCTCATATTTCATGATTGCAACTTTCAGTATTAAATTATGTTCATTGAAATTTTCTTATAGTTTTTCAAAAGAAATATCCAATATTTTTTATTATAATTATATTTTTAAAATAAATTATTTATAGGTTTTTTAGTAAAAAATATTAAACCATTATGATTTTTGGAAGACTAAATATTTTAGAATAAAATAAAACTAATAAATTTATTTAGGAAAGATAGTAAATATTTTTTTTTAAAACCTAAAAACACATGTATTTTCCATTTTTAGATGAGTTTATTGATAAAAGAATTTTTTTAAATAGAATTTAGATATAAATAAATATTTTTCATATCTCTACTTCCATTTTTATAATATATATATATATATCTCTTTTTTTGGAAAAATATCAACATGTTGTCGTTCAGTTAAAATGAATTCCAAAATGGTATCTCATTTTTATGTGTGATCATAATGAAAATTTTTCCTTATATCTATGTTAATATACAATTATTTTTTTGTTTGGTATTTATTTAAATAAATGGAACTTATGTTAAAATATAATATTTTATTTTATGTAAAACTCAATCCATAGATAGTGAGTGGGTGTTTTATCCACAACACATGAGCAAAAAAATTACACCAACCACAAATTTTAATTTAGTAGATGAATGTGTAATTGGGTGTTTATTGATTAAATATTAGAAAAATGATGATTTATTTCAAAAATAAATAGTTTTTGAAGTTCTTTTGAAATCCATTGTACATACATAAATTTTAGAATTTGAAAAATATTTTAATTTCAAATCATCTATGAAAGAGTAAACCAGGACTGGATTAATAGTTCCATTAAGAAAATAATGAATTCATTTTAAAGATATATGATGGGAATATTTTGGATTTCCATGATATTATGCATGCAACAATACCGAAAACTAAAATATTAATGGCGAAATTTTATGTATAGTATGTTACTAATAATTCCACTAATGTTATTTTTTCTACTATTTTCCAAAAAAACATCACTATCAAATGTCATTTCTATTCTAATAGATGTACTATTACTTTTATTTTTTATGATAAAAATTTCAAAATAATATATATTTTATAAATTTTTTGACTTATAATGATTCCTTATAATTTTTTTCTAAATTTGATTACCTAGAATGTATGTATGTTCTCCCATTATTCCAAATTAAAACATGCACTTCATTAAAAATAAAAATTAATATATTAAGAACTTTTTTACCCAAATATAACTCCATAGAAATAAATTTTTACAATTATGATGTTACTAGAAAATTATTTCATTAAAAGTGTTAGATCCATTTCCCCATTAACAAATATCTTTTATTACTAAAATCATGATAATCTATCATATTAGGCTCAATAAACTTGTTTAAGTCTGTTATGTTTGTTTTAATATTTAAATACACATTTAGAATAATTTTTATTTTTATAACCAATGGTCATTCTACATAAAATTAATCATATGTATATCTATTTTGAAATGAACACTTCCATCCATTTGAAACAGTTTTAAATTATAAAATGTTTTATAAACTATATATATACGACCAGTTTGTAGTCATGATAGTGTAGTATATGTGTCATCGTAATCTACGATTTTTTATTGATTATAACCTCTAGTAATATATCTATTATTATTTCTAACTATATTTCGATATTCATCACACTTATTTTTGAATCCCAATTTTAATCATATTACAAAATCATCCTTTGCAAATTCAACCATTGTCCAAACATAATTCCTTACATATTTGATGAGTTCATATTACATGGATTTTATCTAATCATCATCACCTAAGGTTTCATTATAAGACATATGGATGAATTATAATAAAAATTAAAAGGGTACAATTTCATTTATTAAGGATATTACAGTTCTAACAAGTTGATATACATCTCCAATTAATATATCTCATGGATGATTCATAAAAAACAACTACATTCATGGGTTATAGAAATTATTCCCTTAAATAACATGTGGAAATTATTCTTAATATAGACCTTTGGAAATAAGTTATTATTTTGTACTGTCATGCGACGAACATTCCAACATTAGTAGAAAATTATAATTTTAAGTAACAACAAAATATGGGATTTAGGTTGTTTTAAAACAAAGGCATCCATTTCATCAAATTTAACATGTAATATTTCTTCATTAGTTATTATATTTTTATCAAACACTATAAATTTCATATTAGTTACAGAATTACCAGAAAATATTTCATCATTATATTTCATTAATAACTTCTTTTAGTAATATTTATTATTCCAATTTAATTATATTCATCCAAAAATTTGTATGAAATATTTTTTGTTTATTTCTAGCCCATAACACATAATGAGTTTTTTTAATAAAATGTATTACCTAAACCTTATTCACATTTTAATGGGTCATAAAAAATTATTAATCCCAAAAATGTTTAGTAATTGGGTATTCACTAAGCTTGGTTTTTGTAATCTCTTGAACAATTCTATTTATCACTCCAACTATATAGTCCCACAATGGATTTATAGGTCATTCATATTTATGCAATAAACTTTTAACTAAAAAATGTATCAAAAATAGAATTAAAAAATTATACACCACTATACTATGAATAGTTATTAAGGATATATTTCTATAATTTTTAAATGGTTCTACAATATTTTTAAAACTACAAATGGATTTGGGATTACATTCTGGAAAATAGAACCATGTATATCTACTATAATCACCAAAAAATTAATATAAATAGTTCTTTAAGGCAATAAATAAAGTGTGTATAGGAATAAACAATTCCACATTTACTAATGTTTATGAATAAGAATATAATACATCACTAATATACATAAAACATAACATTTTTTCCCAATTGAAATGGATCACATAATATAGAATTATCAAACATAAGTTCAAAAAGATGCTTAACTGGTCCCTTATTAGATATTTTATCTAACTATAAAACATTTAATTGTTTTAATATTCAATTAAATAACCAATATTTTTATTCCATTAAACATAAGAATTGATGATAATTTCTCATAAGGTCTCTTAAGTTTATTGTGTAGTCATTTCTTATTCCATCGGGTAAAATTGAAAATTTGGCTTTTGAAATTTGAATAGTAAATTTTACATTCCTGATGTTCAGAAGAATCCCACATCACATAATTTTATTATGCTAATAAGGGGTTTCATAATATCTACAATGAATAATACGTTAGAAATTAAATTTTTACAAGAAGAATAATGATGTTGTTTTTATAATATCTCCTTAAGATCATCATTGAAGGTTACATTTCCTCATTTTATTTCAATAATATTCATGAAGTAAATGTTGTTTCCAGTTATATTTATATATAAACCATTATCCAAGTACCAAATACTATTGTCGATAAATTAAATATATTCATAAAAAATTAAATATAAGTTTCTTGGAACTGAATCCTGCTAATTTCTAGTATTAATCCAATTTAAAATTTTAAGAATGCCCATTTTTCAATCATTATAATGTTGAGATATTTTAATTATTTTTAACAATAATAATAATGAAATCCTATTAATTAAATTTTTTCAAAATTGTTTTATTCATCTAGTGAACACCACTATGAAACGTTATAAAAAAATAGATAAATTTTTTGAGGAATATAATTATTTTGTAGACATGTTTTTCTAATAGTAAAACCCATTCCAGATACATCATGTTAAATTATGAATTTATTATAAATTTTATCAATGTATTTTATACAAATTGTAAACATTAAAAAATATTTTTTAAGACAATTATTTTAGTTATTCTTCTTTAGATATAAATTATTATCTTTTTAGTAATTATATTTTAATTATTTTTATATAATTCATTTAATAAAATAACTTTTTCAAATTTACATATTTTTAGTTATTTTAGAAGAATTTATTTGTAAAACATTTTTATCTAGGTCTTTATAATTATTTGATATCGCAAAATATAATGTAAAAATTTACGAATTCTTTCTGGAATGTTTTTATAGAGAAATGTCATGTTTTTATATATCATATTATTTTTATTTTCTTGTAATATATCAATTAATATAGAATTTTTAAAACTAGGTTAAGAAACACATTCTTTGGATGTATAATAATAATCATAAGCTGATTAGGATCAATTATCATCACTATCACTCTTAAAATACTTAGAATTCAGAGTACAATTTTACAAGAATCAATAGGTAATATTTTCATGAATTACATGTTGATATTTGAAATATATAAATAGAATATGATAATATTATGCCTCCTAAATTCACTTTCTAATGAATTCTCATATGAATGACCTTATCCCCTCGCATTACATGTATATGAATCTTTTCTAGTCATGTTATTGTTATCTATTTTTTCTTTTTTTAATTATTTTAATATTTCATGGATTTTTTATCTTTTCATTTGAAATTATGAGGATCCATTCTTACCTTTACACCTTTATTATTTTAAAAAAAATAATAATTCTTAAGAATACATATTTTGATTTTAATTATTATTATTCTTTTAAAATATATATATTAAATCCATCATTTCAAATATCTTAATAATTATTTTTTAATGATTATCAATTTATTCCTAGATTTTTCTGATGAACTACTATTTGATTCAAATAATATATTATTCTTCTCAATAGGCATGGAAACATTCTATGCAGAATGATATTTATTTTAAATAGTACAGGTTATAGAAAAAATAAAATCTCCCAGTATATTTCATCTTATATTCTGCAAAAAATTTCAATCATCCCTCAAGTTTTATATAACATCCTTTGAAATAATAAAGAGTTATATAGGTAATTATTCTAGTATTATCCAATGATGTTATCTTTGATTCCCATTCAATATGAATAATCTGGATAATCTTATTAAAAATATTAATTCATTAAAATAATTCTATCTAATGTATAAGAAACTATGTATCGTAATCATAAAACATTAATACATTATTAATAAAGATTTTGGTTTTAGAAAATATAATTGTTGATATGAAATAATAAGAATTTATCATCGAGTTTAAATAATCATAGATGCTCCAAAACGTGTTTCCTCCATCTTTTTTTCCAATACTACTCACTGCTTCACTATATTATATTTTACATTATATGGTCCATGTAAAATAACAATGAAGTGTATTTCTCACAGGTTAATCTAAATGATATTGTTGTTTCTATTGATTTGTAAAATTTGAATTATCCCTCTTAGGAATCAAATAATTAGGAATCAATATTAAAATAATTTCAAAACAATTGTTAATGAGAAAAATCTTATTAAAATATCTCCAACACATGTAATCATTACTATAAAATATTATTAGTCTCCTTGGATTAATATTTTCATGATTACCAATATCTTAAACATCTATCTTATAGAAACAGTTCTATTTCATTAATTTAATAATTAGTATAATAATTCTTTATAAAATTATTGTATGTAAAAAAAGTTACGAAAACATAATAAAAATGCATTATAAAAAAATTTATAAAACTATAATGTAAATATATATAGAGAAACCTATTATAATAATTGATGGAATTTAATAGTATAAAATGGAAACAAGAGGGGGGTGAATTGTAGTTTAAAAAATTAAACTAATATAAAATAAAAAAACCTATTAAAATAATTAAAAATGTTTTAATAATGTAATAATGACTATAAAAATATTTGTAAAACATTTTTAGTCTGTAACCTTAAGAGATAAAGATGTCATAAATCCTAACTATGGAAATCCAATCCTTTTAGCATAACTATAATTTATATCTTTCATTATAAGGATAGCGCTATATTAGATTATCTGTATTAGCTCTATTATATTACCTCTTTGAAACCATTTATTGGCATGAAATATATTAGTAGGCACAAAGTTTGTGGAATCCATTGATTGTAAACTTGAGAATAAAAGAAAATAAATTAAAAATATTATAATAATTTACAACCCTCGAAATAGATTCATTATAAAAAGCAGTAAAAAATATTAATAAAAGTATGAATGTTATGTTCAGGTACAATAATCATAGTACATGTTGATTCAAAAAATGCTTCAACTCGTAACATGTTAAATTAAATATTATTTATAGACATCATTCCAGTTAAAATATTTCAAAGATTCTCATAGTTGGATTCAATGGCCTATGATTTTCTTCACATGAGAGCTCATAAAATTATATCTTCATTGGATTTCATTCGATATAACCACTATAATATTGTACTAAAAGTGTTTTAGTGAATAGAAAAAAAATATTACAATCCAATTATAAATTTTTTATACAGATATAATAAATTTCTAGCTTAATTGAAGAAACACTGAATCGCCGATGGACCAAATATTGGTACATTGATAGAGTAAATTTTATTTAACTGATACACTAAAATTATTGAAACTGAGAAACATAATATATGTAAAATTGATAAAATAAATATCAACAAACTGATAGATGAGATATCTCTACAATGAAAGTCTAGATATAATCAATCTGATAGACTATGTGCGGTTATGCTGATAAGTTTATTAATTTGAACATTATAGCGTATAATATTACTAATCTGATGAAATGGAATATCATCAGTCCAATGTATAAGGATATCCACAGTTTCATTGATTAGGTTGTTGTATTTAATGATTCTATTCATTTCATTAATATGTATTTACACATCCAATTGAAAATGTAGTTTTCTATAGAAAAATCCTATATGACATGGGAAATATAATCAAATTAATATTAGGTTTTAAGAAAGTGTTAGTGATTTTTAAAATCAAAGAATAAAAATGTAAAATTTATAACTGTTTCAGTCAATATTCCCATTTTTTATTATTTTGATCATATATCTTTATCTTCAGAACCCTTTTCCTAATGATTAATATTTACTGAACTAATACTTTCTATGTCAAATTTCTTTTTATATTTGATCATAATTTTTTATATTTATTGTCCTTTTTATAATTTTAATCCTCTTTAGACATATCATTTTATATGAAAAGTATATGTTATATATATCCATATGAAATATATCTCAATGATTATTTTTTGGTTCACCAAAAATATTCTTAGTATTTCATAGATTATTTATAGGTGACTAATTCTATATTATAGAGTCATAGTTAAAAAATAATTTTCTCCATTTCAAAGGAATGATGGTGAATGGGATCCAAAATATGGTGGAAAATCAGCTTTCATAATATTGGTATTACATTATATTTATGCAATATATAATTATTAAACTATTTTAACAATGGCTTTTGGTTTTCATAACCAACATCCTTGATTTTTTATAGGCATTTGAGTTAATCATGATTACATTAATTTCTAATAATACTTGTATTAATGTTTTCTTCCTTTTCTCTCTTATATTTAACTTTCTATTTAGTTAAATGAAATTTTTATTTTTTATTCTCTTGTTCCACTATGTTTATATAAACCTCTCCATCATTCTTCTTGATTTATTCTAAATGTATAAAATTCATAATTTTTTATTTTTCACCAATGGGATCAATAAATAATATTTTTTCATAGATGACTATGTTACTTAGAGTTCTTCAATATTAATTTTTTTTATTTGTTTTATAGAATTTTATTATAAAGAATTATTTTATATTTCATCATTACTTCTAAAACCATATTATTAAATATAATTAAATATATCTTTTATCAAGGGAATTATAATTTATGATAACCAAATAGTGGAATAAACATTTAATGGATATAACATTGACCAAACACGGGATTAAAAAATACTGATTCACACAATCCCTAAAATAATGAAATATATTATATTAAAAAACCTATCTATCAAGGCATTTTCTTCAGTACTAAATTATTATAAATACACAATAAAATATCTTTTAAATATTATTATATTGAAATTCAGCATCCCATAGTGAAAATCATGAACATATACATTCAGAAAAAAATCCATATCATTATATGCATTTCAAGAAAGAATAAAAAACCTTAAATACACATAATAAAAATAATTGTTTTGTTTTTAAATGATAAATTTTATGAACTTTTTCATTTACCATGAAAAGATAAATATATGTTATGTTTTCTTTAGAATGTGTTCAGAAACATCTCAATGTTTTTATAAAATAAAAATTTACCATATTTCTAATGATATATCATAACATTCAACCAACCTCATCAAATTAATATTATACTAACATCCTTTAATAACTACATAACATTATTTAATCCATTACCATTTTCTATGGTAGTAGTAATGTAATTTTTTTGAATAATAAATTTGTTGAAAAAATATGACTTCTTTTATATACTATGATAGATTACAAGATTTAATATTAATAAGTAATTTTACCATAGATTAATTCATTTCAATTTAGTATGAATCAATTATTATTTTTTTCAGTAACAACCTTGAATCTATGTCTATGGATTATTCATTTTTTGAAGAATAAATATTGTTCAGAAAGGAGAAATGATTCTGTAAGGGTGTCACAGTGAATGATTATTTGGTGAATAGAGAGTTTTATACAGTTTATGTAAAATAATTTGGTGATCTTGAGTTATTGATTTCATTTTCTCCAAATGGCCAAATTTTCTCACGTCCATAAATTCTGGATTATTGTATTATATTTATGAAATAAATCATAATTTTCATAATAGGCCAGATTCTTATGAATTTTATAACTCTAATGGAATAAAATAAATATTATATTTAACAATGACATGAAATTACAAATTTTTTTCATTATATTCTATTTGAAAATTATAAATAATGAAACTTTTGGAAGTTATAATTAGATATACAAAAAAAATATTATCACAATATAAATTATTTTTGATGATATATTGAAACCATTTTAATATAAATTAAGATATATTCCAAAATATATATTATTTTAATAAAACAACCATCATATTCTATTTAAATAAAATACAATACCACTATTAAATAGTTTATATTGGAAAACACATAATTATTCATATAAAACATTATATGAAACTATTGTAGAACCGATAATTTGAGTATTCTCTAACATAAAATGTACAAATTATAATAATACCCATGAAAAGTTTATGTTAATACTATATAGTTTGTGTGAATGGGATTTCAGAAACTGTAACTGAGCAATTTATCATAAAATTAAATACAAAACTTTGTATTGACACTTTATTAGGTCATGAAAAGTAGAATAATGAAAATTTATGGAAAAAATATATCCAAAACATCTATATGTACTGATATAAAGTTTGTAGAGAAAAAATACTTCAATGTGCAAAAATATTAAATATTATCAATGGTATATCACTTTTTTAGTGGTATCCTTTATGATATTTGATGAAAAATGTGGCGCTCTTCATTATAAGTTAGTTATAATTAAAATCTAGAACCTCAATAGTGGAATTTCATATTCATGGTATAGATTTAGATGAATTTATTAATTTAATATGTTTATTAATGTTCAGACAAATATTGGTAATATAAGATAGATTATTTTTTGTCTACTCAATTATGGACATAATTTTTATAAACGCATATTTATTTAGAAATGATGGTGAACCCTAAATAGATTTAACATGGAATTCAGAAATAATTATAGAATTTTCTCATTTATTTTTTTAATATGTTGTTAAGATTGTGATTTTATATTTGAAATCAATTTATAAAACATATCTACATTAGTAAAAATATCATCCATTTCATCATATAGTGGATATGTCTTGTCATCATCATCTGAAGAATAAGATGAACAAAAAATTGAGATAAACGAAATTAAATATTATCATTATGTATAAATAATGTCTCATTTTAATTAATTGGAGAATGAAATTATAATATCATTTACCTATAATCAATTTCAATACAACTTTCATCAATAATTATTTGCAAACAAGCAATGAGTTTGAAATATTTAAAACTCTTCTTCCCATTATACATAAATACTCTCATGGAATTCTTTTAAATCTTCTATAAAATAAATTATTATTTCTAAGTGGGTCCTAGAATATTTAAATCACATAAAATAACATTTTTAGAATCTTTCATATCATATATTATTATATAATAATTAATCCTATATATTCTTGTTGATTTCTTTTTTATTATAAAAGATTGATCTATTGAACATATTTCCCATACAGTTATCATATTTATATAATTCATTCTAACCAATATCCATGGAACTATGATGCAAATATTTTTCTGAATAATTCTAAATTGTATCCACTTGTGTAGTTTTATCAAAAGGTAATTTTGCAATGGAAAATATTTTATATTTTATTTCTTATTCTATAAATTTTTTATAATATTGAAATAATTTTTTTGAGGTCATGAATAGATAAATTCATTAGATGATTATTATCATCAATATCCATCCTCATAAAATTCATTTATTTTAGAATAATTTTAAAAATATTATCAACAAATTGAACATACATCTTTTTATTCTCTATAAGAGATTTATAACAATTTAGAACAATCCATAATCCATGATACATTTGAGTATGTTATTATCCTAGAATGAAATTAAATTCCAAGGATTATATAAATTAAATTTGTCTTCTAGTTTCCAAAACATTGGAAATTATAAATTATGCAATCTCCAACTTCTCCAAAATTTGATTAGTTATCTCACAATAATAAATATCACTATAGATCTTATAATTTATATATCACAATTCGGTATTATAGTTATTGAAACATTCATGGTTTTTTTAATTATTCCGTGTTGTAAAATTGAGAATTTATTTTCCCAATGAAAAATAGTTTCCAAACATCATTTAATAGTTATGATACCCCATATTAGTCAACAACATCATCACCATTTTTATCCTATAATCCAAATTATCTCAATTAATAATGTCTTGAAGACTAGGAATTCTTCTATCAAATGTTTATATAGCTAGATATATTGTGTAATAAAATATTTTTTTACAAATATTTAATTATATGGAAATAACTAAAATATGTATATTTGAACCAAAATGTTTTCCAAGAAAAGAATATATTTTAAGATTATTTGGTCCTTTGAAAAATTTACAGGTGTAATCTAATTTTAATATATGTAAATTAAAAAAATTATAAAAATTAAAAAAATCCATGTAAAAATTTATTAATTTAGTGAAGTATAAAAAATAAATAATATTCCAAAAACCATTTGATGTCCCTCTCCATGTTTCTTTTTTCATTCAATAAAGAGGTCTTTGATCCTCAACCGTTTTAAAAATATACCAAATACCAAAATTTAATGAAATAAATTTAAAAAATAAAATAAAAAAACGAGTTTTTGGAAAATAATATATAAATACCTAATCAATCTTATTAAAAGAAATCAAAATGTTATTATCCTTAGCATTAATTAATTTATACACAATGAAGTAGGTGTATCAATCCCAAATTTTTTTCCATTGTTTAAAATCAAAAAATACTAAATCTATAGTTTATATGATCATTCTCTTAACCTATAGATTCTTTAATGGGGTTAGTAGTAATTCATTACATCAGCACTTCTTTGACGAGATGATTAGTAGATGAATCTCATGTACCTATCACATCTTCGCTAAATGTTTGGAATCATACATGTTTAAACTCTATGCATGTTTAATAATAAAATTATTTATGTATAATCATTATAAATAGAAAATTTAGTACAATAATATTAAATCATCCCACAACCAAATCACTTAAATCTTGATGAAAAATAAGAAATTATTGAATCTATGTAACAAACTAATGTTTAATCAATGAAGACTCCATTCTTAAAATCACATATAATGACAACACAATTCATATTCATGATTTATTGAACTACTAAATGATATGTTACCTTTAAACATAATTTTCCTACTTCTGTGATTTCAATCTAAAAAATATGGCATAAATAGCTACGTTTAGTAAGTTTTTTGGTGTCAGATTGGACAATCATAATTTTAATGAATATTAACATTCCATTATGAATAGCAACAATACCCTTATGAATAGTAATATGACCTTTATGAATAGTAAATTGAAAATTTTAATAGTAACCTTACCTATAAAATTATAAATAAAATTTATCCATCTTATAAGTGACAACTTGAGAGTGTTGGTATTATTGGTATATAAAAAATATTTAATAAAAATATTATGAATAATTAATAATTAAAATGATAATAAACATCGATTAAATTTTATCATAAAATAATATTTTTATGTCTCATTATTATAATACAGTTTTAGGAGAACTTATTTAATTTTTTAATGTGTTTAAAAATCAGTTAAAATTTAGAAATTTGTTTTTCAACTAAATTAGGATTAAAATTAATATTTAAAATTATAAAATTTATAAAATTATTTTTAAAAAATGGAGTACATTTTTGGAATCTTCATGTCAAAAAATGGTTTGGTTGAATTTTTGTATTTTTCAAGAATACAAGATCTTTTTATGAATAACAGTATACGATAATTGATGATAAATACCAAAACCTGAATTTCTTAGTCTTGATTGAGTCATGGATGATGTAAGTGACCAGTTGTTCTAATTCATATACTCACGTTACTAATATTAGTCTCAATAATCCACAATATTTTTTATATTTAGGAAAATAATAAACTAAGGAATTAAATATTGTAAAAACTCCACTCTCCTCCAATATAAAATCCACCCCTCACCACCTCTTCTCCTCACACCTCTCATGCCTTGTTCATTGTTTAAATTTGTCTAAAAATATCCCTATTCTTTAACCTAATGTCCATGAGCTCTTATAATCTGAAAATTACAAAAAAATATTCTCTGATGAGGTTATCAATATGAAGGAATAAAGATAAAAAACCCTTTCCTTTTTTACATTCAATTACATTTCAGGTTCCTTTATATTCATATATATCCTCATTGTTCCCCATCCAAAAGGTATGAAAACTCCATTACATTATACACAGTGGATTGTTTTTTATTCAAGTGGAATAATTTTTCTTCATCTCACATTCCTTCTCCTTTTATACTATAAATGAAAATATTATCCAAGATGTGTTAATTTATCACAATGAAGGATAATAGGATTTAAATTTCTAGTACCGACTTCTATTATGGTAATTAAAAATAAATTATGGTTGAACCACAATATAATGTATATAAAATATCATATTTAATTTTATTTAATCATTTTGTACAATTTATAAAATGACGTGAGTTTTTTTTGGTCAAAAACCCATTAATAATCCCAAAAGATTAACAATAATGATTTACGCCAAGATTCATCATCACTAAAAATATTAAACTGAATTTTATCACCATTTAATCTGATGGAAGATATATATTAACATATCACATCAATTATATAAAACTATACCCTTTTAGATGATTATCTATAATCTTATTTAAGAAAACCAATCTTGAAAACAAAAGAAATAAATGCTCCCAAACTATGAAATAAAACCACCTAACCATTTGAAAAGGCAATGAATGCACATAATAAGGTTATACTAAATAAATTAAATGTATAATAGGTTTTATACTTATATAATAATGAATCTTATTTTATTATCCATGACATTATTAACGATATAAGAACACCTTCGGACTTAAGGTAAGGTATTCTACCTGAAACTCATTATTCCTTCGGGTTGCTCAATATTTTATTTTACCCAAGTGAAGTTACATTTTTATTTTATTTTTATATTCATAATTATATTAATTGATTCAAAACTAATATATAAATATCCATTAGTCATTATATTTTAGGGATATACATATTTTTAAGTTGTTCTCATCTCAATACATCCTGACAAGAAGGCTCGTTTTTAGAAAATATCCAAAAATATTACCCAAAATAAAGTGCAATCAATAATATGTTTTAATCCTCCATTTTCATTCTTAAATCACTCATTTTGTTATAAAAACTTTCTTGGTTATCTTCTGGTTTTATATAAAATATTATTCCCTTTTCTATTTTAAAGGATCTTTGATATTTTACCTAAATGGCACTAAAATGTTTTAATTCTAAAGCTTCATAAAATGATCTATTTACAAGATATCACATAAATTTTAACTCAATAATCATGATATATTCCAATTATAAATAATTATTAACCCCGAATGATCTAATTACTTTCCATCATTGGAACTTCTAGGATACTCCCATTAGTTATGATTTATGACATGACTATAAACCCCATTTCATTCTATGAGTACCCATATGATTATGTCTGATTGATTATGTATGATTATTTATGGGAAAAGGACATTCATGATCATGTTATGATGGGTGTGATCATATGGAACTCCAATGTATTGGGTAATGTTTAGTATCAAGATACTTTATGTGAAATAGGATTGGCGGTTAGCCTAGACTCGTGTGGCATGTGCAACGGTCTTGGTGGTTAACCTTGACTCGTGCTCCTCTAGGTGAAATGATAAGGGATCATGTTAAAGCAATGTTTTATGTTTCCACAACATTTCATTGATTATATGATCATATGGTATAGTGTAGGAAATTTTATGATTCTTTATATTTAATCATGTACCATGCCAATTTATATCATTATGTTATTCCTCATAACCCACGCAGTATGCTTTATTTTTATATTTATTACCATAATATGATTTTTAGTTCATCTATTTTTACATGTTCTCCCCAGGTTATCCTATGCAGATGTATTATCACAATTGATGATAGGATATCAATTAGGGTATTTAATAAAATTTTCACCCATGATGTTTAATTAAGTTCATTTTCTTCCAATACACTAGACGTTATGAACCTTGGATTCTAATTTTATGTTTACATATACATATAATCATGTACTAATATATGTAAGAGGCTCGGGTTACTATAGTTTTTATCTTCAAATGGTATATTTATTTTACAGTATTAAAAATATAGAACTTTAGTAAGATCTTTATGGATAAGACTACGTATAATACAATATCCAAAAATTTTGGTTACTGTAGAGTGTGTGGTTTATAATGAAAATACATCCCTTTATGGATACAACATGTGGACGTGGTTCTGACCCATATGTTCATAGGAGTAACCACTCTGAAAAAGTGTTCCAGCACCAACATGGGGTATCTTGATACATGGCAATGGGCCTTACTATGCACCGGGTGTGAAACTTATAGGGGATAAGATTTGGTAAATTTAGAATATCATTACGAACCATTATTATGTGAACCAATAAAAACATGCCATAAAATTATATGTTAAGAAAAAGATCCATGATAACCAAGATTTACACCTGGTTAATCGCAACTTATGATATACATTTCTACAACATGTTTATCCTTTTATGTTCAATTATTATTTTACTTTTATTAGATAAGTACTCAGTCCCCCCAATTTCAATTTTATTCTTTAGTTAATGGTGAGAAATAGAATAACATTGCCCAACAATCAATATTAATAGGAATGATTATATTTCCCTAATTATAATCCAAATATGATAGGGATGGGTTCTCAAAATTTCATGACAGAACTTGTTCAGCTGGCTGAAGTTATAAATAATAACCTGAATTACATGGAACACCCTATTCTTTTATGGAAAGATCCAGTTTTTGTTGAATACATCATAATGAAAAGGCCCCCATTATTTAGTTGATTATCAAATACTATCCTCTAGAAATACATATTAACTCAATTAAAAAATATTCCATGTCCTCTAGTGACTAGAAGAAAATTATTTCAGGCTTGAATTATATCATTTTGATGGGGAAGTTGATATGTGGTGGAAACTGATCAAGAATATGATATCCCAGCCATAAATTGTTTCCATGTATAGTGAAAAATTCATGATTTTTTTTAAAAAATAATTCCATATACCCTATATATAAATATGTAAAGAGAGTTCTTTGAACATATGTAGAAATAAGATGATTATATAAGGGTGTATGAAGAAAACATTACATAGCATGCAAGATACACGTCTAGAATTGTCATGAACATTGAAAGATATGTGGATTTATTGATTAGTGTGACAGAGTCAATCCTACAAAAATCATTGGTGATTCGGGACTTTGATAGTTATGAGGAAATTATAAGTTATTCAATCATAGTCGAAATAAATATCAAAGACTATCGTTGGTATCATTTTCCTAGGAAAAAATAGTTTATAATGGAGTACATTATGGGTTGTTTAAAAAATAAATAACATGATGGAATGATGACCGAATATCCCAAGTATTAAAATTATGGGAAGAATAATCCTCGGATATTTATAGATAAGACCATTAATTGCATAAAATTTAGAAGAATTTGAAATATTTATCAGAATTGTGTGGGGGATATGAAGAATTATACTAATTTCGAAGAAGAATGTAAGGTTCGGATCAAAACATAGTCTATAGTGTAGTTTTACAACTACATGAAACACGGTCATTAGGAAAACAATTTCTTGAAACCAAGAGTTTTCAATTGAAATTTACAACAACCTTGAATGAAATACGGAAGTGCTTATGTTATCATTATTGCTAAGGTGGAGTAAGAAAATGATGTGGTGACTGGTACTCTAGTTATTAATTCAATAATATAGAACATACTATTTGATTCTGGATCTATGAATTCATTCATATCTTTCATGTTTAGTTGAATTATTCAAAAACCCCGTCAATATTTGGAGGTTGAGTTATCTGTGAGAACATAAAATTGAGAAATTGTTACATCAAAGGTTTAGAACTCCTCTTCAAAAAATATTATTGGACCGAACCTCCAATAAATTTTTTCATACATCCTCTAGTAGAGTTCTATTCTATTTTGGAAATGGATTGGATATCATTATATAATTCCAACATTAACTGTTAGGAAATGGATATCATTATTTACATCCCAGAGTATCCTCAAATCATGTACATGTGTATGAGGAAGATGATTCTTTTTAGGAATCATTATATCATGTGTGGATAATGTTACCTTTGAGAAATAATATCATTCTCAAAAGATTGAAAAAAAGGAGATGATGAATCAAAAAGATATTCCTATCACTGTGGATTATAGTAATTTAATATCTGAATAATTTCCTAGTCTTCCTCTAGATTAAGAGGATGAGTTCTCAATTGAGAATATTCTAGGAATTACTACAAATAAGAAAGACACCATATAGAATAATGACATTAGATATATAAGAGTTAAAGAAGTAGTTAAATGAGAATCTACGGAAGGGTTTTATATTCTAGAGAGATTCACCCTATGGTACACTGATTCTCTTCATCGTGAATAATGATTGATCAATTCACCTATTCATTGATTATCTTCAACTTAATAAAGTCATGATAAAGAACAATTATCCCCCTCAACTAATAGATGAATTATTCAATCAGATTCGTGGGGCCAATTATTGCTATATAGTAGTCCTCCTGTGTGGATATCACAAATTAATAGGAAGGAAGGAAGATATTCAAAAAGTACATTTTTCATGGGGAATGGAAACAATGAGTTCATTGTAATTCCCATAAGAATCACTAATTATCTAGAAGTATTAATGAATTTAATTAAAATAGCCTTTATATATTACCTCGATAAATTTTTTGTAGTCTGCATTGGTTATATTATGATATTCATCACTAGAAAGGAATAACATGAAAAAATTTGAATAATATGATAAAGACTTTGTGAATAGTGATTGTATAAGCAATGTATAGTAAATGTGTGTTTTGGATGGAGGATGTATCATTTTTTGGGAATTTTATCACTAAAAAAATAATATCTGTGGACCCATCCATGATAAATGAAATTGAAGAGAGGCCTGGGATAACATGTTTAACAAATTTTCATTTCTTTCTCTGTCTAACTATGTTTTATAGATGATTTGAGAAGAACTTCTCACTATCATCAAACCCAATGACCAAACTAACATGGAAGGGAGTGAAGTTCATCTGGACTATAGAATGTGAAGAAAGCATTAACGATATCAACGAGGCTTATCACTACACCGGTACTCACACTCCTTACAAGTGTAGAACTATTTTTTGTGTACAAGGAAGATTCATATAAGATCTTAGGTTGTGCACTGATTCAAATGGATATGTGATAGCCTAAAAATCACTGAAGCAAGAAATCCATGAGAAAAACAATACAATTTAAGACTGGGAGATGGTCGCTATATTCGTTGTGATGAAAATCTGGCGATAATAACACTATGGGGTGGGGGAGATTGAGATATACATTGATCAAAATATTATCAAATATGTATTAACACAATAAGAGATTAATCTGAACCTTCGAATATTGATAGAGTTCTTTTATGATTATAAATTCTCAATATACTACAATCCTGAGATTGAAAATAAGGTGGAGGATTCTCTATATATAAAGGATCCTTATTATTTACCAATTAGAATAATTTAAAAGGATCCAATCTTCATATACTTATAGATGATGAACATGGTAATCATTAAGGGATGAACATAATCAATCCATTCACAAATTATTTTTCAACCTTCCCTTAGGGAGAAAATAAAGGATGATTAAATAAATTATGTGGGAATTTAGAAAAGGGAGTAAGCATATAGAGATTTGAAATCCCATGTGTTCCGGATTGACAAGGATATAGTTATATGATTTGGTTCATGATTACGTGTAACAACTAAGCCAAAAATAAAAAAGGTGGTTATGGATAACACACATAGATCAACCTTCTCAATTCCCCCAGGGAGCACAATGATGTATCAAGATCTCTGGTAGAATTATTGGTGGGGAAATAAGATGAAGGAGATTGCTGTGTATAGATAAATGTTCCAGGTATGTCAGACATTGAAGTTCAAAAGGAAAATGTATATGGGGATGATGAATATAATACACATACCAACATGAAAATTCAAAAACATCACCATGGACTTTGTCCTTGGACATCCTAGGACATCTTAGTGACACAATTCTATATGTGTCATTGTAGATCATCATAATAAGAGAGATCACATTATCAAAATTCAAGAAGACATCTTATTAGGTCAAATTAAATGGATATATATCAATGTGGTGGTAAGGATTCATGAATTAGGCCTTTATATTATATCCGATAAAGATCCAAGACTTACCTCGATGTTCTAGAATAGTCTCTAATACACTCTATGCAATGATCTGAACATCTGTATGACCTATAATCTTTAAACATGTGGCCAATATGAGCGGATTATTCATACACTCTAAGACATGATTGGAGTGTGGTCTATTGACTTCAATGAAGGATGGGACCAACATCATCCACTGGTTGAATTATCTTAAACAATAGTATCCACTCAAGCATCTAAATAAAACCATATGAATCAATTTATGAGGTAATTTTTAGAACACCAGTGTGCTAGGATGATGTCTATTAGAGTTAGCTTCTAGAAAATGAAATTTTCAATGAAATGGTGAAGATGTTGAAAACCATTCAAAAACACATCAATGTATCCCAAAGACAATAAAAGAGTTATGAAAACAATCATTGATTAGAACATTAGTTCAATGTTGAAGAAATGGTAATCCTCTATATATAACCCTAGAAAAATGATATGAAATTTTGGGAATAAAGTAAAGCTATTTCATAGCTACATTGGATCCTTCCAAATGATGATCCTATCAGAGTTGTTTCCTATATACTAGCACATCAACCTACCATGTATAAAGTAAAAGATTTATTCCATATATACCTTTTAAATAAGTATGTAAGATCCTGTATTTTGAAAATGTATGTTTTCGTTATGTTTTGGTTGAATCCCTTGTTTCGGGCTCCATGGGATGTCTTCTGAATGTATGAGAGGTCTTGGGGGTGTTCTAGGGGCTCATGACATAGAAGAATACAAAAATGGTCTAGGAAAGCCTGGGTGCATGGCCTGTGCAAAGCCAAGGCCAACCGTGTGGGCTACCCAGGTTAAACGTGCAACCCTCCTCCTCCATATAGTAGCATGCTCACGGTTTGCGCACTGTTTTTCAAACAGTACAACCCAAACCGTGTGGCCTCTAAAAGTTGGGAAAAATTACATGTTTTCCACTCTAGGCTTTTAAACCCCAACTCAGGATTTTCCTCCATTCTTCCCCTATGAACCCTTGTAATGAACTTGGGTGACCCAAGCTTCCCAAGGGAGGTTCTCCTTCAATTCTTGGCTGTTTAGAGCACCTTTGGTTGTGGATCCAAGCTCCAGATATGGCTAATCCCATCCTTGCTTCTCTTTTTGGTTTAGGGATTGTGTCTTCTCTCCCTCTTTTTCCAATGCTCAAAAACCATATCTTTTGGGTGAGTTTTAGGTTCAATCTCCAAAGGTTGGTCGGATCGAGGTATAAGAACTCGATTGAGAGTGTTTTCAACTGCTGTTTCAAGGTAGGTGGTCAAAAAGCTATATCCCATGCTTATTTGGGTATTTGCACATGTTTAGTTGTGTTCTTTGTTCCCCTTGATTATGTTTTTGATAACCTTGGCATGCAAAGTAATAATGGTGTTTAAAATGGCTAATGGGAACCCTCACGATCCCTTTGGGATGTGTTGGGACGGGCATGACCTAATTTAGGTCCATCCATGGGATGTGACAACTTTTCCTGGGTTTAGGGATTATTATTAATCAAGTTTCCTTGTTGTAGTGAACTGTAGAGCCCTTCATAAACATGATGGCATGAATGGTTGAATCATGGAAATGTTGAACGGGTTAAATGGGTTAATGTGTAAATTTATTAAAGACCATAACGGATAGGTTATGGGTGTAGTGCTAAATGCTTAGTGATTTAGACATAACACATGGGAATTGGATGAATTGTTAAATGATGTCAAATGGTAATGTGTTAATGGGTTAAGGCATGATGTGGATTCACACGTGGTGTGTTGTGAATAGTGGTTGCCGAAGAGAAATGGTTTTGGATGGTTGATGGTTACTTATATATATAAGCAAGTGCACATGGCTTCGTAGAGTGGGGTATGACAAGAGGATTTAGGCCCACAGGTTGAGCTAAGACTGGGGTTCTAAACTCCACCCTAAATGGACGGGCTAAGAAAGGGGACTGCGGGTCCATACTCATAATGGTTGCATCCACCCGGACTAAGGCATTGAGGTGAGGATATGGTTGATATTAGGGGTTAGTCCTCGTGAGATAGGATAAGGATGTGTTTACCCTCTTTCATGTTATTGTTGGCCTTAGACCCATGTAACATAATGTATGTGATTAACCCATGGAAATGTGATGAAATGGTATGTGATGGTAATTAGTGTGAAATGAATGGTAATACAAGTGGTAATGGATTTGTCTCTAAACTAGTTAATGGAACCATAATGTAATTACTTGGAAATTATCATTCATTTTCCTTTTGCATGAACAACTAGTTTATATTGGATATTTTTTAGACACCGTTGGTGGTGTCCTACTGAGTTATAATCACACCCTTCTCGGGCCGCCATTTGGTACCCGAGAAGACTTCATGTCTGCAGGTCAAGAGAAGGGAAAGGTTCCTTGGTAGATAGTTGATTGGACATGGGTAGCACTTGGTGGAGGATCCGGACTTGGATTCGAGGCCATTTTGTGGATTTTGGTCGTTATCATTATTTTGGGTTTTTATTCACTCTTGCACTTGTAGAATGACATGGAATATTTACTGTTGGAAATGGTTGTTATATATGTTCCTTATTTATTTGTTCTTTTTCTGCTATTTGGTTTATTTCTGTTGTGGCTTACTCTGAAAAAAAGGGGGTATAGTCTCCCCACTTGACTCCATAGACCCCCACTTCTAGTCGGCAGCCTTTGGCGTATGGGGAGGCGCGCTTAAGGTCATGTAACCACCCAGCTCGGAGCACTGATTTAGTGGATTCCAGGTTGGGGAAGTTACAAAGTTGTATCAGATGATGTATTTCCTCTCATTCTCTGAGGTCTTATTATTTTGGATTGGTAGCCAAGGGTTAGGACGTGTTGGGCCTTGCTAATATGCTCATTCTTGGCAGTAGCTAACCCAGGTACGGGGGAAACCCAAGTCACCCAGGGTGGGAATTGTTGTTCTTGGTTGTATGTTGTTACAGTTGATGATATTTCACCATTGGGTGATGCACCTATGGTTTGGTATGATGGATTTATGCTATTGGATCATGGACCTAATGGAACAAATAATTGCATTCATGCATCAATGTTTGCACCTAGGGAGATAGGTTACATTCATTGTGTTAGGCACATGCACGGGGTGGGTGTGTTAGGAAGGAAAAGTAGGACACATCATGCATTCCATGAAATCAAGAAATGATGAGATGAGTGAAATAAAACAAGTGGGAAAGTGATGTTTAATGAATATGAGGTTCTGAAATGAAGTGATAAATGTTCTTGTAAAATGTTGTGTGAGTTTGGTGGTAGTGTCTGGTTGTTTACCCCTTGTAGACTATGGCCCATGGTAGAGATGGTCGGGCCGGAGAATTGAGGTGTTAATGTCATTGAATGAGTATATGAAAATGGTTTTTTTAGATAGTAAAGTGCTATAGATGAAGTTGTGAATGTTTTATGGTTTACATGCTAAACCTCGTGCTTGGAAATATAGTGAGATGCCAGCAAGATGTCAGTTGCTAGTTGGGAAACATGAGGTTGTTGCTGAGAACACTCCTTCGGTTGAATGGCACAAAAATGTGGTGAAAAATGAAGGTAGAGAATACCAGTTCTGGGAGAACATGGTTCACCTAATGCAGATGATGGATCAGGACCCAGGACAGGATGCACCGAGTATGTTTGAGCTGACCAAGGAGTTCCACCTGCAGCACCCTCCGACCTTCACCGGAGAGGGTGGTCCTGAGGAAGCGGAGTTCTGGTAAGAGTCTGTCCAGACGATACTGTATTATCTTGATACCCCATTCGAAAATCGAGTGATTTTGGCTACTTATATGTTGTGGGGCCAGGCTAGGCATTGGTGGGACATTCGTGCTCAAATCTACCAAGCTGAGGGAATGTCGTGGGAGGTTTTCCAGGATAAGATTCTGGAGCATTTCTACCCAGAGACATTGAGGCAGGAGCGGGCTATAGAGTTTATGAGCCTAACTCAAGGATCTCTATCATTGATGGACTATTCTAGTCACTTCACTGATTTGCGACACTTTGTCCCAGTGTTAGCAGGGTATGAGGCAGCGGTATCAAAGCGTTTCCAGGATGGGTTGAGACATGAGATTGGGTCTCAAGTAAAAATATTCCGTTTGAAGAGGTTCCCAGAGGTAGTAGATTAGGAATAGATCTCAGAAGGAAACCTGAAGGGAGCTTCGGGTGGTGGTCTTGTGGTGCTAGTGGGGAAGACGAGTAGTGCAGCTACCGAGGGTCGGAAGCGACACCATGAGAGCTCACAGCATGGCGTAAGTGTGAAAAGTGGTAGGAAGAGAGGGTCAGCCTCTCAGAGTGAAAATCAGGTGTTCTGTTATCAGTGCGGTAGGCTAGGGCATATGTGTGGTCAGTGTCCTCGACCTCCAATTGAGTGTTGTTCGATCAGCAGGATGTAAAATGCACATAGGTTCTATAGAAATCCTCGGTAGGTGGGCGAGTATGATGATGGAAGGCGGGTACCGGATACAGGAAGGGAATCTGTTGCCCCGTATCAGGCAGGAAGTTGGAGCTATGTGGGCCGTACTGGCAGGGGCAGTAGACGTGGGACTCCAGGGCAGGATCGCTCACACCAGCAGGGTAGTGTAGAATAATGTACTCAGGCAGGAACCCATGATAGAGGTGCAGGTAAGCTTCAGGCAGTTTAGTTTTTCCCAGGTGAAGGAAAATTTGGACCGTCGATTGTTCGAGGTACGATCCTTGTAGCTTCTACTTTGACAAGTGTGTTTTTTGACATAGGTGACATGTACTCTTTTATCTCTGAAAAACTTGTGGTAGCACCGGGTATACCTATGGAGAGGGTGTGTGGAGTAATGTCAATTGACACTCCGTTGGGGGTGCTGGTTGAGGATATCATGTTGTGCAAGGGTTGTGCCTCGGAAGATTGTGGGTATCATTTTCCATGGGATTTGTTCATTCACAAGATGTTAGAGTTTGACATAATCTTAGGAATGGATTGGTTGGTGTTGTATCAGGTACACATAGACTTTTATCGTCACAGAGTACTATTCAGGTCACTTGAGGGTGACGCATATGTCCACCGTGGCTAATGGGATGTTCAAGCTAGGAGTGTGGGCCTATTTTTTCAACAGATGAGTGGACTCACAGCTCAAGTGGAATGCCTTAGGTTAGATGATAATGAATGTGTGGAACAATATAATTTTCATCATGTGGTGGATCGGTTTCAGGAAATGTTTCCTGAGGATTTATTGTGGTTACCCAATGAGAGGGATGTTGAGTTCACAATCGAGCTATTGTCGGGAGCAGAGCGAATTTCTATTCCTCCATAACTAATTGCACTGGAAGAACTCCCAAAACTAAAGGTTCAGCTTGAGGAGTTGGAGCGTAAGGCTTTTATCCATCCTAGTACGTCTTCTTGGGGATCTCCCGTGCTTTTTTCAAAGAAGGACGATGGGTCGTTGAGGCTGTGTGTTGACTATCGAACGTTGAATCATATTAAGGTGAAAATCGGTACCCTCTTCCAAGAATTGATGAAATGTTTGATCAGTTAAGTAGTGCATCAGTGTTTTCTAAGATTTATCTGAGGTCAGGGTATCACCAGTTGAGGGTGAGGCCTTCTAACGTACCGCAAACAGCTTTCCGGAGTGGTTATGGGTTGTCTTAGTTTTTTAATGCCTTTTGGCTTGACAAATGCACATGTGGTGTTTATGTCTTTGATGAACTGGATCTTTCATCCCTATCTATATCAGTTTTTGGTTGTCTTTGTTGAAGATATATTAGTGTTCCTGAAAACTCACGACAATCATTCCCAACTTCTTGACATCGTCTTGGGTATGCTAAGAGGGCATCAACTATATGCCAAGAAATCAAAGTGTCAATTCTAGATAGGTGAGGTTCATTTTCTGGGTCACTTCATCGCGGAGGAATGTGTTTTAGTGGATCATGAGAATGTGTAGGAAATTGTATCTTTGGAGAATCCCAAGAGTGTTTCAGATGTTATGAGTTTTCTAGGTTTTTCCGTGTATTACCGAAGGTTCATTCAGGATTTCTCTCACTTGAAAGCACCATTCTTATGCTTGAACAAGACATGAATCAGGTTTGAGTGGTCTGAGGCTTGTGAGAACGCCTTCCAAGAGTTGAATAAGTGGTTGATGACTGCACCTATCTTGATCTTACCTGAGATGGGTAACAAGTACATCATGTTTTTTGATGCGTCCGGAATCAGATTTGGGACTATGTTAATGCAGGATGAGTGGGTTATGGCTTATGGGTCAAGGCAGTTGAGTCCCCATGATCATAACTATCCCACTCATGATCTTGAGTTGGTTGTAGTACTGTATTCCTTGAAGTGCTGGAGGGACTTTCTTTTGGGAGAAAGGTTTACCATGTTTACCGACCATAAGATCTTAATGTACATCTTCTCACAGCAGGATTCGAATCTTCGGTAGAGAATATGGGTTTAATATCTCCAGTATTTTGACTTTGAGTTAGTGTACACTCTAGTAAAGGGAAACAATGTTGCAGATTCTCTAATCATGAAGGTTCCAAATCAGGCGGTTCAGGAGTCTAGCACAGAGTGGAAGGTGATGGCTTTGATTGCAGATATTCACCTAGAGGAACAGGAGGAGAGTGTACAGGAAGCTCTTGCTTCTTTAACGATGGAGTAGACACTTTTCAGTCGAGTTAAGGAATGTCATCTTGATGATCCTGAGTGTTTGATCATGAAGGAAAATATTAAAGGTGGGGAGCTACCTTCTGATTGGGCCATCGGTGTGGACGGTGTTGTCTGTGTTCGTGATCATGTGGTTGTTCTAGAGTGTATGTGGGAAGAGTTGATGCATGGGTTCCATGAATCAAATTGGTCAGTGCATCCTAGTTTGACTAAGATGTACCGTGATCTCCGAAGGCAGTTTTGGTGGCCTAGGATGAAGAAGGAATTTGTGGGATTTGTGGCATGGTGCCTTACCTGTCAGTAGGAGAAGGCTGAGCATCAATGCCCTGGTGATTTGTTGCATCCATATTCCATTCTTGAGTGGAAATGGGATGATGTAATGATGGATTTTGTATTGGGTCTTCCGAGTGCTCCAAGATAGAATGATTCAATCTGTGTTGTTGTGGATCAGTTAATGAAGGATGCCCATTTCTTACCAATTCTAGAGACCTTTATAGTCGAATAGTTGGATGAGTTGTATGTTCGAGAAATAGTTTGGTTTCATGGGGTTCCATGGACCATTGTTTCGAACCAAGATCCGCGTTTCACATCACGTTTCTGGAAAGGGTTGCAGAAGGTGCTTGGTACGCAAGTGTTTTTGAGTATGACTTTCCACCCATAGACGGATGGGTAGTTGGAGTGTACGATCCATGTGTTGGAAGATATGTTAAGAGCATGTGTCTTGGACTTTAGTGGTTCTTTGGAGAGACACCTATCATTAGTTGTGTTTTCCTACAACAGTGTTCAGGCTACGATTCAGATGGAACCATTTGAGGCACTCTATGTAAGGCCATGTAGAACTCCGTTGTGTTGGCTTGAGGCCGGTGAATCCGAGTTGTTGGGGCCGAGTCTAATGCAAGAGACTTCAGAGAGAGTTAGGTTGATCAGGAAGCAGATGGATACAACTCATAGTAGGAAGAAGTCGTATGCAGATCGTAGGCATAGACCACTTGAGTTTGGGGTGGGAGATAAAATGTTTCTTTGGGTGTCGCCATGTTTGGGTCACCGTCGGATCCGAAAGCAGGGAATGATGGCGCCCAGATATGTGTGTCCTTTTGAGATTGTGGAGAGGATCGGACCAGTGGCTTACCGATTGGATCTTCCAAAATGGTATGGTGGGATGCATGATGTGTTTCTTGTATCGTAGCTTCGACGATATCACCCTGACCCATTTCATGTGGTTGACATGGAAGATGTGGAGCTTGAGGCTGATGAGTCCTTTGAGGAGCATCTGGTTCGTGTGGTGGATCGTATTGAAAAGGTCTTACAAGTAAAGGTCATGCCATTATTGCGAGTATTATGGAAGAAAGGGAAAGTTCAGGATGAAACGTGGGAGCAAGAAACAGATATGCGGGCTCAGTGTCCCGAACTCTTCTCTTTAGTGGATCAATAAGGCTTGGAAGCTCATCTCGAGGATGAGCCGTTATAAGGTGGGGAGGTTGTAAGATCCCGGTTTTTGAAAAGGTATGTTTTCGTTATGTTTTAGTTGACTCCCTTATTTCGGGCTTCATGGGATTTCTTCTGAAAGTATGAGAGGACTTGGGGGTGTTCCCGGGGCTCGGGGCATGAAAGAAAGGAAAACTGGTCCAGGCATGCCTGGGCACACAGCCTGCGCACAGCCAGGACAAACCGTGTGGCCTGCCAAGGTAAACCATGCAACCCTCCTCCTCCATACAGTAGCAAGCACATGGTTTGTGCACGGTTTATCAAACTGTGCAGCCCAAACTGTGTGTCCTCTTAAATTTGGGAAAAATTACATGTTTTCCACTCCGGTATTTTAAACCCCAACTCGGGATTTTCCTCCATTCATCCCCTCTCAACCCTATTGAATAGCATGGCTAACCCAAGATTCCCAAGGGTGGTTCTCCTTCGATTCTTGACCATTTAGAGCGTCACTGGTTGCGAATTGATGCTACGGGTAAGGCTAATCCCCTCCTTACTTCTCTTTTTGGTTTGGGGTTTGTATGTTCTCTCCCTCTTGTTTTAAATCTCTAAAACCCTATCTTTTGGGTGAGTTTTAGGTTGATGCTCCAAAGGCTAGTCGGATCGAGGTATAAGGACTCGATTGAGAGTGCGTTCAACCGTGGTTTCGAGGTAGGTGGTCTAAAAGCAATATCCCATGGTTATTTGGGTATTTGCGCATGTATAGTTTTGTTCTTGGTTCCCCTTGGTAATTTTTTGAATAACCCTGGCATTCATGGTAAAAATGATGTTTAAAATTGATAATGGGAACCCTCAAGATCCATGTGGGATGTGTTGGGATGGAATTGACCTAATTTAGGGCCATCCATGGAATTTTCCGCCTTTTCTCAGGTTTAGGGATTGTTATTAAACAAGTGACCTTGTTGTAGTGAATTGTAGAGCCCTTGATAAATCTTTTGGCATGAATTTTGAATCATGGAAATGATGAATGGGTTAAATGGGTTAATGTGTAAACTGATTAGAGACCATAATGGATAGGTTATGGGTCTAGTGATAAATGCTTAGTGAGTTAGAAATAACACATGGGAATTGGGTGAATTTTTAAATGATGTGAAATGGTAAGGTGTTAATGGGTTAAGGCATGATGTGGATTCCTAAGTGGGGTGTTGTGAATAGTGGTTGCTGAAGGGAAGTGGTTTGGATTGTAACACCCCAGGTAAATAAAGAATATGACATTTTCATATTTGTCCATATTTATGAATAAAGTATTAATATTACTTTAAAGGGTTTCTATGTTCGATAGCGTACCCGATACACAACAAAGAGTTTCATTGAAATCTTACGTTGCACACTAGTAATAAAACAATATTATTTTAAATGGTAGTTAACATGTAGCCGTTGTATTGGCAGGAATGGATATAAATAACTAAAATATTATTATATATGTTTTTAAATGTTATTACATTTATCCAATAAAAGATAAAGGCTTAAAATACGGATAGAATTCAATTTTAGGCGTATATGCCCTAGTTTTCACTAAAGGTTCACTTATCGACTTTTGATGGAGAACCGTCATTAAATATAGTATTGTTCACTCTTATATATCCTTTTGGACCAAATGAAACTCTTCTTAAGAATTGGGACATCAAAATTTACTTTGTGTAAATTTTTGGTATCTTTCTGATAAAGTTCTTTTTTTTAATGAATAGTGTAAAATGTTTTTTTTAATTCAAAACCAATTTTTTTTGAGAAAAGTGAGCGCGAGGGCTATAAAATTGATAAAGGAAAAGTTACACAATTCGGAAGAGAGTAATTTTACATTTTTCTTTGGTAAGAAGAGGCTCCAGGTCCTTGGGAAGGGTGTTGTTGTGGATGCATCTTTCTTCCAACACCCCTTTGTTCGCCAGGCCATCCGCAATGTGGTTCGCCTCACAGAATGTGTGTGTTATAATGTAATTTAAGGAGGAGAGCTTGTCAGGGAAGTTTATCCACATACCAGCCCTTTTCCATGCCAATCTGGTTTGACCCATTCTTATTTCATAAAAACACGCTATTTGCTCTGACAGCGGGAATTAATTATTAAATTAATTAATGCGACTTATATGTTTTGAATTTTGTAAAATAGACTTCCTTTTTTAATTCGGAATATCAAATATAGCTTAGGGTGAATTTTTGGTAATTTTATGAAAAACATCAATTTTTGATGAATAGTGAAATCACGAAGTGGTACTTATAAAAAATGATTTTCCATTTAAATCAAATTTTTCCACCTTTGTGTTTTGAATTTCAGAAATACGACATACATGGTTGTCATTAAGAAGTAAAATGTGGTTCAATGGGATAAAAATAATTTTTTGGTGAATAGTAACTTATTATGTTTTTAATCGCGATTAGTGGTAATTAGTGTAGTTTAAGGAAAAAATAATGTTTTAATAATATGAAATGAACTTGACACATGTCCTAACCTCATTGGATGTGTCATGGCCGACCAAGACAACCCATGGGTCAACTTGGGGTCCCCATGAAGCCACTTTGGTTGGAAAATGACATTAATATCTTTTTATTTAAAGTTAAAGTAAAAATGAGACAAACATGAAATTTTTTACTAAAACAATTTTTACATGGGGTTATACAAATCAGAATTTTGACTATAAATATTCATTGCAAAGATAAAATGATTTCCTACGTCATAGTATTTTTTTATAATTTTTAGACATTAAATAAATTAAATTATTTATGACATCATGATGATGCAGTGATGACCTCATTATTTAACGATTTAAATAAAATGGAACGATAATGTAATATATAAGACCTACACATGTCCAAAACCTATTGGATGAGTTTAAATCGAAAAAATATCACCTTATCCTAGAAATAAATAAATTTGGGACCTTTAAAATCTGAAACTCTCTTGAAAATAAAGAAACATTTTGTAACTTTACAAGAGTGCCCCTCCTCTCCTCTTATAAAAGGCCCCCACCTCTACTTCCTTACCCACACTCCCAAAGCCTTTGGCTCGGCCAACCTCTGCCCATTTTGTCTCTCCACTTACCTCTCTTACTCCTTGAAGCCTCACTTTGGGCATAAGTCTTCCCAAGGAAGCCTTTGAGCTCAAACCAAAGGGAGTTACCCGATTTTAAGGTAATGTCTTCACTTGAGTCCTTTTGTTTTATTTGGCTTCTCCAACCCCCTAAACTCTTTTTATTCATTTATTTTGTAAAAAATCCAGTATCATCAATATTATAGTATGTTGTTATAATATGAATTCGAGCTACACTTTCACACACCTACATCTAATGGATAAAGAACATACTGTTTCCGTGGATGGCGAATTCCGGCCTCCCGAAACGATGATTGTTCAACATTCTTTTAACACCTTCAAAGGTGGCCATTAAGATTACACTATATTTATATATGATATATAATATGTTTATGATTTCCTTAATCTTATGTATTTTTCATTTTGGACATACCTTTATGGTTTCCATTATGGGTAAAAGCGATATCTTCATTTAAGGAAGTGCGGACTACCGCCCCCTCAAAGTGATTTGATTCGTTAATACCATATGTGGTACGTAAAAAGGATATATTTAATAATATTATATATGATACCATACTGGAATTAAAATACTATTATGTATTATTATGTTTTAATTCCATTAAATATGAAATAGAAATGGAAGTAGCGTTCATGCGTACGTACGGCTTACCGTCTCCATGAACGGTGCATTTCATTTCTTATCCCCAAATGTAATGTAATATTATAAGTAAATGTATATAATGGATATATATGATGAATGATACATCTAAATGATGAATATAATTCTGTTATTAAAATATACATACCTCTCATTTAGTTTTAATTCCATTAATATGACAAAGAAATGAAAGTAGCGTTCATGCGTACGTACAGCTTGCCATCTCCATGAACGGTGCATTTCATTTCTTACCTCTAAATGATTATGTAATATTATTAATACATGTATATGCTTGATATATATGATATATATGATATCCAAATCAGGAATTTCATTCTGGATATAAATAACCTTTGACCACACGAACAACATGTAATTATAAGAAGTCCACTTTCGACTTAAGAACCAAATATCGACAAAACAAACATTATTAACTTAAATGATTACATAATGTTTATAACATGGAAATAAGGGATATAAAAGTAATAATGAACTTGAAAAAGGTTCTTAAGAAAATAGAAAATAACTCAAGTTTATTATTCAGGACGTTAAAGAACGATCGAGTCAAGTCGGACCCGAGGTAAGGGATCCTACTCCACTCTTTCTTTTTAAGTACACTCTTTTATGTCATTCCTTTTAAAGCTCATCTTTATTATTATTTGGATATTATTTTATATTACTCTTACTGTAATTTTTATGTTCATGTGATTAGAGACCCTATTCTCTCTCATCAATCCATTTTGGATGTTTTGAGTGGTGCCGTTAGGCTGCCGAATTTTCGTAAGATATCTAACTTCTCTCTTTCTATTTAAGTACTCCCCTTTATGTCACTTCTTTTAAGATCCTATTTGTTATGATTGGGGATGTTCTTTCATATTCCTCTTGCTTTAAATTTTATTTTAATGTGAGTATATGCCCTATTTGATCTCATCAATCCATTTTTGGATGTTTTAAGTGGCGCCGTTAGGCTTCCGAGTTTTCGTAAGTGATTTTTCATCTCACTTTTATTCCCGTGAGATTTATGCTACATTTTCCACAATTTACTTTGAGTGGTGTATGTACATCCCATTATTCTAATCTTTGTGTAATATACTTTCGTTTATGAGTATTTACATCAATGATTTATTGTCCTTCTTTCATGGGGTGTATGATTTGAAAGATACCCAAGTCGGTAAGGGAACCTTTCACCATCCTCTTTTTTTAAAAGACGTCTTTTGTTGGGTCTTTTAATTTACATATTGTTATGTTGGGATATCTTCTCATATATCCTTATTGATGTAAATTTTATGTCCAAGTGATGAGATACACTTTTTATCTCTCATCAACTCATTTTGATGCGACGTTGTTAGGCTGTCAAGGTAACTTTTTAACCCAATTTCGATTTCTTTGGGTTCAACATGTAGTTATTGAATATGTCATCCTTTGAATATGTGTGAATGACCTTTGATTATTTTACACTTAATATCCACTTATATTTGTTGTATTCATTTGTCACACATAATTATGTAATTGATTTATCCTTAAACCAAGGATACCGTCTTTGTATGGGACTTCGTCTCAATCTACTTTCATTAAGACATATTTTGTTTTATAAAAAACCTTTTTTATATGGTGTATAAACCCCTTTGACTTTTACGTTTATTCAAAAGGAATCTTTTTTATAAGAAGCCTTTACTAAATGACAAAAGGGAATGTTTTTGTCGTCCGTATGCGGCGAAAATGACTTCTCTGCCGCCGTGACCATTATTTGAGTTTCAACTTCCTCTAAAAGCCATACCTTCTTTTTAAAAGAAAAATAAATACCATGTTTTACTTTTCTTTTATTTTGGTATTGAAAATGGTTTTCATAATGTTTTTATATCAATGTGTTGTATTGATATCTTGTGATTGAAAGGTGGAAATGTTATGTTTATTTTATGCATGTTTTATGTGATACGATTATGTTGAGGTTCTTGGGCATTATTATGAAGATGGGTGGTTCCGTGATAAACTAAGGGCGGGTGAGCCCGATATAGCTCTCCAATGCATTGGGAAACGTGAAGGAGTGAAAAGTTAAGGTTTCTCTGAAGAGATTTAGGGAATATACTATGGTGGGTATTCCAAACGTAACCAAGAGGGTTACTCCCTACGTAAGAATGTTATGAATGCCTCAAGTTACCTTTATGTATTATGTTTTCTATGATTTATTCATGGTTTGATGAGGTATGTTTAGGTGCCTATTTTTTATGGGTAAAGTATGATATCATTCTTATGTATATCTGAACTCATGTTTCCTTTCCATATTATTATAACCCTTACTGAGCTTTTTATGCTAATCCCATGTTTTGGAAATGTTTTTCACAGGTCAAGGGAAAGGTACATGATGTGATGATAGTGTCAAGGATGTGTCAAGAAATAATCCATTTTTTATTTTCAATATGTTTCTGTTGATGGGAATAATGAATACAGTCTTTTATGTAACCACTTTGTTTAAATGTGGAATGTAATGCATGTTTCATGATCTAATTCTCTAAAACTATAAACCTGAAAAATCCTCAATGTGTAATCTTGTAATAACTCAAGATTATGTAAGGTTTAAGGATGGGGCCTTATAGTTGGTATCAAAGGTCGGTTTAGATAACTTTAGAGGTTAGGGTATTCTTTAAGCATGAGTGACATTACCATAATGGTTAGGTTTTTAGAAAGAGTCCTAGTTTTAGATAAAGTGAATGAGTAAGTATATGTTAGTGTTTACCTTCCTCATTAGTAAATGATGGTTTTGTTGATATACACACACATACATTTCTGTTTTTAGTGAATGGATGGATCTAGCAGGCACCAAAGAGACAACAGGTTTAAAGGAAACTGTGGTGGTTCTATGATTAAGATACTAGATAAAATGGGGGATTCAATGAGGAAACTCGTGGTTGTTCTAAACCTACTATCAAGGAGTCATGATCAACCAATTGAACCTTGGTATGATCTTTAATGTATCATGTATGAGATGACCAATCGATGTGGAAGTTCAGGTAATAATTATAATGGTAACCATTAGAGTTTATATGATCCCTAATTTTGAGGTAATTATGGGTTATTATATGATATGAAGGAAAATGAAAGGCATGAGATAAACATGAGGTTAAAATATGTTATGATTATTTTTGAAGATTCTATCTCATTTTGGGGAATGTTTTAAGAATTATATAGTTTTGGAAAAAGGACAACACGCAGACCGTGTGACAACCCGTCGCATCGGACAAAGCTGCGGGAATCGAACCCACAACCAAAGTGCGACTGGTATTTATCGCCTACCACTGGACTACGTGAAGTCCCTGGTTAGTTTGAATGATTCTTTTTAGTTATATGATTTTATTAATTAAGAGTAAGTTGATTTTGGGTTATTTATGAAAATGATTAACCTATCATATAGGATATGTGATTAGGATAATTACTTTTCAATGCGAGACATTAGGAGCGAATGATGTTGTTTGGAGATAAATGTTATGATTTAACTTGGAAGACTATGTGACTAAATACTTCAAATATTTGGGTTTCAATCTTAGTTTGGTGTACTTTGATGAATTTTATGGAAAAATTGTTTATCGGATGGTCCTCGTTGAACTTTGGGTTTTGTTGGACAAATTTTGGAGATTAAGCATAGATTTTCTTTTTCTGGATTATCTGACCTTGTACTAACCTTTTGGTTTTTCTTTTGGTTAAAGCCTAAAGAAATGGGAAGTATATAGTTCTCTTTGGTGGATTAGGTGATTCTCTAGAAGTTGATTATAGTACTCTTAATGCAAACAAGTCTCCCTAAATACTCGTCTTTTGGAAAAAAATATGAGTTTGATTAAGGAATCTAGTAAAAGTTGAAAGTCAACATGATAAGTGATTATGTTTCCTTATGAATAAATTCCTCAATAAAAAGTAACATAAAACAAAAATGTTTTCTATTAACTTTTCCTACTGGGGAATCAAATACCGTTTAACCCATCACAAGTTTGTGATTTTTTTATGGTTATCTTTCTCCTAGACATGTTTACTATCACTCTCCCTCAAGAACATGACCCTTTTCTTTTTCTTCCATGTCCATGTTTTTCTATATATGGGTTAACTCAGGTGACCTCTGTACTTATGATCCTTTATTTTTTAATGTGATTGTTTTACCAATTCTTGTTCCGATGTGGGACTTTCAAGGATGTTTCCAAGCTCAATTTTAAAAATTGCGAGGACGCAATTCACAAAAGGGGGAAGGATGTAACACCCCAGGTAAATAATGAATATGAAATTTTAATATTTATCCATATTTGTGAATAATGTATTAATATTACTTTGAAGGGTTGCTATGTTCGATAGCGTACCCGATACACAACAAAGAGTTTCAATGAAATATTATGTTGCACACTAGTAATAAAACAATATTATTTTAAATGGTAGTTAACATGTAGCCGTTGTATTGGCGGGAATGGATATAAATAACTAAAATATTATTATATTTGTTTTTAAATGTTTTTACATTTATCCAATTAAATATAAAGGCTTAAAATACGGAAAGAATTCAATTTTAGGCATATATGCCCTAGTTTTCACTAAAGGTTCACTTATCGCCTTTTGATGGAGAACCGTCATTAAATATAGTTTTATTCACTCTTATACATCCTTTTGGACAAAATAAAACTCTTCTTAAGAATTGGGACTTCAAAATTTACTTTGTGTAAATTTTTGGTATCTTTCTGATAAAGTTCTTTTTTTAATGAATAGTATAAAATGTTTTATTTTAATTCAAAACCTCTTTTTAATCTAATTTATTTATATGATTATATTATCTTTTGAATTGGTTTTAATGTGAAATTAGAATATATTTTTACCATTAAATCCAATAGTGGTCATTGGAATTAATTTCACTTTGAAATCAGACTTAAACTAGTGTCAATCTATTGATACTTATTGTTTAATAAAAACACGCTATTTGCTCTGACAGCAGGAATTAATTATTAAATTAATTAATGTGACTTATATGTTTTGAATTTTGTAAAATAGACTTCATTTTTGAATTCGGAATATCAAATATAGCTTAGGGTGAATTTTTGGTAATTTTATGAAAAACTTCAATTTTTGATGAATAGTGAAACCACTAAGTGGTACTTATAAAAACTGATTTTCCGTTTAAATGAAAATTTTCCACCTTTGTGTTTTGAATTTCAAAAATCTGACATACATGGTTGTCATTAAGAAGTAAAATGTGGTTCAATGGGAAAAAAATAATTTTTTGTTGAATAGTAACTTATTACGTGTTTAATCGTGATTAGAGGTAATTAGTGTAGTTTAAGGTAAAAATAATGTTTTAATAGTATGAAATGAACTTGAAACATTTCCTAACCTCATTGGATGTGTCATGGACGACCTAGAAAACCCATGGGTCAACTTGGGGACCCCATGAAGCCACTTTGGTTGGAAAATGACATTAATATCTTTTTATTTAAAGTTAAAGTAAAAATGATACAAACATGAAATGTTTTACCAAAACAATTCTTACATGGGGTTATACAAATCGGATTTTTGACTATAAATATTCATTGGAAAGATAAAAAGATTTCCTACATCATATTATTTTTTTATAATTTTTAGCCATTAAATAAATTAAATTATTTATGACATCATGATGATGCAGTGATGACCTCATTATTTAACAAATTTAAATAAAATGGCAAGATAATGTAATATCTAAGACCTACACATGAAAAAAACTTATTGGATGAGTGGAGTTCGAACCCTTATCACCATATCCTCGAAATAAATAAATTTGGGACCTTTAAAATCCGAAAAGCTTTTGAAAATAATGTAACATTTTGTAACTTTACAAGAGTGCCCCTCCTCTTCTCTTATAAAAGGCCCCCACCTCTACTTCCTTACCCACACTCCAAAAGCCTTTGGCTCGGCCAAAATCGGCCGATTTTGTCTCTCCACATACCTCTCTTACTCCATGAAGCCTCACTTTGGGCATAAGTCTTCCCAAGGAAGACATTGAGCTCAAACCAAAGGGAGTTACCCGATTTTAAGGTAATGTTTTCACTTGAGTCCTTTTGTTTTATTTTGATTCTCCAACCCCCTAAACTCTTTTTATTAATTTCTTTTGTAACAAATACAGTATCATAAATATACTAGGATGTTGTTATAAGAAGTATTCGAGCTAAACTTTCACACACCTACATCTAATGGATAAAGAACATACTGTTTCTGTGGATGGCGAATTTCGGCCTCCCGAAACGATGATTGTTCAACATTCATTTAACACCTTCAAAGGTGGCCATTAAGATGACAATATATTTATATATGATATATAATATGTTTATGATTTCCTTAATCTTTTGTATTTTTCATTTTGGACATACCTTTATGGTTTCCATTATGGGTAAACGCGATATCTTCATTTAAGGAAGTGCGGACTATCGCCCCCTCAAAGTGATTTGATTCATTAATACCATATGTGGTATGTATAAAGGATATATTTAATAATATTATATATGATACCATACTGGAATTAAAATACTATTATGTATCATTATGTTTTAATTCCATTAAATGTGAAATAGAAATGGAAGAAGCGTTCATGCGTACATACGGCTTACCGTCTCCATAAACGGTGCATTTCATTTCTTATCCCCAAATGTAATGTAATTTTATAAGTACATGTATATAATGGATATATATGATGAATGATACATCTAAATGATGATTATAATTCTGTAATTAAAATATACATACCTCTCATTTAGTTTTAATTCCATTAATATGACAAAGAAATGAAAGTAGCATTCATGTGTACGTACGGCTTACCGTCTCCATGAACGGTGCATTTCATTTCTTACCTCTAAATGATTATGTAATATTATAAATACATGTATATTCTGGATATATATGATATATATTATATCCAAATCAGTAATGTAATCTTGGATATAAAGAACCTTTGACCACACGAACAACATGTAATTGTAAGAAGTCCACTTTCGACTTAAGAACCAAATATCGAAAAAACAAACATTATTATCTTAAATGATTACATAATTTTTATATCATGGAAATAAGTGATATAAAAGGAATAATTAACTTTAAAAAGGTTCTTAAGCAAATAAAAATTAACTCAAGTTTATTATTCAGGACGTTAAAGAACGATCGAGTCAAGTCGGACCCGAGGTAAGGGATCCTACTCCACTCTTTTTTTTAAGTACACTTTTTTCTGTCATTCCTTTTAAAGCTAATCTTTCTTGTTATTTGGATATTATTTTATATTACTCTTACAGTAATTTTTATGTTCATGTGATGAGAGACCCTATTCTCTCTCACCAATCCATTTTGGAAGTTTTGAGTGGCGCCGTTAGGCTGTCGAATTTTCGTAAGAGATCTAACCTCTCCCTTCCTCTTTTAGTACTCCCCTTTATGTTTTTAAGATCCTATTTGTTATTATGGGGGATGTTCTTTAATATTCCTCTTTCTGTAAATTTTATTTTAATGTGATGATATACCCTATTTGATCTCATCAATCCATTTTTGGACGTTTTAATTGGCGCTGTTAGGCTGTCGAGTTTTCGTAAGTGATTTTTCATCTCACTTTTATACCCGTGATATTTATGCTACATTTGCCACAATTTCCTTTTATTGGTGTATGTACATCCCATTATTCTACTCTTTGTGTAATATAATTTCTTTTATGAGTATTTAAATCAATGATTTATTGTCCTTCTTTCATGGGGTGTATGTTTTGAAAGATACCCAAGTCGGTAAGGGAATCTTTCACCCTCCTCTTTTTTTAAAAGACTTCTTTTGTTGGGACCTTTAATTTACATATTTTTATGTTGGGATATGTTCTCATATATCCTTATTGATGTAAATTTTATGTCCAAGTGATGAGATACACTTTTTATCTCTCATCAACTCATTTTGATGTGACGCCGTTAGGCTGTCAAGGGAACTTCTTAACCCAATTTCGATTTCTTTGGGTTCAACATATAGTTATTGAATATGTCATCCTCTGAATATGTGTGAATGAACTTTGATTATTTTACACTTAATATCCACTTATATTTGGTGTATTCGTTTGTCACACATAATTATGTAATTGATTTATCCTTGAACCAAGGATACCGTCTTTGTATGGGACTTCGTCTCAGTCTCCTTTCATTGAGACATATTTTGTTTTATACAAAACCTTTTTTTATATACTGTATAAACCCCTTTGAATTTTACGTTTATTCAAAAGGAATATTTTTTATATGAAACATTTAATAAATGACAAAAGGTAATGTTTTTGTTGTACCTATGCGGCGACAATGACTTCTCCGCCGCCGTGACCATTATTTGAGTTTCAACTTCCTCTACAAGCCATACCTTCTTTTTAAAAGAAAAATAAATACCATGTTTTACTTTTATTTTATTTTGGTATTGAAAATGGTTTTCATAATGTTTTCATATCAATGTGTTGTATTGATATCTTGTGATTTAATGGTTGAAATGTTATGTTTCCTTTATGCATGTTTTATGTGATACGATTATGTTGAGGTTCTTGGGCATTATTATGAAGACGGGTGGTTCCGTGATAAACTAAGGGCTGTTGAGCCCGATATAGCTCTCCAATGCATTGGGTAACGTGAAGGAGTGAAACATTAATGTTTCTCCAAAGAGATTTAGGGAATATACTGTGATGGGTATTCCAAACGCAACCAAGAGGGTTACTCCCTACGTAAGAATGTTATGAATGCCTCAAGTTACCTTTATGTCTTAGGTTTTCTATGATTTATTCATGGTTTGATGAGGTATGTTTAAGTTCCTATGTTTTATACGTAAAGTATGATTTCATTCTATTGTATATATGAACTCATGTTTCCTTTCCATATTTTTATAACCCTTACTGAGCTTTTTATGCTCATCCCAAGTTTTTGAAATGTTTTTCACAGGTCAATGGAAAGCTACATGATGTGATGATAGTGTCAAGGATGTGTCAAGAAAGAATCCATGTTTTATTTTCAATATGTTTCTGTTGATGGGAAGAATGAATACTGTCTTTTATGTAACCACTTTGTTTAAATGTGGATTGTAATGAAAGTTTCATGATCTAATTCTCTAAAACTCTAAACCTGAAAAGATCCTCAATGTGTAATCTTGTAATAACTCAAGATTAAGTAAGGTTTAAGGCTGGGGCCTTATATGGATGGTTGATGGTTAGTTATATATATAAGCATGTGCACATGGCTTCGTAGATTGGGGTATGACTTGAGGATCTACACCCACGAGTTGAGCTAAGACTGAGGTTCTAAACTCCACCCTAAATGCACGGGTTAGGAAAGGGGACGGAGGGTCTCTTGTCCTAACGGTTGCATCCACCCGGACTGAGGCTTCGAGGTGAGGATATGGCTGTTATGATGGGGTTAGTCCTAGTGAGATAGGATAACGACGTGTTTACCCTATTGAATGTGATTGTTGGACTTAGACCCATGTACCATAATCTATGTTATTAACCCATGGTAATGTGATGAAATGGTATGTGATGGTAGTTAGTGTGAAATGAATGGTAATGGAAGTGGAAATGGATTTGGCTCTAAACTGGTTAATGGAACCTTGAAGTAATTACTAGGAAATTATCATTCATTTTCCTTTTGCATGCATTACCTGTTTAAACTAGATATTTTGTAGACACCGTTGGTGGTGGCCTATTAATTTATACTCACACCCTGCACGGGCCACCATTGGGTACCCGAGAAGACTTCATGTTTGCAAGTCAGGAGAAGGGAAAGGGTCCTTGATATATTGTTGAGTGGACATGGGTAGCACTTGGTGGAGGATCCGGACTTGGAGTTAGGACCATTTGGGGGATTTTGGCCGTTGTCCTCATTTTGGGGTTTTGTTCACTCTTGCACATGTAGTATGACATGGCATATTTATTTTTGGAAATGGTTGTTATACATGTTCCTTGATTATTGGTTATTGTTTCCGTGATTTGGTTTATTTCTGTTATGTCTTACTCTGATAAAAAGGAGGTACAGTCTCCCCACTTGACTCCATAGACCCCCGCTGCTAGTCATCAGCCTTTGGCGTACGAGGAGGCACGCTTAAGGTCATGTAACCACCTATCTATGAGCACCAGTTTAGTGGCTTCTGAGTCTGGGATGTTACAAAGTACATACTGCATCATTCCCATGTACTATCTTAATAGGTGTTACAATTAGAGAATGATATTTTTGATGAGGTGAAACTAGTGAAGATCATGTATCAGAGTAAAATTTATATTTATCAAGGCCACTCACCTTGAGAAATTACCATGTCAAAACCATATGTGCGAAGCAGAAATATGAGAACTGGATTAAAAGATGATGAAATGTACCCACACATGTTTCCACCATAAAATATAAAATGAAATTTTGTCGGAGAAATTTAATAACGGGGAATAATATAACAACCCAATTTTTAATAAATGAATTTAACATTATTATAATAACATAAAATAACTAAATGATGACAAATTTTTATTTAAACGGTAACTAAATACATTGTGACCTTTAAACATAATTTTTTAAATTTTTTTATTTGAGTTTTTATAATCTAACACACTGAATTTCCCCCAATAGTTTGTTAGTAGTCCGATAGGACAAACAAATTTTTGTTTGAATAGTAATGTACCATAATGAATAGTAATGTTACCCTAATGAATAGTAATATAACCCTTATGAGTACTAAATCATCCTAGTGAATGGTTACCTTATAAATGAATGTATTAATAAAATATAATCAACTAATAAGTGATAATATGATAGTGTTAGTATTTTGGGTAACTAGTAAATATTTAATTACAATTTAATGAATAATTTTATGATTTTTATTAATTTGTATTTTAAAAAAATGTATTCATAATAAATTATTTTGAATTATTATTATTATATGATAACTTTATTATATCATAGTAAATTTTATAAGGTGATATAAAATTAGTGAAAAATTAACTTCTTTTTTTTTGTAAATTATGATTTTAATAAAAATAAAAATTATCATATTTAGGAATTTATTTGATGAAAATGGTTTTTATTTTTGGATTATACACATCTATAAATGGTTAGAAGGGTTTTCTGTATTTTTCTAAAATACTTGAATTTTTTATGAATAGTTAAATACAACAATTTAAGCTAAACGCTAAAACATTAATTATTGAGTCATGCTTGAGTCATGGATAATGTATGTAACAATTTTATCTACCTCATAGTCATGATTACTATTATTGGTCACATGAATCTATAAAATTTCTTTTCAACAGACAAATAATAAACTAATGAATTAAATATTAATAGAACTCCCCACTCCTCCACTATAAAACCCACCCCTCAATACCTTTTATCCTCACACATCTCAGGAGTTGTTCTTTTTCCAAATCTTCTAAAATATTTCTATATTCCTCTCTCACACCTCTATGTGTTAATAATCCAATCAAAATAACCAAACCTCTTTATAGATGGGGGATCTCAAGAAGAAGGAATCAATACGTAAAACCCTTTTCCATTTTATTTTAATTTTTTTTCTTGTTTCTTTACATTCTTTTTTAACCTCAACTCTTCCCATCAAAAGGGTACTGAAAATCTATTACATCACACATACTATAATTTAGTTATGCTAATTTAATAATTCATCATCATCTATTTTACCCCATCTTTTATACTTGAAATGATAATTCTATTTGAGTGGTGTTAATTTATCAAATTCATGGAAAGCATGTTTTAAATTTATATTACTATCTTCAATTATATTCATGATACCATTTTATGTTTTAAAAAGAATATTATGTATGTTATATATCAAATTTATAGTTCAGGACTCATTTTTTATAATTTATAAAACAAATTGATTTCATTGTGATCAAAAAACCGCAAATAATCCCAAACAACTGTCTTTAATGGTTTACATTGTGATTCATCCTCACTCCAAATAACCCATTTATATTTATAACCATTTAATATATAGGATTTTCAATAATAACATATAAATTAAAAACTATAAAACCTTTATCATCATACATTTTTATCCATATATGTATATAAGTAAACCGATCTTGAAAACCCCAGAAACAAATTCTCCCAAATAATGAAATTTAATCTCTTAACCTATTAAAAATCCATGAATGAACATAATAATTATTTATAAAAACAATTAAATTATTATTAGATTTTTTAATTATTAATTAATTAATCTAATTTTCATTTCTATGATATTACGATCAAGTGAAGAACACTATCATCCATAAGGTATTGTATTCTACCCGAACCACCATTTTTCTCTTCGGGATACTCTATCTTTTTTCACCAAAATAATGTGATACTTTATTTATCATTACATCCTTTAAATTCTGTAAATATGAACCAAACTAATTTATTAAGATCCATTCATCATTATATTTCTAGGATATACATATTTCTTAGTGGTTTCCATCTCAATTCTTCTCGATAAGTAATCATGTTTTAAGGGATCAACCTGAATTAATATCCAAATTTAAGTGAAATATATTTGCTATTTTGAGACACCATATCCTTTATAAAATCTATCACTTTTGTATTTTACACATCCTCATTCTCTTTTGTTTTTATGTAAAATATTATTATATTTTTTCTTTTAAATGACCTTGGATATTTTCATTAAACTGCACTAAATTGATTTAATTATAATGTTTCTTAAATAAATCTTTTGAAATTATATCACAGAAATTTAACATCACTTATCATGATATTTTCTTATTACACCTTTTTATTTGTCATGCATGATATCATTCCATTCCTTTATTTACACATGTTTTATACACCCATTGGTTTTTCTTTATGACATGATAATGATACCCATTTCATTCCATGGGTACTCTTGTGTTTTTGTATGATTGATTATGTATGATTTTTTTATGGAAAGAATATTCTTGAACATTTTGCGAGGGGTATGCCTAGATATAACTCCAATGAATTGAGTAATGTTTAGTTTCATGAAATGTTATGTGAAATTGTCGTGGTAGTTATCCCAGACATGTGCTCCCTGTGAAACGGTCTTTGTTGTTAACATTTACTTGTGCTCCACTATGTGACATGAGATGGAAAAATGATAATGTCATGTGTTATGTTTCCACTACATTAATATGATTATATAGTTATAAGATCCCATGTAATAAATTTTATGACTCATTATGTATAATTGTGTACTATTCTTAATTTTTTTTATGGTAAGCCTTATAACCCATGTGTTATGCTTTATTCTTACACATATTCCCTTACTGGTATTTTTAGCACATCTCATTGATCATGTTATACATATGTTATACTTTGATTATGTATGAGCACAATTTATTTTACGATCCCAATATAGCTATTTAATAAAATTCGCTTTTATGATGTTTAATTATGTACATAGTCATGAAACACACTAGACATTACAATCATTAGCTTGTAATTTGGTGATTATTATGATTAAAATCATGCAATTATATGTGTAAATGGACGAGGTTTCTATAACATCTCTATCAAAGTGAAAATGAAAAGTGTTCTAATTCAATCACATCATCCTCTTTAATACCCACTCCTCAAAGCCTCAGTATCCTATATATAGGTTATGTGGGTAAAAATATTCAAATAGATTCTTTCAGTTCATTGGAATATAATACTTCATTGTAACTGATTTTTATACTGAAACATCATCTTCTATTCGAGTAAAAGGTTCTATTGAATCTTTTTTATGTTCCATTTAATGTCATGTTGATAATAGTATAGTACAGATGATGATGAATCCAAATATAGAAAAATAAAAAATATTTTTTATTATAATTAAACATGTGTGAAATATAATGATTATTATGAATCATGAGTTTTGGGAAGATAACATTTAAGAAAATTGATTAGTAGTTTTTAATTCATGTACATTATCTATAAATATATTGATTATTGGTATTTAGGATTACATATATATATATATTGTGGTGAAATGAAGAATGAGAGTATATAAACAATCCAAATTCCATTATGAATTCTTTTTTCATTTCAAAAGGATGTATTTCATTCTACTGCATATGTTTACGAGAGTGGGGAGATACAATGATTTTTCTAAAAACAACTATGAATTAATATTCAGTAAATTACGGTGAGATATAATGATATTCTAGTATACAATTACTCTTATATAATTTTATTATATACAAACATGTATTTCAGAGAGCGTAATATCATCCCACATGACTAGGAATATCAATATTTTGATGGACGCATAAAGATGGAGTAGTGGTATTGTTTTATTGATAAATAATTTAATTTTAACGTTCAAAAGAAGTGGAAAATGAGAATTTATAAAAATGAGTTTATTAATATTTATAATTTATCTATTAATTGAATTTGATAAAGAATCTCTAGTGTGATATAACTTTAGGATTTAGGAATTGAAGTCAAATTCAACCAAATAGCTATCAAAGATAAATTTTTTAAATTCCCCTTTAATGGTGTGGTTATAAATGGAAATAAATATCATGTAAAAAATAATAATTACACTAACATCCACGTACTACAAAATAAAAATAGAATGTGGCACTATAGTCCTAGAATAATAAATGAAAAGAGTAAAGGAATTTTATTAAAGTATAATGATGTGATAAAATATCCAAATTAAGAAATTAATAAGGATTAGGAATGAAGTGATTTTATTATATGCAATACCGAGAGAAATATCTACAAGATAGAGAATAAGATAAAAATTATTTTTTTCGACATAATTTATAATAATGTTTACAATACAATGACACATATTATAACATAGGGTGAGAGGTATATTATAAGTCTTCATGATGATTGATATATAATTAGTTTTATTATGTTATTTAAAATAATTAGTGATGAAAAAATGTGAATAAAATTAATTTTTCAGTGATAAGATAATGAAATGTGTCATGAACCGAACTAGGCCGCCCCTGGATCATCCCACTAAGAAATCTATAGACTTCTCTAATAGAATATCATAATATCCTTGATATAGAAAATCATAATATGGTTTCAAATTGGATTATTTGGAAATTATTTCACCCTCCATAAAAATCACAATAATAACATCCAACTTGAATTGAACATGTCCGATATATAATTTGGACAACTATTCCATCAAAATATATAACAGAACAGTAAGAATAAAAAAGTAATTTAGAGTAAAAATATTTGTTAAATGATGTTTATCACATACTAAAAAATTAATAACATCCTAACATAAGATTAATAATAGTAAATTAAAAATAAACAAATAAATTAATGTGTTTTGGTCCACTGGAGGAGATATATGAAAATCCCAAAAAAATAGATTAAAAACATAATCCAAATTGTAACTATGAATCCCTTTATTACCATTGATCAATTTACACATCCCAAACTATAAAAAATCATGTAACAAAAAATTCCATAATTAAATAACATTTAAGGATCATGAAACATACACATAAAATTGACATAGACCAAATATTTTGAACAGAGAGTGAGAAATACCGAGTTCAGAATGATTTTAATATATTATTTTTTGATATTACTTTGGAAAAACTCTATTAATATTTTCATGAAATAAATATATACCATAGTTTTTTCTTATGAATATATATAAAATCAAATATCAAATATAAATCCATTCCATTAAAATTATTTTATTTTTATTAATTGAAAATGATCACTTGAAAAACATTTAATAAATCTAAACCACATATAACATTATTTCCATTTAAATTTAATTTATAAATAATATTAATAATATGAAATTCTATTATTTTTTATTCATTCTAGATAAACATGAAAAATGAAAAGAATATAAAACAATAAATATGTTATAATATTGAAAATGTGTAAGAACCATTCATAGTTCTTTAGATTCTAATTAACCAAGGGATTAAAAAAGAGGGAATGAATTATATATAATATCTTCTAGTGTCATGGGAAATTATCTAGTTCATAAGGATATATTTGTTTTAGACAATACCAAATACAATAAACAAACATCATATGTACAATTCATCCTACATACAAAATCCACCAAACTAGCATTCACCGAACATTATCAAGGGAAAAACCCCACTAACTCAACTATATGTGACCCGTGTTTTGTATAAATTTTTTTGTTTGTGTAAATCTATAACTCTAATTAGATTCATAGTAATCCAATAATAATTGAAATAGTATTTGTGTAATATGACATGAAGAATGACATGCATAATAATCCTAAGAAAAAAACCATGTTACCTCAAAAACCCACATAGAAAACAACACATATCACATAATTTTCATCACATATAATATGTGGAATTACATTTATTCTAAAATCATGAAGATCTTAAACTATGATAATTTCGTTGATAAATTCACATCACTAAGAAAATTTTAATATTCCAATAAATTATTGTTAAAATAGAATCAGAGTTCCAAGTCATTTCTATTCATTTGAAATTTCATTTCAACAACTATTTAGTACTAAATAATTGAATTTAATTTTAAATAACTTCTTTAGAAATAAACATTTAAAAAAAATAAGGGATGTGTGTTTTATTAAATAAAAAATAATCCTCTTAATATAACACATTTCATAGGGTGTGACCCAAACATAGTACAATGGCTTTTAAATAATATTATCTATTGGGAATAAATCATTTAATCATATTCAAAAACACTTCATACTCATCAACACATTTTGAAAAATAATAAAACCACATTACATTCCTTTTCATGGTAAAAATATATTTTTTAAATAAATCTTCATTACCGAAACATTTAAGTATTTAAAAATTAAAAAATAATTTATAAACCTGATGAATCAAATGAAATCCAAATTATGGAATCACAAGGAAACACATAGCTTTTTTGAACTATTATGAAGTCAGAATTTGTCATAATCAATATAAATTCTCCATGAAGTTGGAAGACCACTAAATGAGACATAGACATAAAAATACAATTATTTAAAACCAAAAATAACCTTAAATAATAACCCATATATAAATTATTGTTCCAAAAATAATATAAAATATTATAAAATTGTTGAGGTAGTTAGAATAGATAATAAAACAATGGAGTGTAGTGATGTACCTTTAAAAGTGGCATGGAAATAGAGGAAGGGAAAAATTGAAGCTGGAGAATAGGATAAGCATCATCAATATGATATTAGGATTGGTCAAAAAAAGGAGAAAATTAAGGGTGGAACCCCTATAATGTAATTAATTAAAAGGATAATTTCTCCATAATAATATTAGGTAGACATGGGGTTAACAATATAAATTGGCAAAAAATGGTTAAAATAACCCCCCACCTATATGATAGTGCTATGGAATAACTTTAGCCTTAATGTCATGAAAACCCCTCATATAATCGTTATTGTATCATGTTCTGTGGGACACATAATATACATCCTAATATAGGAAAAGGTGTATGAGACTCTCACCCCCAATTTTTGTGGTGTGGACTTAGGACCACATTAAAAATGGACACCCAAACACTACTCAAATTTTTTCAATGTCCACTATGTATTCATATCATAAACATTAGTTGAGGATTTTTCACTAACTCATCCATTTATGTCTTGGTTAAGGGAATATAACACAAGGATAGGTAACATGAAAAGGTTTTATCTCATATAGTTGACCCGCAATTTATAGTTTCCATGATGTGTCATTGTCATTACTACTATAATACATTTATGGTTTATCATTCATTAACATCCCCATATATATTCACCTACACCATTAACAATTCCATAACACCCCTCTTATGGTGTGGTCTTATATATAAATACTATATTATGAGTTCGTGCATTCAAATAAACCCAATAACAAACATATAAATTTGAATCCCTAAAATAAACACACCAAATCAAATATAATACCTCATCAATGACTTATGGATTGTAAATCTACCCTATTATAGTTATTTATTTCCTAAAAATGTCTCTAATAGTAGTATAATAGTTTAATAGATACACATCAAAACCACACTATGAGGTTGGTGTGTGGGAAAACAACATTATAGATTAGTAACATGTGAATAGAAAATAAAACATATAAAAATCTACTTAAAACCAAAATGTTGAATCCCAAATTATCCCAAAACATACTTAATTACAGTGAAAATACACTCATGAAAAAAATATCTATGTAAAAATGGGTTAAAGAAAACATATATGGAATACCAAATATCCACAAATATGAAGAATCACTAGAGATTGTGTCAATAATTACAAAGGAAACCACAAAACCCAAAATATTCTTTAATCAGAAAATGAATATCGCTGTTCAGGATTAAATATAAACCATATAATCATTGTGAAAAAAATTTATATACTATTAACCATGTAACAAGATGGGTAAAAGTCAATGACCATCATTTCTAATGGATTAACAATGACCTTAATTCTGGAAGACTGTCCCATGTTAATTTCATTAAGCTCGAACCAATGATATTGAGTTTTTAATGATTCAATTAAAGTATCATAATATCTACCCTAGTTTAGAACAATGTCTTTCTACGCAATATCAATCCTGGAACAATCAATTATTATCCATAATGACACACCCAGTTTCATTTCTTTTAATGTTATTGTATTGATCCGGTTCATTAGAAATACCGATACATTAATTGGGTGTTGGGTGAGATTAATTTTGAGTTTAAAATTGTTGAGTCAAAACTTATATTTGACTCTTATGTCTTGTTTTGGAAATCACAAATGTATTTGACTATACTCATCATACTGACAATGCTTATCGTACTAACTATGCTGATTGTACTGATAATGCTTCTCGTACAAACCATGCTGATTGTAATGACTATGTCAATCGTACTTACTCTGTCAATCGTATTGACTATGTCAATCATACTGACTCTGTCAATCGTAGTGACTCTGTCAATCGTATTGACTCTGTCAATCGTACTGACTCTGTCAATCGTACTGACTCTGTCAATCGTACTGACATTATTGCATCATACTCTCTTTGTATCATATCACTACATTACACTGATAAATACTTTTGGAAATCATATTTCACTTGTATTACATGCTTGTTTTGGTCCTTTATTAAAACACATGTTTTATATTAATTGTACTCATGACTATCATCTTCATATATATATTTTAACCGAAATGATGTCGTGGATTTAGTTATAATCCAATCAAAACGATGTCATGTTTTCTGATTCATTATGACAGAAATAATTCCAGGTGTCCAAGTCCCTCCAAGTTTTCCTTGGAAATATGACCTTTGGAGGAAATATGACCGTTGGAAACTCAGGCCTATAAATTGTAGTTGATTTGAAGCTGAGAATAACAATTGTGAGACTTTTCTTCTATCAAGATCTAGAGAGAGACGTTGTGAATTATCTCATGCTTCGTGTGAAATCCATGAAACAACAATACGTGAATGACTCATTCTTAGTTTTTGTATTTCAATAAGTGCTATGTTTTGCTTTGAGAAACTGATCAGGTGATAATGATCAAGGGCTGTCGGGGATAGGCAGACGGTGCTACCAATCATCGTATCGAGGGCTTGCGGGATAGAAAGATAGGCATACCGATCATCGTATCGAGGGCTTGCTGGGATAGCAAGATAGATATATCGATCATCATATCAAGGGCTTACCAAGGTGTTGGTAAGATAGAGCTGTTAACCTAGGTGAGAGGATAAACCTTCTCTTTGGGTCAAATGAATTGTAATACTTTTATGTTTCTGATGCTGTTTGTTTTAAGAAAGGGAATTGTGTTATTTTCCTTTCTTCATTCCATAATCATTTGTAATTGTTTCAATTACAATCATACTGTTACATATTGTATCGATTGATTCTATACGCTTTATGGTAGAATCCTTCACTATTGAATTACTCTTATTATTTTATTCATCTTGAATAAAATTGCTTTACTTTTCTTATAGTATTAAATCATATCATTCCTTTATATTCAATACAATTGTGGTTGTTTTTTTTGTGAATTGTATTAGTTTAACATCACTTAAACTAATTTCTTATGTGTTTAAACACAATGTTTTTAAACCTACAATTCACCCCGTCTTGTATTGTTCCATATAATATACATATACATCTATATATTCGATCCAACATAAACTACCATATATGTATAATCACCCTAATTTCGGTTCAACATTTGTAACACCCCAAGATTTCATAGTACGTTATTTTTTCAAAGTAATGTAATAACTTGCACTACATGCAACACTGAGTTCTATCACATCACGACATACCAAACTAGCCATTCAAAGAATGTTATGAACAGTGTTAACTGGATTTTTAACATTAAATAATTCTTATAATTTTAGAATCCATATTATGAGATTCTTAGACATAATGTAGGAACAAATTCATTTTTTTCAGATAAAATAATTATTTTTCAAAAAATGCAATTTTACCGCCTTTTAATAGTGAACCCTTTTTGAATCCAGTATTTGAAGCTTTTATATATTCAATTTTACAACATAAACTTCTTCTTTATAATCGGGACATATGAATTTAGTTTTAATAATGTTTTGGTGTTTTTCTGATAACTTTCATATTTGGGTGAATAGTGAAAAATACTATATTTTAACTGAAATTTTTTTTTAATCAAAATAATTTATAGAGTTGATTTATACATTTTAAATTTTTTAAGTATAATTAGATTATATTTTAACCATTTAATCCAATTTTGGTCATTGAAATTAATTTCACACTGAAATTATACATAAACAAGTGTCAATCTTTTGATAGTTATTGTTTCTTAAAAATACGCTATTTCTATTGACAAAAAGAATTAACTTTAAATTAATAAATGAAACTTCTCTGTTTTTAATTTGTTAAAATAGACTTAATTTTGACTTGTAATATTGAAATTTTCCAAGGGCGATGTTTTGGTATTTTTCTGAAAACGTACAATTTTAGATGAATAGTAAAAAACACTGAGTTATCGTCTAAAACGGAATTTTTATTTAATTAATTATTTATTTTATTTAAATTTATTTTAGGTAAAAATAGATACATAATACCTATATATGTTCAATTTAATTCATTGGAGTCAATTTATATTAATTTTAGATATATAAATTTTTTAGAACTTTTCACCGTCTTTTACCCACCTCCTAAGAGAATTTGCGAATTCACATAAAACATAATTTTAGCGCTTCATTGAGTGGAATTTCAAAATTATGATAGGAATGGTTGATATAAGTATGTAAAATGTGGTTCAATAAGATAAAAATAATTTTTGGTGAATAGTAACTTTTTACTTTTATTTACCACGGTCAAATGTAAATCAGGTATTTAATGGTAAAAATGATATTATTATTATCCTAAAACATGTCCTAATTATATTGGATAAGTTTAAATCGACCAAAAACAACCTTAGATATAAATTTTGACCCATTAGGTCCACTTGTATTAGATTAAGACATTTATTGTTATTTTATTTAATGAAAAGTTAAAAGAGTTAAATTCAATGTTTAATAACTAAACCATTTTTAATATATGGTTGTACATAAGATAAATTCGATTCTAAATATTAATTATAAAGATAAAAATATTTCATACATAATGGTATTTTATTTTTAATTTTTAGAGATTATATAATTAAACTTATTAAGGACACAATGATGATGCAGTAATTACATTATTAATGAAATAATCAAATAAATGGTATTATAAATATTTTAATAAATAAAATTTCAATGTTTTTATGACATCCACGAATATTCTAGGTGAATTTGACATTTTAGGATTGATTACATGTATTTTTTTGAAGTAATCATGCTGTTAATATTTTAAAAAAACAAATTCTAAATAGTGTCAAAATTGACGTAAAGTACTTTTTAAAAAAAATATTATATTATTAATTAATATAATGGTCCTAAAAATCGAAGGTTCGGCCGAAAGACTTATATAATAATATATATAAAATTAATGAACCAATTGGGGTTCTATTGGTAGTATATAGTATGTTTATTAACCATATAGGGTAAGAATACAAGAAGACACGGTAAAAGTTAATTTTTTTAACTTAGAGTTAAATATAAAGAATGAGGTTAAAATGGTAATTTAAACGTGTCTAAAACCTATTGGATGAGTGTATTGCGACCCATCCCCACCCTATACTCTAAAAAAGTATCTTTTGAGCCATTATAAATTGAATGTTAATTTATTATAAAATAATATTTTATGTTTTTTCCAAATGTGCCCCTCACCCCTCCTATAAAAGGGCTCTTCCACTTCTCTCAATTTCACATCTCCAAAGCCATTTTTCTCAGCCAACCACTGCCCAAATATCCTCCCAAATATCCTAGATTCAATCTAGAGGCCTTACTTTTGTCATAAAGCCAACCTATGGATCCCTTTTGATCAAATCAAAAGGAAGAACCTGAATAAGAGGTAATGATTTCACCAACCTCTTTCAAGTTCTCTTATTATTCCACTTACTCTTTCTTTGATGTTTCCATTATAAAATAATAACTCTAGTATATTATATATAATTTTATGTTATTATAAATTTGGAACAACTATATTCATTATTCTATCCATCTTATTAATGATAATGTCACCATGTGTGCTTACGTAAGGCTTACCGTCTCTACGCCATGGTGTAATTTGTTATTCAACAGTATGTTATATGGATGGATATAATGATGATTAATATGTATATAAATAATAAAAATAACATTATAATGTATCTGTAAAATTAATATACCATCCAATTACACAACTTTATGGAAATGATATTTTCGCTTGTGTGTATGTACGGATTACTGTCTCCACGACGCAATGAGATTCATTTCCACATTCACCATTCATTGATGTTTATAAAAATATATATTACTAATTATTATATAATATATGACATAAAAATTATAATGGATATATATATATATATTTACTAACATATATCTTATTCACTTAGTTTCATTCAATACAATATGAAAACGAAAACACCACATATGTATACTTACGGACTACCGTCTCCATAAATGACATTTTTCATTTCATATATATGTATATCATTCATAATTTTATTCAAAATATAAATGATATATAAATAATGTTTTATATTGTGGAAGTATTTATATATTAATCTATGTGATACAATCAAGAGTAACAAGTAAAAACACATACGATAAAGAAAGCGATTATTATCCAAAATGTTAATTTAACATGGAAATTATCATTAAATGCATAGTATAAGTCATAAATGAATCATGTATGATATCATAAATATTAATATAGTACTAGTATAATTTAATAACATACTACTACTTTCATAAATGAGGTTAAACGTACCTTCGACTAAAGTATTTTTCATGATAAGGGTAAATTCCCCAATCTTATTATTATCCCAGATTGTTTATGTGTAAGTATTTACTATGAAATTTTTATCATCCATATACATTTTCATAAATAATTTTTCAAAATTAATATTTTAAGGATTCGTGATAAGTAATCTTTATCAAGATCATATTTTTAATTTTTTTAATGATTTAACTTTCTAAACATTTTAAATTAATGACCATGTTTTCAAAATGATTTTAATGATTTATTTATATAGACATGAATGTTTTGAAATGATAATACTTTTCAAAAGTTTCAATGTTGTATTGGAAACTTTGATTCAAAAATCTCTTTTAAATTAATTCCTTTATAAATGTGTGCATTTTAAATGATTTTACAAAAAGTATATTTCTCTCAAAAAGTTTTACGCATCATTTTCAACTATGTCAGCATCCTTTACTGGATATTATTTTTGATTGAGGTTGATTTATTGTAATACAATCTTCCATGTTTTATTAAATGAGTTATGTTAGGTTTGACTATGGATGTTCTATTTTTATACCAGTAATGGTTTTTGGTTAATGTATTGAAATTTTTTATTCTAGTTTTAATAAGAACATTTATGTTATGATTCAACTTTTTTATATGAGGAATGCAGTGGACTTAGTAAGTGACAGGTAGAGCCCGCTATAGCTCTTCGATGCATCGGTAGGTCTCATGAGACAAACTTGTGTCTTGTCACAAGGACTTGACAAAAATTTTATTTGTAGTCTTGGCACAAGGCCTTGACTATGTGGTAATGATGTCCGACGTTAGGCATTCCCTCATTATGAAATTCGTTATTGCATGTGATTATTCGACTAGTAGAATATCAATGTGCATGTTTATATGGTAATGTTTGATTTATTTTCCATATTATATTCATGTTTATGTTTAAAAATTCTTTTGTTTTTATTACAAATCCTTCCTTAAAAGTTTATAGCTTCTGCTAAATTATTTACCCTTAGTGAGCATCTGAGCTCACCCCTTTCTTATATTTTATTTTACCAGGATTTCAAGAAGTGTATTATGATTGATAAGAAGGGTTAATCATGGGGATTAATGGTGTTAACAAATGATAATTTATGTTGTATTTTATTTTCTAATGTGTAATATAACGTTTGTTTATGTAATATATTTTCCAAGACTGCTAAACTGATTGGACTTTCGGGACTTGATTCCTTCTAATCATGACAATGTATTAAAATAATGTACCGACTCTTGGTAACTAGGGTTGGGGCATTACATTTGGTATCATAGGAAGTTTAGAAATAACATTGGAAGAAAATTTTGATAAACTCTTATTAAATCACATAATCCTAAGATAGACTTTGAGGATTAGTAGAGAAGGACTTCCATGAATTTTGGTAATGTAGATACTTTGTGAGTTTTCCACGAAAATGCATCCATGTATAGATATGAGCAGGTAGAGGTGGATCTCACACAGATGTACCTAGGGGTAAAACTTGAAAACACCGCTTTGTCCTAGACTCGAATGGGAACTGGTGCACGACAACGGGACATGCTACACTCTTGGTTACGACACTCTCAGGGGATATGCTTAGGATAATTCTCATTTTCCTTACAAACCATTATGAAGGGTTTATTAGTATATACTTCCCAAAATAAAACATTTTTATGATTATGGATTATATTCATAAACCATTAAATCTACATTAGGTATTTTACATGTTTGGAATTATTCATTGCAATTCATAAACTGTCCTAGTGTATGCCATTGTATAGAAATGGTGCCCAGTAGGAGGAATGTGAAATCCAGCAATATGTTTGATCCAAATAGTAAGAAGGGTCACATCACTCATGGTATAAATCCAACATTTAGAAATTAAATAGTCTCCCACGTATTATCAATATATTAATAAATAGTATCATGTGTTAATAAGATCAGTAAATAATTCAATATATACTATAGATTTGAAGGGAATCTAGAGAATATAAGGATGGTAGAAACAAAGATGGATAAAGGGAATAAGGGAAAGAAGTATTTTCCAATATTTGATAAATGTGGAATGAATCAACTTGGTAAATGCATTAAGGGAATATGAGTTTGTTATAATTGTGGAGAAAAATGACACCATGTATGTGATTACAAGGGTAAGAAAATGTTTTCAAATGTAAAATGCCTTATCTACAAGGCATTGAGACACTACATAAATCAATGTCCCATTCATAAGAGTATACCACAAATTATGTTATTGGATAATAATCAAGTTATGATACTGCCTCAGATGACAAATAATTAATAGTGTTCTTATGTTGTTATTATCGAATTATATCATTTGAGTGTTCTATCAACAGTGTACTGGATACATGAATTATGGAGATAAATAAGGAATGTACTACAGTACTATTTTATTGAGTATTGAGGTTATATGGTTCTAAGAAAAGTGACTTAATAGTAAGCTACACGTTTTGGAAAATATATGGTTGAAGGAAAGGTAATCCTTAATATGGTCATGATAATGAGGTACAGAATTTGGAATATTATAGGGTTGATTTTAGTAATTTTGGATATTGTGGTGTTGATATAGAATACACGATGGAGGCATTCACATGTTATTACCTAGAAAAAAGGATCCTCATTATGTTCACCTTCCTTATAAACATTGGACTGAGAGTTTAGATATAAGGATTTTGGATAATTCTATATTTTAGAATAGATTAAGTTTTAAAATGGATACTATTGTTAAGGTTATTTTTTTATTTCCATAAAAATGAAATCTCGGAGGTCAGGAGGCAACCTGTCACATCCGGCAAGGCTGCGAGACTTCAACCCACAACCGAAGGGAGGCAAGGGTGTATCACCTGTCACAGACTCACATGATTTCCTGGATTGAATAATGTAGTTTTTGAAGGTTTTGATATGTGAATTATAAATTTATTATTTTTTGGAACCCTATACTATTAGGATAAATAGAATATATATATATATATATATATATTGAAATCTTTTAGAGTGAAATATGATTTTGTGGTAGGAATTAGTTGAAGGATGAAACTCTAATTTTCAAGTATATATATATATATGTACATATATATATATATATATTCCCTATAATTTTACGGATAAATTAATTAATATACTTTAGGGAATGTATCCTAAAACAAAGAATGTGTTATCTTAATACCTTATGTTTTTTTGAACCGATGGTATTTTTACTCATCATAGATTAGTGGATTTGAGGCCCACAATTCTACAATTGTTTGTGATTGATCACCTAAATCAATCCCAATAAATTTTTATGTTTTTACCCCAATTATGTATCTCTAATTTCCACAAATTTTCTCCTAATAGAGATCATAATTTGGGGGTGACCCTTTCATTTCCCATTCCCTCTTATTAAGACTAAATTTTATTAATCTAATTTCCGATGTGGGCTTTTCCAAAAAGGTATTTTCTATTTTCAACCTTTTATTTTCGAAGAAAAATTTCAATTTGTGAGGATTAAATTTATTGAGGAAGGGATAATGTAACACCCCAAGATTTCATATTACGTTATTTCTTCAATGTAATGCAATAACTTGCACTACACTCAACACTGAGTTCAAGCGCATCACGACTTACCAAACTGGCCATTCTAAAGCGGTTATGAATAGTATTAACTAAATTTTGAAAATTATACAATACTAATAATTTTAGAATCCATATTATGAGTTTCTTAGACATAATGTATGAAAAAATTCATTTTCTCTTAGATAAAATAATTATTTTTCAAAAAATGCAATTTTACCGTCTTTTATTGGAGAACCCTTTTCAAATCCAATATTTGACGGTTTTATATATTCAATTTTACAAAATAAACATCTTATTTATAATAGGGTCATAAGAATTTAGTTTCAATAATTTTTTGGTGTTTTTATAATAACATTCATATTTGGGTGAATAGTGAAAATTACTATATTTTAACTAAAACAAATTTTTTAATCAAAATAATTTATACTGTTGAATTATAAATTTTAATATTCTGGAAGTATAATTAGATTGTATTTTTACCCTTTAATCCAACTTAGGTCATTTGAATAAATTTCACATTGAAATTATACATAAACCAGTGCCAATCTTTTGAAAGTTACTGATTCTTTAAAATACGCTATTTGTTTTGACAACGATAATTAAATTTAAATTAATAAAGGAAAATTAAATTTGTTAAATTTCGTAAAATAAACATCATTTTGGGATTCGAAATATTAAAATTAGACTAGGGATATTTTTTGGTATTTTCTGAAAACATTCAATTTTTTATGAATAAGGAAAAAACTCTAAGTAATCGCCTAAAGTCGAATTTTTGTTGAAATAATTATTTATTTTATTTAAATTTATTTTAGGTAAAAATAGATACATAAAAGCATATATAAGTTCAATTTAATTAATTGGAGTCAATATATAATAATTTTAGATATATAAAATTTTTTAGAACTTTTCACCGTCTTTTACCCATCTCCTAAGAGAAATTGTGAATTCACAAAAAATTTAATTTTACCGCTTCTGTGAGTGGAATTTCAAAAATCCGAGAAACATGGTTGATATCAGTTTGTAAAATGTGGTTTGATAAGATAAAAATAATTTTTGGTCAATAGTAACTTTTTACCCTTATTTACCACGGTTAAAAGTAAATTGGTTAATTAAGGGTAAAATTGATATTATTATTACCCTAACACATGTCCAAATTCTATTGGATAAGTTTTCGTCAACCAAAAACAACCTTAGAGAAAAAATATGACCCTTTAGGTCTACTTGGATTAGATTAAGACATTTATTATTTTTTTATTTAAAGAAATGTTAAAAGAGTTAAAATCAATGTTTAATAACTAAAAAAATTTAATATGGGATTATACATAAGATATATTCGATTATACATATTCATTAGAAATATAAAAATATTTAATACATAATGGTATTTTATTTATTATTTTTAGAGATAAATAATTAAATTTATTAATGACACAATGATGATGCAATAATTACCTTATTAACGAAAGAATCAAATAAATGGTATTATAAATATTAAAATAAATAAAATTTCATAGTTATTATGACATCCAAAAAATTTCTATGTGAATTTGACATGTTAGGATTGATTAAAGGTATTTTTTAAGTAATCATTCATTTATTATTTAAAAAATAACTAATTCCAAATACTGTCAAAATTGACATAAAGTAGTTTTAAAAACAAATATTATATTATTAAATTGATATAATGGTCTTAAAAATATAAGGATCAACCAAAAGACTTATATAATAATATATATGTCATTAATGAACCAATTGGGGTTCTATTGGTAGTATATAGTATGTTTATTACCCATATAGTGTAAGAATACAAGAAGACACGGTAAAAGTAAAATTATTTAACTTAGAGTTAAATATAAATGATAAGGTTAAAATGGTAATTTTAACTTGTCTAAAACATATTGGTTGAGATTATTTCGACCCATCCCCACCATAACCTTGAAATAAGTCACCTTGGAGCCATTATAAACTGAATATGAATTTGTTATAAAATAATATTTTATGTTTTTCCAAAGGTGTCCCTCACCCCTCTTATAAAAGGGCTCTTCCCCTTCTCTCAAATTCACATCTCCAAAGTCATTTGGATCGGCCAAAACCTGCCCAAATATCCTCCCAACTATCCTAACATCATCCTAGAGGCCTCCTTTTGGTCACAAATCCAACCTAATTAGCCCTTTTGATCAAATCAAAAGGACGAACCCGAAGAAGAGGCAATGATTTCACCACACTCTGTCACGTTCTATTATTCTTCCACCTAATCTTTCTTTGATGTTTCCATTATAAAATAATAACTTCAGTATCTTATAAATACTGTTTTGTTATTATAAATATTGAACAACTATATTCATTATTCTATCCATCTTATTAATGATAATGTCCCCATGCGTGTGTATGTATAACATTACATCTCCACGCCGTGGTGTAATTTGTAATTCAACACTATGTTATTTGGATGGATATAATGATCAGTAATATGTATATAAATAATGAAAATAACATGCTAATGTATCTGTAAAATTAATATACCATCCAATTCCTAACCTTAATGGAAATGATATTGTCGCTCGTACGTACGTACGGATTACCGCCTCCATGATGTGATGAGATTCATTTCCACGTTCACCATTCATCGACGAAAATAAAAATATATATTACTAATCAGTATGTAATATATGAAATAATAATGCTACTAGAGATATATATTTAAATAAATAAATATATGTGTTTGTGTGTACTAACATATATCTTATTCACATTGTTTCGTTCAATACGATATGAAAACAGAGACATCATTTATGCGTACGTACGAAGTACCGTCTCCATAAACGTTGTTTTTAATTTCATATATATGTCTATCATTAATATTTATATGCTAAATATATATGATATATAAATCATTTTTTATATTATGGAAGTATTTAAAGCTTTTTCTATGTGATACACTCAAGAGTAACAGGTTAAAACATGTACGATAAAGAAAGAAATTATTACCCGAAATGATAATTTAACATGGAAATTATTATTAAATGGGTATTATAAAGTCATAAATGAATCATGTATGATATCATAAATATTAATATGGTTCCATTATAATTTAAAAACATACTACATTCTTCATACAAGAGGTTAAACATACCCTTGACTAAAGGAATGTTCAAGGATAGGTTTAATTCCTCGATCTCATTATTATCCAAGATTGTTTATGTGTAAGTATTTACTAGGAAATTTTTATAATCCATGTCAATTTTCATAAAGATGATTTCAAAATGAATATTTTATGGATTTGGGAAAAGTAATCATTATCAATATCACAATTTTAAATTTTTTAAAGATTTATCTATCTAAACCTAGTAAATTAATGTCCATGTTTTCAAAATGATTTTAAGGATTTATTTATATGAACATGGATGTTTTGAAATGATAATTCATTTCAAAAGTTTCAAAGTGGTATTGGAGATTTTGATTGAAATTTATATTTTTTAAATTACTTCCTTTATAAATGTGTTAGTTTTAAATGATTTTACAAAAATGATATTTCTCTCAAAAAGTTTTACTCGCCATATTAATCTATGTCATCAGACATTACTAGATATTGTTTTTTATTAAGGTTGATTTATTATAATACAATCTTCCATTTTTTAATTATTGAGTTATGATATTTTTGATTGTGGAAGTTCTATTTTTATACCATTCATGGTTTATGGTTAATGTATTGACATTTTGTATGCTAGTTTTAATACAAATGTTTAAGTTATGATTTATCTTTTTCTTATGAGGACTGCAGTGGACTTAATAAGTGACGGGTAGAGCATGCTATAGCTCCTCGATGCATCAGTAGGTCACATGAGACAAACTACTGTCTTGGAACAAGGCCTTGACAAAATTATTATTTCTAGTCTTTGCACGAGGCCTTGACTATGTGGTAATGATGTTCGACATTAGGCAATCCCTCATTATGAAATTAGTTATTGGATGTGATTATTCGACTAGTAGAATATTCATGTGCATGTTTATATGGTATTTATTGATTTATTTTTACATATTATGTTCAAGTTTATTTTTAAAAAATCTTTTGTTTTTATTACAAATCTCACCATAAAAGATTATAGATTCTGCTAAATTATTTACCCTTACTGAGTATGTGAGATCACTCCTTTCTTATGATTTATTTTCATAGTATTCCAATAATTGTATTATAAATAATAAACTGGGTTATGCTTGGTATTAATGGAGTTCTCAAAAGATCAGTTTTGTTGTGTTTTATTTTCTAATGTGGAATGTAACGTTCATATATATAATCTATTTTCAAGACTGCTAAAATGATCATTATTTCAGGACTTGATTCCAAGTAACAATGCCAATATATTAAAGTAATGAACCGACTCTAGGTAACTTGGGTTTGGGAGTTAAACCATTTCTGGTTTAGGTGTTTTTGGAGAAAGGGTGGTAAGTACATTATTTGGGCCAACCATGAGCACATTTCTAGATTTAAAAACATATATTTTATGTTTTATAATGCATTAAATTTTTATCATTTCAAACACATTACACTTCCCACTTTTCCGAAACTAACATATTAAAACATCCATATCCTTTTTACCATTTATAAATTCATAAAAATGTTATTTGTGGTTACTTATTTAGGTATTGGGCCATCCCATGGGCCAATTTCTACTTTTAAAAAAATAAATTCTTTCTTTTATATCAAATTAATGTTTTAGTATTTTTCGGTTATTCAAACTCCTACTCGAAGACAATACCCCTATTCTCACCCCCATTATCGATATTACCACTTTCGAGCTCATATGACTCATGGATTAAGGAAAACTTTTCAATGTATCTCAAATAATCTAGAATCATGAAGGTAAATTCATTCATCAATAAATAATTCCATTTGTACTCCTTTCCCACAAATCTCCATTACCTAGTTCTTCCAGACCATATGAGACTCTACATGAATTTTCAATCCATTACCTTGTCTCTATGGGTAAAGATATAATGGAAGACAACAAGTTTTCAAGTTTAAAAGGTGAGATTCCTTCTCCTTTTTCCTCCCTCTTCTTCCTCCTTTCGTTATTTTTTAGTTTTATATTCTCCACTAGTCATGATAGACCTAGGGATCATTTATCCTATTATTTTATGGTTTTTTAGTTCGTTCAGGGATCTTTTTCATAGGTATAGGGTTTGTAAACCCTTAGATGGTGATTTTGGGTGTGTGTTTCCATTAAGCCAAGGATTTGAGTTAGAATATCCCATGCACATGAACTTATCATTTAGGATTCATCATTTTCTTATTGTTTTCATCTGATATATAATTTTTTTTAATTTTTCATCATTTATATAATTATCTTGGTGTGAAAATGTTCATTTAACCCTTGTTTTGTGAAAGGTAGGGTTGTTTTGTCATAAAAAGGCCACACCAAGGGATTGTTTAAATGTTCCACTATCTTTGGAAACTATTTTTTGAGGTTTAGAACATGTTTTGTGGTATTTTGAATATGTTACAGTGTCATGTATAAAATATTGCATTCAATTGGTGCTATATTCTTTTTCATGTTCTTAAAATAAATTGTTTTGTTTAAAAGGGCATGTCATGTATTCAGTAAATTACCCGGTTGGATTTTATGTGTTATGTTTAATTTAAAAATTATCTGTTTGGATATATAAATTAATTTAAAAAATGGTAAATTGTATTTTTTGGGTCTTTATATGGATTTATAATTTTATTTGGTTTTACAAAAAAATGATTTTTTGTTTACAACCTGATTTGTCCCGAGTATTCTGAAAATTACCATTTTACATCCTTATGAAAATGGTTGAGTTTTAAATATATAACCTGCTTGTGTTACGGGATTAATGAATGCGTTTTTATGTTTTAAATTGTTCATATACACCTCCTTAATAAAAGTGAATTTCATACCTTGGTCAAATGATTGTTTGGAGAAAGGATTAAAGGCCCGTTTTGCATTTTTTTAAATGGTTTCCATGTGTATTTCATCTTCTATCTTTTGGGAAAATTTTATGGTCCAAAAAAGATTTATTAATCAGTTTTAGGGAATCCAAATATTCTTTTCTATGTTATTGATTTGTTTTTTGCCTTAAAATAGCATTTTAATGGATTCAATGTGCATGTCCTCATTACACTGTTTGAAAATGTTTTACGAATCTTTTTAGTGGTTTACTGATTCGTGAAAGAAATGTGAAGCATGCATGTTGGATATTTGTGTGTTTATGTTTTTCTAATGTAATTTTCATGTGGATAGTGTATTTGATAATATGTGTATCATTATTTAGAATAGAAGGGAATCCCGGGTATCTAGGTGGGCGGACGTGTACTAGTATGCTAGTAATTCCATGGGGTTTGACACCTATTTCACGTAGAATGATTGATGATGACAAAACTAACTTAACTATAATGATGATGATGTTGGTAGAACACTAGGTTATTGTTATTATAATACTAGTGTCTCATGTGCAAGAGAACATATATTTATTCTGGTTACATTCACCAAGATTCGAGGTCACTGGGGCTCACAACTAACTAGTGCCTAAGGGTGTTCCCGTGACTTGTGTACATTAGCTATTTTGTACTCACCATCGACATACGTTGTGTTTGGTTGGCAAATTCAGTAGTGTGTGTGATTTATTTAAAAGTGTAAATTTTTTTAAAGCAGACATCTTGAAAACTATTTTCATTTTGACGTTCCACCGCTTTGAATATTGTTACTAGAATTCTTGTTTATAAAACCTGCATGTTTTTTTCTAGTAATTTTTTTTATATTGCATGGGAACTCATTTTGAAAACATTCCTTTATATCTTTTATTTAAATCAATAAATTTATGTTTATTTTATTTTAATGGATGTTCATTGGGAATAGAATATCGATTTAACCAACTGAGTTTTAATACTCATGCATATTATCTTATTCTATTTTTTGCCCTTGTGCATGCTTCAACATGAGTTTTCTCGCCTTGGGAGACGTGTGATAATTATATTGGAGAGTGATCAGAAGGGTCACATGGAGTTAGTTGGTTATCGGGTTTGGTCATATGTGTTTTTGGTTTACTTTTACTTTCAGTTTCATGTAAAAATAATGTTCACTACAATTTTTATATAAATGTATTTTGGGATGTCCATTTCTTTATACTTTTAGTTTGATTGTTTATATATGGTAGAAATCATTCCCATGTGTACTATATTGATGCCCTTGGTTCTTGTCGCCATCCCGAGAGGATCGGGAACTCCTCTCTGTACTTATCGTGGGCTGGCCTAGGTGACTGGTTTAGGGCCAACTCGGGCTGGTTCAAGAAAAAATGGTATCAGAGGAGGTCGGCTCTTAGCAGAACATTTTTAGAGCACCATTTTTATTTTGGGGATTTCAAGGTAGATGGAGTAGTATTTTTGGGACTTCAGTGGTAAGTTTAGGGAGAACTTCACAAACTCTTTCTTGTTCCAGTCCTTTAGTTTCCATGGGATGTATGGTTTTCTTAGTTTCCATTATTCTTGTTGATTGATTGCTATTGGGATATGATAAGGGGAGTTTGACTAATGGACTTTATGAGCTTGCAGGGTATGGAAAGCCTTGTTTACCCAGGGCATGGTCCTAATAAGTCTCTCTATGTTTGTTTTGTATTTGACACATGGCTTCCAACTATATGGTTAAGTCATCCACCGACACTAGTTCCCTTTTGTGTGTTTCATGGACAATTCATGAATTCTGAATTTTTGATTTGAAAATTCTTGTATGAGAATTGTAAAAAAACTGGTGTGACCTTTCTTCCTCATTTCATTATTTTTCTGATTCTCTATTCTCCACTAATAATGATCGACCTAGGGTTCTGTTATGCTATGATTTTTTATGGGGTATTTGTTGTTTGGGGTAGCCTGGTTGATTTAAAAGTTTGTAAAAAGGAAAAGGGGAAGGTGTTTAAGAAAATGATTCTTGATGATGTGTGGTTTGTTTTATGAAAGGTGAAAAGGGATTTTTAAATATTGGATGGTGTTCTTTCAGAAGGTACATGATTTTTGGAATTATGTTGTTTTGTTTTATCCTTTGGTGTTTTCATGGGTTCACCCATGCATTGTTTTAAAGATATCTGGAAGTATAACCTATGTGGAAAGGTCGTCGGGTTCCTAGGTAGCATGGAAATGTGCCTGTGGGAGAGACTTTATGAAACACCATTGGTGAATGTGCAAACCGACCAAATTAGTTTATTTTTCGAAAGTGTTTTAAGTTAAAAATATGTGGCCTTTGTTTATAAACCAATGGTTATATGGATATTTTTTAAATATATTAGAAGGGATGTTTTTTATTCAGTAAGCTTCCTTATGATCTAGATGTCATACTCTTGTTGTATCTTGAGATGGGATCGTGTTGGTGTCTATGTTTTGGAGCAATGGTTATTGGGTTTCTAAAAATGTTTTTGATATTATGATGTGGCCATAAATAGTTCTGCGTTGAAAATATTTCCTATTGATCAAAATAAGGATTCATTTAAAATGTTAAATCCACCTATTAGAATGATTCCTCAGCCCGTTTGTTGAAATAGAGAGCTATTCGAGCTCAATTTAAAGTGTCTTCTCTTTATGTTGATTCTCTCAGTTTTAGTAGATGTGCTCAGTGATGTTTAATGGGTTTTTTTGTTCCCTGATCGTTCTTCTCCTCATTCGGAGTGAGGGAAAATAGTGCTGTGTACCTCCATTTTCATTCTTTGATAAAAATGTTTTATTAAGGAAGAGAGTTTCTTGGTGTATCTTTATCTATTATTTCTTCCTAGAAGTGTTATATGGTACTGTGTGGAACTAAGGGATGGCATACAACTTGGGGTTTATCAAATCTTGACTACGAGTCAGGAGATGCTTTATCCATCAGAGCTCTAGCTATTTGATTTGGAGTAATGCTGGCACGTAGTCAGCTGTCCTAGGATTGTGGGTGGTACTGCTAAGATAATACCTCTACAATTTCAGCGGGGTTATTCAATTGTTTCTTATGTTGGTTCAATATCCCAATCATTTGGTCCACTTCCCTCCCCTCCCTAATTGGTGGGGGTTTGGACCCATGTAGAGATTTTTGGCCCAATTCATGCTGCCTCCATTCGAGAGAGTGTCGCATAAATGATCATGTTGTGTTCCTCTCAAAATGGGTTTTTAGGTTGTTGTAGGAGAGTTTTGGTGGTCTTGTGTGAGTGTGGATTAATTCTATATCATGTAGAATTCTTGTGTGTTTGTTTCATGTTGGGTTCTAATGGTGGGGAGACCCACAAAATGTCTCATTGAATTTTCCTCCTAATAACTTATCTAGTGATAGTTGTTTCATAATAACGGTGATTCTATCCTATAATACACTGGAATCATTGGTTTTAATGATTTTTTTTGGTTTGGGTGATTGTTGGGTTCATTGGTAGAAGGCCAAACAAGTGGGTGCTGGGTTTGGTTGTGGAGGTAGTGACCCAATCTTTCGTTTGATTATTATGAATTTGTTGAGAGTTGGTGTTTTTGTGGAGGTAAGATGATTAATTACCATTAATGGTCGATGGTGTTTCTTTGAATTTTTGTGAAGGAACAAATAGGTAATGAATTTTTTGGTGTAGATAAATCAAGTGAAATGGGATATGTTTTTCTGGGGGCAGAAAGCTTTATTGGTGGGTAGAATTTTCTCACCCAGTTTTTTCTTTTCATGTTATGGTTTTGATCCAGTTCATTGAAAATACCGACCATTTTATTGGGTGTTGGGTGAGATTAATTTTGAGTTTTAAACACCCTATAGGTCAAATCACCCTAATTTGGGTTCTCCATTACCTATTTAGGTGTTTTTAGAGAAAGGGTGGTTACTTCATGATTTGAGCCAAATGTAAGCCCATTTCCTGATTCAAAAACATATTTTGTTTCTTTTATAACTCATTAATTTTTTATAATTTTAGACTCATTCCTCTTTCAACAAGTCGTACACAGACATATTAATACTAAAATATCCTTTTTGACCCCTTATAAATTCATAAGCATGGTGAATTGTGGTTACTTATTTAGGTATTGGGCCAACGCAAGGGCCCATTTCCTGTTTTAAGGAAATAAATTTTTTCTTTTATATCTAACACCATTTTTAATATTTCTAGGTAATAACACCTCCCAGTCAAATAAAATACCCATATCCTCACCCACATTATCGATATTACCACTTTGGAGCTCATATGTGTTGCAGAATAAGGAACATTTATCAATTATCTCAAATCGTCCAGAATCGTGAAGGTAAATGCTTTCATCCATAAATAATTACATTCGTACTCTTTTCCCACAAATCACCAATAACTTTTTCGTCCTGACATTATGAGTCTCTTTACGAAGTTTCAATCCATTATCATTTTTTTATGGGTGCAGATCTAATGGAAGACGAAGAGTGTTCTAGTTGAAATGGTGATATTTTTCCCCCTTCTCCTCCCTCTTCATCCTCCGTTAATTATTATTTGGTTTTATATTCTCCACATGTCATGATAGTCATAGGGTTCAATTATACTATGATTTTTATGGGGTTATTGTTCATTTGGGTTTGTTCGTCAAAGGTTTAGGGGTTGTAAACCCTCAGATGGTGATATTGGGTCTGTGTTTCCATTACGCCAAGGATTTGAGGTAGGATATCCTTTGAACATACCTGTATCTTCTAAAATTTATCATTTTATTATTTTTTCATTTGATATATATTTTTATTATTTTTACTCACCAATTGGATAATGATATGTTTGTGAAAAATAGTTTTTTAATCCATGTTTTCTGAAAGGTATTGTTGTTTATTCATAAAATTGCACACCAAGAGTTTGTTTAAATGTTTCACTATCATTTGAAACTATTTATTGAGGTTTATAACCTCTTTTTGGTAAATTGAATGTTTTACATTATCTTCTATAAAATATTTCTTGCAATTGGTGCTTTATTCCTGGTCATGTTCTTAAAATATGTTGTTTTGTTTGAAACGACATGTCATGTATTCGGTAAATTTCCCTATTAGATTTTATATGTTATGTTTGATTTAAAAATTATTTGTTTATATTTATAAATGAATTGTATGAATTATAAATGTTATTTTTGAGTCCTTATATGTATTTCAAATTTGTATTTGTTTTTACAAAAAAATGGGGTTTGGTTTACAACATGTTTTGGCCCGAGTTGTCGGAAAACGACATTTTCCCATTCTTATGAAAATGGTTGTGTTTTGTATATATAACATGAATGTTTTAAGGGATTTATGAATTTTTTTTGATACTATAAATGGTGTTTATAAACTTCTGTAATAAAAATTAAATTCATTCCTTGGCCAAATGATAGTTTTGAGAAAGGATTAAAGGCCCATTTGGCATTTGTTTTTTTTAAATGGTTTCCATGAGTATTTCATGTTCTCTCATTTGGGACAATTTTATGGTCAATGAAAATGATTTATTAATTGGTTTTTTGGAATCCATATCTAGTTTTTTATGTTATTGAATGGTTTTTGGCCTTAAAGTATCATTTTTTGAATGGATTTTATGTGCATGGCCTCGTTATACTCTTTGAAATTGTTTTAGAAATCTGTTTAGTGGTCTATTGATTCAGGAATGAAATGTGAAGAGTGTCTGTAGGATTTTTGTCTGTTTATGTTTTTGTAGTGGAATTTTCATTTGTAATGTATATTTTATAATATGTGTAACTTTATTGAGCACAAAAAGGAATCTCGGGTATCTAGGTGGGTTGATGTGTAGTAGTATGATACTGATTCTGTTGGGTTTGACCCATGTTTCACATATCAAGTTTGAATATGACAACACTAACTAAAATATAATGATGATGTTGTTGTTGGGGTACCACTAGGTTATGGTTATTCTTCCAACTAGTTGCTCATGGGCATGAGAACATATATTTGTTATGGTTACTTTCATTGAGATACGAGATACCTGGGGATCACAACTAATTAGTGCCTAGGGGTGATCCCGTGACATGTGCTCATTGGCTAATTTGTACTCACAGTCGGTATACAGTGTGTTTGGTTGGTAAATTACGAAGTGTTGGTGATTTATTTAATAGTGTAAATTTTTTAATTCACCCCTCTGGAAAAATATTATCATTTTTAAGTTGCACCCCTTTGAAAATAATTCTTATCATTCTTGGTTATAAAACATGGATGTTTTTGTTAGGTATTTTTTATATACCATGGGACCTCATTTTGAAAACATTCTTTTATATCTTTTATTTAAATCTTTAAATTTATGTTTCTATTATATTAATATATGTTCATTGGAAATAGATTATCGGGCTATCATACTTAGTTTTAATAATCACATTTATAGTCTACTTCTCTTTTTAGCCCTTGTGCAGGTTTAAACATGAGTTCGATAACCTTGAGTGATGTGTGATAATTATGTTGGAGAGTCACCAGATGTGTAACATGGAGTTTTTTGGTCATTGTTTTTGGATAGATGAGTTATGGTTTTAGTTGTACTTTTAGTTTCTTGTACAAATAATGTTAAGATCAATTTTTATATAAATGTATTTTGGTCTATCCATTTCATTTTGTTGTTTTTTTGATTGTTTATATATGGGAGAATCATTCCCTTGTTTCAGTATTGATGCCCTTGGTTCTTGTTTCCATCCCGGGAGGATTGGGAACACCTCTCGAGATATGTCGCAGGCTGGCCTGGGTGACTGGTTCCGGGTCGACTCAGGCTGGTTCGTGACACACAACACCATACTCATCCAAATAAAAAAATGACTCCAAGAATTCGAAATCCTATATAAATTAATGTTAAAAAAACCCAATATCATACATATTATCAAGATAAGAAACCTCAACAAAAAATAATTAATACGACGAGAATAAATAAATTTCAACAAAAAATACTCCATACATTTCCTCTTTTGTAAGGTTAAAATAAAAAACTTATGAATGTTTCTTAAGTTGATTGGATAAAATCCAACATAAATTTCCTGAAAAACAAAATATATTAACATGGATTCCACACTAAAATCATTTCAAATGACAATTATTATATGTATACTAATGAGATTAAACATTCTCAACATAACCTTCCATCACAGATTCTAGTAAATCTTGTTTCCTTTAATAATGAGTCTTCACACTTTTTTCAACTTGAGTGACTATACTATCTACCAAATATATGGAATTAGAAAAAACCAAAACATAAATGGATTGAGTATCTTTATCCAAAATATATTAAAGATATGACTAGATTTACTTATAATCTAATAAGTAATCAAATAAGTCAACATACAAAGAATAACATGACTCATCTACTCATAAGTGATACTGGGTGGTGTTTATATGCATAGAAACTACTCCAAAATGATTATATGAGTCATCTGGAAGATGTATCGAACATATGGAATGTATACTTCACTATGAAGATTATATAGGAGGAATACACTAACCAAAAAATACATAATCATGAACTATTAATATCACACAAATAAAATCACCCAGTTCTAACTGAGATTAAAAAAACATATCTATCTCTCAAATCATTATTCAAAACAAACACATTCTTCGAAATGCCTCATACAAATTTTAACTTTTTTATAGAGAAACAACTTTCCAAAACAACTTATCTAATGGATTTTCATAATTTAAACTAAAACAATTAATATAACCCCACACTAGATTCAGAACACATCTTAGTTTTCATAAAAACATACAATCTATATAAAAAATATGTAAAAACCATCCTTAGTATTTTCACACCCAATAAATTTTTTGAAAAAATCCATGAATTTAAATTCAGGTCAGAGGTATTTATCTCCCTTCAAAGAATATTAAATGAATTTAGCGCTCTTTGTATCATCATTTTCAAAACAAATTCCTTTTTAATTTGAAGACCGTTCATCTTCATTTTCTAGTGATTTAAAACCAATTACTCATATTAATTCAAAATATATTCCAAATTTTATTTTGATATCGATTTCCACTTAAAAAATATACTCAACAATTAAAAAAAATTTAAAGGTGAATAACATTTCTCATTGAACTCCATCATATTTCTCAGCATATGATCCCATTAGATTCTGTTTTCCCTTCATAGAAACACTATTTTAATGCATATACATGGACTCCATGAGGAAATATCACAAAAGAGGACATAAATATCATTAAAAATATAATTTTTTTGACCTCAGTTGCATTATAAAAATTATATAATTAGCATCATACAAGTGTAAAAGTTCATTGTGATCATTTTCAATGTTTCGGGAAAAAATCATACATATAATGAATCCAATATGTATGGTCTTAAAAAATAGGAAGCAAACTGTTTGAAATCCATTAAATATAATTTGTATGTGTTTGATGTCCATTATTCATGTAATTTATATGCTTACTAGAATGTGATAGATAAATTATTATCCATATTTTATTCAAATCTATATCTATCACGAGCACATAAGGATATGTTCGAATGGGAGTTTTTTAATAATTTACCCACATTTTATACCCTTTTTCAGACCATGATCCATGTCTTATATCTAGCCACAAACATTGCAAATACTAAGAGGGTATTCTTGGACAAATTTTTACCAACCTGGGTTTCCCTTGATTCGAGCACTAATCTCACTAATGATATACCTATGTAATGTTAATAATCATTATCGGATAAAATCTAGTGTATGGGTACTAATAATAATTATTGGAAATGTTTCTACTTTAAAATAAAATTATTTTATTGGATGATTCCATCAAAAATCCATCATGACCCTTCAATAAGTTAGTTTTTCACTCCATCAAGAGGTGGAATAAAAACAAAAATACTAATTCTTTCAACCTATTTTGCAACATGGATAATATAAGTAGCTAAAATATAGAATGAATTAATACTTATGTCACATAAGGCGACTAATAAAAAATAATCCTCATGATATGAAGATAATAGATTCATTCCAATGAATCCAATAGATAATTATATCAAAAGAAGTATAAAATCCCCAATGATGATTCTATAATTAATCTATATTCCACTATTGTTCAATCTCTACATCCCGAACCAACATGTACTGCATACTGTGAATTCCTAACAAGGAATTAAAATTGAAGTAACATGAAATGGAATCATAAGAACTAGACATATTGAATAATATAAGAATGGTATGACAAAAATATGTTCATTAGGATTTCATAAAATAATTTAAACAATTAATTTAAAAAGAATAATAATTTAGGATAGTATGAAATACATTTATAAAATAGTGTTTTCTTATATATGTACATAAGATCCAACATCACATATAAATCGTTTTACAGAATCTCTCAATCATTTAGTAATTGAAAAAAACCATTGAAAATATTTTTATCATCCCAAACCAATTATTTAATAACACCCAATTTTATTTATCATTTGAAATAACTTTATATGTAAAATATTTAATGCTTGTTAAAAACATTTTAGATAAACATTCCAATTGAATAGATGATAAAAAACAGTGTCACCATATCACAAATCAGTAAACGATAGTTATGATGCCTTAGGTTCTACACGAAATAGGAAACACAAAATAAGGAGGCTTACATATATAATAAAATATTAAATCATTGGTAACACATTAGTTTCCAATTCAATACTATTCATAACCCTTATATAATATACTTGATAAAATTTTGTTCAATGTTTTATCCTACCCACACAAGAAACTTTATTATCCTTCACCCCACATCATTGGGGGCAGACCCTAAGAGTCCAACCAAAAGAGATACATGTTTGAGTTACAATATAGTATAAAATAAATATATAAATCTCACTTATTTCTTTATGAACTAAAGTATATATAATTATAATTTGATCAATCAAAATAGAATCATTACATTCATGAAAATATGTCACAAATTAATAAAACCTCACCTCCACCACCCGAATAAAATATCACCAATCACAACATTCTGATCAAATATAATATATGTCATGATACTTATTCAATAATCTTGATAATGAAATAAATATATCATGAAGGTCCTACAACTACATCATTTTTGGAAAATTTTAATGTTCCAATTGGAAAATTACTAAAATAAAATAAAAATAAAACTTTACTACAAGCTATTTGAGATTTTATTTCATACATATCTAAAGATTCATGAACTGAAATTTATATATAAATTTCAATTAAATAAATAGATTCAAAATATATTAATGGGAAATACATTTCCTTCAATAAAATTCTATGAAATCATCATTTTCTTGATGTGTGCCCCAAATAGTGTCCAATACCTTTCAAAACACCATTATAATATGGAATAAAAACATGATTTATTTTTAGAGACATGTTATGCTATAATTTAAATATTGAAAACCAAAAAAACACTATATATAACATTTATTCAAAATTTTGATATTAATTATAATGAATAATTAAATTCATTCAAACCACCACATTCACAAGAGACAAAATAAATAATGATTTCCGAAACTCCAAGAATTAAATGAAATGTGAAATTAAGTAAGAGAACTATTTTCTAATTTTTATTAGTGGAAGAATGCATCAGGTTTGTGACATGATTTCTACTTACCTTGAATTCTAGATATCCAATAGTGGGTGTCTATACCTTTATAATAATTTTTTCTAAATTAATATATTTAAAAAGATGATGGGATGATAGTAACACCTTTTATAAATTCCAACATAGAGATTATTTCTTAGTTATAATCTCCCTCATAGAATCTTGTTGTTTCTATGGAAACCATTATCAATTCAATATGAGTATGGAGTAAATTAATTACCATACATATATGTTGGGAGGGTCACAAAATTTATTCAGTGCTTCTGTTATCATTGGTAATGTTTAGTTGTTAGTGGACATTGGGTGTGCCTTGATCAGAAAGGTATTATTATTTTTGGTGGTGAGGGAATATCATTAATGAAAAATAATGGGAGTGGATTATAATTTATCCATTTAATCCATATGTTAATTTTAACCATTGGTAGAATACATCTGAATAATGTTACCTTTGGAATAGAAATTTTATCATGTGAGGTAATAATTTTGATGTATTTTGAAGGGGTCTTTGGTATGGTATTATGGGGAAATTTTCAAAATGATAAAGTATTATGAGGACATGGTCATAGTTTTAATGACTTTTTGAGGAATGATTTCACGTTTAAAGTAAAAACATTATATATTAGTAACATCTTTAACATGTTTTTGGGGTTAGGGAGGTCAAATATTTAACATCATATGTCGATAGGATTCATACATATTTAATAACTTGCGTGGAACGGTTAGTCACCTATTTTACATCCTTTAGGGATAGGTTGTTCTCAGATTTATTTCTCTATGGGGTAAAGTTGGTGGATTAGAGGTTATGTGTATCCCCAAGGGTAAATATATTAAATCCTTGAGGTCATCTCATACATGGGGGAAGTCATAAAAGTTCTATGATGTAGTGAAGGGAAATGTGTTGAACATCTGCGAGGTGTTCTACCTACCATTTTTATAAGAAATGGATCAATACCCAATTTTCATGAGTGATTTAATTAAGTTTGTATTACAGTACCAGACCATGTAGTTTCACATCACGTGGTAAGAATTACCATTTAATTTAAAGAGAGTTAATGAGATATGGTGTGGTTTTGATGCATAGGGGATAGATAATCAGGTAGGATTATCCCATAATAGTTTGGGAAATATTAATTTAGTTCTTTCATGAATATATGATCATAAAAAATGGTTTGGGGGTGAAATACCATATGGTTCTTACACATGTAATCATGTTTTCATCACATAGTGTATGAGGTGAGGTGCGATTCCATTACAGTCACTCAGAGTTCTTCATATGTTCATCATAATATGTTGTGTTACAGATTTTTATCATGTTATTATGTTGTTGTCTTATTTGTGAGAATCATATTACTCGGATGTTATGTATGAGTTAGTATTATAGAATAGGGTTTCTGAAGTATAGTATGTATGTGGTGACAATATGAAGGGGATTAAAGAGTAGAGCTATGAGGGTGTATCATATTGAAGAGTTTTATGAATAGGGTTTACGAAACTAGTCATCCCAGGTACTGATATAAATAGTGATGGTACAAATGAGTATTACGTGTGGGATCTACATATAGTATGGGTTATACCCTCACTCATATTGCATGAGGAATCATTTTCTCATCACATAAAGAGTCACGCACATATCTCACAAGTAATATCATATTCATTTCATAGAGTGAGGACACAATTTAATGTCATGTGCAATGATGTTGTTTTTGGGGATTATATAATGAGCTTACCATTCATTCTTTCTATTATCATATATAAGTTTAATTTAAAAACACTTTTAGGTAAATGAAAATGATTGTTATTGCACATTTTGAGAATGTTGATGAGGTTAAACATAACATGGGTCTCTACTTCTACTCATTCATTCATTCACATGATTGAAAATGACTGAATCATATCTCCTAATGGGTTGAGTATATGATTGGGAAATATAACTAAGGAAAATGGAATTAAGGAATATGTAGGATCTTGTGGAATATATTGGGATAATGAACTATAGGTAATCTAATCATTTTCTCATCATGTTGTGTCATGATGGAATCATGACCCACTAGTTAGTAAAGGAATATATTTGGGCTCACATAAAATGAGGAATACCATGAGGAGTATTTAAGGATCATCATGCAATCACTATATAGAGAATATTATTTTTTAATTATATGTAATCTACTTTTTAGACCATGAGTCATCTTACTGCTTTCTAATTGTATTTCCTATATTTTAATATCATGATCTGAGATCTTCAATGTCAAACATTACAAGAAAATGCCTTTTGGGGAAATATACCAATGAGACCATTTATGTTTGAACATGTATCATAAGACATTAAATGAGACTTCTGAAATTTCATATTTAGTATTACTACTCAAGGTTTTCATGATACCCCATGTGTTTATCTTGACTTGTCGTTCAATGAACAATCCATGAGAAATGACTCAAATCATAATTGTTCATGTATCCAATAAGAGTACGTTAACTAACTATAATATCATGGATGAGTGGTGGGGTCTATATAATGCATAAAATCCCAAATATGGCCAGAATAATTCATGGTGAAACTCTTTATTTCCCATTAATTATATGTATAATATTGAAGGGATCAGGTTGGGGGGCCAAGACAAAAGTCTGACACTAATATGGAGAGGAGGTGTGGGGCATATCCTCTGCGGTTTGGACCAGTGGGTGCAAATACTCGGACATGGGTGATGAGTTTCGAAAAATATAGGTTATTGTTGATGGATATACAATTTAAAAAAGTGTGATTTAGAAAATTAGGGATCCAAATAGATATGGATATCAATGAATCAGAAAATATTCATTTTTTTAAAAAATTCATCATTCACATGGCATGAACATCATACATAAAAATTCGACATCATGGTCGGAAGTCCTATAAAACAAAAAAAATTCTCACCCATACATTGGAGGGTTCATGTGCTGGATTTTATGTCATAATTATATCTAGTTAGTCTGATTTACATGAAATTAGTGAAACTATTGAGTGTTTCCCAAATTGAGAGTGTGCGGTTATAGATTTACATTTACCCATAAATAATCAATTATGATGGGAATTTATATGTTATATAATCATCAAATGCTTACTTAATTAATTATTAACATCATATCATAAGATCAATAATCATGGAATCCCAATCTCTATTATCCAAATAACAAGTCTTGTAAAATAATTATTTTTTCAAATGATTTTGTTATGTGATGATACATTAAACAAAGGATCACTATCTTTTATAAAGATTATGTTTTACTTCACTCTGACATCCCTTTTCAAATTATTATGTTTTGAGAAATATTTTAATTCATAAATTATTGGGTTTTATGAAATATTTAGATTTTGGAAATTTTATATGATGTTCTATAATAACACATTCATTCCATTCTAATATGTACACATTTAGAAAGGCACAAATTTTTAGCATTTCTGTCCATTTAAGCCCCACAACTAGTAAAATTTAATCCTATGAAACAAAATATTCTTCTTGAAAATGGTATTAAACATTTATTCCATTATTAGACAATTTTTTCTATTTAAAAAATTCATCTCTCAAAATTGTGTCAAACGAGGATAATGTGGGAGAGGTAGAAAAAATTATAAAGAAAGAACTTTTAAAAACCCCATACCATGAGCCCCACTATATATTTATAATTTAAAAAATCAATAATGAAATAAAATATCTAAGACCATGTTATTATTGATCTATAGAGAGAAAATATAAAATAGAATATCATCCAAATGAATGAGATTGACGGACATGGGTGGACGTTTTGTGATTATATTAAAACATAAATCAACTTTTTGGTTTCTTGACTGGATAGACGTTGGTTGTATTTATTGATTCTGTATTGTGAACTACATTTTCATATTTTTGGTGGCCCAAGAGGGGGTAATGGAAGAGAATTATATTCTACCTAAACACTGGGGGGATAGAGGTTGTGGCCATGTCATCCAGGATTTAAAATAGATATATGTCTGATTGGTCGATAAAGGACTAATAATAAAAATTGTCATAAAATATATTCCACTACCAAACAATTTATTTTGGGGAAATAAAATTTATATACCATCATTTAATAATCATTAAATGTGGGACCTACCAAATTATAATCTAAATTCTATTTGGTGTGTGCCCAATTATGGTGTTGAGACATTTTTTCCAGCAACCATCGCCATTAGGGGCCCCATTCTGACAAAGAAGATTGTGGGGATCCAAATAAATGAGGATTAATAGTATGGGGTGAACAAGGAACAATTTTTGGGTTGGATTTCAACACTCTGAGGATTACACCCCTAGTTTTCGACACAACTAGAGATAATATTAGTATATGAAATCTCCAGGAACACCATCCAAAGGGAAATTCCATATTTGTTTCTAATAATAAATAATGTGTTTGAAGTATTGTAGTTTGTTGCCATCATGAAAAATTTAATATGGTCCTCTAAAATTTAATCCTATGTTAATTTAGAGTTTTTTTAGCAAATGTGGATGAATAGAATTTAGATTCATGTCTTGTGAAAATGACATTGACCATTTCATTTAATGTCAAATAATGAAGAAATATGATTTTTTTTGGTAACATTTAATTTACTATGGTTCCTTAATGATTAATTTCTTTTGGTTAGTCTGTTTATAAAAACTTCATCATCGTGTGACAAGGAAATTTGGACTGATGTGAATGAAAAACCAACTACATTGAGGTAGAAGGATGTGAAAAAAGTGAACATGATGGTTGGTATCTCATGGGGGACCATGTGATGTAGAGGGAGTTAATGTTGTGCCATAAAATTTTTGATAAACTAGTTGGTCTATTGGAAACAATATGTATTTTATAATGTGTTAGTGATGAGTCTCCCTGCCTTTGTAGCTATTCCAGAAACACCCTCATTTTCCCCAATTAGATAGGTGAATTGGATAGTGAATATCAAATAGATAATTTTAATCCATATGAGTTTTCAACATGATAATAATATATCCCTATTTATTAGGTAATTTTTTGTTCATTTTATTATTACTAAAATTATACATATATAGGGGTACACATAAACGTTATAAGATATATTTTAATGTCTTGTTTTTTTAATTGTTCTCCTAATTTATAGTAATAGTGTTTTGAATTATCTTTCCCTAAGAATAACATTTTCTTAGTTAAATGTTAATGTTTTAAAGACCTTTTTGAATGAAACATGGAAAAGGCATGGTTAGAGTTACTATTGGTAGTTTTGTCTAATAGAGGCTAATTTGTAATCACTACTTATCTTAATGATTATGGAATCAAACGATATGTAGATCATGAAAGAAAATATTATAGGAGACCATTTAAATAAGTATAATTTCCTATCTAGGTGGATATGGAGAAAGGAAGGGAAATTAGTTGGCCTATAAAACATTGGTGATGAAAAGTAAACACATATTTCAGGGCAATTGGTGGCTGGTTTCACATCATGTATTGTTATAATTATTGGAAATTATTTTTAACAATTAATGTTGTATATATCAACAAAATTGTAATACTCATACATATTTTGAGTTCCAAATTCATGGACTATGTGTTGTTGTAGTTTATGGGGTTATATATTGGACAAATTGGTTGTACACATGGAGGAATCATGGGGAACAATATAGTTATAAAGGTGACATGAATTGAGGTTGAGTAGGTATTTCTCCATTAAATGATAACATGGTAGGATGCACAAAGTTTTAATTCCGGATTCATAGACCCAGGGTTTGTAAACAATTTAATGTAATGTTCCATGGAATGTGACAAGTGTTTACACCCCAAGGGTAATTCATATTTATAGTGATATATTGGATTCATTCTCTCTAAGATCACATATTTATTACTTCATGTATTAGGTAATGAGTGTTTATTGACCCACTAATAAGCCTACAAAAAATTACTGTGGTTTAATCCTAAGGATGATTCCTTGAGGGAATTATTGAGTTCATGTCATGATCATTACAAGTGGTATCTTACATTTAATACCCAATTTATTCCATGCTTCCTTCAAGAGGCATATTTTTTCCCCATAAGAAATATTTTAATTTAAATTCATATTACTAAGATGAGGTCTTATTTTTTTTCAAAACGAATTGTTCCTAGATCAAAAGTGAGGCTGGTTTGACATTTTTATATAGAAACTATGTACATTTAATTAATTGAGGAAATCAAATACTATATATAGCAATTAATATCTCACCCATGGAGGGTGGAATATGTGTATTGGATGTATGATAATGGTTTATAATAATCACTTCATATCCCACGGAAAAAGGAACCAAGACATACAAAATTCCCAAACATAACATAGAAGGATACACATACTAGAAGGGTGGTGTCATATTCAGTGATGGAACAATGTATATGTCAGCTTTAAAAAATACTATTGGGACATTTGTTGATATAGTTTATATTCATACATATCATAATTTGGATTACCTCATATTTTTTATATAAGGCGTCCCATTTTTGTCACACAGGGTTAGGAAACTGTTTAATATCATGTTTTGTGGATGTGTTGTTATGTAGTTTAAATTCATTTACATTAGACATTGAATAATCAAATATTATGTAATTTGAGGCATCCCATGTTTATCACAATATCATGGAATACATTTTAACATAATACACTAATGATTTGGTGAATTATAGTTTAATGTCATTTAACTTGAGCATTTGTTCCTATGATATTTTTCATATGAGGAATCAAGGTGGATTATAAAATATAGAAAGGCAATAGTTTACCATCATTTGATGATGATTTTGTTATTTTTATTATAAACTCGTAAAATTCATACAATGAATCACCTTATATTTTTATTGGTGGAATCCCATGATTGTCAAAAAAAATGTTATTCTATTGATTAATATTATCGGTGGGGGATATTTTCATGAAGTTTAATGTTCTATAACTAGGACTTTGGAATTTTTAGACTAATGTAAAATGTCTTATAATATGTAAATTTTACTTTTTGTATGTTTTTATAGAACAAAAGAAACTACAACCTTAATGTGAATGGATGTCCAATGAGGCCTTCTTCCATAAAAAATTTCCTTGGAGTTTGTTGCATAAACATCATATACATGCTGATTGGAACATGATTTTGTGAATCTTGAAAATTTAGGCACAACCCCTTCCATGAATTATAATACCACGTTGTCCTTACATAATTTTTGAAACATGGAGTGGTGGTATGTTATCTCTATCACATGTGAGAACATGATATGTTCATTGAGTAGTCAGGTTGAGGAAGGTCCCAATATAGTAACATGCATACTCAACATGCAGAGATGCATGGAGGGGTAATATATAGAGTGATATAACTCGACCAAAACACTATAATAGGAAGACTTTTTATATAAATAGACATGGAATCTTGATTATAATATGGTTGATAGATTAGTAGTGAATTATTACTGACAATGTTTGAAACAATGGTTTTACAGCTGCATTATTCATGTATGGGAAGAAAACAATTGTTGATTGATCAATGATCATGTTCAAAAAAGGGGAACTAACATTTATCTCATGGAATCCTTAAAGTGTCGTCGATATGATGGTTTCATAGGAACGTTTTTACAACACCCTTTTTAGGAGCTCATTCAATTTTAAATAATGTTGTTGATCCAAATTAATGAAGACCTAATGTGTGGATATGAATCAGTGGAATATATTAATGGAATTTAAAATTATATGTTAAATTCCAAAAATTAATTTTAGAACATATATGGGTTTATCTACAAGATATATTAATTTTTTTGAGGAAATGAGGATAAATATAGATATGTTACTTGGTTGTATCTTGGGTGAAGTGATTTGTTTTCTCTATATATCTGTAGAAGTTATGAATAAATCCATACTTAGTTTTGGCATGGGGAATGGTAGGATACCAACACATATGAATGATCCCTCTATAACAAAGGATTATTATATAACATAGTTTCATATCATGTTATAGGGAAGTAAATTGTCAAGTTTAACCTCATCATAATGGATATTACAAGTGTAGTTAAGAAACAAATAGAATGGATTAGAGGTTTCTATAGTTTAATGTTGTATAGATTTGAATGAGTTGATAAACATGTTAAATTCATATGATCATGATCATTACACATAGTTTAATGTCATATAAAGAAAAATTTATGGGGAATTATTACCCATAGTGTGCCTTTGTTTGGAAAATTTAATAATTGAGATTTCATAGGATTCTAGGACATCCCTTTATAGGATCAAATGGGATTAGATCCATTGTATGGTTAGGATTTAATCCTTATGTTTTGTTTTGGTATAGAGATTTTTATCTATTCAAAATATCGATATATTTGTATTCTTGAGTATATGGTGGGATCCTAGAATATTATTCCCCAATAATTCCCACAACATTTTAGTAGATGTTCTCCTCATGTTGCTTAGTCTATTTCTTGTGGAAAATTCCATAGGCTGGTGTTGGTGTGGTAGGGAAGACCAACATAGTTTATGTTAATCATGGTGGGGACCACCATTATAGTTCTTTAGGGTGAAATAAGTAGATATGGTTGAGAAAAAAAACATGGTCAATGATCGGTGTCTCAATAACAAACAGATAAACACAACTATCAATGAAATTGTTATAATAGAAAGGAGTGATAACAAGGTGAAATGTGACACATGAGCTATTGGAGAGTGGCATCAGAGAGTAGGGATGATGACCTAACCATAGTGTGGATACCAATGTTTTGATAAATGATACTATAGTGGAACAATATAGAGATGTGATGATGACCTATCCCATGAATTGGGATGGTTCCCCTATTAGTGTTTTCCATAAAAAATTGTTTTTATCATGGGAAGTGATGTGGTGATTTTGGACTAACATTTTCATGAGATATCTATCTTGGAGGAAGACTATCTTCCCACATTAGTGGACTGAGTTTTTTTGCATCCCTACTATACAACCTTGATTTAATAAATGGGGGAGGACTATCAAATTTGTAGAAACCTAGTTCACCATGGGTAGTGTGTGGTTGAGGGAGCCTAAACAGCATGGAAAATTCTCTGTCTAAATTTATTGGGTGATGATCCCAAGAGGTATGAATGCCTATATCATAGGACGGATGGGGGAGGGTTCCCAGGATACATGGTATACTATATTTATGGATGGATTGGAAAAGGGTTACTAGTAGGGACAAATCCATATCGTAGTAGTTATATAGATAGAGATGTATCTAAAGTTGTGGAAACTTGTCCCATTGTATGGAAAGGGAATGGGAACCTATGAGAAGAGAAAGACTATCTATTAAGATGGATAAATAAATTGTTATAGAATTCATGTAATCCTATCTCATTTGAAGGATGTGGAAAGAAGACCATGGGGGCATGGAAGTATATTCTGTTAGATGGATATTCTGAGGGAATCAGTTGAAGTTGAATCCTAGAGTTCATTTTTTATTATGTGGTGGAATTATGGGGTGTTGAATATTATATCACTAATTGGATTAGGAATCTTGCATCCATTGAAGACTATCTAACATTTTATATGAGTCATGAGAAAACATGAGATATGTAATCTTATCTTGCTTGATGGATGGGGTGGGGAACCCATGAGCTGGGAAAAAATATTTATCCCAATGGATGGGGAAAGGATACCCAGGTCGTGTGGATGACTATCTCAATAAATGGGTGTTGAATTGGTACCAAGAAGAAATGTAATATTTTCTTACTACATGGATGATGTGTGGGAACATTGGACTATTGTATGCTAATGTGCATAAGAGTTTCCTTTGTTGTCAATATGCAATGATGTGCATAAGAGTGGAATTTTTTGTCAATGAGAAGTCAATATGTGAATGAAAGGTATTGAGAAAAAAGTTGGTTATGCCTTGGATAATTATTGTTGATTCAAATAATTTAATGCTATACGTGATATTTTCTCTAAGTGGAAAACTTTTGACAATTGTTGAACTAGTCTTATGTTCCATGACTTTTATCAAGGTGATACAGTGTTACAACACTTGAAGAAGATCATGAACAAGAAATAATCAATTGCATAAAAAAATAAGTGAACTATTTGGATGAAGTGATGAAGGCCTTGCGTGAGGAATGAAGACATGATCCATGCATCCTCCAAGATTTTATTAAAAGAATGTTTTGAAGATGTTTGGATTTATGATCAAAAAATACGAATAGATGGTATTTAATGATGAAGAAGAGTGGATTATAGGATTTAAATGAAGAATTATGGTTTGGTTACTTATTTTTTTTGTTATGTACTTACTGTTCCTTTACAAAAAAGGGGATCCAACAATGGAGGGCCAGCCGAGGTCCTCACCTCAAGCACTTATGGGACCTGAGGTTCAACCATGCTCAAAGGAAGCCCTCAAGGCCAGCCCCACATGAGGAATGAGTGTGGGAAATGTGTTTTCTCAAAGGTGTCGCACGGTGATGAACCCGTGCAGCATGGGCACTAGGTGGGTGCTTGGGGAAGCATAGTGGGCCCTAAGAGTGTGCCCACATGGTGAACACTATATGAGGTAGTACCATGGAGGGGAAATGAGTAATCTGAGCTTCAGGTGATGTGGCTTGAATTATAAAAAAGACTTGTCCATGACACTGTTTCGATGTGGGATGGCCAAAAAATCCAGGGACTTGATCTCCACTATCCAATGCATCAAAACCATCCTATTGATGCCTCATCGATCTAGCGCATCCTGCCCATCCATCTGATCATGTGTTGCATGGTATTTAAAACGGGGTCGTTACGTCTCTCCACCAAGGACATCTTCAACCTCTAAACACTGGAGATCCACCCACGAACCAATAATGAAGCCGAATGATGATCTCATCACTCCAGGCATCATTTGAGCCCATTTTAGGCTCATGGTGATCGTCTAGAAGAACTGAACTCATGGTTGATTTAAAATTTGCATACATGTTATTGAAATGTAGAATTCACGAAGGCCGAAGCAACCGAATGTGTGAGGCCACATCATGTCACTCAAGAACTCAAAGAGAACCCTTGCACGAGTTCTAAAACGCATGCATGAGATATACTCACCAAGAAATAAGGAGTCCATGTTGAATTAAATAAAATGAGACATATGGCTATATTTTGATTCGCGTTTGATGATTTCAAAACACTGTATATCTCAAGAGTTCAAATATTGGAACCCCACGGTTTTATACACTCTCCTCACCTATAAAAGGAGGGCCCAAAGATGTGAATATGTGGCTACCATTCTAGAAGAAAAGGGCTTTTATTTTTCCAAAGAAACAGAGCAATTATGAACCCCTCTAGTTCTCGAAAGGCAGTGGTTTCTACAAATCCTTCTTATGCAAAAAAGAGGCATCCTTTGCATCCCTTTTGCGAAATATTCCCACACACGTCTTGCGTGGAGAGTAAGTGAAAACCACCCTGGTTCATGAAACATGTCGAACACATGACAAGTAACTTCTAACCCTGAATGTGTTTCATGCGTGAAGACGAAACCAAAAGTACATAATATGTTAATACGCTGTTGTGTTACTCTCTGAAGTTACCCGAGCTGAGGATTCATCCATTCTTTCACAAAAGAGAAAAACACACACATAAACCATTTACATATCAATTTTTGTAGTGTGTGCATTATTTAAAGGAGAAGAAACTCGAGGGCCTTAGAGAAGAAAAACAAATAGTTCCCTCTTGTTTTTCATAAAGATGAAAAACACATGGTATTGTGTTATTCACAAAAGGAACACATGCATAAGTCCAAGGCATTGATAATATTTTGAGATAGGGTGGGAAAAAATATAATGAAGAGACAGTGTGTGTTAATGTGAGAAGAAGGAGGAAGGAATAAAAAAAACACACCCTTTTTAACCAAATTAAAAAGTTGAAGTGTGTGTGTGCTAAGACCCAAAAGAAGAGAAAGGGAAAAGAAGAAAGAGGACGTGTGTGTTTATAAAAGACCACACCCATTTCAGTTCTCACACAAGAAAAAATTAAAAAAATTTGCATTCATGAATGCACATGCACAGTTGAAGATTGTTAAAGGGAAGAATCAAATATTGTGAGTGCATGTGTGTAAAAGAGAATAAGTAATGCCATGAAACTCATGCATGATGCATAATAAATTCAGATGATCCCATGTTATCTGATATTTAGTGTTTTAATAATCACATTGGTTTATGTAATTATTTCCAAGAAAACAAGTAGAAGGTTTAGTGCTTTCAGCTATTTCACTAAGGAAGAAGAATTTTAGATACCCTTGTAATCCATGCATGAAGTGAATGTGAACTGGGACTGAAGATAGACTGAATTAAAGAAACTCTTCTATATGAGTTTTCAATAATTGAGAATCCAAGAAGAAAGGTAGTGATGATATTGTGCAAGATCATTCATGCATATTTATAATCTTGAACAGGTTGTGGTTACCATTGGAACACATTTATGTGACGCCAGGTCTTCATCAAGAGAAGAAATAATTTCATGAGCATTGTTGAGTTGAGCATTGATCAACTGAAGTGATCTTTATTGCTAAGCAAAGCTAACAGACTTTATCAAAGTTTATTGAAGATCCTTGAAGAGATTCACAGACATGTGTGATTCAGCAATCCTGTGTGAAGAGATCAGAATATCATCTACAGTGAATCAATGAAGAACATAATGAAGGAAGTTGCTCATGTGACTCGAGAGCTAGATGAACCCTGTGAGATTCATGGAGGAGAATAATACTTCAGTGAGACTCTAGAGCAGTCCAGTGGGACTCTGGTTATAAGGCCCCGGCATTAAACCATACTTAATATTTAATTAAATGAATAATTCACATTGAGGATCTTTTCAGGTTTAGAGTTTTAGAGAATTAGAACACAACTATTACATATCAAAAGATTACAAAGTAGAAACTTCGACTATGTCTCCATAGAATAAAAAACCTCTTAAAAAGAAACATGTCTAGATCAATGTTTTATACAGCATGACTTTCCCTTGATCCCATTTTTGACCCTATTCCACATTATGTCCTGTGAAAAACATTTCAAAAAAACATGGGGTGAGCATAAAAATCTCAGTAAGGGATACACAAATAATGAAAACTGTTAGTTTATCAAAACAACAATTAAACCATGTATACTTTATCAAAGTAATGCTTTTCACCTTTATGAAGTAGTAAAAAATCTTCACTGAATAAAAGATCATTACTTACCCTTTTGAAACCAAAAGAATACCATAAAACCCATATAATGATCAGATAACATATAAAGGTAACATGGGACATAAACATACTTAAATAAAGTAACCATACGGTCTACTTCCACAAATATCACTTAATGGAATAGCCATATGGCCAAATTCCATACCCAATGCATTGGAGGTTATAACCTAACCACTCGTCCCGGTATTCACAGCACCACCCGTCATATGGTTCATCACGCAACCACCCGTCAAATGTCCAAGTACCATTATAAAATCATTAGACATACATCAAATATAATGGAAAGAAAACATTTTCAAACTTTGATCACAATATAACACTTAAATATATTGACATAACAAATCCATTATAAAAACCATTTTCAATACCAAAATACATAAAATAATATAGGTTATTTATTTCATTTTAAAAACATTACGGCTTGTTGGGGAAGCCAAAGACCAAAAAATACTCGCGGTGGCGGAAAAGGTCTTTGTCACCGCGTACGTTAAAGACACATTCTTTTTTTTCGTTTAGTAAAACTCTTCATATAGAAATATTCCTTTTGTATAAAAGTAAACATCAAAGGGGTTTATACACCATATAAAAGAAATTTGTGTATAAAATGTAATATGCCTCAATGAAAGGATATTGAGACGAAGTCCCTTACCTCGAGTCTGACTTGACTCGATCGTTCTTTAACATCCTGAATAATAAAGTTGAGTTAATTAATATTTTTCTTAAGAAACTTTTTCAAGTTCAATATTACATTTATATCACTTATGACCATGTTATAAACATTATGTAATCATTTAATTTAATAATGTATGTTTTGTCTATATTTGGTTCTTAACTCGAAAGTGGACATCTTACAATTACATGTTGTTCATGTGGTCAAATGTTAATTATATCCAGAATGATATTCATGATTTGGCTATCATATATATAATATATATCCAGCTTATACATGTAATTATAATATTACATAATCATTTATAGGTAAGAAATGAAAATCACCGTTCATGGATACGGTAATCCGTACGTACGCATGAACGCTAAATTAATTTCTATGTCATATTAATGGAATTAAAACTAAATGAGAGCTATGTATATTTTAATTAAATAATTATATTCATCATTTATATGTAACATAAATCATATATAATAACTTTAAATCCATCCTTTATATGTCCCACATATGGCATTAATGAATCAAATCACTTTGAGGGGGCGGTAGTCCGCACTTCCTAAAATGAAGATATCGTGTATACCCATAATGGAAGCCATAAAAGTGTGACATAAATGAAAAATAAAGAAGTTTAAGGAAGAAATAAACATATTATATATCATAAATAAATATATTGACATCTTAATGGCCACCTTTGAAGGTGTTGGATGAAAATTGAACAATCATCATTTCGTGAGGTAGAAATTCACCACGCACAGAAACAGTATGTTCATTACCATTAGATGTTTGTGTGTGTAAGTGTAGCTCGAATTCTTCTTATAACAACATCCTAGTATATTGAATATACTGGAGTTGTTACAAAATAAATGAATAAAAAGAGTTTAGGGGGTTGTAGAAGAAAAATTAAACAAAAGAACACAAGAGAAAACACTACCTTTAAATAGGGTAACTCTTTTTGATTTGAGCTCAAAGGCTTCCTTGGGAAGACTTCTGCCCAATGTGAGGCTTCAAAAAGCAGGAGAGGGATGTGGAGAGACAAAATGGGCAGCGATTTTCTGAACCAAAGGCTTGAGATGTGTGTCTATGGTGATATTGGTGGGGGCCTTTTATAAAATAAGAGGAGGGGAAATCTTGAAAAGTTAAGAAATGTTACTTTATTTTAAAATGAGTTAATAATTTAAAAAGCCCAAAATTGATATATATCGAGGATAAGGTGATAAGGGTTAGAAATATACCCATCCAATATGTTTTTGAGAAGTGTATATCTTAGATTTTACATTATCTCTTTATTTTATTTAAATCGTTAAATAATGAGGTAATCGCTGCATCATCATGGTGTCATAAATAATTTAATTTATTTAATGTCTAAAAATTATAAAATAATATAATGATGTAGGAAATCTTTTTATATTTCTAATAAATATTTATAGTCAAAAATATGACTTGTATAACCCCATATAATAATTGTTTTAGTAAAACATCTAATGTTTGTGACATTTTAATTTTAACTTGAAATAAAAGTCATTAATGTCATTATCTTACCCAAGTGGCTCCATGGGGTCCCCAAAATCGACCCATGGGTTGTATTGGTCGGAAATGAAACATCTAATAAGGGTAGGACATGTGTCTAGGTCATTTCATATTATTAAAACATTATTTTTACCTTAAACTACACTAATTACCTCTAATCACGATTAATAAACATAAAAGTTACTATTCACCAAAACATTATTTTAATCCCATTGAACCACATTTTACTTCCTAATGACAACCATGTATGTCGGATTTTTAAAATTTAAAACACAAAGGTGGTAAAATTTTATTTAAACGAAAAGTCAGTTTTTTAAGTTCCACTTAGTGGTTTCACTATTCATCAAAAATTGATGTTTTTCAGAAAAATAGCAAAATTTCACCCTAAGCTATATTTGATATTACGAATTCATAAATGAAGTCCATTTTAAAAAATTCAAAACATATAAGTTGAATTAATTAATTTAATAATTAACTCCCGTTGTCAGAGAAAATAGCGTGTTTTTATGAAACAATAAGTATCAAAAGGTTGACACTAGTTTAAGTCCGATTTCAAAGTAAAATTAATTTCAACGACCACTATTGGATTTAATGTTAAAAATAAATTCTAATTTCACATTAAAACCAATTTAAAAGATAATATAATAAAATAATTAAATTATATTAAAAAGAGGTTTTGAATTCAAATACAACATTTTTCAGTATTCGTTAGAAAATGAACTTTATCGGAAAAATAGCAAAAATTCACACAAACTAAAATTTGATGTCTCAATTCTAAAGAAGAATTTTATTTGGTCCAATAGAATGTATAAGAGTGACCATAACTATATTTAATGACAGTTCACCATCAAAAGGCGATAAGTGGACCTTTAGTGAAAATTAGGTTATAAATGCCTAAAATTAAATTCTTTATGTATTTTAAGGCTTTATCTCTTATTGGATAAATGTAAAAACATTTAAAAACATATATAATAAAATTTTAGTTATTTCTATCCATTCGCACCAATACAATGGCTACGTGTTAACTACCATTTAAAATAATATTATTATATTACTAATGTGTAACGTAAGTTTTCAAAGAAACTCATCGTTGTGTATCGCGTACTCTATCGAACATAGAAACCCCTTTAATGTAAAATTAATATTTAATTTGAAAATATTAATAAATATGAAAATTTATTATTCTTTATTTACCTGGGATGTTACATCCTTCCCCCCTTTTGGGAATTGCATCCTCGCAATTTTATTCACTTATCAAAATAAGTGGGGGTATTTATCCCTCATAGCATTTTCAGACTCCCATGTTGCCTCTTCAACCATATAGTTTTTCCACAAAACCATTACCTAGTAAATTACCTTATTTCGCAACACTTGCTCCCTTCGGTCAAGAATTTGGACTGGTTGTTCTTCATAAGAGATATTCTCTTCCAAATGAACTACCTCTGGGCTCAAAACATGAGACGGATCTGGCATATACTTTCTCAACATCGAAACATGAAAAACATTGTGTACCTGAGATAAACTCGGAGGTAAATCCACTCGGTAAGCAACTGATCCAACTCTCTCCAGAATTTCATATCGTCCAATGAACCATGGACTCATCTTTACTTTCTTACCAAATTGCATCACACTTTTCCATGGTGAGACTTTGAGAAAAACATGATCACTTACCTCAAAAGAGAGATCCTTCCTCCTATTTTCCGCATAACTCTTCTGCCTGCTCTGAGCTATTCTCATGTGTTTTTGAATCAACTAAACTTTTTCTATTATCTCTTCTTCCAATTCTGCTCCCATCAGCTTCCTTTCACCCAATTCATCGCAAAAATCTAGAATTCGACACCGCTTCCCATATAATGCCTCAAATGGTGCCATCTGTATACTAGAATGAAAAATGTAATTATATGAAAACTCAACCAAAGAAAGATGTTGGTCCCAACAACCCTGATAATCCTTCGAACAAGCTCGTAGTATATAATTCAAAGTCTGTATTGTTTGTTTTGACTCCCCATCTGATTGCGGATGAAAAGCTGTACTAAAATTTAATTCAGTACCCAACGACTTCTGAAGGCCTTTCCAAAAGTTAAAAGTAAGCCTGGGATCACGATCAGATACATTGGAGAGGGGAACTCCATGCAACCTAACTATATCTTTAAGATAGAATCGAGAAAGTTGATCTAGAGAGAAAGTATCTCGAATAGGAAGGAAATGAGCATATTTAGTCAAGCGATCAACAATAACCCATATTGCTTTATTACCTAGAGATGTCTTCGGTAATCCCACAACAATGTCCATGGATATGTTTTCCCATTTCCACTCTGGCACTGGTAAAGGCTGAAGCATCCCTTTCGGTAACTGCCACTCTGCTTTAACCTGCTGACAAGTCAAACAGTTCACAGTAAAATCAGCGATATATCTTTTCATTCCATCCCACCAGTAATACTTCTGCAGATCTCTATACATCATAGTACAACCAGGAGGAACTGAAAATGGGGAACTATGAGCCTCACATAACAACTCATTCTTAAACTGTGAATTACCAGGAACACATAATCTCTTCCCAAACCTCAAAACACAATCATTATCAATGTTGAATTCAGGAAACTTACCCTTCTGAACCAGCTCTACCTTTTTCTGCAACTCACTGTCTTCCCTCTATGCTTGCCTAATTCTTTCTGATAGGGATGATCTCACTGATACCTGAAACAAAACAGAAGAACTTTTTGCACCAACAACTTCTATGTCAAAGTTCATCAAATCAAAAACCAAATGATCTCATTCCAAACGTAGAATGGTTAATGAAACATTACTTTTTCGACTCAAAGCATCAGCCACTTTATTTGCTTTTCCGGGATGGTAATGAATTGTACAATCATAATCATTGATTAATTCCAGCCATCTCCTCTGTCTCATGTTCAATTCTTTCTGAATGAATATATACTTTAAACTTTTGTGATCAGTATATATTTCACACTTTACTCCATACAAATGATGCCTCCAAATTATTAGAGGAAAAAAACAGCAGCTAATTCCATGTCAGGTGTAGGGTAATTTACCTCTTGATTTTTCAACTGACGTGAAGAATATGCAATTACCTGATAATTCTGCATAACGACACAACCAAGTCCCTTCAACAAAGCATCACTATAGATAACAAACTCACCATTCCTGGAAGGAAGTTCCAAAACTGGAGCATTCACCAATCTTCTTTTCAACTCTTGAAAACAATCATCACATTCTTTTTTCCAGATGAACATAACACCCTTACGAGTTAGCTTAGTCATTGGACTAGATAGTCATGAAAAATTTTCAACAAACCTTCAGTAGTAACCTGGAAAACCAAGAAAACTACGGATCTCGGTTACATTTGTGGGTCTTGGCCATTCTTCAACAACTTTTCTTTTAGCAGGATGAACAGTTATTCCATCTTTTGAAACAATGTGACCAAGGAAAGAAATTTGTTGTAACCAAAACTCACACTTGCTGAATTTTCCATACAGTTTATTTTATTTTATGGTTTTCAAGATAACCCTTAAATGACTTTCATGCTCCACATTACTTTTAGAAAACACCAAAATATCATCAATGATAACAACCAAAAACTTATCCATGAACTCATGGAAAATTCTATTCATAAGGTCCATGAATACAACAGGTGCATTGGTTAACCCAAAAGGCATGACTACAAATTCATAATGGACATATCTTGTACAGAACACAGTCTTCAGAACGTCTACTTCTTTTACTTTCAACTGATGGTACCCCAACCTCAAGTCAATCTTCGAAAAATACTGAGCTCCCTGGAGCTGATCAAACAAATCATCGATATGAGGCAAAGGATAGTTGTTCTTAATAGTGATATTATTCAAGGCTCTATAATCAATGCAAAGTCTCATTGAGCCATCATTCTTTTTAACAAACAAGATAAGAGCACCCCATGGTGATGTTCTAGTTCGAATGAAACGTTTATCTAATAACTCCTGTAATTGCTTCTTTAACTCTAAAAGTTCAAATTGAGCCATTCGATAAGGGGGTTTTGAAATTGGCTTAGAATCAAGAACTAAGTCAACAGTAAATTCAACTTCCCGATCATGAATAATACCAGACAACTCATTGGGAAAAACATCAAGATACTCATTTACCACTGGAACATCATTAATCTGACTAGTTCCATTATTTTCAACAATATGTGAAAGGTAACTTTCCTTTCTATCTTTTACTAGTTTCTCAACATCCTGATATGTTATCAAAATCAAGGGTTCATTCATGTACAGAAACTGATAATATTTCTGAAAAGAAACTGTTTTTTCTATGTAGTCAATCTTAGCATGATAAACAGAAATCCATTCCATGCCCAAAATAACATCAAACTCTACTAGAGGAAAAACAATAGGGTTTGATGGTAGATTCTTTCCGCACAAAAGGATAGGATGGTTCTTATAATTCCTTTTTGTCTCAACATTCCCTCTGGGTGTTTTTACCATAAGTTCAGGATTCATATCTTGAGATGGAAGTTCCAATTTAGTAGAAAACTTCTCAGAAATGAAAGAATGGGTAGACCTTGAATCAAACAACACATTGGCATAATCTGAACAAAGAAAACAGGGTACCTGATACTACTTCATTCGATGGCCCAACATCTGCTGAAGTAGTTGTAAAGGATTTCACCACCCCTTTCTACTTGTAGTCTGGATGCTTTCCCTCAGTTGAGTTCTTCATTAGACACTCATTTTCATAATGACCCATTTCATTTCACTTAAAACATTTTACCTCTAACTTTTCATTGCCTGCTTGATCATCTTCATTGCAGTTACGGGCAATATGACCTGACTTACCACACCGAAAGCACTTTCCAGACATGGATAAACATTCTCCAGGATGCATTTTACCACACTTCTCACAGGATGGATATTTGGTATTCTTAACTCCTTGCTTCTTTGATGAATTCTTCCCTATTGCCTGCCAAATGGACCTCTTATTCTGTTGTTTTTTAAAGAACACCTGATCATCGACAAACTCCATTTCCACCTTCTCCACACATCGAACAAGTTTTTCATAACTTTTAAACTCACGAGAAGCTAAGGCCCTTTGACACTTTGGATTTAACCCTGATAAAAAATGGTTTATACTATCAAGATCTCGTATGAAGTTTGGAGCATACCTTGCCAATCGAGTGAACTTTGCTTCATAAGCAGCCACTGAGTCATCCTCCTCCCTCAATTCAAGGAACTTTTTTTCCATCCTAAGACGAACCACCTTAGGAAAATATTTCTCAAGAAACATAACTTTGAAATTGTCCCAGTGAAGATCCTCAATCTCATCACTATCCCTAATATTTTTCACCATCGACCACCACTGATCAGCTTCACCTTCAAAACGGTAAACAACAAGACTAACCTTTTGTTGTTCTGAACACCCCATGACATCAAAAATCTTTTCTAGTGCTTTAATCCACCCTTCAGCTTGCACGGGGTCAGATGATCCTATGAATGATGGGGGATGTTGCCTCATGAAATGTTCCACCACTGACATGTTCCTCTTCGGTTGATCTGGCTGATCTCGTGCACGGATACCACCACCATTTATAGCCTGAGTCAACTGTTCCATCACTGCAATAAACAGTTCAGTTCCGATCCCGACCATCTTAGGTTGCTGATTTGGAAGTTTGTCTTCCTCCTGATGTCGCACCAACATAGCTGCTTTGTTTCCTCTGCGGAAAACCATTCTGAACATAGAAATATCATAGGTGAAGCAACATTGGTAATCTTCAAATGCTATATCATTTCAGTCATACCATAAATTAACTTATAATTTAACAATTTTCTAACTCCAAAAGTTGTCTAAACTGACCTCTAATACCAATTATAAGGCACCGGCCTTAAACCATACTTAATATTGAATTAAATGAATAATTCACATTGAGGATCTTTTCAGGTTTAGAGTTTTAGAGAATTAGAACATAACTATTACATCTCAAAAGATTACAAAATAGACACTTCTACTAAGTTTACATAGAATAAAAAAGATCTTAAAAAGAGAAATGTCTAGTTCCATGTTTTATATAGCATGACTTTCCCTTGATCCCATCCTTGACCCTATTCCACATTAAGTCCGGTGAAAAACATATCAAAAAAACTTGGGGTGAGCCTAAAAAGCTCAGTAAGGGATACACAAAGAATAAAAACTGTTATTTTATCAATACAACAATTAAACCATGTATACTTTATCAAAGTAATACTTTTCACATTTATAAAGTAGTAAAAACTCTTCACTAAATAAAAGATCATTAATTACCCTTTTGTAACCAAAATATTACCATAAAACCCATATAAAGATCACATAACATATAAAGGTAACTTGGGACATAAACATACTTAAATGGAATAACCATACGGTCGACTTCCACACATATCACTTAATGGAATATCCATACGACCAACATCCATACCCAATACATTGAAGGATAATCCTTAACCACCCGTCCTTGAATTCACGGCACCACCTGTCATATGGTTCATCACGTAACCACCTGTCAAATGTCCAAGTACCATTATAAAATCATAAGACATACAACAAATATAATGGAAAGAAAACCTTTCCACACTTTGATCACAATATAACAATTAAATATATTGACATAAAAAATCCATTATAAAACCATTTTCAATACCAAAATACATAAAAGATTATATGGTATTTATTTCATTTTAAAAACATTACGGCTTGTTGAGGAAGCCAAACACCAAAAAATACTCAAGGTGGCGGAAAAGGTCATTGTCATCGCGTACGTTAAAGAAACATTATTTTTGTCATTTAGTAAAACGTTTCATATAAAAAGATTCCTTTTTTATAAAAGTAAAAGTCAATGGGGTTTATACACCTTACAAAAGAAAGTTTTGTATAAAACGAAATATGCCTCAATGAAAGGATATTGAGACGAAGTCCCTTACCTCGGGTCTGACTTGACTCGATCGTTCTTTTACGTCCTGAATAATAAACTTGAGTTAATTTCTACTTGCATAAGATCCTTTATCAAGTTAATTATTACTTTTATATCACTTATTACCATGTTATAAACATTATGTAATCATTTAAGTTAATAATGTTTGTTTTTTCGATATTTGGTTCTTAAGTCGAAAGTGGACTTCTTACAATTACATGTTGTTCGTGTGGTCAAAGGTTAATTATATCCAGAATGATATTCATGATTTGGATATCATATATATCATATATATCCAGATTATACATGTAATTATAATATTACATAATCATTTATAGGTAAGAAATGAAATGCACCGTTCATGGAGACGGTAAGCCGTACGTACGCATGAACGCTACATTCATTTCTATGTCATATTAATGGATTTAAAACTAAATGAGACGTATGTATATTTTATTTCCAGAATTATATTCATAATTTATATGTAACATACATCATATATAATAACATTAAATCCATCCTTTATACATCCCACATATGGCATTAACGAATCAAATCACTTTGAGGGGGCGGTAGTCCGCACTTCCTAAAATGAAGATATCGTGTATACCCATAATGGAAGCCATAATGGCGTGCCATAAATGAAAAAATACAGAATCTTAAGGAAGAAATAAACATATTATATATCATATATAAATATAGTGACATCTTAATGGCCACCTTTGAATGTGTTGGAAGAATTTTGAACAATCATTGTTTCGTGAGGCAGAAATTCACCATCCACAGAAACAGTATGTTCGTTAACCATTAGATGTCGGTGTGTCTAAGTGTAGCTCGAATTATTCTTATAACAAAATCCTCGTATATTTAAGATACTGGATTTTTTACAAAAGAAATAAATAAAAAGAGTTTAGGGGGTTGGAGAAGCAAAATAAAACAAAAGAACACAAGAGAAAACAATACCTTTAAATCAGGTAACTCTTTTTAATTTGATCTCAAAGGCTTCCTTGGGAAGACTTCTGCCCAATGTGAGGCTTCAAGGAGTAGGAGAGGGATGTGGAGAAACAAAATGGGAAGACCTTGGCCGAACCAAAGGCTTTAAGGGTGTGTCTAAGGTGATAGTGGTGTGGGCCTTTTATAAGAGAAGAGGAGGGGCACTCTTGGAATGTAAAGAAATGTTACTTTATTTTAAAATGAGTTTCGGATTTAAAAGGACCCACATTGATATAATTAGAGGATAAGGTGATAAGGGTTATAAATATACCCATAAAATAGGTTTTTTACAAGTGTAGGACTTAGATTTTACATTATCGTTTCATTTTATTTAAATCGATAAATAATGAGGTAATCGATGCATCATTATGATGTCATAAATAATTTAATTTATTTAATTTCTAAAAATTATAAAAAAATATCATGATGTAGGAAACCTTTTTATCTTTCATATAATATTTATAGTCAAACATATTCCTTGTATAACCCCATTTAATAATTGTTTTAGTAAAATATCTCATGTTTACGACATTTTAATTTTAACTTTAAATAAAAGTCATTAATGACATTATCTTAACCAAGTGGCTCCATGGGGTCCCTAAAATCAACCCATGGGTTGTCATGGTCGGAAATGACACATCCAATTAGGGTAGGACATGCTTCTAGGTCATTTCATAATATTAAAACATTATTTTTACCTTAAACTACACTAATTACCTCTAATCGCGATTAATAAACATAAAAGTTACTATTCACCAAAAAATTATTTTCATCCCATTGAACCACATTTTACTTCCTAATGACAATCATGTATGTCGGATTTTTGAAATTAAAAACAAAATGGTGGTAAAATTTCATTTAGACGAAAAATCCGTTTTTTAAGTTCCACTTAGTGGTTTCACTATTCATCAAAAATTGAAGTTTTTCAGAAAAATACCAAAAATTCACCCAAAGCTATATTTGATAGTCCGAATTCTAAAATGAATTCCATTTTACAAAATTCAAAACATATAAGTTACATTAATTAATTTAATAATTAACTCCCGATGTCAGAGCAAATAGCGTGTTTTTATGAAACAATAAGTATCAAAAGATTGACACTAGTTTAAGTCTGATTTCAAAGTAAAATTAATTCCAACGACCACTATTGGATTCAATGGTAAAAATATATTCTAATTTCACTTTAAAACCAATTCAAAAGATAATCTAATCATATAAATAAATTAGATTAAAAAGAGGTTTTGAATTCAAATACAACATTTTTCACTATTAATTAAAAAATGAACTTTATCGGAAAAATACCAAAAATTTACACAAAGTAAATTTTGATGTACCGATTATAAAGAAGAATTTTAGTTGGTCCAATAGAATGTATAAGAGTGAAAAAAACTATATTTAATGACGGTTCGCCATCACAAGGTGATAAGTGGACTTTTAGTGAAAATTAGGGTATAAATGCCTAAAATTTAATTCATTCCATATTTTAATCCTTTATCTTTTATTGGATAAATGTAAAAACATTTAAAAACATATATAATCATATTTTAGTTATTACTATCCATTCCCTCCAATACAATGGCTACATGTTTACTACAATTTAAAATAATATTATTATATTACTAGTGTGCAACGTAAGTTTTCCAAGAAACTCATCGTTGTGTATAGAGTACGCTATCGAACATAGCAACCCCTTTAATGTAAAATTAATATTTAATTTGAAAATATTAATAAATATGAAAATTTATTATTCTTTATTTACCTAGGATTTTACACTGGTAACACTGTGTGAAGTAGTATAAGGAACCTTTTGTGGGACTTAGGAGTTATACAGTGTGACTCTGTATTGACCATTTTAATTACTAACCGAATTATATTGTAGAATCTATTTTGGGGAGAATAATCATCAAAGAAAGGAGTAATTCTTTGAAGTGAACCTTGTAAATCATTTTGTTCAATTCCTCTACATTTACATCATCATTAAAGGTATGGCTGAGAGATAGTAGAAGAGTTGATCGAGGCCTTAATTAGCCATATAGGTTTAATTAAAAAGGTTCAATTTGTAAAAAGTTTTAAAGGGATCACTGATTCACCCCCTCCCCCTCATAGTGATTCACACTGATCTTGGAACATAAATTTCTATCAGATTTCAAGGGAGTCATTATGAAGTTTAGATTTGAGGTGATGAGTGAACAAACTCAAATAGAGATAACTTCAATGAGTCAGAAGAACAAAAAGAAGAAATAGGCATGGAATATGAAGAAAAAGCATACTATAACTAGGGAGACACCATCAAGTGATGGTAATCTGAAATGTACAACATGTGATAATACTAATTATTCTTCTAATGAATCTTGCAGATGTTGTGACGATGATAGATCAATAAGTGATCTTCAAACTACACTCAAATATCATCTAAAGAATGTTCCTAAAGAAGTGGCAAGACATATTCCTGCAAGCATTAGTAATCTTCAAGATAAAAAATTATAGTAGGAAGAAGAAGATAATTCCATGGAAGAAGCATTGGATAAAAGGGTTGGCATGTCCAAAACTCCAGAAAACAATTGAAGGAAATGGAAACAACAATTTCTCTTTGCAATGAAATATATGTTCATGTTATTGAACAATTTCATGGAAGTATTTGTGAGAAATAATTCATTGAGATTGTTTTTGTATAAGGTTTCCATGCATTTGAAAAGTTACACAAAGTTTCTATGGATTTCAAAGTAGATCAACTAGAAGTAAAATCCAACAAGCTAAAGGAGGTTCAAATATCTTTACAAAAATTTTGAAATGTGCATGAATAACAAATAACAATGCTGAATGAGAATTGGGAAAGTATGAAGAGATAAGTTGAGGATGAGAAGAACTCTCTCAATATGAATTGTTTAGAGTTGTCGGTGAAATTGAGGAATCATCAATCACTCCAAATTGTAAATTCCCAATAAGTTGTAAGAAGATATTCTACCACTCATGTTTGCATTGAGGAATATGATTCCATGAGAAATATCAAATTATCATCTAATCCATTGGAAATATCATCTATGAAAAAGTTATCCCATAACCCAGTTACTTTTGTTTCTACAAATGTTGTATCATCTGAATGTACAGGTTCAAAACCAAAATATGGGAAGATGTGGATTGATAAAAATGATGATATAACCATCAAAACCTTAAGGTTGGATACAGCAATGATCAATAATAGAAACTCCCCGAAGGATGTTCCAAAGAAATAAAGACAACTCCAAGAACAAAAATGTACTAAAACTAGATGAATTGACACTACAAGAAAAAGAAGAAGATTTGTTGGCAATTTTTGGTGTTGTTGGATGTTTAGGAATCAGGAAAAAGATTGCTGAAAAGATAAGTCAGCATAAAAAGATTAGGGAAGTCATACATTCTGGGAATGTAGATGTGAAGAAATAAAGAAACCTATATTTCAAAATCAGAAATCACAGATGAAGAAGAATCTATCTATTAAGAACATATTTGATTATCTTAAAGACTTCTGTGATAACTATAACAGATGTGGTCAGAATATGATGAGTGCTGGTTTAGTCCTACCATGCCTCATGCATATGCTGATAGGAAGCATAGATCGTAAATAGGGAAGAAGAAATCAAAAGGAGTTGAAAATAATTCCATTGGGAATATGAAATACAATGAATTCAAGAAACCAGTGAAAGAAAGTATTCCCAAGAACAAGTTCAAGCTAGATTCCATGAATGTCATCACAACCAAAAAAAATATGTTTTTGATGTGGAAAGAAAGGTCATACCATGGATCACTGTAAAGAAACCATGGAAATGAAAGGATGAAAGCTGAAAATAAAAGTAGAATCAATCCCAAAGATAATGGGATTGACTAAAGAAATTCCTGAAGATAATCATAATAAGTTGTCTAAGAAGGGTAACATGAAGAAAATGAAGAAACCATGTGGAAACTTGAAATCAGAAAATGGTGAGGAGTGTTTAGTTATCCAGCCCAATCATTTTCAAATTACTAGATAACTTCACAAAGCTACTGATGAAAACAGATGATTAACTATTTTACCAGGCTAGATGAATAAAATTGAACAACATGCACCAAATGATACTTCACTGCTGACAGAAGTGAAGAAAAACAATCCACAAAAGTTGAAGGTGAAAGGAAGTAAATAATCCATGCTGACAATGAAAAATACAAATGCAAAATGGATAGTGGACATCAGCATAAAGAGTACCAAAAACATTAGAGCTTCAAGGAAAGGATTTCATGGGTTGAGAGAAAGTTCTCAGCCCCAGTGCTTCAATTAAGAAGCTCACAAGTGTTCCATCTTATTCCCTTATACTTTTTTTATAGATGCGTGCATACATTTCATGGAATTGAAGATGAAGTTCATTTTTAAAATGATAGTTGAATGAGAAAAGTGGAGAACTACAAGATGAACTAATTATTAATGATTTGGTAATTTTGTTAAGTGATCCAAAATGGAATATTATCAACATTCATACCTTCATGTTTATTTGATGATATTCTCCAACAAGGAAATTCAAAGGGAGTTCACCACTTGAGGGGGAAAGAATATGAAATAGATGATATCAAATATTATGTCATGACAATACTTGAAATTCATATCAACTCCGGAAGCTGAAACTGAGGTATTCCGATCACACTTCCATCCATGGGTCTTAATTCTATTTACCATTTCAATTAAGGAGGGGTTCTTGATTGGTGAAAATATGGGTTGAAAGGGGGATCATTATCTTTGCAATTGAACTTTTTAATATGTTTGGTGAAGTAAGTGTAGGATTTATCATTTCATTGATAAATATATTTTTTAACCCATGAGATAAGAGTAAATACATTCTATGCATTATTTCACATATATGGCTATTTAAGGACATCATTGAAATGCCTTGGTCATATATCTCTTGGGTTCTACACTGTGTTAGTGCAAGTAGACATAGAGTTTATTAACTAAAGGCTCTTTGATATGTGAACCATGTGACATCAACCCTCTCTCAGAAACATTTCATAAGATATTATTCAAAGGGAATATGACATGTTTTTTAGAAGACCCCACTAACATATTTACATTTGGTCGACAATAAGGGGGAGAAAAGGTTGGCACACATATTGACCCAAACAATGTGTACTTAAGTGATATTGACAACCAAATACAAATGAGGAGATTGAAGTGCATAATATTTTCATTTGGTTTCAATATGGATTGATGTGCATAAGAGATTCATTTTTTAATGAGAAGTCAAAATGTTAATTTAAGGTATTGAGAAAGATGTTGGTGAAGCCTTAGGGAATTGTTGTTGATTTAAAGCATTGAATGCTACAGTTGATCAATTCTCTAATAGGAAAACACTGAAGATTTTTGAACTAGTCTTATGTTCCAAGACAAGTATCAAGGTGGTACAATGTTACAACACATCAAGATTCTCATGCACAAGCAATACTTAATTTCATAATGAATGAAGTGGCATACATCAATAGTTACAAAGCGGATGATGTGATGAAGGCCATGCATGAGGAATGAAGACATGATCCATGCATCCTTCGTGATTTGATTAAAAGAATGTTTTGAAGTTGTTTGGATTTATGAACTACATTGAAAGGAAATAATGATGTTTGAAGATGAAGAAGAGTGGATAATGGAATTTGAATAAAGAACTATGGTTTTTTTCAATGTTTTACTAATAAGTACTTATTGTTCCTTTAAAAAAAATGTGGAGCCAACCATAGAGGGCCAGCCAATGTCCTCACCTCAAGAACTTGTAGGACTCGAGGGTCAACCACGCTCTAAAGAAGCCTTAGAGGCCAGCCCCACATGAGGCATGAGTGCGGGCCATGTGTAATCCCACAGGTGTCGCACGGTGATGAACCTGTGCAGTATGGGAGCTAGGTGCACACCCAGGGGAGCACAGTGGGCGCTAAGAGTGCGCCTGCATAGTGAACATAGTACATGACCATATCGTAGAGGGGGAAATAGTAATCTGAGCTTCAAGTTCCATGGATTGTATTATAAACAAGTCTTCCATGAGTCTCCGTTTCAATGTGGGATGGCCACAAAATCTAGGGACACGATATCCACCATCCGATGCATCACAGACACGTGGCCTGTCATCCGATCACCACCTCATCGATCCAGCACATTTTGGCCATCCATCTAATCGCGTGCTGTATAGTGTTTAAACCCTGGCCATTCTATCTTTCCACTGAGGTCTTCTTCAACCTCCGAACACCTGAGCTCCACCCACGAACCAGTGAGGAAGCTAAACAACAATCTCTTCTCTCTGTACATCAATTGAGCGCATTTTAAGCACGTGGTGGTCTTCTGGAAGAATCGAACTCATGAATCCCTTAAAAGTTGCAAGAATTTGATTGAAATGAAGAATCCACAAAGGCATAAGAAACTGAAGGTGTGAGGCCACGTCATGTTTCTCAAGCTCGCAAAGAGAAGCCTTGCATGCATTCTAAAATTCATGCATTAGATATAATCACCGAGAAAGAAGGAGTATGCGTTGAACAAAATAAAATGAGACTTATGGCCATATCATGATCTGCGTTTGAAGATTTCAAAACATCATATATCTCGTGTGTTCATGTATTTGAACACCACGGTTTTTTGAGCTCCTCATCTATAAAATGAGGAGCCCAAGCCGTGAAGAGGTGGCTCCCATTCTTAATGAAAGGAAATCCTATTTCTCTAAAGAAACAGAGCAACTGAGAACCCCTCTGGTTCGTAAAAGGAAAGGGTTTTCGTGCAGCCTTGTTACATGAGAATGATGCATCCCCTGCATCCCTTTCACGAAGGAGTCCTACTCAGGTCTTGCGCAAAGGAGAATCATGAACCACTGTGGTTCATGAAAAATACAAACACACGAGAGGTTCTTTCAAGCCCTCGCCTTGTTTCGTGCGTGAAGAATAAACCACAAGTACACAATAGGTGCATGAACCCTTGTGTTACTCTATGAAGTTACCTGAGTTGAGGATTCCCCCCTTCGTTCACAAAGGATAACAACCCACACAAACATCATTCACCTTTAAATTCTGGTTGTTTGTGCTTTATTTGATGGAGAAGAAACCGAAGTTCCTTAGATAAGAAAAAAATAGTTCCCTCTTATTTTTTATAAAGAAGAAAAACTCAGGGTCTTGTGTTTTTCACAAAAGGAACACATGCACAGGTGCATGACTTTGATAATCTCTTCATATAGGGTGGGAAAAATGATAAAGATGATACAGTGTGTATTCACTTGAGAAGAAGGAAGAAGGAATAAAAAGAAAACACACCCTTTGTACCCAAATTAAATATAGAAAGTGTGTGTGGGCTAAGACCTAAAAGAAGATAATGGTAAAAGAAGAAGGGGGAAGTTTGTTTTTATAAAAGACCACACCCATTTGGGTTCTCACACAATAAAGAAGAAAATAATTGTGCATGCATGCATGCACATGCACACATGAAGACTATTAAAAGGATGAATTAAATATTATGAGTGAACACGTGTAAACAAAATAAGCAATGTCATACAACTCATGCATGAAGAACAATAAATTCAGATGTTGCCAAGTGAGCTGATATTTAGTGTTTGAATAATCACAATTTTTATGTGATTCTTACCATGGGAATAAGTATAAGGTTTAGAGCATTCAACTACTGCACTAAGGAAGATAAATTTGAGATACTCATGCAATCCATGCATGAAGTTAATGGGAACATAGACTGAACCTTGACTGAATACAATAAACTCTTCTATATGAGTTTTTAGTAATTGATAATTCAAGAAGAAAGATCAAGAGAGTAATTGCATATTTATATTCTTGAATAGGTTTTCTGTACAATTGGAACACATCTAAGTGACGCCAGGTCTTCATCTGAAGAAGAAATAATTTCCTGAGCATTGTTGAGATGAGCAATGATCAACTGAGGTGATCAAAGTTGTTGAGAAAGGACAACAGAACTTATCAAAGGTTTTTGAAGATCAATGAAGAGATTAAAGGGAATGTTTTATTCATCAAGCCTATGTGAAGAGATCAGAAGATCATCTATAGTGAATCAAATAATAACTTAAGGAAATAAGTTTCTCATGTGACTCAACAGTGATAATGACCTTGTGATATTTAGGGAAGAGAATAAGACATTAGTGAGACTCTGGAGCAGGCCAGTGGCACTCTAGTAATACTATGTGAAGTAGTATAAAGAACCTTCTGGGGGACTCAAAAAGAGATATAGTGTGACTATGTATCGACCATTATAATTACTAACCAAATTATTATGGATAATTTGTGTTGGGGAGAATAAACAACACATCAAGGAGTAGGTCATTGAACCAAAACATGTAAATCATTGTGCTTAGTGCCTCAACATTTACAAAAACATTCGAGGTAAGGCTAAGAGACACAAGAAGAGTGGATCGAGGATTTAATCAGCCATAGAGGTTTAATTGAAAGGAATAAATTTGTAAAAAGTATTAAAGGGATCACAGAATCACCGCACCCCCTCTTAGTGATTCACACTGATCTCTGCACTTGATATGCATATATCATTGGACGTAGGGGATTGGTGAGGCCAGGTTATATAGAATCCAATAATTTCAGATGGAAACGTTGAGGCTACGTAGGATATATGGAATCTTGTCTCAATAGATGGATGTACCGAAGGAATTGTGGAGGCCTATCCTATAATATCAATTTGGTAATGGATCCTGGGATACATTGATTTTGATATCAATGGATAGACATGGAGGGGGACCTATATATCCATAGATTCCAATATCGTCATATGGATTAGGCGAGGGATTTATGGGTTTTGGAATCCTATATCACTAGTTGGATATGTAATGGTAATAGAGGGGCATTGAACCTTATCCAACCTAATAGATGGTGTGATGAATGATGGATCCAAGGAAAAATATCTCACTTGATGAATAGGTTAAGGAACCCAAGATCCATGGAAGCCTATCTGACCAGATGATTGAGGCATGGGAACCCATGCTCTATGGAATCCTATCACAATATTTGGATTGGATGAGGGAACCTATGAGGAATGTAATCCTATCTTGTTATATAAATCATGAAAGGGTACCCATGAGTCATAGAAGCATTTCTTGTCGGGTGGATAGTGTGAGGGAACCATGGAGGCATTGATTTATATCTCATCGGATTGATGGGGAAATAATTCCAGGAATAAATGGAAGGCAACCAGAATGGATGTATGGTTTGAGGGAACAAAGCATCCCAAGATTCTTATATCGTAGGTTATAGAGGGAGATGGAACACGAGAATAATTGAAAGATATCTCAAAATATGGATTGAGAGTCATCTTCCATGAGTCATGAATGCCTATTTATGTTCTATATCATGGATAAGGACTAGTAACAGGAAAAAAACACTATATTTATGGATCTTAGATACGATAGTTTTTTAAAGGGATATTGTCGACCTACCACCAATGTATGTGTTGTCAAGACTAGACCATATCATCCCGAATATTAATAGGTTTGATCATCCTCATGTGTGGTGATTAGAGGCCCTACATTGGTGGTTCTTCATGGGGGGGAGGAAACCATCCACAGTCCCCTTGTGGAATATTGAAATGGCATAGACTAAATATCCCTAACATCTTATGCACCAGAGAGTGTTGAAATTTGTGTTATTGGGAATTGTTTTAACGTAAATAGTTGTCATCATAGGGGAAATTGTAGTGAAATTATTCATAATTCAATAGAACATGGTGGTTTTTAGTATCATCCACAACAGAGAAATTAAAATTATACTACATTATGAAGGGTTAAGGTCTCGATCCCAATCGGTACATAAAATTACCAATATAATAGTTTAAAAGGAAAGAGTGATTTTGGTGGATGGGTCCCTGAGAGTTGTTAGAGATTCTTCATGTCATGATGAAATAGAGGCCTCCCATTGACAATATGGCCCAAATATCTAGACTAAGGACCATTGATATAGGATAGGCTCGGGCATCTATACAGTACATTAATCCATTAGAAAATGTTGGTGAGGATGAGCTGAAGGCATCCTAGGTGAAAACATTGTAGAAGTTTCAAATAGAGAAAACAATTCTATCCTTCCTACTCGATGCAAGTGGTTCAATATTCGATCATTTTAGGGAGATAATCCTAAAATGGTCCATCAACATCAAGGGGGAATACAAGTAACATGGCCCCTATGTGTAGTGGAATTTCCATGTTTCTATATTCTCCTTGATATGATGCAAAAAATGTTACTAATCATCTCCCACATGATAATTTGGAGTTTCACCATAAAAATTACTTGATTTTGGCATATCAAATATTTTTTATCAACTAAACATTAATAGAGAAGAGATTCAAATCATTCTCTCCATTTCGATTTTTGATGATGTCAAGGTGGTGTCTGTATCACATTATGAAATTTTTTCTCTTTTCCACACAATGACACATTTAAATAAATGGAAGCATCTTACACCATTATGATGTATATATTTCCATAATTTAAATTGGGTGATGGGATATTTGTCACCAAATTCATGGATTCATCCATTGATATCTTTTCCTATTTTAGGTTTCCTGCATTGATTTGATTCATGTTCTCAAAACCCATTAATTGTTCCACTTCATGGTTGAAAATGATTATTTATGATTCATTGGTATCGAAAGGGAATAAACAAATGGTCTGATCAGATGGTAAAAATTTAAATTTCTATATATATGCTAATATTGGCTATATTGGGCACCAATATGGGCTTCAAAATTTAATAGTTGAGTGAATTTCATTTATTAGGTATCATGGGATTGGATTCCAAGGTATCCCATGTAATCTAAAAGTTAATATTTCTATAGGAGTAATACTTACCAGATTATCACCATAAACATCTAATGTTCATCACATGAGGTTGGAAGTTAGCTGTATTTAGATGGGTCATGAGATTATGGTATTGTGTGAACATAGTCATTATTTTAATGTATTTTAGGGATATGTTCATATGTTATGTGCCCAGAGGAGACACGGTGTCAGGATTAATTCCTTGTGAGATAGTTTGGTCATATATTTAATGACCTGCTGGGATAGGTTAGTCACATATCTATTATCTAATAGTGACATGTTAGTGACATATTTAAAGTCATGTGGGGAAATGTTTTTTATAGATTTATCATTTTTTATGGATAGTATGGTCATATATTTAAGTATTTATGAAGATAGTATGGTGAATTATATGTTATGTGTTTCCCCAATGGGTAAGAAGTTCAATCATTGTGGATTTTCATCCCATGTGGAAGACATATAGAATTAATGGATGGGTTGGGGGATCCAGAATAAACCATGGTGATGTGTCCTTAGTGTATTATTATTGAATCCTAGGGACCTTTCCTAAATACCCTATTACAATAAATGGATGTAAAATAATGTGATTCGAGTTCATAATTTACTATTAGGTGATTTGAGAGGACCATGTAGTTAAAAAACACGTGTTAAGGATTCTCATTTCAAAAAGGGAGCGAAAATTAAAGAGGGAGAGTGTATCTTATGGATATGGGTTTCTCAATGTTAGAGGGTCATATCATTATGCTTTTTGGGTAGGGTCATCCCATGAAGATTATATACGGGGCATCTTGTGTTCATCATATTGTGTAGGATTTTTGGTGTCATCCCATATAGGTAACACAAATAGTATCTTGTGTTGATTAGAATGTGTTAGGATATAGTTTAATATCTTGTGATAAAGATGTTTTCATATGGTTAAAATTAATATGTCAAGGACCTATGGTATGAGTTTAGATTTTATAACCACGATGATTGTGAGTTGATAAGTAGAAATTATGGTATGAATAGTTCATACAGAACAAGGTTGATTGAGTTCTATAAAGAGTTGGGATGGTATGAACGGGTCTTACACTACTAGTCTGCCTGGGTGCTTCTTGGAGAAGAGATTTTATGAATGGGGCATACACTTGGTATCTAACCAGATTATGGGGTACCATATCATGTATATCACATGAGACATTATATTTTAGTAATATTATAGATCTTTCACATATTACACATGGAATGTCAGGGTATCTGCATAGGGTATGACCACAATTTAATGTCATGTGCAATGTAGTTGGGGAGGGTAATACACATTATTCATATTATTCATTATTCCCCAATACCAATTAAAATGGAATCACAATTAACTACTTGAATCATGAATTATGATTAGTCCATAGAACTAAGGATGAGTCCCTTGGGGTTACATATGGGTATATTGCTCTATAGATTAATATTATTTCTTCTACATGTTGTATAATGTTGTATCACACCCCACTGATGAGTATATAGATATTAATGGGGAATAAATTATAGGAGGAGGCCCATGGTAACTCCTTTGGATTATAAGGGATATATCTAGAGAATGGACAATATGGGTTCCTTTTATTTTGTCATCATGTTGGGTCACACGTTTAACCATATCCACAACATGGTGATGGAATATAAGTAGGAATTGAACCCGAATTATAGGACCATGGGAACTTTATTGTGGTCATATCTTGATAATTTCATATTTAATAATATTCTTAATGAAAAACTTATATCATAATTTTTATTGTAGGAATTATATTATTATTTTACAGGGTATAATATAGTTTAACATACTATTGTGAGAACTTCTAGGTGGTTGTTCCCTATAAATGGCTAGTGTGGGACTTATACTAAAGTGGTCATTTTTTCCTTAAAAGATAATATATGTAAATGGTGGGGTTTTAGTAATATCATGTGTATTTTGATTCTAGGTATTTGGAGCAACAATACGACAACCTCGAATCGTGGTGCAAATAATGGGACACGAAGAATAAATCACCTAATGGTGTTTTGGGGAGGAAATTATTGTATTACAACTCATGTTAACCACCTAGATGAGAGATAAGGGAGTATAAGTGATAAAATTAATTGTTTTTGACCTAGAATTTTTTTTTTGTGGTTTTATTATACATATTTCATTGGGGCCAAGGATGGGGTAGGGGGAATGGGACTAAAGCAGGGCCCATATATAGGGGGTGTAGGGGTGAAGCCCCCATCGTTTGAAATAAAAGTGGAGAAGGAGTCACTGATGATGTGTTTATTTAATTATAGGCATTTCATAAATGTTATCCACCTTATAATAAACTATTCATTGATATAGGATGGATTCCAATAGATATTGATAACAGTCTTCCATGAAACATTGAGGTTTCATTAAAACTCATCATTCATGATGCATATAAATCTTACCTGAATAGTGGTCATCATGGATGGATGTTTCATTGTACATAATCAAACAGTCTTCCATAAATGGTAGGGATCATATTAAGAAATTAAAATGATATTGGTCCCTAGGTATAAATAATTACATGAATTTTGTGAAACTCCTTTTAATTTTTTGAGTTGAGTGTGTGATGTCGTAGCTCTGCACATCCCCTTTAATCATTGTTTTAGGAGTATTTATAGGCATTTGTGACATCAAAATATATGATTGATGAATTTTTTTGTCTTCAAGTAAGATCAAACATCACATATCATCGTACATCATTCCACAAATATAGTGTTTTGTGAGAGTCTCATATTAAAAAATGATTGAATTTCGAGACTATACATTCATTGGAGGTTTACTGTCTTCAATAATACTCATGTATCATTGTTCACCCACATCCATTCATGAAAAATTGTATTGTAATAATGTCTGTATTTTGAAAAGGATGTGTTCATGTGAATGATTGAGTTATATGTAATTGTATACTTTGATCCAGAATCTCCCCTGATAATAGTTTTATGAATTGTAACTTCAAAAAAAATAATTTTTTTTGTATATTTGGTGTCCATAACAAATAAAATTGAAGCCAATAAAATAAAATAATCATTGGGATCATGGAATCATTTTTTTAATCCATTATTTGATGAATTTTTTTTCAAAAAAGAAAAAATTACTTAACTTAGTTTAATGATAATCACTTTAGAAGTTATAATATTCAATAATAAATTATCAAAAAATAATGGTGGATCACCCAATAGGATCTATACATAATAGTAACATTAATAAAATCCATCTAAAATAGTAAATGTATCACATATTTTATTTATAGTTTCTATAGGATAATTAAATATATGATATTTTGATATGGAGGATAAATATATCAAAATCCATTGGAGAATTTGGATTTACCCTGAGACATTCCCTGTAATTAGGGTAAGTAGATATAATTATCAATGTATATGATGAGAAAAAAAACACTTCAAATATGTAATATAACTCAATTGAATTAATGGGGGGAAATATGGTTTTACCCCCATGAAATAAATTAATGAAAATAGAGTTATTTGACCTTAATAAACAAGGAAATATGGTCCATCAACATAACTTCACCACTATGGAGATAAAATTTCCCCTTGTACCCCCTTGGTGTAACATGAATCCTTATCCTATGGAGTAGCCTCTTGGGAGACCTGATATGTCATGGTATAGGGACCACATCATAGCTAAACAAAAATAGGTTTATAAGGATTACCACCACCCTATAACTATGTAGAGTTTTTTGGGGACTGTGAAACTGCTGGAAACCCCAGGACTCTATGGCATAGTCCAAGACCAATGTTCATATAGAATAGAAACACTATTGGGATTTTCCCCACACTATATTCTTGTGTATCATAGTTACAGGACAACAACATTATGGTGGTAACAATAATATCTAGTTTTATCACTCGTAGACAAAACATTGTAATGTTACTTTCTATGTATTCCATGGTACTTCTTGACTCACATCCTCAATTCCATAAAACTCCTCAATTATATTTTCAAGTTTTAAAACACCATTAATCACATCATAGAACCCATAATATCGTGTTCCTTCCTCGTGCATTTAATTATTTCTCATCTAAATTATATTGGGACACTAAAACCCCCAAAAAACTAATGTTCTTAGACTTCCACTAGGATAACATGAAATGTTTTACAAAACACGTAAAAAGTAACATGTTTGATTGAAAAATCACTCCACCAATATATTTTCTACAACCATAAAGTATATTATTATAGTATATTATATGATATTGGATTCATAGATAACTCATATAATATAGAATGTGTGTTGGAAAATAACTAGAGAGACTATTCTATAAAAAAGAAATATTAAATATAGAAAATAAACTTATTTATAATAATATTGATCATTTATTAACAAAAAATGCCCTCCATGAATAACCCAACTTCAATCATGATGAAAAATTCTATGTGGAATGTAGATAGAAAATAGTTCTCTTTAATATTTAAAATTTATTTCAAAATGTGAAACGAAATGATGGAGGCTCCTAAAAACTAAAACATCAAAAGAATGGATATGTCCAAAATTATTTCCCACTTCCATAAAAAATGAAAAATCACAAAAGAAACATGATCTAATTCTCAATGTAAGAACAACTACAAAATACTCTTGTATCCAAGATATGAAGATCACCCCAAAGATCAACAGTCGATCTAAACCACAAAACACACAATGGGCATTCCCCTAGAAATGCATCATAAAGGAAAAAAGGAAAGTATACACAATTCAGCATACTCAATACATACACTATGCCCATAAATATGGAATATCATCCCATAACGATTCTATATATCTTGAACATTTGTTATTTAGTACTCAATGACCCAAAGAATACACTCCACGTTGGGACCAATGTCCATACCCATGGTCTCCCACATTGATACAAGCATATGAAAAACAATGATTAATTAAAAAATGTAACATGAATACAATATGAAAATTGTGTAAATATAATGAATATGGAACCCCAGAACCATAATTAATTCAGAACCCCCAAACCCAACATCATCTAAAAAATCCAGATCCATAACCTCATTATATATAAAAATGATTTTCATAACAACCAACAATATTTAAAACCACAATAATACATGACATTTACCATTTTAATAAATGGATATCAAAAACATATAAATTTTTCCTAGATGGTAATATCAAAATATTCATCATATATTGCATAAAACTGATGTAGAATATATAAGTTATATACACTATAATATTATAAGTTGCTTAATCTTTATTATCTTCTAAATGTATTAACCCAACACATCCTTCCTTTATATATTTGTCTCAACTTAATATATCATCCCACTAGAATAAAAAACACCATTCACTTAGACCAAAGCACCCCAACCATCCTCTATCAAAATGGAACTAATAACTACCTCATTATATTATCATTGTCCAAAATAATCTCTACCAGATCCAATATCATAGTGAATTCCACATTGTTCCAAAGAGTTCATGATACATTATAAGGGTATGGAAGAACAAAACTCCCCTACTTTACAAAGAATCATTATGGAATTTGAATATAGATAATCCACTAATAAATGATGATAGGAGTTGTCATGATGATTTTATTAATAGAAAACCATTACACTTCCTTTGAAATATTCTCGTGGTAGAACAATATAAAAATAGAATACATGAAACATAATGGTTAAATCTACAAAATATATAAAAAATATTGTAAATGAAAAATAAAAATAAAGATTCAAAACAACATTATTCTATGACCAATATTTTATTAAACAATACACCCATTAATGTATTTTATTTAATTTTTAATTTTTAAGGAATCATTATTTCCAAAATGGAATTTCACAAAAAGTAAAAATATTATAACAATAAAAAATTCATAAAAATCCACCATCCCTTAAAAAAATTCCAAATTAATTTCAAAATGATTATGAAAAGCTGAAATTCATGTAAACTCTTTCAATTAATATTCCCACTAAATAAATATGTCTAAATCTCTATGAAAACATATTTATGTTATATGAAATCATTATTATTTGGATAAATTAGTCCATAAATTAACATTAATGGTAACCCCATTTCCAAAATAAAAATAGTATTATTTAAAAACCATTAACCATTTGTTTCTAAACATTTTAAATAAATTCCTTTTAAATTAATTTTTTGAATTTAATTTTGAAATCAATTCATTTATAAATTCCCATATTCCCCAATATAAATCATTTATTATAGTTGAAAAAAACATAAATCATTCTGAAAGTCTTTGGAACAAACTATCCCATAATATTCCCTTTTCCTATCATGAAAAACTATTTTTTAAATAATACATCATGATATCAAGAAAGATCGTCCCCAAAAAGGTAATAAAATATTTGAAAACAATATTAAATCAGATCAATAAACTAAAAATCCGTTAATTGAGATCATTATAGTGGTAATAATATTTTTATTTTTGAAAAAAATTTAAAAAAATCATTAAATTTAGTATAAAACACTACCATGTACATGACTCTTCCACCAAATATGGAAAACTGTGAACTGACTACAAAAAATGATTATTAATTATTGATGACTGATTTTTCATGGGATCCAAATGATTTAATATTATAATTTATCTAAAAATCATTACCTATTCTATTCACCACTTCAACTATTAAATCCAAAAACAACCCTTGATGGCTTTAACATACACAAGAAGGATAAAATTATTGTCACATAATTTGAAAATCCATCAATGATATTACCGATAGAACATAGTATTATTAATCAAATACCTACCACTAATAGTATCTCGATTCTAATACTAGAGATGATCTATCCTAACACACATTAAGGGAGATATAACTAATATCATATTCTACAAACTATGAAGACACTCCTAAATGAGTAATAAATAATTCTCTTATACCATGTTTTCATGAACCGTCATATGAAAAACCTAGATTTAGGTGAAAAGAAGATGTATGAAATTTCATGGGTTCATTCCTCATCCCTAAGTGATTGAAAATAGTTTTAAGTACTCCAAATGAGATACTTTTCATGAAATCAACAATTATAACATAGAAATGACAACAACATATTCTATAGTAAATCTAACATGACCCAACCATAACATGGATGTCGATTCATAAAAATAGATAATAATACAACATAAAAATCAACATGGTATAATAATAATGTTGTAAAATGAAGAATCACAACCACTGAGTCAAATTAGAAAAACATCCTATATTCTAAATAATAAATTTATAATCATGAAATCGAAAAATATAATCTAATTAGTCAGGAACAATACATGATCATCCTAAATCAAATTGAATATAAATAGTAATTAGATAACTATAAGGAATCTCAATGTGAATATTCATTACAAACCAAATAAAAAACCATATAACATGGTATTACCTAAACAACTATAAAATAAGTCAAAGAGAAGTCACCTGAAATGGAATATAAAGATTTATAAACAGTAAATTGTGTTAATAGGGTGTGAAAAAAATGATCTCAGTAGTATTTGACTGCAAATTTTGGGATATTTCATTAAAATATAATTTCACTTATACTAATATTAAATAAATATATGAAATAGAGCATTCATAGGAATTTATATAAAATATAAAATCATAATTATGATCATTTTATAGACCTCAAAGTATTTTTTTAGATTAAAAAAATGAGATCATATATATTTCATCAAAATATATTTGTTTTATCATAACACACATTTCAATTATCACTTTAAATCAAATTAAAAAATATATATTCTAAAATATTTATAAATATTTTAGATTGAAAATGGAAATTCAAGGATGAAATAAAACTATGGTGTAAATCCACATGTCCATGACTGTGTGTATGGTGAAATTTAAATATTCTAGAGGAGACATTTTTATAGGGATAGTAGTTGGGTAGTTATTAATAATGATATTAAAGATATTATTTTTACTATTAGAAAACTAAAAAACAAAATTTGGAATTTTTTTAGGCCTGAGAGTTGTATCATGATCCAGGATATGTCTTAGGTTCATTGGTTTTCAAAATATATGTTACCAGAGAGACAAGATGGGGAATATGGTCAGTTCACTATTAGTGCTAATGGATACCCTACAATTGAGTCCTATTTTATATATTTTTATTCCTAATTAAACCATGAATCATTATACTATAAAAATTGTTGATGTCTTTTTTGAAATATAAATGATATATTATTGGAACCAAATTTTTAAATTTATATGACCCACCTATAAGAAATGGGGTGTGGTCATATATTTCATCTACATTGTTTGAAAACACCTAAAACCTAACCATGTGCCTCAATAAAAGATGAAAAATCAGGATTTTACACAACAACCATTTATGTCTCAACACCTATTTTTCAACCCTCACTAATCCAAGATCTCTCTCGAGTGAGACATACTTTTTCACATTTCTTCCATTAGAGTTTGTTTCTATTTCATGGTCGAATTGAACATCACCACATCAGATCAAGACACCTTAATGAGTATATGATACATCAACTCTCCATTATATATTTTTTTCAAATCTCTAATTATTATAACATTAAAAAATAATATTTCATATTTTTGTTCTTTTTGTGTTGTTCTCTATTTTCTTCCATTCTTACAGTAATCGAGAGATAATATGGGAAGGGTGAAGCTTCATGTGTATACGATTGGTTTCATAGATTATATTTCATACTGAATGAGTTTTTTTGTGAAATATTTTTTTCCATTGAGCTAAAAACACTGAAATCTACTTTAATATGAACATAGATATACATTGGTTGTAATTAATTTTGATTATTTACTATTACATCCTAAATTGTGATTTTATATAATTAATTCATCTAAGGAATGTGAATAGAAAATATGAGTTTCATGGACTAAAAATAAATTATATAAAATTATTTTTTATTCAATGAACCCTAATAAGGAATTAATGATTAGGATGGACTATGAAATTAAATCAGTTTAATCTAAGGACCATGTAATTTTCAAACTGGAATACAAGAATAATAATTATTGTGCCAATATGGTCTTTTAGTTTTCATCAACTCATTCTTATTATGTGAAACCTCGATGTGCGATATGACCTTTTGGTTTACTCATATAAAAATAGGAATATTCAAGGACCAACATTTAAACCATGATAAGTGTTCATTTGAAATGCTCATAATTTACTTGGTGTGGAATAGTAATTTAATGGTATGAAATTAAAGAGGGGACCATGATGCACTATCATATTTATTATTAAACATTATTAAACTAGAATACCTCAATCCTATGAAATAACACTTAACATTATATCCTTTGGGATTTATTGTGTAACTTGTTTCTAGTGAATATTAAATGGTACTATTTTCTAATATACTATTGAAGATATTTCTTTGGACAAATAAATGATAATTCATTAAAATATTTTTCTTTCCCTCTATTTAATCCCTGAGTTTATTTAGGTTAATGATATTTTATATAGGTTACAGATTGAACCTATATCTTAATTTTTTATAGTTCATTATTATTCATCATCTTTTATAAATATGGGTTACTCATGGTAGAGTTTTTATAAGTGGTACATGCAATGGGAACACATTGGTTTTTTTCTAATGAATTATAATTAATACCTATGGGATGTTAGATGACCTATTGATGAAAATTATTAGGGATAATCCCACCATTAATTGGGTCAACATCTAATATTCATGAATTCATTAGCTTGGGATTGATGAGTCAATTGGAATATTTTGAAAAATTAGGATTCTAGGTATTATCTACTAGATTTAGTTTGATTTCCTAAGATATGAAAGGCCTTATATTATATGTATGGATTCTAATATGTTGTTTACTAATATTACAATTTACTTTTTCCCTTGTTCTCAGACAATGAACCTTTATAATATGGAATGTTGAGTGTTCGTCCATCAGATTATAATCCATAGATGATACCCGAGTTTTATTATTATGTGTTAACTCAGTTGTTCTGCATATACAATTTCTTGGAGTCTAGTTTGGATTTTCCAAGTATCATTATCTAGGAATAACAAGTCTCATTCCATGGATCTAGCATTATCATTTTTTCTTTTACTCTTGGTATTATAAAAATGTTTCCTATTTCTGGACTATTATTCTTATGATTAGGGATTTACCATTTTAGGTTAAAAATGGAGGTATTCAATTAATAACCACCAATTTAATAAAATCCAAATTTATATAAATCAAAATAAGATATTTTATAATCATGAAATTTAAATGAATTAGATACCATTAGTGGTGGATCATTGAGTTTTACTAACAGTATTTTTGGGCCACCACCTCTTACTCAATAATATCTAATGCTTGTATTATAGGATGTGGATGGTGTTTGTAACACCCCGAGCTTCCACGATACGCTTCTCTTTCAATAATGCAATAGCTTGCATTGTACACAAGTTCGAGATTCTAACACACCGCGACCAATCAAAATGGCCATTATGAATAGTAATACCGACCTTTTGAAATTATATATATTTTATATTTCAAATTGGACTTCATTTTCGGATTCGGAATATCGAAATTAGCCTATGTTGAATTTTTGGTATTTTTCTGAGAACTTCCATTTTTTTATGGATAGTGAAAAATACTTAAAAACAATTTTTTTAATCAAAATAATTTATAGTGATAAATTATACTATTGAGTGGTTATAATGTGTAATTAGAATATATTTTTACCATTTTATCCAATGGTGGTCATTAGAATTAATTTCACTTTGAAATTGGACAAAAACAATTGTCAATCTTTTGATATATATTATTTCTTAAAAACACGCTATTTGTTGTGGCAATGTGAATTAATTATAAAATTAATTATTGAAACTTATATGTTTGGAATTTTTTAAAATAGACATCATTTTTGAATTCAGAATATCAATTATAGCTTAGGGTGAAATTTTGGCATTTTTATGGAAAACTTCAATTTTTGATGAATAGTGAAACCACTAAGTGGTAGTTAAAAAACTGATTTTTTGTTTAAATGAAATATTACCACTTCTGTGATTGGATTTTCAAAAATCTGACATACATGGTTGTCATTAGGAATTAAAATTTGGTTCAATGTGATTAAAATAATTTTTTGGTGAATAGTAACTTTTAAGTTTAATTAATCGCGATTAAAGGTAATTAGTGAAATTTAAGGTAAAAAAGATATTATAAAAATATGAAATTACCTTTAAACATGTCCTACCCCTATTGGATGAGTCATGTCCGACCAAGAAAATCCATTGGTCAACTTGGGGACCCATGGAGCCACTTTGGTTGGAAAATGACATTAAAAACGTTTTATTTAATGTTAAAATAAAAAAATGTCACAAACTTGAGTTGTTTTACTAAAACAATTTTTAAATGGGGTTATACAAGTCATATTTTTTACTATAAATATTATTTAGAAAGATAAAAATATTTCCTACATCATGATATTTTTTTATAATTTTAGACACTAAATAAATTAAATTTTTAATGATACCATGATGATGCAGTGATTACCTCATTAATTAACGATTTTAATAAAATGGAAGGATAATGTAAAATCTAAGAATTAAACTTGTCCAAAGCCTATTGGATGAGTAGATTTCGAACCCTTATAACCTTATCCTAGCAATATATAAGTGTGGGACCTTTAAAATCCGGAAATCAATATATAATAAAGTAACATTTCATTACATTCCAAGAGTGCCCCTCCTCTCCTCTTATAAAAGGCCCCCACCACTACCACCTTATTGACACCTTACAAGCCATTTGTCTCGGCCTTCCTCTTCCCAAATACTCTCCCAACTTCACTCTCTTACTCCTAGAAGCCTCACTTTGGGCAGAATTTTTCCCAAGGAAGGCATTGGCTCAAATCAATAAGAGTTACCCGATTTCATGGTAATGTCTTCTCTAATTTCCTTTTGATTTATTTTGCTTCTCCAACCCACTAAACTCTTATTATTATTTTATTTTGTAAAATCACCAGTATCCAAAATATGCTAGTATGTTTTTATAATAAGTATTCAAGCTACACTTACACACACCTACATCTAATGGTTAAAGAACATACTATTTCTGTGGATGGCGAATTTCTGCCTCACGAAACAATGATTGTTCAACACTCATATAACACCTTCAAAGGTGGCCATTAAGATGTCACTATATTTATATATGATATATAATATGTTTATGTTTTACTTAAGCTTCTGTATTTTTCATTTATTGCATACCTTTATGGTTTCCATTATGGGTAAATGCGATTTTTTCATTTTAGGAAGTGCGGACTACCGCCCCCTCAAAGTGATTTGAATCGTTAATGCCATATATGGGATGTATAATGGATGGAGTAAATGGTATTATACATTATATTATACTGTAATTATAGTATACCTTTATATAATTATAATTTCATTCCATTAAATATGAAATAGAAATGAAAGTATCGTTCATGCGTACGTATGGCTTACCGTCTCCATGAACGGTGCATTTCATTTCATACCTCTAAATATTATGTAATATTATAAATGAATGTATATACTGGATATATATGATATCGAAATCATGAATATAATTCTGGAGATAATGTATATTCTACCACATAAAGAACTATTAATTATAAGAAGTTTATTGCTGACTCAAGTACCAAAGATCGACAAAACGACCGTCATTAACTTAAATGATAACATAATTTTCGTAACATTGTAATAAGGGATATAAAAGGGATAATTAACTTGAAAAAGGTTCTTAAGCAAGTAGAGATTAACTCTAGTTTATTATTCAGGAGGTTAATGAATGGTCGAGTCAAGTCGGACACAAGGTAAGGGAACTTCTTAACCCAATTTCCATTCTTTGGGTTAATCTCCTACTCTAAAATTATGTCATGATATTATTATGTCCTATCTTGTATTTTTACTTTCATTATGTGTACTTATAGTGAATACACATAATAGATCTATTTTATTTAAAAAAAAGTTCTTTGTGAGGGACTTCGTCTCAATCTCCTTTCATTGAGGCATATTTGGTTTTATACAGAACTTTCCTTTATACGGTGTATATAACTCTTTGACTCTTACGTTTATTCAAAATGAATCTTTTTATATGAAGTGTTTTACTAAACGACAAAAAGGAATGTTTTTCTTGTCGTATGTATGCGGCGACAACGACTTCTCCACCACCATCATTATTTGGGTTTCGGCTTCCTCTAAAAGCCATAACATTTTTTTAAATGAAAAATAAATACCATGTTTTAATTATCTTTTATTTTGGTATTGAAAATGGTTTTGATAATGTTTTTATTATATCAATGTGTTGTATTGATATATTGTGATTTAAATGTGGATATTTTATGTTGCCTTTATGCATTTTTTATGTGATACGATTATGTTATAGTTTATGATATGTTTAAACCTATTCATATGAGGAATTCATTGGACTTAATAAGTGACGGGTGGATCCCTCTATAGATCCTCGATTCATTGGTAGGTATCATGAGACAAACTAGTGTCTTGGCACGAGGCCTTGACAAAATCTTATTGTAGACTTGGCACGAGGCCTTGGTTACGTTGTTATGATAGTCTGGCATTATGCATTCCATCATTATGAAAGTGGTTATTGATATTTCAGGTGATTATCTGACTAGTAGAATATCCATTTGAATAAGTAAATTGCATTATTTCATTTTACATTTTCCATATTATGTTGAAGTTCAAGTTTAAAAAGCTTTTGTTTTAGTTATTCGTTGTCTTAAATGTTTATGTTTATTGATTAAATCTTCCTCTATATTGTTATCCTTACTCAGCATCTGAGCTCACCCCTTTCAATGTTTTAATATTTTCCAGGATGTGAAGAAGTATTTTACGAATGACCTGCAGGGATTGTCAGAAGAGGATATGAGTGTGGACTATGGAGACTTCGTTATTGTAGATTTTCACTTTATGATGTAATGTAACATTTATGAATGTATCTAGTGTTTCCAAGGCTACTAAACTAATCGGTCTTTCAAGGCATGATCTTTTGTGATCATGCCAATGTTATGAAGTAATGCACCGACTCTGGGTAACTGGGGTCGGGGCGTTACAGTTGGTATCAGAGGCAGTTTAGTACTAACCTTAGAAGTTAGATTTAGATAAACTCTGATTAGAGCACATAGCCCAAAGATAGGCTTTGAGGATTAGTACAGAAGAACTTCCTAGAATTTTGGTATTATAGAGATTTTGTGAGTTTTCTGAGCAATACATCTCTTTCTGGATACGAGTAGGTAGAGGTGGATCCGGCACAGATGTACCTAGGGGTAAAACTCAAAAACACCACTTTAATCTAGACTCGAATGGGAACTGGTGCACGAAAACGGGTCTTGCTGCACTTTTGGTTACGACACTCTTGAGGGATATGCTTAGGATAATTCTCATTTTCTTTACAAACCATTATGAAGGGTTTATGAGTATATACTTCTTCAAAGAGAACATTTCATTTTATGATTATGGATTATATCCATAAATAGTTCAATTTATGTTAAGTGTTTATCAAGTATGGAATTATGTATTTTAATTAATAAACTGACATAGTTTATGCCATTGTATAGAAATGGCGCCCAGTAGAAGGATTGTGAACTCTAGCAATACGTATGATCCAAAGAGTAAGAAGGATCATATCTTTCATGATATTAAGCCAACATTTAGAAGGGAAACAGTCTCCGATGTATTCTCAACATATGAAGAAATAGTATCATGTGTTAACAAGATAATTAAAGAATTCTCTAAGTCCTATGGATTTGAAGGGAAGCAAGTGAAGAAAAGGATGATGGATAATGGGAAGAGGGAAAAGAAGCTTTTTCCAATATGTGATAATTGTGGGAAGAAACACCTTGGGACTGGCCTGAAGGGAATGTGAGTTTGTTATAAGTGTGGAGAAAAAGGACCCCAAGTGCGTGACAGCAAGGGTAAGAAAAAGTTTTCAAATGTACAATTCTTCATCTGCAAGGACTGGGCACACTACGCAAACCAATGTCCAAATCATCAGAGTATTCCCCAAATGATGTTATTGGATAATAATAATGTTATGATACTACCACAGATGAAGAGTAATGATTAGAGTTCTTATTTTTTTATTAAAGAATTTTTCATTTATGTGTTGTATCAATGATGTACTGGTTATAATAATTATGGAGTATATAAGGATTGTACTGCAGTACTATTTCATCAAGCACTTGAGATTGTGTAGAACCAAGAAAAGTGACTCCATAGCAGGTTAAATTTTTGGAAAATATATGGTTGAGAGAAAGATAAACCATAATATGGTTCTGATACCGAGATAGTGATTTTTGAAAAATACATGATTGAATTGGATAAATTATATTGGATATTCTTAACTTCCTTGAAACAAATTAATGATTTGTATACATTTTTGGATGGAAGGAGTATATCTAGTATTCTATAAGTAATAAGGGATCATGAATGTAATCAATAAAAATTTATGGTAATTTAGTATGTTGCAGTGTTTTAAAAGAATACATGATGAAGGTGTTCACATGTTGTTACGCTGAATAAAGGATCTTCATTATGTTTACCTTCTTTATAAAATTTCCACTGTGAGTTGGACAGAAGTATATTGGATAGCTATAAAGGGTGTAATGGATTAATTTGAACTTTGGATAGTATTGTTTAAGGTTAAAACATTTCTGAATAATATTTTTTGGAATATTATAATACTATAGTTTTAAAAAAGGACAACCTGTAGGTTGGGGGATAACCCGTCGCGTCGGACAAAGATGTAGGAATAGAACCCACAACCATAGTGTGATAGGCCTTTATTACCTACCACTAGCCTACAGGAAGTCCTTGGTTATTACAAATTTTTTTTCCTAATCTAAATGGTATGTTTTAATATTTGTAACCTTATACAATTAGGATAAATAAAATATTTTTGAGTTCTATTACCTTTTAGAGTGAAAGATGGTTTTGTGGTAAATATTTATTAATGAATGAAAGTCTACATGACAAGTATGTATATTCCCTTACGTTCTTAGTAAATCTTCTAAATAAATTCCTCAACATTATAAAAGGTAACTTAAAACAAAAAAATTGCCGGTTAACTTTTCCAATAGGGGATTCAATGACCGTTTATCCAATCACAATTTTATGATTTTCTTGTGGTTAACATTCTCTTAATCCAGATTTTTACAACTCTCCATCAGAACTTGATGGTTTGTTTTTCTTCCATATCCATATTTTCATAGAATCATAGTATGATCTATCTCGGGTGACCTTTGTACTTATCATTCTATCTTTTAAAGTTACATTTTTATTAACCTTATTTTCGATGTGGGTATACCACAAAGGTATATCCTATCTTCAACATTTTTTTCAAAGAGAAATTTCAAATTGCGAGGACACAATTTATTGAAGGAGGGGAGAATGTAACACCCCGAGATTCCACGATACGCTTCTCTTTCAATAATGCAATAACTTGCATTGTATGCATGTTCGAGATTCTACCACATCACGACCAATCAAAATGGCCATTATGAATAGTAATACCCACCTTTTGAAGTTATATATATTTTATATTTCAAAATGGACTTCATTTTTGGATTCGGAATATCGAAATTAGCCTATGTGGAATTTTTGGTATTTCTCTGAGAACTTCCATGTTTTTATGGATAGTGAAAAATACTTAAAAACAACTTTTTTAATCAAAATAATTTATTGTGATAAATTATACTATTGAGTTGTTTTAATGTGTAATTAGAATATATTTTTACCATTTTATCCAATGGTGGTTATTAGAATTTATTTCACTTTGAAATTGGACATAAACAATTGTCAATCTTTTGATATATATTTTTTCTTAAAATCACGCTATTTGTTGTGACAGCGGGAATTAATTATAAAATTAATTAATGAAACTTATATGTTTGGAATTTTGTAAAATAGACATAATTTTTGAATTTAGAATATCAATTATATCTTAGGTTGAAATTTTGGCATTGTTCCAGAAAACATCAATTTTTGATGAATAGTTAAACCACTAAGTGGTAGTTAAAAAACTGATTTTTCGTTTAAATGAAATATTACCACTTCTGTGATTGTATTCTCAAAAACCTGACATACATGGTTGTCATTAGGAATTAAAATGTGGTTCAATGGGATTAAAATAATTTTTTGGTGAATAGTAAATTTTAGCTTTAATTAATCGTGATTAAAGGTAATTAGTGAAATATAAGGTAAAAATGATATTATAAAAATATGAAAATACCTTTAAACTTGTCCTACCCCTATTTTATGTGTCATTTCCGACCAATAAAATACATGGGTCAACTTGGGGACCCCATGGAGCCACTTTGGTAGGAAAATGTCATTAAAAACTTTTTATTTAATGTTAAAATAAAAAATGTCACAAACATGAGATGTTTTAAAAAAAATTTAAATGGGGTTATACAGGTCATATTTTTTACTATAAATATTAATTAGAAATATAAAAATATTTCCTACATCATGATATTTTTTTTTTAATTTTTATACATTAAATAAAATAAATTTTTAATGACACCATGATGATGCAGTGATTACCTCATTAATTAACGATTTTAATTAAATGGAAGGATAATCTAAAATCTAAGAATCACACTTTTCTAAAGCCTATTAGATGAGTATATTTCGAACCCTTATCACATTATCTTATAAATATATAAGTTTGAGGCCTTTAAAATCCGAAAATCATTATATAATAAAGTAACATTTCATTACATTCCAAGAGTGCCCCTCCTCTCCTCTTATAAAGGGCCCCCACCACTACAACCTTATTCACACCTTCCAAAACATTTGGCACGGAAAAACTCTGCCCAAATACTCTCCCAACATCCCTCTCTTACTCTTAGAAGCCTCACTTTGGGCAGAATTCTTCCCAAGGAAGCCTTTCGCTCAAATCAAAAAGAGTTTCCCGATTTTAAGGTAATGCCTTCTCTAATGTCGTTTTGTTTTATTTTGTTTCCCAACCCCCTAAACTCTTTTTATTATTTTCTTTTGCAACAACACCAGTATACTCAACATACTAGTATGTTTTTATAATAAGGATTTGAGATACACTTAAATAGACCTACATCTAATGGTTAAAGAACATACTGTTTCTGTGGATGGAGAATTTCTCCCTCATGAAACGATGATTGTTCAACACTCATACAACAACTTCAAAGGTGGCCATTAAGATGTAAATATATTTATATATGATATATTATATGTTTATGTTTTACTTAAGCTTCTGTATTTTTCATTTATTGCATACCTTTATGTATTCCATTATGGGTAAACGCGATATTTTCATTTTAGGAAGTCCGGACTACCGCCTCCTCAAAGTGATTTGAATCGTTAATGCCATATATGGGAAGTATAAATGATGGAGTAAATGGTGTTATACATTATATTATACTGTAATTATAGTATAACTTTATATAATTATAATTTCATTCCATTAAATATGAAATATAAATGAAAGTAGTGTTCATGCGTACGTACTGCTTACCATCATCATGAACGGTGCATTTCATTTATTACCTCTAAATGTTATGTAATAATATAAAAGAATGTATATACTTTATATATATTATATATATGATATATAAATCATGAATACAATTTTGGATATAAGGGATATTCTACCACATAAACAACTTGTAATTATAAGAAGTTTATTGCTGACTCAAGTACCAAAGATCGACAAAACGACCGTTATTAACTTAAATGACTACATAATTTTCATAACATTGTAATAAGGGATATAAAAGGGATAATTAACTTGAAAAAGGTTCTTAAGCAAGTTGAGATTAACTCTAGTGTATTATTGAGGAGGTTAAAGAATGGTCGAGTCAAGTCGGACACAAGGTAAGGGAACTTCTTAACCCAATTTCCATTCTTTGGGTTAATCTTCTACACTCAAATTATGTCATGATATTATTATGTCCTATCTTGTATTTGTAGTTTCATTATGTGTACTTATAGTGAATACACATAATAGATCAATTTTATTTAAAAAAATATTTTTGTGAGGGACTTCGTCTCAATCTCCTTTCATTGAGGCATATTTGGTTTTATACACAACTTTCCTTTTTACGGTGTGTAAAACCCTTTGACTATTACGTTTATTCAAAAGGAATCTTTTTATAAGAAGTGTTTTACTAAACGACAAAAAAGAATGTTTTTCTTGTCGTACGTATGCGGCGACAACGACTTCTCCACCACCATGGCCATTACTTGGGTTTCGGCTTCCTCTATAAGCCATAACTTTTTTTAAATGAAAAATAAATACATTGTTTTAATTTTCTTTTATTTTGATATTGAAAATGGTTTTGAAAATGTTTTTTATATATCAATGTGTTGTATTGATATCTTGTGATTTTAATGTGGAAATGTTATGTTGCCTTTATGCTTGTTTTATGTGATACGATTTTGTTATGGTTTAGGATATGTTTAAACCTATTCATATGAGGAATGCATTGGAATTAATAAGTGACGGGTGGAGACCGCTATATCTCCTCGATGCATCGGTAGGTCTCATGAGGAAAACTAGTGTCTTGGCACGAGGCCTTGACAAAATCTTATTGTAGACTTGGCAAGAGGCCTTGGCTACGTGGTTATGATAGTCTGGCATTATGCATTCCATCATTATGAAAGTGGTTATTGATATTTCATGTGATTATCCGACCAGTAAAATATCCATGTGAATAAGTAAATGACATTATTTCATTTTACTTTTTCCATATTATGTTGAAGTTCAAGTTTAAAAGGCTTTTTTTAGTTACACATTGCCTTAAATGTTTATGTTTATTGATGAAAGCTTCCGCTATATTGTTATCCTTACTGAGCATCTGAGCTCAGTCCTTTCAATGTTTTAATATTTTCTAGGATGTGAAGAAATATTTTATGAATGACCTACAGGGATAGTCAGAAGAGGATATGAGTGTGTATAAGGCCCCAGCCTTAAACCTTACTTAATCTTGAGTTATTACAAGATTACACATTGAGGATCTTTTCGGGTTTAGAGTTTTAGAGAATTAGATCATAAAACTTGCATTACATTCCACATATAAACAAAGTGGTTACATAAATATAGTATTCTTCATTCCCATCAATGGAAACTCATTTAAAATAAAACTTGGATTATTTCTTGACACATCCTTGACTCTATCATCTTATCATGTACCTTTCCCTTGACCTGTGAAAAACATTTCAAAAACATGGGATGAGCATAAAAACTCAGTATGGGTTATAAAAAAACATGGAAAGGAACATGAATTCATATATACATAAGAATGAAATCATACTTTACCCATAAAACATAGGCACTTTGACATACCTCATAAAATCATGAATAAATCATAGAAATCATAAGACATAAAGGTAACTTGAGGCATTCATAACATTCTTACGTAGGGATTAACCCTCTTGGTTACGTTTGGAATACCCATCACAGTATATTTCCTAAAATCTCTTCGGATAAACCTTAACGTTTCACTCCTTCGAGTTACCCAATGCATTGGAGAGCTATAACGGGCTCACCCGCCCTTAGTTTATCACGGAACCACCCGTCTTCATAATAATGCCCAAGAACCATAACATAAGCATATCACATAAAACATGCATAAAGGAAACATAAAATTTCTACATTTCAATCACGAGATATCAATACAACACATTGATATAATAAAAACATTATTAAAACCATTTTCAATACCAAAGTAAAACATCGTTTTTATTTTTCGTTTTAAAAAAAAGTATGGCTTGTAGAGGAAGCCGAAACTCAAATAACGATCACGACGGCGGAGAAGTTGTTGTCGCTGCATACGTACGACAAAAACATTCCCTTTTTTCGTTTAGTAAACGCTTCGTATAAAAAAGATTCCTTTTGAATAAACGTAAAAGTCAAAGTGGTTTATACACCGTATAAAAGAAAGTTGTGTATAAAACAAAATATGCCTCAATGAAAGGGGATTGAGACGAAGTCCCGTACCTCGTATCCGACATGACCCAAACGTTCTTTAATCTCCTGAATAATAAACTTGAGTTAATCTATACTTTATTATGAATCTTTTTCAAGTTCATTATTCCTTTTATACCATGTTATGATCATCATGTAATCAGTTAAGTTAATAATGTTCATTTTGTCGGTATTTGGTTTTTAAGTCAAAAATAGACTTCTTACACTTACATGTTGTTAATTTGGTTAAAGGATCTTTTATCCAGAATGGTATTCATGATGTAGATATCATATATGTCATATATATCCAGTATATACATGCATTTATAATATTACATCACATTTAGAGGTAAAAAATGAAATGCACCGTTCATGGAGACGGTAAGCCGTACATACGCATGAACGCTACTTCCATTTCTATTTCATATTTTATAGAATGGAATCATAATGATATAAAGTTATATTATAATTCCAGTATAATATCATATATAATATCATAGTTCCATCCTTTATATGTCCCACATATGGTATTTAACGAATCAAATCACTTTGAGGGGGCGGTAGTCCGCACTTCCTAAAATGAAGATATCTTGTTTACCCACAATGGAAACCATAAAGGTATGCCCAAAATGAAAAAAAACAGAAGCTTAAGGAAAACATAAACATATTATATATCATATATAAAAATAGTGACATCATAATGGCCACCTTTGAAGGTGTTAAATGAGCATTGAACAATCATCGTTTCGGGAGGCTGAATTTCACCATCCACGGAAACTGTAGGTTCTTTAACCATTTGATGTAGTTGTGTGAGAGTGTAGCTCAAATATATCTTATAACAACATCCTAGTATATTGAAGATACTGGTGTTGTTACAAAATAATTAAATAAAAAGAGTTTAGGGGGTTGGAGAAGCAAAATAAAACAAATGAACATGAGAGAATGAATTACCTTTAAAAGTGTAACTCCTTTTGATTTGAGCCTAAAGGCTTCCTTTGAAAGGATTATGCCCAAAGGGAATCCTCTAGGATGAGGAGAGGGATGTGGATAGAGTAAATGGGCAGGGGTTGGCTGAGCCAAAGGCTTGAGGAGTGTGTGAAATGAGGTAGAGTTGGGGGCCTTTTATAAGAGGAGAGGATGGGCACTTTTGGAAAGTAAACAAATATTACTTTATTTGAAAATGTGTTTCGGTTTTAAAAGGTCCCACATTGATATAATTCGTGGATAAGGTGATAAGGGTTCGAAATCTACTCATCCAATTGGTTTTGGACATGTGTAGTTCATAGATTTTATATTATCTTTCCATTTTATTTAAATCGTCAAATAATGATGTCATCGCTGCATCATTATTATGTCTTAAATAATTTAATTTATTTGATGTCTAAAAATCATAAAAAACTACTATGATGTAGGAAATCGTTTTAGCTTTCCAATGACTATTTATAATAAAAAATATGATCTTTATAACCCCATGTAAAAATTGTTTTCGTAAAACATCTCTTGTTTGTGTCATTTTTACTTTAACATTTAATAAAAAGTTATTTATATCATTTCCAAACCAAAGTGTCTCCATGGGGTCCCCAAGTTGACCCATGGCTTGTCTTGGTCGGCCATGACACAACCAATAAGTTTGGGGCATGTGTCTAGGTCATTTCCTATAATTAAAGCATTATTTATACCTTAAACTACCCTAATTACCACTAATCGCGATTAAGAACTTAATAAGTTACTATTAACCAAAAAATTATTTTAATCTCAGTGAACCACATTTTATTTCTTAATGACAACCATGTATGTTGGATTTTCAAAATTCAATACACATTAGTGGTAAACATTCATTTAACTGAAAAATCAGTTTGCTTGATTACCACTTAGTGGTTTCACTATTCATCAAAAATTTAAGTTTTTCAGAAAATTACCAAAAATTCACCCTAAGCTATATTTGATATTCCGAATTCAAAAATGAAGTCTATTTAACAAAATTCAAATAATATAAGTCACATTAATTAATTTAATAATTAATTCCCGCTGCCAGAGCAAATAGCGTGTTTTTACAAAACAATAAGTATCAAAAGATTGACACCAGTTTAAGTCTAATTTAAAAGTGAAATTGATTCCAATGACCACCATTGGATAAAATGGTAAAAATATATTCTTATTTCACTTCAAAACCAATTCAAAACATAATCTAATCATATAAATAAATTAGATTAAAAAGCAGTTTTGATGTAAAATGCAGTATTTTTCACTATTCATTAAAAAATGAACATTGTCAGAAAAATACCAAAACTTCACACAATGTAAATTTTGATGTCCCAATCATAAAGAATAAGTTTATTTTGACAAACATATTTTATAAAATTGTCAAAAGATAGATTCAAAAATGGTTTTCCATTAAAAAGCAGTAAAACAATCTTTTAAGAATATTAGTTTATTCCATGCATACGATTGTATTTATTTTCATTTTAAGCCTCTATAACACTATCTTAATCATTAATAGACATAGATAAAAATATCTATTATTCATTACTTATTTGGGATGTTACATCCTTCCCCCCTTTAGAAAATTGCGTCCCCGCAATTTATTTACTTATGGAATAAATGGGGGTACTTATCCCTCATTGCATTTTCAGAATCCCATGTTGCCTCTTCAATCATGTGGTTTTTCCACAAAACCTTTACCTGCTTAATCACCTTATTCCGTAACACTTTCTCCCTGTGGTCAAGAATCTGGACCGGTTGTTCCTCATAAGATAGTTTCTCTTCCAACTGAACTACCTCTGGACTCAAAACATGAGATGGATCTGGCATATACTTTCTCAACATTGAAACTTGAAAAACATTGTGTACCTGAGATAAAATCGGAGGTAAATCCACTCGGTATGCAACTGATCCAACTCTCTCCAGAATTTCGTATGGTCCAATGAACGTTGGACTCAACTTTCCTTTCTTACCAAATCTCATCACACTTTTCCACGGAGAAACCTTGAGAAAAACATGATCACCTACCTCGAAGGATAGATCCTTCCTCCGGTTATCCGCATAACTCTTCTGCCTGCTCTGAGCTGTTCTCATGTGTTTCTGAATCAGCTGAACTTTTTCTGCCATCTCTTCTACCAATTCTGGTCCCATCAACTTTCTTTCACCCACTTCATCCCAGAAAGCTGGAGTTCGACACCGCTTCCCATATAATGCCTGAAATGGTGCCATCTGTATACTGGAATGAAAACTATTATTATATGAAAACTCAACCAAAGAAAGATGTTGGTCCCAACTTCCCTGATAATCCATAGAACAAGCTCATAGCATATCCTCCAATGTCTGAATTGTTCGTTCTGACTGCCCATCTGATTGAGGATGAAAAGCTGTACTAAAATTTAATTCAGTACCCAACGACTTCTGAAGGCCTTTCCAAAAGTTAGAAGTAAACCTGGGATCACGATCCGATACAATGGAGAGAGGAACACCATGTAACCTGACTATCTCTTTAAGATACAAACGGGAAAGTTGATCAAGAGAGAAAGTATCTCGTATAGCAAGGAAATGAGCAGATTTGGTCAAGCGATCAACAATAACCCAGATTGCATTATTACCTCGAGATGTCTTCGGTAATCCAACAACAAAGTCCATGGATATATTCTCCCATTTCCACTCTGGCACTGGTAAAGGCTGAAGCATCCCTTTCGGTAACTGTCGCTCTGCTTTAACCTGCTGACAAGTCAAACACTTTACAGTAAAATCAACAATATCTCTTTTCATTCCATCCCACCAGTAATAATCCCGCAGATCTCTATACATCTTAGTACTGCCCGGATGAACTGAAAACGGAGAACTATGAGCTTCACATAACAACTCTCTCTTCAACTGTGAATCACAAGGCACACACAATCTCTTCCCAAATCTCAAAACGCAATCATTATCAATGTAGAATTCAGGCAACTTACCTTTCTGAACCAGCTCTACCTTTTTCTTCAACTCACTGTCTTGTTTCTGTGCTTGCTTGATTCTATCTGATAGAGAAGATCTCACTGATACCTGAAACAAAACAGAAGGACTTCCTGCACCAACAACTTCTATGCCAAATTTCATCAAATCGTTAACCAAATTATCACGTTCCAAACGCAACATTGTTAATGAAACATTACTTTTTCGACTCAAAGCATCAGCCACTTTATTTGCTTTTCCCAGATGGTAATGAATTGTACAATCATAATCCTTGATTAATTCCATCCATCTCCTTTGTCTCATTTTTAACTCTTTCCAAGTGAATATATACTTTAAACTTTTGTGATCAGTATATATTTCACACTTTAATCCATAGAAATGATGCCTCCAAATTTTTAAAGCAAAAACAACAACAGCTAATTCCAAATCATGTGTAGGGTAATTTACCTCATGAGTTTTCAACTGTCGTGAAGCATAAGCAATTACCTGATCATTCTGCACTAGGACGCAACCAAGTCCTTTCAATGAAGCATCACTGTATATAACAAACTCACCATTCCTGGAAGGTAGTGCCAAAACTGGAGCATTCACCAATCTTCTTTTCAATTCCGGAAAACAATCATCACATTATTTTGTGCAGATAAACTTAACACCCTTCCGAGTTAGCTTAGTCATTGGACTAGATAACCATGAAAAATTTCTAACAAACCTTCGGTAATAGCCCGCCAAACCAAGGAAGCTACGAATCTCGGTTACATTTGTGGGTCTTGGCCATTCTTCCACAACTTTTGTTTTTGCAGGATCAACAGTTATTCCATCATTAGAAACAATGTGACCAAGGAAAGAAATTTGTTGCAACCAAAACTCACACTTGCTGAATTTCCCATACAGTTTCTTTTCTTTTAAGGTTTGCAAGATAACCCTTAAATGTCTTTCATGCTCCTCTTTACTTTTATAAAACACCAAAATATCATCAATAAAAACAACCAACATCTTTCACCTGAGTCAACTGAGCCATCACTGCAACAAACTGTTTAGTACTGATTCTGACCATCTCAGGATACTGATTTGAAAGGTCATTTCCCTCTGTATGCCTTCCCAGAAAAGCTGTTCTGTTTCCTCTATGAGAAACCATTCTTAACAAACATGACTTAGATGAAGCAACATGGTAATCATTAAATTCTATATCATTTTGAAAAAAAAATATTTTTGGATAATCATTTAATATAATTCTAACTCCTAAATTTATCTAAACCGACCTTTGATACCAACTATAAGGCCCCAGCCTTAAACCTTACTTAATCTTGAGTTATTACAAGATTACACATTGAGGATCTTTTCAGGTTTAGAGTTTTAGAGAATTAGATCATAAAACTTGAATTACATTCCACATATAAACAAAGTGGTTACATAAAGATAGTATTCTTCATTCCCATCAATGGAAGCACATTTAAAATAAAACATGGATTATTTCTTGACACATCCTTGACTCTATCATCTTATCATGTACCTTTCCCTTGACCTGTGAAAAACATTTCAAAAACATGGGATGAGCATAAAAACTCATTATGGGTTATAAAAAAAACATGGAAAGGAACATGAGTTCATATATACATAATAATGGAATCATACTTTACCCATAAAACATAGGCACTTTTACATACCTCATAAAATCATGAATAAATCATAGAAATCATAATACATAAAGGTAACTTGAGGCATTCATAACATTCTTACGTAGGGAGTAACCCTCTTGGTTACGTTTGGAATACCCATCACAGTATATTCCCTAAAATCTCTTCGGAGAAACCTTAAAGTTTCACTCCTTCGCGTTACCCAATGCATTGGAGAGCTATAACGGGCTCACCCGCCCTTAGTTTATCACGGAACCACCCGTCTTCATAATAATGCCCAAGAACCATAACATAAGCATATCACATAAAACATGCATAAAGGAAACATAAAATTTCCACATTTCAATCACGAGATATCAATAAAACACATTGATATAATAAAAACATTATTAAAACCATTTTCAGTACCAAAGTAAAACATGGTATTTATTTTTCGTTTTAAAAAAAAGTATGGCTTGTAGAGGAAGCCGAAACTCAAATAACGATCACGACGGCGGAGAAGTTGTTGTCGCCGCATACGTACGACAAAAACATTCCCTTTTGTCTTTTAGTAAACGCTTCGTATAAAAAAGATTCCTTTTGAATAAACGTAAAAGTCAAAGGGGTTTATACACCGTATAAAAGAAAGTTGTGTATAAAACAAAATATGCCTCATTGAAAGGGGATTGAGACGAAGTCCCATACCTCGTATCCGACTTGACCCGACCGTTCTTTAATCTCCTGAATAATAAACATGAGTTAATCTCTACTTTCTTATGAATCTTTTTCATGTTCATTATTCCTTTTATACCATATTATGAACATCATGTAATCAGTTAAGGTAATAATGTTCATTTTGTCGGTATTTGGTTTTTAAGTCAAAAATAGACTTCTTACACTTACATGTTGTTAATTTGGTCAAAGGTTTATTATATCCAGAATGTTATTCATGATGTAGATATCATATATGTCATATATATCCATTACATACATGCATTTATAATATTACATCACATTTAGATGTAAGAAATGAAATGCACCGTTCATGGAGACGGTAAGCCGTACGTATGCATGAACGCTACTTCCATTTCTATTTCATATTTTATAAAATGGAATCATAATGATATAAAGGTATATAATAATTCCATTATAATATCATATATAATATCATAGTTCCATCCTTTATATGTCCCACATATGGTATTTAATGAATCAAATCACTTTGAGGGGGCAGTAGTCCGCACTTCCTAAAATGAAGATATCGTGTTTACCCATAATGGAAACCATAAAGGTATGCCCAAAATGAAAAAAACAGAAGATTAAGGAAAACATAATCATATTATATATCATATATAAAAATAGTGACATCATAATGGCCACCTTTGAAGGTGTTAAATGAGTATTGAACAATCATCGTTTCGGGAGGCTGAATTTCGCCATCCACGGAAACCGTATGTTATTTAACCATTTGATGTAGTTGTGTGAAAGTGTAGCTCAAATATATCTTATAACAACATCCTAGTATATTTAAGATACTGGTGTTGTTACAAAAGAAGTAAATAAAAAGAGTTTAGGGGGTTGGAGAAGCAAAATAAAACAAATAAACATGAGAGAATGAATTACCTTTAAAAGTGTAACTCCTTTTGATTTGAGCCTAAAGGCTTACTTTGAAAGGATTATGCCCAGAGGGAATCCTCTAGGATGAGGATAGGGATGTGGAGAGAGTAAATGGGCAGGGGTTGGCCGAGCCAAAGGCTTGAGGAGTGTGTGAAATGAGGTAGAGGTGGGGGCCTTTTATAAGAGGAGAGGAGGGGCACTTTTGGAAAGTAAACAAATATTACTTTATTTGAAAATGTGTTTCGGTTTTAAAAGGTCCCACATTGATATAATTCGTGGATAAGGTGATAAGGGTTCGAAATACACTCATCCATTTGGTTTTGGACATGTTTAGTTCATAGATTTTATATTATCTTTCCATTTTATTTAAATCATCAAATAATGATGTCATCGCTGCATCATTATTATGTCATAAATAAATTAATTTATTTATTGTCTAAAAATCATAAAAAAAATACTATGATGTAGGAAATCTTTTTAGATTTCCAATGACTATTTATAATAAAAAATATGATCTTTATAACCCCATGTAAAAATTGTTTTCATAAAACATTTCTTGTTTGTGTCATTTTTACTTTAACATTTAATAAAAAGTTATTTATGTCATTTCCAAACCAAAGTGTCTCCATGGGGTCCCCAAGTTGACCAATGGCTTGTATTGGTCGGCCATGACACAACCAATAAGGTTGGGACATGTGTCTAGGTCATTTCCTATTATTAAAGCATTATTTATACCTTAAACTACCCTAATTACCACTAATCGCGATTAAGAACTTAATAAGTTACTATTCCCCAAAAAATTATTTTAATCTCATTGAACCACATTTTACTTCTTAATGACAACCATGTATGTCGGATTTTCAAAATTCAATACACATTAGTGGTAAACTTTCATTTAACTGAAAAATCAGTTTGCTTGATTACCACTTAGTGGTTTCACTATTCATCAAAAATTTAAGTTTTTCAGAAAATTACCAAAAATTCACCCTAAGCTATATTTGATATTCCGAATTCAAAAATGATGTCTATTTTACAAAATTCAAATCATATAAGTCACATTAATTAATTTAGTAATTAATTCCCACTGCCAGAGCAAATAGCGTGTTTTTACAAAACAATAAGTATCAAAAGATTGACACCAGTTTAAGTCTAATTTCAAAGTGAAATTGATTCCAATGACCACCATTGGATAAAATGGTAAAAATATATTCTAATTTCACTTCAAAACCAATTCAAAACATAATCTAATCATATAAATAAATTAGATTAAAAAGTAGTTTTGATGTAAAATGCAGTATTTTTCACTATTCATAATAAAATGAACATTGTCAGAAAAATACCAAAAATTCACACAAGGTAAATTTTGATGTCCCAATCATAAAGAATAAGTTTAGTTTGACAAACATATTTTATAAAATTGTCAAAATATAGATTCAAAAATGGTTTGCCATCAAAAGGTAGTAAAACAATCTTTTAAGAATATTAGTTTATTCCATGCATAAGATTGTATTTATTTTCATTTTAAGCCTCTATAACACTATCTTAATCATTAATAGACATAGATAAAAATATCTATTATTCATTACTTACTTGGGATGTTACAGTGTGGACTATGGAGACTTTGTTATTGTAGATTTTCACTTTATGATGTAATGTAACATTTATGAATGTATCTAGTGTTTCCAAGGCTACTAAACTAATCAGTCTATCGAGACATGATCTTTTGTGATCATGCCAATGTTACGAAGTAATTCACTGACTATGGGTAACTGGGGTCGGGGAATTACAGTGTTTTGGTTGTCACTTTTTGGGGTAAGGACATGGTATAGGAGTTTTTGAAAGAGAATTTACTCATACCACCTATATGATTTGGGTTTTCTATTTATTTATTATTTTCTCTTGTCCCTAGTATATGTATTTACATTACTATATATATAGAAAAAATTCTACTTATAAAATATTATATTCCTACATTATTGGATTTTGTTTATATTTTTTCAGTAGTTAGTTTATAATTATCTTCATGAACATTATTTCGATATTCTTATGTCATAAAAATTAAATATAAAGTGTTATAGGCCTCCCAATTTACTATGATTAAAACGTTTCACCTTGTATGATGTTTATAGATTATGTGGGGGTGCGCATAAGGAAAAGTGGTTATCAGTTTTTGTTTTTTATGAGGGAACTTGGATCAGGATATCCCGAAGGTGTATCAGAGGGGTTAATTATTACATTATCATACTTTTTTTATTTTTAAGACAAGATACTATGAATATTTCAAAACTTGGTAAATATCATGTGTTTTGAAATGGCCAACCAACACCTGGGGGAAGACCCAAATTTCAATGGATGGAATTACAATTTATATTATTTACTATTATAGTTTATTCTTGTTTCACGTTTTGTGATTGTCCACATTTTCTATGTTTAATGATTTTTGAGATATCTACTAATGGATTGGTAATAAATTAATGAACATTTGTTCATAAATTATTATAAGAATATCTGGACCTACATATCATCAATATGAATTCTCATGCATTTTTTATTTAATGTATTCATTATTGACTACGTTGATTGAATGGTTTCTATAAATATGAATTCTATCATGACTTATAAGGAACAAATTTTTAACATAATGAATCATTATCAACATAAATAATTTTATTCCATATATATTTATGATGGATATTTTATAAACAAATTTTAATATAATTAAATCCTGGCATTGAAGGATTCATTAGTTTATTGTGAATAGTTTGAGTTATACTGATTACCAATTATAACATTTAATTATGAATACCTTGTAAAATGGGAAAAATAATTCATATAACCAAACCAATAATTTGTGTGATATTTAAATGATAATCATTTTGTAGTGATGTTTATTTTGTCGAAATTTATTGATTGTTTCTTCCATAAATAGAAAATGAAATTATATTTAACTAAATGAATATATATGGACCTTCTATATTATTCATCTAGAAGAAAATTTGGTTTTCAATAAATTTCTATATTATTTATAATTTATTGAGTGTTGCAGAATTTGTTTTGAATTTCTACACATATAAATAAAAATAGGATTTCATGAACCGAACATTTTATGTTAATAATTACATTACATGTCTTGGTATTTAACCCCTTTGGGATATATTTATTTAAAATGGGATGCTTATTTAAAGTTTCCATAAACACTCATAAAATTTTACATTTCATTGAATGGTAGAATATGACATAACAAATTCCATTAAAATTATAAAATTCCATATCAGTTTTTTTGAATTTATTTATATGAGGTGTTAATTAATTAAATATTTAATTTCAAACTAAAGTGTGTCATCCTCTATAAAGTCAGATTTAAATTATCATTAATTGAGACCAATTTTTATATCTTTGTAACACCCCAAGATTTCATAGTGTGTTATTTCTTCAAAATAATACAAAAACATGCACTACACGCAACACCGAGTTCAAGGACTCCATGACTTACCAAACAAGCCGTTCAAAAGAGGTTATAAATAGTATTAACTAAATTTTAAACTTTATATAATCCTTATAATTTTAGAATCCATATTACGAGTTTCTTAGACATAATGTAAGAACAAATTCATTTTCAGTATTGCACTTTTACCAACTTTTAATAGTGAACCCTTTTTAAATACAATATTTTAAACTTTTTGACTAAATGGGGACATCAAAAATTTTAAAATGAAACATCCCAAGCTTCCACAGTACGCTTTCCTTTGAATAATACAGTAGCGTGTGTTGTACGCAACTTCGAGTTCTAACACACACCACAACCAATCAAACTAGCCGTTATGAATAGTAATACCTACTTTTTGAAATTATATATATTTTATATTTCAAAATGGACTTCATTTTTGGATTTGGAATATCGAATTTATCCTAAGGTGAAATTTTGGTACTTTTCGGATAACATTAATATTTTGATGAATAGTGAAAATTACTAAATTTTAATTAAAAACAACTTTTTTAATTAAAATAATTAATAGTGATAAATTATGAATTTGAGTGGTTTTAAAGTATATTTAGAATATATTTTTACCATTTAATACAATGTTGGTCATTGGACATAATTTTACAATTAAACCGGACATAAACAAGTGTCAATCTTTTGATAGTTATTATCTCTTAAAAACACGCTCTTTGTTTTAACAACATGAATTAATTTTAAATTAATTTCTGCCACTTCTGTGTTTTGAATTTGGAAAAATGGATTCCATATTTGGAATGAGGATGTTCAAATTGTGTAAATTGGTAACTTTTATTTTTAGACATTTTGAATAATTATTTCGGTAAATATTTTATTTATCATGGTTAAGGGTAAATCCGGTAAATAAGGGTTAAAAAATAATATTATAATAATACTAAATTACCCTAAAACGTGTCCTAGCCTTATTTGTTGAAACAGGTTCGACCATAGGCATATTTGGGTCGATTTTGGGACCCCATGGAGCCACTTGTAGTTGATAGGGACACTTAATTTTAATTAAGTTAAAATGAATACAAAAATGACACAGGCACATATCTTTTCGCAAAACAATTTTTACATATCGTTATATATGTTGGATGTTAGACTATAAATATTCATTAGAAATATAAAAAGATTTCCTAGATAATGATATTTTATTTTTAATTTTTTAAGATTATATAATTTAACTTATGACACAATGATGATGCAGTAATTACCATAATAGTGAAAATTTAAAATAATTGATATTATAAATAACCAAATAAATATAATTTGAGACTTTTAATGAATTAAAATAATTTTATAGGATAATATGACATATTAGGATTGATTTAATTAACTTTTTTGATGTAATAATTCTGTTAGGAGTTTCACAAAAATCAACTATTGAATAGTGTCAAAATTGACATAAAAGAGTTTTTTAAACAAATATTATATTATTAATTGATATTAAATTCCTAAAAATCTAAGGTTCGGCCAAGAGAATTATCTCATAATAGGTGTATTATTAATGGAACACTTGGGGGTCGCTTGGATGTATATAGTATTTTTATTAACCATATAATATAAAAATACAAAGAGATATTGTAAAAGTGAAACTAATTAACTTAGAGTTAATACTTAAAGATAAGGTTAATATAAGTACCCAAACCTGTCTAAATTCTATTGGATGAGTGTTTTTAGACCTATCCCCACCTTAACCTTTGAATAATAAACTTTTTATCCATTAGAAACCGAATATAAATATATTATAAATTAATATTTCTATATTTTCCAAAGGTGCCCCTCACCCCTCTTATAAAAGGGCACTACTCCTTCTCATTTCTTGACACCTTAAAAGCCTTTTGGTTCGGCCAAACTCTGCCAAATACTCTCCCATATTTCCTCACTAAAACCTATAGGCCTTAGTTTGATCAGAAATCCAACCTAAGGAGCCCTTTTGATCAAATCAAAAGGAAGAACCCGAAGAAGAGGTAATGTTTTCACCACCCCTTTTCAAGTTCCTTTCTTCCTCCACTTCTTCTTTATTTGTTATTATCATTCTAAAATAATAACTCCAGTATCTTATATATACTGTGATGTTATTATAGATATGTTACAACCATATTCAGTATTCTATCCACCCTTTGAATAACATGTCACCATACGTGCGTACGTACGGCTTACCGTCTCCATGTCGTGGTGTAATTGTTTTTCAATATATTATTATTTGGATGGGTATAATAATGATGTGTAACTCATGTAAATAATAAATATAACATGTTAATGATTATATATATATATGATATACCATCCATTTATATATTATTTTAATATCAAAAGAATGATATTGTCGCTCGTGCGTACGTACGGACTACCATCTCCACGAACGCGATGAGATTCATTCTCCATTGTATCCATTAAAGTATAATTATCATTTGATGATTTAAAAATGATGTTTACGGACTTGTTATCATTATGGATATGAATAAAATACAACCTATCGATAACAAACACGGCTTATGTAACAAAATATATAAAATAAAACGAGTAAGTTAACACTCGAAACGACGATAATTCAAAGATATTATTAACAAATCAATGTTAAAAGATCATATATGATATCATATTACTATATATCATTATTTTATAATTTAATAACAATTATTTCACCATTATACAGGAGGTTAACCTACCCCAACCAAGGAAAAGTACAAGTTAAGGGTTATTTCCCAATCTCTTCATTATCCGAGGTTGTTTATATGTAATAATCTACTGGGATCTCTTTATCATCCACATCCATGTTTCATAAAAATGTATTTCAAAACATTTTTACTATTTACAAGAATATGGGTTAAAGTCATTTAAACCCTTGTTTGAAATTTTATAAGAGGTTTATAAAGGAATCTTTCCGTCGTTTTCCAAACAAGGTTCTTTTTAACCTTTTCGACAAATTTACGGTAAGAATGTTTTTTTTAACATATACGGTGGGTGAGGCCATTTTTCGCCATTATAAAATCGTCGAAGCTTCCCCTACAATCTTATAAGAATATTTTCAAAGAAAAGGTTTTATTTTATAAATATATGACTGTTAAATGATTTCAAAATAGAAAGAGATATTTCTCTAAAAAGAGTTTTGATTTCATCTATGTCAACATCCTTTGATGGATTTTACACATATTTGAAGTTGATTTATTATGATACAAAAATTCTATATTGTATTGAAGGTTTTGTGATATGCTTGAATGTGGATGTCCAATTTTTATACCAATCATGGTTTAAGGTGAATGTATTGACCTTTCGTTTGCTAGTTTTAATACAAATGTTTACGTTATGTTTAAACCTTTTCATATGGGAATGCATTGGACTTAATATGTGACCGGTGGAGCCCGCTATAGCTCCTCGATGCATCGGTAGGTCTCATGAGACAAACTAGTGTCTTGGCACAAGGACTTGACAAATTATTATTTGTAGTCTTGGCACGATGCCTTGGCTATGTGGTTATAATAGTCTGGCATTATGCATTCCATCATTATGAAAGTGGTTATTGATATTGCATGTGATTATTCGATTAGTAGAATATCCATGTGAATAAGTAAATGTAATTATTTCATTTTTCTTTTTCCATACAATGTTTAATTTCAAGTTTAAAAGGCTTTTGTTTTAGTTATACATTGCCTTAAATGTTTATGCTTATTTTTGAAAGTTTCCGCTATATTGTTATCCTTACTTGGCATTTGATCTCACCCCTTTTCTATGTTTTATTTTTCCCAGGATGTGAAGAAGTAAGTTATAAATGACCTGCTGGGATAGTATGTGGGGATATGAGTGTGGAATATGGAGACTATGTTATTGAAGTAGTTTTTCACTTTGTGATGTAATGTAAAACTTTATGAATATATCTAGTGTTTCCAAGGCTACTCAACCAATCGGTCTTTCGAGATTTGATCTTTCTTGTGATAATGCCAATGTAATGTAATAATTCACCGACTCTGGGTAACTAGGGTCGGGGCATTACAGTTGGTATCAGAGGAAGTTTAGTACAAACCTTGGAAGCTAGATTTAGATAAACTCTGATTAGAGCACATAGATTTAAGATGGAATTTGAGGATTAGTATAGAAGAACTTCCTAGAATTTTCGTATTGTAGAGATTTTGTGAGTTTTCTGAGCAATACATCCCTGTCTGGATACGAGCAGGTAGAGGCGGCTCTGGAATAGATGTACCTAGGGGTAAAACCCAAAAACACCGCTTTGAGCTAGACTCGAACGGGAACTGGTGCACGAAAATGGGCCTTGCTGCACTCTTGGTTACGACACTCCCGGGGGATATGCTTTTGATAATTTTCATTTTCTTTACAAACCATTATGAAGGGTTTATGTGGATTTACTTCCTCAATGGAGAAATTTTTATGATTATGGATTATATCCAAAAACTATTTAATTTATGTTATGTGTCTTACAAGTTTGGGATTAGGTATTGTTATTTATAAACTAATCTAGTGTATTCCATTGTTTAGAAATGATGCCCAGTAGAAGGAATGAGAACTCCCGCAATGCACATGATCTAAAGAGAAAGAAGGATCATATCTTTCATGGTCTTAAGCTAGAATTTATAAGAGAAATAGTCTCCCATGTATTATCATCATATGAAGAAATAATATCATGTGTTGATAAGATAAGTAAATATTTTACTGAGTCCTATTCTTTTGAAGGGAAGAAAGAGAAGAATAGGATGAAAGAGAGAACGATGGATAAAGGGAAGAGGGAAAATAAGAATTTTCCCATATGTGATAACTGTGGTAAGAAACACCCTGGAACTTATCTGAAAGGAATGGGAGTTTGTTATAATTGTGGAGGAAAAGGGCACAAAGTACGTGACAGCAAGGGTAAAAAAATGGTTTCAAATGTACAATGCTTCATTTGCAAGGAGATTAGACACTACACGAACCTATGTCCCAGTCATCAGACTATGCCGCAAATGATTCTATTGGATAATAATCAAGTTATGATACTACCACAGATGAATAGGAATGATTAGAGTTCTTATGTTGATTATGTAATTTGAGTGTTGTATCAACAATGTATTTGGTATAATAATTATGGAGTATATAAGGATTGTACTGCAGTACTATTTTATTAAGGACTTGAGATTGTGTGGAACAAAGAAAAGTGACTCAATAGCAGGTTAAAATTTGGAAAATATATGGTTGAGAGAAAGATAAACCATTATATGTTTCTGATACCGAGGTAATGATTTTTGAATAATACATGATTGATTTGGATAAATTATATTGGATATTCTTGACTACCTTGAAGATGATTAATGATTTGTATATTCCATCATTATTGGGGTTTAAAACATTTTTGGATTGATGAAGTATATCCGGCATTCTATATAGAATAAAGGAGCATGAATGTAATCAAAAAGTATTATGGTAATTCAAGATGTTTCAGTGTTTTAAAAGAATACATGATGAAGGTATTCATATGCTATTATGGGGTAAAAAAAATCTACATTAAGTTTACCTTCCTTATAAATATTGTACTGTGAGATTGGACAGAAGTATTTTGGATAAATTCTAGTTTGAGATTAATTTTTGATTTCCATAAAAGGAAAACCCAGAGGTCAGGCAGCAACCCGTCGCGACCGGCAAGGCCGCGAGACTTGAACCCGCAACCGAAGGGCGACAAGGGTGTATCACCTACCACTGCCCCACGAGATGTCCTGGATTAAATAATGTAGTTTTTTTAAAAGATCTGGTAGATGAATTATAAATTCATTTATTTTGGAACCCTGTACAAAGAGTATAAATAGAATTTTTTTTATGAGTGAAAGATGAGTTTGTGGTAGAAATTTATAAATGGATAAAACTCTAATTATAAAGTAAGAATATCTCCTTATGATCTTATCCAATCTCATAAATAAATTCTTCAACATTAAGAAAATGAACTTGGAACAAAAATGTTGTCCTAGATGGTACCTTAAATCATCACTAATTTATGGCTTTGGGATTGTTGGCCTTTTCATAGCCATGTTCTCTACCACTCTCCATCTGATAATTGATGGTTATATTTCTCTTCCATATCCTTATTTTCCAACATGGAACCCTAGTATGTTTTATTTTCGGTAATCTTCATACTTTCCACTCTTTATTTTAAATAGAGGCCTCATTAATTCATTTTTCGATGTGGGATTTCAACTAAGATATTTTGAAACATCAAAAATGTGTTATCCTAATACCTCCTGTTTTGTTGAATCAATGGTATTTTAAATCATCGTAGATTGATGAATTTAAGGACCTCAATTATAAAGTTGTTTGTGATTGATGACCTAAATCACTACCTATAAATATTTATGTTTTTCCTCCAATTATATGTCTCTAATTGCCACCAATGTACTCCTAATCTAGATCATAATTTGGTGGTTACCCTTTCATTTCTATTTTCCTCATATTAAGACTAAATTTTAGTAACCCAATTTCCGATGTGGGTTTTCCCACAAAGATATTTTTTACTTTCAACCTTTTATTTTCGAAGAACAATTTCAAATTACGATGACGCAATTTATTGAAGTAGGGGAGAATGTAACACCCCAAGATTTCATAGTGTGTTATTTCTTCAAAACAATAAAATAACTTGCACTACACGCAACACCGAGTTCAAGCACTCCATGACATACCAAACAAGCCGTTCAAAAGAGGTTATGAATAGTATTAACTAAATTTTAAACTTTATATAATCCTTATAATTTTAGAATCCATATTATGATTTTCGTAGACATAATGTAAGAACAAATTCATTTTCAGTATTGCACTTTTACCAACTTTTAATAGTGAACCCTTTTTAAATACAATATTTTAAACTTTTTGACTAAATGGGGACATCAAAAAATTTAAAATGAAACATCCCAAGCTTCCACGGTACGCTTTCCTTTGAATAATATAGTAGCGTGTGTTGTACACAACTTTGAGTTCTAACACACACCACAACCAATCAAACTAGTCGTTATGAATAGTAATACCTACTATTTGAATATATATATATTTTATATTTCAAAATGGACTTCATTTTTGGATTCGGAATATTGAATTTAGCCTAAGGTGAAATTTTGGTACTTTTCGGATAACTTTAATATTTTGATGAATAGTGAAAATTACTAAATTTTAATTAAAAACAACTTTTTAAATAAAAATAATTAATAGTGAGAAATTATGAATTTGAGTGGTTTTAAAGTATATTTAGAATATATTTTTACCATTTAATACAATTTTGGTCATTGTACATAATTTTACAATTAAACCGGACATAAACAAGTGTCAATCTTTTGATAGTTATTATCTCTTAAAAACACGCTTTTTGTTTTAACAACGGGAATTAATTTTAAATTAATTTCTGCCACTTCTGTGTTTTGAATTTGGAAAAATGAATTCCATTTTTGGAATCAGGATTTTAAAATTGTGTAAATAGGTAACTTTTATTTTTATACATTTTGAATAATTACTTCGGTAAATATTTTATTTTCCATGGTTAAGGGTAAATACGGTAAATAAGGGTTAAAAAATAATATTATAATAGTACTAAATTACCCTAAAACGTTTCCTAGCCTTACTTGTTGATACATGTTCGACCATAGCCATCTCTGGGTCGATTATGGGACCCCATGGAGCCACTTGTAGTTGATAGGGACATTTAATTTTAAATATGTTAAAATGAATACAAAAATGACACAAGCATATATCTTTTAGCAAAACAATTTTTAAATTGGGTTATATATGTTGGATGTTCGACTATAAATATTAATTAGAAAGCTAAAAAGATTTCCTAGATAATGATATTTTATTTATAATTTTTAGAGATTAAATAATTTAACTTATGACACAATGATGATGTAGTAATTTAAATAATAGTGAAAATTTAAAATAATCGATATTATAAATACCCAAATAAATATAATTTGAGACTTTTAATGAATTAAATTAATTTTATAGGATAATATGACATATTAGTATTGATTTAATTAACTTTTTTTTAAGTAATAATTCTGATAGGAGTTTCACAAAAATCAACTATTGAATAGTGTCAAAATTGACATAAAAGAGTTTTTAAAACAAATATTATATTATTAATTGATATTAAATTCATAAAAATCTAAGGTTCAGCCAAGAGAATTATCTCATAATAGGTGTATTATTAATGGACCACTTGGGGGTCTCTTGGATGTATATAGTATGTTTATTAACCATATAATATAAAAATACAAAGAGACATTGTAAAAGTGAAACTAATTAACTTAGAGTAAATACTTAAAGATAAGGTTAATAAAAGTACCCAAACCTGTCTAAATACTATTGGTTGAGTGGTTTTATACCTATCCCTACCTTAAACTTTGAATAATAAACTTTTGAGCCATTAGAAACCTAATATGAATTTATTATAAATTAATATTTCTTGATTTTCCAAAGGTGCCCCTCACCCCTCTTATAAAAGGGCACTCCTACTTCTCATTTCTTCACACCTTCAAAGCCTTTTTGTTCGGCCAAAATCTGCCCAAGTACTCTCAAAACTTCCTTCACTACAACCTAGAGGCATTATTTGGATCAGAAAGCCAACCTATGGAGCCCTTTTGATCAAATCAAAAGGAAGAACCCGAAGAAGCGGTAATGTTTTCACCACCCCTTTTCAAGTTCCTTTCTTCCTCCACTTCTTCTTTCTTTGTTATTACCATTCTAAAATAATAACTATTGTATCTTATATATACTGTGATGTTATTATAAATATGGTACAACCATATTCAGTATTATATCCACCCTTTGAATAACATGTCACTATACGTGCGTATGTACGGCTTACCGTCTCCACGTCGTGGTGTAATTGTTATTCAATATATTATTATTTGGATGGGTATAATAATGATATGTAACTCATGTAAATAATAAATATAACATGTTAATTATTCTGTATATATGATATACCATCCATTTATATATTATTTTAATATCAAAAAAATGATATTGTCGCTCGTGCGTACGTACGAACTACTGTCCCCACGAACGCGATGAGATTCATTCTCCATCGTATCCATTAAAGTATAATTTTCATTTGATGATTTAAAAATGATGTTTAAGGACTTGATATAATTATGGATATGAATAAGATACAACCTATCCATAACAAACACGGCTTATGTAACAAAACATATAAAAGAAAATGACTAAGTTAACACCCGAAATGACGATAATTCAAAGATATTATTAACAAATCAATGTTAAAAGATAATATATGATATCATATTACTATATATGATTCTTTTATAATTTAATAACAATTATTTCACCATTATACAGGATGTTAACCTACCCCAACCAAGTAAAAGTACAAGGTAAGGCTTATTTCACAATCTCTTCATTATCTGAGGTTGTTTATACGTAATAATCTACTGGGATCTCTTTATCATCCAAATCCATGTTTCTTAAAAATGTATTTCAAAACATTTTTACTGTTTACAAGAATATGGGTTAAAGTCATTTATACCCTTGTTTGACTTTTTATAAGAGGTTTATAAAGGAATATTTCCGTCATTTTCCAAACAAGGTGCTTTTTAATCTTTTCGACAAAATTAAGGTAAGAATGTTTTTTTACAATATACGGCGGGTGAGGCTATTTTCCGCCATTATAAAATCATCGAATCTTCCCTTACAAGCTTATAAGAATTTTTTCAATGAAAATGTATTATTTTATAAATATATGACTCTTAAATGATTTCAAAATAGAAAGAGATATTTCTCTAAAAGGAGTTTTGATTTCATCTATGTCAACATCCTTTGATGGATTTTACGCTTATTTGAAGTTGATTTGTTATGATACAAAACTTCTATATTGTATTGAAGGTTTTGTGATATGTTTGACTATGGATGTCCTATTTTTATACCAATCATGGTTTAAGTTGAAAGTATTGACATTTCGTATGCTAGTTTTAATACGAATGTTTATGTTATGTTTAATCCTTTTTATATGGGAATGCATTTGACTTAATATGTGACGGGTGGAGCGCTCTATAGCTCCTCGATGCATCGGTAGGTCTCATGAGACAAACTAGTGTCTTGGCACAAGGCCTTGAAAAAATATTATTTGTAGTCTTGGCACGAGGCCTTGCCTATGTGGTTATGATAGTCTGGCATTATGTATTCCATCATTATGAAAGTGGTTATTGATATTGCATGTGATTATTCGATTAGTAGAATATCCATGTGAATAAGTAAATGGCATTATTTCGTTTTTCTTTTTCCATACTATGTTGAAGTTCAAGTTTAAAAGGCTTTTGTTTTAGTTATACATTTCCTTAAATGTTTATGTTTATTTTTGAAAGTTTCCGCTATATTTTTATCCTTACTGGGCATTTGAGCTCACCCCTTTTCTATGTTTTATTTTTCCCAGGATGTGAAGAAGTAAGTTATGAATGATCTGTAGGGATAGTATGTGGGGATATGAGTGTGGAATATGGAGAATATGTTGTTGAAGTAGTTTTTCACTTTGTGATGTAATGTAAACTTTTATGAATATATCTACTGTTTCCAAGGCTACTAAACCAATCGGTATTTCGAGATTTGATATTTCTTGTGATCATGCCAATGTAATGTAATAATGCACCGACTCTGGGTAACTAGGGTCAGGGCGTTATAGTTAGTATCAGAGGAATTTTAGTACAAACCATGGAATCTAGATTTAGATAAACTCTGATTAGAGCACATAGATTTAAGATGGACTTTGAGGATTCGTATAGAAGAACTTCCTAGAATTTTGGTATTGTAGAGATTTTGTGAATTTTCTAAGCAATACATCCCTGTCTGGATACGAGCAAGTAGAGGGGGCTCTGGCACAGATGTACCTAGGGGTAAAACCCGAAAACACCGCGTTGAGCTAGACTCGAACAAGAACTGGTGCATGACAACGGGCCTTGCTGCAGTCTTGGTTATGACACTACCGGGGGATATGCTTAGGATAATTATCATTTTCATTAAAAACCATTATGAAGGGTTTATGTGGATTTACTTCCTCAAAGGAGAAATTTTTATGATTATGGATTATATCCCTAAACTATTTAATTTATGTTATGTGTCTTACAAGTTTGGGATTAAGTATTGTTATTCATAAACTAATCTAGAGTATTCCATTGTTTAGAAATGACGCCCAGTAGAAGGAATGGGAACTCCAGCAATGCACATGATCCAAAGAGAAAGAAGGATCATATCATTCATGGTCTTAAGCCAGAATTTATAAGAGAAATAGTCTCCCATGTATTATCATCATATGAAGAAATAATATCATGTGTTTATAAGATAAGTAAAGATTTTACTGAGTCCTATGGCTTTGAAGGGAAGCAAGAGAAGAAAGGGATGGTAGGGAGAACGATGGATAAAGGGAAGAGGGAAAATAAGAATTTTCCCATATGTGATAACTATGGGAAGAAACACCCTGGAACTTGTCTGAAAGGAATGGGAGTTTGTTATAAGTGTGGAGGAAAAGGGCACAAAGTACGTGACTGCAAGGGTAGGAAAATGGATTCAAATGTACAATGCTTCATATGCAATGAGTTTGGACACTACGCGAACCTATGTACCAGTTATCAGACTATGCCGCAAATGATGCTATTGGATAATAATGAAGTTATGATACTACCACAGATTAAGAGGAATGATTAGAGTTCTTATGTTGATTATGTCATTTGAGTGTTGTATCAACAATGTATTTGGTATAATAATTATGGAGTATATAAGGATCGTACTGCGGTACTATTTCATTAAGGACTTGAGATTGTGTGGAACAAAGAAAAGTGACTCAATAGCAGGTTAAATTTTTGGAAAATATATGGTTGAGAGAATGATAAACCATATTATGGTTCTGATACCGAGGTAATGATTTTAGAATAATACATGATTGATTTGGATAAATTATATTGGATATTCTTGACTACCTTGAAGCTGATTAATGATTTTTATATTCCATCATTATTGGGGTTTAAAACATTTTTGGATTGATGAAGTATATCCAGCATTCTATATGGAATAAGGCAGCATGAATGTAATCAATAAGTATTATGGTAATTCAGGATGTTTCATTGTTTTAAAAGAATACATGATGAAGGTATTCATATGCTATTACGGGGTAAAAAGGATCTACATTAAGTTTACCTTCCTTATAAATATTTGACTGTGAGTTTGGACAGAAGTATTTTGGACAAATTCTAGTTTGAGATTAATTTTTGATTGGCATAAAAGGACAACCCAGAGGTCAGGCTCAACCCGTCGTGACCGGCAAGGCCGCGATACTTGAACCCGCAACCGAAGGGAGACAAGGGTGTATCACCTACCACTGGCCCATGGCATGTCCTGGATTAAATAATGTAGTTTTTTTAAAAGATCTGGTAGATGAATTATAAATTCGTTTATTTTGGAACCCTGTATGAATAGTATAAATAGAATTTATTTATGAGTGAAAGATGAGTTTGTGGTAGAAATTTATTAATGGATAAAACTCTAATTATAATATAAGTATATCTCCTTATGATCTTAGCCAATATCATAAATAAATTCCTCAACATTAAGAAATGGAACATAGAACAAAAATGTTGTCCTAGATGGTACCTTAAATCATCACTAATTTATGGCTTTGGGATTGTTGGCATTTTCATTTCCATGTTCTCTACCACTCTCCATCTGATAATTGATGGTTATATTTCTCTTCCATATCCATATTTTCCTACATGGAACCCTAGAATGTGTTATTTTCGGTAATCTTCATACTTTCCACTCTTTATTTTAAATAGAGGCCTCATTAATTCATTTTTCGATGTGGGATTTCAACAAAGATATTTTGAAACATCAAAAATGTGTTATCCTAATACCTTATGTTTTGTTGAATCGATGGTATTTTAAATCATCGTAGATTGATGAATTTAAGGACCTCAATTTTAAACTTGTTTGTGATTGATGACCTCAATCACTACCTATAAATATTTATTTTTTCCTCCAATTATATGTCTCTAATTGCCACCAATGTTCTCCTAATCGAGATCATAATTTGGTGGTGACCCTTTCATTTCTCTTTTCCTCATATTAAGACTAAATTTTAGTTACCCAATTTACGATGTGGGTTTTCCCACAAAGATATTTTTTACTTTCAACCTTTTATTTTCGAAGAACAATTTCAAATTGCGATGACGCAATTTATTGAAAGAGGGGAGAATGTAACACCCCAAGATTTCATAGTGTGTTATTTCTTCAAAATAATACAATAACTTGCACTACACGCAACACTGAGTTCAAGCACTCCATGACTTACCAAACAAGCCGTTCAAAAGAGGTTATGAATAGTATTAACTAAATTTTAAACTTTATATAATCCTTATAATTTTAGAATCCATATTTTGAGTTTCGTAGACATAATGTAAGAACAAATTCATTTTCAGTATTGCTCTTTTACCAACTTTTAATAGTGAACCCTTTTTAAATACAATATTTTAAACTTTTTGACTAAATGGGGACATCAAAAAATTTAAAATGAAACATCCCAAGCTTCCACGGTACACTTTCCATTGAATAATACAGTAGCGTTTGTTGTACGCAACTTCGAGTTCTAACACACACCACAACCAATCAAACTAGCCGTTATGAATAGTAATACCTACTTTTTGAAATTATATATATTTTATATTTCAAAATGGACTTCATTTTTGGATTCGGAATATCGAATTTAGCCTAAGGTGAAATTTTGGTACTTTTCGGATAAATTTAATATTTTGATGGATAGTGAAAATTACTAAATTTTAATTAAAAACAACTTTTTAAATCAAAATAATTATTAGTGATAAATTATGAATTTGAGTGGTTTAAAAGTATATTTAGAATATATTTTTACCATTTAATACAATGTTGGTCATTGGACATAATTTTACAATTAAACCTGACATAAACAAGTGTCAATCTTTTGATAGTTATTATCTCTTAAAAACACGGTTTTTGTTTTAACAACGGGAATTAATTTTAAATTAAGTTCTGCCACTTTGGTGTTTTGAATTTTTAAAAATGGATTCCATTTTTGGAATCAGGATGTTCAAATTGTGTAAATATGTATCTTTTATTTTTAGACATTTTGAATAATTACTTCGGTAAATATTTTTTTTTCCATGGTTAAGGGTAAATCCGGTAAATAAGGGTTAAAAAATAATATTATAATAATACTAAATTACCCTAAAACGTTTCCTAGACTTATTGGTTGATACATGTTAGACCATAGGCATCTTTCGGTCGATTTTGGGACCCCATGGAGCCACTTGTAGTTGATAGGGACATTTAATTTTAATTAAGTTAAAATGAATACTAAAATGACACAAGCATATATCCTTTAGCAAAACAATTTTTACATAGGGTTATATATGTTGGATGTTCGACTATAAATATTCATTAGAAATCTAAAAAGATTTCCTATATAATTATATTTTATTTATAATTTTTAGAGATTAAATAATTTAACTTATGACACAATGATGATGCAGTAATTACCATAATAATGAAAATTTAAAATAATCGATATTATAAATACCCAAATAAATATAATTTGATACTTTTAAAGAATTAAAATAATTTTCTAGGATAATATGACATATTAGGATTGATTTAATTAACTTTTTTCGAAGTAATAATTCTGTTAGGAGTTTCACAAAAATCAACTATTGAATAGTGTCAAAATTGACATAAAATAGTTTTTAAAACAAATATTATATTATTAATTGATATTAAATTCCTAAAAATCTAAGGTTCGGCCAAGAGACTTATCTAATAGTAGGTGTATTATTAATGGACCACTTGGGGGTCTCTTGGATTATATAGTATGCTTATTAACCATATAATATAAAAATACAAAGAGACATTGTAAAAGTTAACCTAATTAACTTAGAGTTAATATTTAATGATAAGGTTAATATATGTACCCAAACCTGTCTAAATTCTATTGGTTGAGTGGTTTTCGACCTATCCCCACCTTAAACTTTGAATAACAAACTTTGGAGCCATTATAAACCGAATATGAATTTATTATAAATTAATATTTCTAGATTTTCCAAATGTGCCCCTCACCCCTCTTATAAAAGGGAACTCCCCCTTCTCATTTCTTCACACCTTCAAAGCCTTTTTGTTCGGCCAAAATCTGCCCAAAAAGTCTCCCAACTTCTCTCACTACAACCTAGAGTCCTTATTTTGATCAGAAAGCCAACCTAAGGAGACCTATTGATCAAATCAAAAGGAAGAACCCGAAGAAGTGGTAATGTTTTCACCACCCCTTTTCAAGTTCCTTTCTTCTTCCACTTCTTCTTTCTTTGTTATTACCATTATAAAATAATAACTCCCGTATATTATATATACTATGATGTTATTATAAATATGGTACAACCATATTCAGTATTCTATCTACCCTTTGAATAACATGTCACCATACATGCGTACGTACGACTTACCGTCTCCACGTCGTGGTGTAATTGTTATTCAATATATTAATATTTGGATGGGTATAATAATGATGTGTAACTCATGTAAATAATAAATATAACATGTTAATGATTCTGTATATATGATATACCATCCATTTATATATTATTTTAATATCAAAATAATGATATTGTCGATCGTGCTACGTACGGACTACCGTCTCCACGAACGTGATGCGATTCATTCTCCATCGTATCCATTAAAGTATAATTATCATTTGATGATTTAAAAATGATGTTTAAGGACTTGATATCATTATGGATATGAATAATATACAACCTATCCATAACAAACACGGCTTATGTAACAAAACATATAAAAGAAAACGACTAAGTTAACACCCAAAACGACAATAATTCAAAGATATTATTAACAAAACAATGTTAAAAGATCATATATGATATCATATTACTATATATGATTCTTGTATAATTTAATAACAATTATTTTACCATTATACAGGAGGTTAACCTACCGCAACCAAGGAAAAGTACAAGGTAAGTGTTATTTCACAATCTCTTCATTATCCGAGGTTGTTTATACGTAATAATCTACTGGGATCTCTTTATCATCCAAATCCATGTTTCTTAAAAATGTATTTCAAAACATTTTTACTATTTACAAGAATATGGGTTAAAGTAATTTATACCATTGTTTGAATTTTTATAAGAGGTTTATAAAGGAATATTTCTTTCGTTTTCCAAACAATGTGCTTTTTAACCTTTTCGACAAAATTAAGTTAAGAATGTTTTTTTAACTTATACGGCGGGTGAGGCTATTTTCCGCCGTTATAAAATCGTCGAAGCTTCCCTTACAAGATTATAAGAATATTTTCAAAGAAAATGTTTTATTTTATAAATATATGACTCTTAAATGATTTAAATATAGAAAGAGATATTTCTCTAAAAAGAGTTTTGATTTCATCTATGTCAACATCCTTTGATGGATTTTACTCTTATTTGAAGTTGATTTATTATGATACAAAACTTCTATATTGTATTGAAGGTATTGTGATATGTTTTACTGTGGATGTATTATTTTTATACCAATCATGGTTTAAGGTGAAAGTATTTACATTTCGTTTGCAAGTTTTAATACGAATGTTTATGTTATGTTTAAACCTTTTCATATGGGAATGCATTGGACTTAATATGTGATGGGTGGAGCCCGCTATAGCTCCTCGATGCATCGGAAGGTCTCATGAGACAAACTAGTGTCTTCACACAAGGCCTTGACAAAATCTTATTTGTAGTCTTGGCATGAGGCCTTGGCTATGTGGTTATGATAGTCTGGCATTATGCATTCCATAATTATGAAAGTGGTTATTGATATTGGATTTGATTATTCAATTAGTAGAATATCCATGTGAATAATTAAATGGCATTATTTCAATTTCCTTTTTCCATAATATGTTGAAGTTAAAGTTTAAAAGGCTTTTCTTTTAGTTATACATTGCCTTAAATTTTTATGCTTATTTTTGAAAGTTTCTGCTATATTGTTATCCTTACTGGGCATTTGAGCTCACCCCTTTTCTATGTTTTATTTTTCCCAGGATGTGAAGAATTAAGTTATGAATGACCTGCAGGGATAGTATGTGGGGATATGAGTGTGGAATATGGAGACTATGTTGTTGAAGTAGTTTTTCACTTTGTGATTTAATGTAAAACTTTATAAATATATCTAATGTTTGCAAGGCTACTAAACCAATCGGTCTTTCGAGATTTGATCTTTCTTGTGATCATGCCAATGTAATATAATAATGCACCGACTCTGGGTAACTAGGGTCGGGGTGTTACAATATTAATGATAATTAATAATATAATTTAAATAAAAACTTTTTTTCCTAGAGTTATAATCGGCGAAATAAATTAACAACTATATTTTATGAAATTTTTTCCTCCGTAACTAGTACATGACATATTATTTCTCTAGGCAAACATAATGATTATAAAAAATGTTAACAAGTTTAATGGATCAAATAAAACCATTTATTTTATATAAAAAAGTAACATGTTCATGGTAACATTTGGGTTTTTATATATTTATTCCATGAATGGGAACATAGATATTTCATATGTGTCTTAAAATCCATTTTTCATTATATTGGGAATAGATGTTATGTAGGAAATTCATGTTACATTTTCCCAAGAACAAAGTATAGGATTTGATTCCTTGTGTAAATGAGATGGGATATCCCATTTATCTATGCACCCTATTGGAGAATAAGAATAATTGGATGCTTTTGACATATTTTTAGAATGGGTCCTATTGTTCACATATAGTTTAGGTTGAAAGTTCTTTTTGTAAGATTCCTTGGGCATGAAGGTGGTTGATTGGTATGGTGAGCATTGATATATATTTTAGAATCCAGGATTCTTAAGCATAATTTTGTTGATATTCCAATAGAATAATTTGATACTTATTGATTCTTGTGGCCTTAATCATTAAAATTATTTTTGACTTCGAATGTTTTAATTGTTTGGTGTTTTCTAAAACTGTGTGATATTTTAGTTCTGTGTTTCATAATAGAAAACACATAATAGAATGTGTGGTGTTATTGGACCAATGAATCACATGAAAATGGGTTCCTATTCAACTAAAGTAATAAAGTAAAAATTAATATTGACATAAGTTGAGAAATCAAAAAATCAAGGGTTTGGTTCATTATAATTTATATTTTTTAAGGTAGGGACCTGTTATGGTTACTTGTATTTATAGATTATATTATGCCTACAAGAACACAGTTAGAGAATAACAGAGCATAGAAGAATGATAAATTGATACTCAAAATGTTATTATTCACAATAGGTTTTTGGCTCATATAAATTATTGGATATGGAAAATAATTGAGTGTTACCTATGCTTGGGGAAATTTTAATATTGAGAATAAATGGATATAGACAATGAATTAGATATGTGGGAATAATAGTAGTGAAACAATATCCTTAAAGATTAACAAAGGATGATATGGAGAAATATCACAATTATATATTATTTTTGATATTCAATAGAATACTATAGGCATTAAATAATTGGTTTTTAATAATGTTGGTTGAAACATGGTAAGGTGTTATAAAAGTATTATATTTTAGGGATTGACATGTATACATCCTTAGGCGGGATGACAACTGATGTCAGATTAATTAGGGGATTGCTGGTGGGGTGAAGTGAGGACCTCTAACAATGATCAGTGTGTTCTATAAGTGGGAGTATAAACATGAAAGGATTGTGTGTGACAACATATCTTGTACAAGTATACCCTCAACAGAAGCATCAATGGTTAATGTGTCTAATGGGGAAGCATGTATTTGAGAGAGTTCCACATAAATGGTTTCATTTAGACTATAAGAATTAGTTCGTTGGGAATCAAATGGAATAATTCATAAGATATGGTATAATCCCTCCTAATATTAGTGATTTTACTCTTGTGTTCTATATATTTCATAGCATGTGTTTTAGTGATGTTTCTGTGATCCGAGAGGATAATATGGTTACCCATAATTGAAATTATTAGGATTGAGGTATATTTTCCTTGCTAAACATCGTGTATGGTGATTTAATATTATATACGATCCTATTGTGTGGAGAGGGATGATGGTCTCTCAATACGTCCCCCATATGAGAGAGATTTTAAATAAAAAGATCATTCATGAGATAGTTAATGTGGTGTCATGATGATGGTGAATAGGTAGACCCAAACAAATTGGATTAATTAGTGAATGTAAGTTTTATACTTTGAAATGAGTTTTATGTTGTATAATAATTGGAAATTTGATAAAGATATTTTAGGGTACCCAAGTGATATCAGTTCTCATTCAGTGCTGATTCTCATGTCTGGGCATGATGATAGTTTTTCGGTATTTTTGATTAAATGTGAGTTAGTGGTGATACATAGTACCCTAATACTAGTGTAACCAACTTAGTTTAAGGAAATTTTTATTATTTCTTCTATTAATAAAAGGAATCATGTTGATTTCAGGTATTTTTTAAGGGTTACAAAATGATTTTTTATATTAATGCTTGGTAACATGAAAATTTCATAAGTTTATGAAGTGTAACATAATGATTTCTTATGTTTGTTCTTAAATTTAATCATGAATATTTAAATTTTTTGGCACTATATCATAATTATTTCTTATATTTTTAAAGTAAACATAAGAATTTATAAGTTTATGAGGGTTACTATTACAATTTATTATCTTAATTTAGGTTAACATAGTTCAAGATTCAAATCAATTGAATACACTGATGACTAAATATTAGACTCATAGAAAATTATTTGATATTCAAGGGATGCATCATGGGGTAAGAAACATGTGTATGAGTAGTGATGGTTCATTAGTGGGTGTGATAGAAAATTCTGCAGAATTAACATCTAGAGGTGGGTTAACTATAATTTCCACATGATAATTAAGGTTGATGGTTAGAAAATATAATAGTAATTCAATTTAGAATACAGTAAATTATTTCAATATTAGAAAATGGCATTTTTTAAGAAATTCCAACAGGCTCATCTTGCCAATGGATGATGATGTATGATAGATTTGACTGGGGTTCGAAAAATGAGAGTGGGAACTGGTGTTGGAAAATTGTTTCCCATACTATTATACATTGTGGTTCGGAAATGATTCATGTTTGTTAGTGTGGATAGTTTCAGGTGAAATTTTTCTTGGGGATCTGTTTAAAAACTCATTTGGTGGAAAGTGATTAGTGGTTTAAATGTAGTAAATTTAATTTTTTATCTATATAAATATTTTCCATTTAACATTAGAACACAAACATTGAGTTGGACTGATGATACACATAATATTACAAATATTATTTGGTGACTATCATGAGATATCTAGAATAATCTATTTTATTCCGAGGAGGTTGTAAAATAATGTATCTATATGTGTGTACAAACATGTTAATATTTTCTAATTATTTTATTATCCATGAAATTTTAGTCATGTCATTTTTAAAACCAAGATTTAGAATATAATTTTGAGAGTTGGATCCCCTTTACGTATTACATCAAATGAGTTTTGTGGTCTGATAGGTTACTTGGGAGCCTGAATATGTCTTGTGAGATTCACGGTATGAAGCATCTATTTTACGAGAAATAGCTAGTGGTGTAGATTAAGTGCATGTTTAGAGATGATCATGAAAACTATTTTTTATTTATTTATGGATTTAATGACAATTTCGAATGTCCATTGTAACGGTCCATCTGCATTTGATATGTTACATTGCATGTTTTGGTTGTTTTGGATATTTGGAGGAGGTTCATAGAGTTTTTACTACATCGTGGGGGTGAATCAAAACTACTATATGAGTTACACATCGTGTAACTATAATAAATTAAGTGATAGTCAGTTTCATGATATCTCTACGGCTAGTTCACCATATGAAATGTTTTTAGGTCTGAAAAATAATATTCATCAAAAGGTGACGGGGTTTTTTATCATATTTCAACTACGGCCAATTACAATGTGTTAAAGAGTATTACATAACATGAAATACCCCATTACTCTTACTTTTATATATTTTTTTACCCAATTGGTTTTTCAACCCCTATGGATATAGTGACCCTTACTCAACCCCAGGAGACTCGGTGGACACTCTTTAGTATTTGGGGATTCCAATTCCAAAGATTGATTCGTTGTTTCCCTACCTCAATCATCTACAATACATCATCTATATGAGGTTAATTCTTCATCTAATATTACGGTTTCTTCTAGTTTGTTATCTTTCCCCTCCCGTTAATTCGTTCTACTTCATGGCAGATGATCTCCCATGTTTTTAAATGGGATTCTCTTCAGTTTTTATCAGTGTAGTGGGGTTGGAACATCCTTTGATGGATGAATTACTTATATGAGAGGTGATCATAGATTTGTTGCAGGGATTGTTCTTTAGTGAGGGTCGTTGTAACCCTTTCATGGTATGATTTCATTTTTTTCAATCCAATTTTCAATCAGGTGTAATGGATATAATTTTTTCAACTACGAATCATGGTTGTTATAGGATAATCAAATATAATTAATGGTGAATTGAAATTGGAAGGGATAGGGGGATTTTATTTTCATACCCATCTGGATTTGATATTATGATAGTGATATTTTCAATTATACAAGATTGATTCCCCATTAAAAATCATGGCCACTAGGCGACCTTGTTTTCCCACTAAATGGGATTCATGTGGTTGGCTTCATTTTGAACATCTATATTGGGAAATTGGTTAATCATGTAAATCTAGCTAATGAATGGACTCCCATGGATTTGGTATTTGTGATAATTTTGTTAAATAAAGAAGTGTAATTGGAGAATTTTTCTATTTTATATATTTGAAAATGTTCTTCATCGTAAAATGTGATGTTTTGAATTGATGTTTTAATGTGTATGAAATTGATATAATGTGATGTGATTATGTGGTGATGTTTGGGTATTCTATTTTATGTGTTGTGTCATGTTTGTGAGCAAGGTTTTGATCTTTGGGTTATCATTGGTGGTGTGTTCGATGAAATTGTAGATGATACATAAACATGGCCATGCAGTGAAATCTCAAGTAGAAAGTTTTATTGATAGTTTAATGGATGAGAAGTGTTGTGTAGTGGGGATATGATGATATTTGTAAGGTAATGTTTTATTGGTTGAGGTTGTGAGTTGGGGGTTGGTTTTGATGGTTTGTTTGATGAGCAGGATGAGTTTGATGAAGGACATTATTTATTCGCACGAGTAATTCACCCAATGATTCTCTATAAGTATATGTTGAATGATTCATCTCATATCTAAGAGATTGATATATGATATATCATGAATGGATGTTAAACCTGGAGAACATGGAAATCTGAGTCTTTCATGTGGACCCCCTTACTATATCAGGATCACCAACTTCTAAAATGAATGTTTCATTATTTCTTGTTGTGTGTTGTGCTTAGTGTTTTCCCATGATGTGATGGAATAAATGAACAACTGATTAATGAATCCTGGAATGGATTCATTTTTGGGGATAATCATGAATAAATGGTTTATAAAATTAGTTCGGATGGTTACTTTGGATTCATGGAATTTTATGTGGTATTATGAAATTAGAGGTAGTTGCAATGTCGGCAATGTTGTGGGTAAGTGGTTTCCATTAGAACTCATAGATTGGGCCTTACTGTTTCATATCATTTATTAATATAATTGCATGTTCCTTGAGGATTCTATATTCATCCCACCCTATATTTGCATTGTGTTCAGAAAAACCCCATCATCTTGGGAGATAGTGTATTTCTCAAACATACGAGTGGGAGGATGACTAGCGGGATACCCTCTATTTCATTGTCCATCTTATATGTCATGAAAACCCATGATTCATTGCAATGGTTGGTGTTTGTGAGGGCTAGGTGTGTTTATGAAAGATGTGCTTTCACGTGTCTCTTCAGGGTGATATGTGACATGGTTTGTGGCCCAGATGTCTGCGTGCCTGATGTGGTGTGGTTTATGAGGACTAGGTGTGTTATTCAGTCCCAGGTGTCGTTGGGGTAAAATGTGAAATTGTTTTTATCCTCGGTTTCTATGGGTGAGATTATAAATTTTTCATGTCCAAGGGGTCTTCGATGGACAGGGAGTATATGGGTGGGATGTGATTTAGTTTTCAAGGCCCAGGTGTGTGCTAGTGGGCAGTGATGTGGTACTTTTGGAAGAGGTGGGAGTGTGAGGATTTTTTCCATAGGAACAAGTGGCTAATTTTTGAGAAGTCGTGTGGGATTCCCTATCATCAATGTTAATTATATTACATTACATGACATAAATTATATGGTGAGTGTGACGTGGTGAGGTTGGGATGGTTAGTATACTTATTGGGTTCAATGTAGTACTTCTGTTTTTTTCTTTCAAAAATGAATTTGTATGATTCTATCAATTATGAGTGATATTGAATGGGTTTACTACTGACTATACATGTATTCTCACCATATATATATGAAACTGCTTTCAAGTATACAAAAGGATTACACTGATCATGGTGAGAATTACTTTCCTAGGCCTGGGGACCATTGTTGAGACACATCTCTATCTTTATTTTGGACAATTTACTTTACAGTTTCTTGTTAATTTTCATCATTTTTATTTTAATCATGCATGTGTGATTGTTTTTTCTTGTTTCTTTTATTTATGTTTTGGAGTTTTCTAGGGATTATACATCATTTGATCTAATCTTGTTTAAAAAAAAGCATATTCCTCCCATATAGTGATATTTGTATAGCCTTCGTAATATATTCCAAACTATGGAATACTGAAGGTGGGACTCATGGGTCCTTATCTCCCTTTCCATATTTCCAACACAAGATGGTTATCATAAGAGCAAGGTAGATGAGATAGAATGGTATCAGAGGTGATAGTTGAGAGATAGAACGGGGTTTGGGGTTAGGTAAAGTAAGGAATTCATTGATTGGAAGGGTAACAATGTCAGGTTATCCTGGTGTGTGACATATGACAAGGAAGAATTTATAGGACATTTCATTTAAGGTACCCCCTGATCTAACACAAGGAAATGGGTCCTAACGAACAACCATGTGATGCTACACTGTATATAGGGTAGAGACCCTAGGAATGGTACATGAATCATAATTACGTGTCTTTTTCTTTTATATGTGCTATTTCGATAATTATTAATGAAAACTACAAATGTATTTAATAGATTATTTTAAATATTAATACAGAATCAGTAATACTCATACATAGGGAATCATTATTTACCATTTTTTCTATGACTCATGGTTTTCAATTGTGTTTGTATTAGGCTATTGAGGAATATATATATGATCAAGTTAATCAATAAAGGATTGACCATGATTGATTGGGTGGCCATTGGAAGAGGATGTTGTGGGATTTCCAACAGAAAAATTTGGGATAGTACTAGGACAATGTTTCGTACATGGAGATTGAAAAAATTATCGATGATCTTGAGATCACATTCTGTTTAATCATTTCCTAGAAAGAGTAATGGTTTCTTTTTATAGTCAGTTAGATGTGATTAGATTCACTTCAGTGGTGGACGCCTTATCTGGGGGAGAGTAAGGAAGTATACGTTTTTATGAATGGGTGTATAATAAATGGTATAACACATTTTTATGATATTTAATGTGTGTTCAATTTACAAATTAATATTTTTACGACATGTGAAATATGTTTAATTTACCAAATGTGTTTTCTGAAGATTAATGAATGCTGTGTTCTTGCATGGTTATTTGGTGTTTTTAAGGTATAATGGATTAGATAGATATAATATGGATTAGTTATAATATATATTTATATTTTAATTCTAGGAATGTTTTGATTATTTTCATTGTACAATTTTATCCTCAGGGAAGATAGTTTGTAATCCAGTTCAAATAATTGATGAATAAGAAAATAGTTTTCTATATATATTGTAACACCCCAGGTAAATAAAGAATATGACATTTTCTTATTTATCCATATTTGTGAATAAAATATTAATATGACTTTAAAGGGGACGCTTTTCTCGACGGCGTACCCAACACGCAACAACGAGTTTCTTGGGAATCTTACGTTGCACTCTAATAATAAAATAATATTATTTTAAATGGTAGTTAACATGTAGCCATTGTATTGGCAGGAATGGATAGAAATAACTAAAATATGATTATATATGTTTTTAAATGTTTTTACATTTATCCAATAAAATATAAAGGCTTAAAATACGGAAAGAATTCAATTTTAGGCCTATATGCCCTAGTTTTCACTAAAGGTTCACTTATTGCCTTTTGATGAAGAACCGTCATTAAATATAGTTTTGTTCACTCTTATAAATCCATTTGGACCAAATAAAACTCTTCTTCAGAATTGGGACATCAAAATTTACTTTGTGTAAATTTTTGGTATCTTTCTGATAAAGTTCATTTTTTTAATGAATAGTGTAAAATGTTGTATTTTAATTCAAAGCCTCTTTTTAATCTAATTTATTTATATGATTAGATTATCTTTTGAATTGGTTTTAAAGTGAAATTAGAATATATTTTTACCATTTGATTCAATGGTGGAATTTGGAATTAATTTCAATTTGAAATTCAACATAAAGAAATATCAAACTTTTGATATATATTGTTTCTTAAAAACACGTTATTTGTTTTGACAACCGGAGTTAATTATTAAATTAATTAATTATAATTATATTCTTTTAATTAGGTAATATAAATATCATTTTTGAATTCGGAATATCGAATATATCTTAGAGTGAATTTTTGGTAATTTTCTGAAAAACTCCAATTTTTGATGAATAGTGAAACCACTAAGTGGTAATCAAGCAAACTGATTTTTCAGTTAAATTAAAGTTTACCACTAATGTGTATTGAATTTTGAAAATCCGACATACATGGTTGTCATTATTATGTAAAATGTGGTTCAATGGGATGAAAATAATTTTTTGGTGAATAGTAACTTTTTTTCATTAATCGCGATTAGAGGTAATTAGTGTAATTTAAGGTAAAAATGATATTATAAAAATATGAAAACACCATGAAACTTGTCCTACCCCTATTGGATGAGTCATGGCCGACCAAGACAAACCATGGGTCGATTTTGGGGACCCTATGGAGCCTCTTGGGTGAGATAATGACTTTAATGCCTTTTTTTAAATAAAGTTGAAAATGACACTAATATAAATTGTTTTACTAAAACAATTTTTAAAAGGGGCTATACTAATCATATATTTGTCTATAAATACTCTTTGGAAATATAAAATGATTTCCTACATCAGGATATTTTTTTTATAATATTTAGACATTAAATAAATTATTTTAATTATGACATCATGATGATACAACGATGACCTCATTAATGAACAGTTTAAATAAAATGAAACAATAATATAAAATCTAAGACCTAAACATGTCCAAAACTATTGGATGGGAATATTTATAAGCCTTATCATCTTATCTTCGAAATATATCAATGTGGGACCTTAGAAATTCGAAACACTTCTAAAAATAAAATAATAGTTTCATGATTTCCAAAAGTGCCCCTCCTCTCCTCTTATAAAAGGCCCCCACCTCTACCTCATTTCACACACTCCTCAAGCCTTTGGATCGGCCATCCCCTGCCCATTTACTCTCTCCACATACCTCTTCTAATCCTAGAGGATTCCCTTTGGGCAGAATCCTTTCAAAGGAAGCCTTTAGGCTCAAATCAAAAGGAGTTACACTTTTAAAGGTAATTCATTCTCTCATGTTCATTTGTTTTATTTTGCTTCTCCAAACCCCTAAACTCTTTTTATTTACTTCTTTTGTAACAACACCAGTATCTTCAATATACTAGGATGTTGTTATAATATTTATCCGTGCTACACTCTCACACAACTACATCAAATGGTTAAAGAACATTCGGTTTCTGTGGATGGCGAAATTCTTCCTCCCGAAACGATGATTGTTCAATACTCCTTTAACACCTTCAAAGGTGGCCATTATGATGTCACTATTTTTATATATGATATATAATATTTTTACTCTTTCCTTAATCTTCTGTATTTTTCATTTATGGTATACCATTATTGTTTCCATTATGGGTAAACACGATATCTTCATTTTAAGAAGTGCGGACTACCGCCCCCTGAAAGTGATTTGATTCGTTAATACCATATGTGGGATGTGAAAAGGATAAAGTTAATGATATTATATATGTTATTATAATGGAATTATAATATACTCTTATATAATTATGATTCCATTCCAGAAAATATGGAATTGAAATGGAAGTAGCGTTCATGCGTACGTACGGCTTACCGTCTTCAGGAACGGTACATTTCATTTCTTATCTCCAAATATTATGTAATATTATAAGTACATATATATAATGGATATATATGATGTATGATACATCTAAATGATTAATATAATTCTGGAATTAAAATATACATATCTCTCATATAGTTTTAATTCCATTAATACGACATAGAAATGAAAGTAGCGTTCATGCGTACGTACGGCTTACCGTCTCCATGAACGGTGAATTTCATTTTTTCCTCTAAATGATTATGTGATATTATAAATACATGTATATGCTAGATATATATGATATATATGATATCCAAATCAGGAATGTCATTCTGGATATAAAGAACCATTGACCACATGAACAACATGTAATTGTAAGAAGTCCACTTTCGACATAAGAACCAAATATCGACAAAACAATCATTATTAACTTAATGATTACATAATGTTTATAACATGGAAATAAGTGGTATAAAAGGAATAATAAGATTTAAAAAGGTTCTTAATCAAGTAGAAATTAACTCAAGTTTATTATTCAGGAGATTAAAGAACGATCGAGTCAAGTCAGACCCAAGGTAAGGGATCCTACTCCACTCTTTCTTTTTAAGTACACTCTTTTATGTCATTCCTTTTAAAGCTCATCTGTATTGTTATTGGGATGTTATTTTATATTAATCTAACTTTAATTTTTTATGTTCATGTGATGAGAGACCCTATTCTCTCTCATCAATCCATTTTGAAAGTTTTGAGTGGCACCGTTAGGCTGCCGAATTTTCCTAAGAGATCCAACCTCTCTATTTCTTTTTAAGTACTCTCTTTTATGTCACTTCATTTAAGATCCTCTTTGTTATGTATGGGGATGTTATTTTATATTCCTCATACTTTAATTTTTAGGTTCATATTATGGGAGACCCTATTTGATCTCATAAATCCACTTTGGAAGTTTTAAGTGGTGCCGTTAGGTTGCCGAGTTTTCATAAGGGATTTTTCATCTCACATTTATTCCCGTGTGATTTATGCTACACTTGCAACAACTTCCTTTGAGTGTTGTATGTACTGCCCATTATTTTATTCATTGTGTAATATACTTTCTTTTATGAGTATTTACATCAATGTTGTATTGTCCTTCTTTCATGAGGTGTATGTTTCGAATGATACCCATGTCGGTAAGGGAACCTTTCACCCTCCTCTTTTTAAAAGACTTCTTTTGTTGGGTTTTTTAATTTACATATTGTTATGTTGGGATATGTTCTCATATATCCTTATTGATGTAAATTTTATGTCCATGTGATGAGATACCCTTTCTTTTATCTCTCATCGACTCATTTTGATGTGATGCCGTTAGGCTGTCAGGGGAACTTCTTATCCCAATTTCGATTTCTTTGGGTTCAACATGTAGTTATTGAATATGTCATCTTTTGAATATGTGTGAATGACCTTTGATTATTTTACACTTAATATCCACTTATATTTGGTGTATTCGTTTGTCACACATAATTATTTAATTGATTTATCCTTAATCCAAGGATACCGTCTTTGTAAGGGACTTCGTCTCAATCTCCATTCATTGAGGCATATTTTGTTTTATACAAAACCTTCTTTTATACGGTGTATAAACCCCTTTGACTTTTATGTTTATCCAAAAAGGAATCTTTTTTACACGAAGTGTTTTACTAAATGACAAAAGGGAATGTTTTTGTCGTACGTATGCGGAGAAAACGACTTCTCCACCGCCGTGACCATCATTTGAGTTTCGGCTTCTTCTACAAGCCATACCTTCTTTTTAAAAGAGAAATAAATACCATGTTTTACTTTCTTTTATTTTGGTATTGAAAATGGTTTTCATAATGTTTTTATATCAATGTGTTGTATTGATATCTCGTGATTGAAAGGTGGAAATATTATGTTTCCTTTATGCATGTTTTATGTGATACGAATATGTTGAGGTTCTTGGGCATTATTATGAAGACGGGTGGTTCCGTGATAAACTAAGGGTGGGTGAGCCCGATATAGCTCTCCAATGCATTGGGTAACGTGAAGGAGTGAAACGTTAAGGTTTCTCCAAAGAGATTTAGGGAATATACTGTGATGGGTATTCCAAACGTAACTAAGAGGGTTACTCCCTACGTAAGGATGTTATGAATGCCTCAAGTTACCTTTATGTCATATGATTTCTATGATTTTATGAGGTATGTTAAAGTGCTTATGTTTTATGGGTAAATTATGATTTCATTTTTATGTATACATGTACTCATGTTTCCTTTCCATATTTTTATATCCCTTACTGAGCTTTTTATGCTCATCCCATGTTTTTTTTGAAATGTTTTTCACAGGTCAAGGGAATGGTACATGATGTGATGATAGTGTCAAGGATGTGTCAAGAAAGAATCCATGTTATATTTTAAATATGTTTCTGTTGATGGGATGAATGAATACTGTCTTTTATGTAACCACTTTGTTTAAATGTGGAATGTAATGCAAGTTTCATGATCTAATTCTCTAAAACTCTAAACCTGAAAAGATCCTCAATGTGTAATCTTGTAATAACACAAGATTAAGAAAGGTTTAAGGCCGGGGCTTTATAGTTGGTATCAGAGGTCGGTTTAGATAACTTTAGAGGTTAGGGTATTCTCTAAGCACAAGTGACATTACCATAGTGGTTAGGATTTTAGAAAGAGTACAAGTTTCAGATAAAGTGAATTAGTAAGTATATCTTAGTGTTTATCTTCCTCATTAGTACATGATGGTTATGTTGATATACTCACACTGACCTTTTTGGTATTAGTAAATGGATGGATCTAGCAGGCACCAAAGTGACAATGGGTTTGAAGGAAACTATGGTGGTTCTCTGATTAAGAGACTAGATGAGATGGGGGATTCAATGAGGAATCTCATGGTTGTTCTAAACCAAGTATCAAGGATTCATGATCAACCACTTCAACCATGGTGATTTCTCTAATGCATCATGTACGAGATGGCCAAATCGATGTGGAAATTCAGGTAATAATTATTAAGGTAACCATTAGGGTTTATATGATCCTTACTTTTTAGGTAATTATGGGTTACTCTATGATATGATGGAAAATGAAAGGAATGAGATAAACATGAGGTTAAAATATGTTATGATAATTTTTTAAGATTTTTTCTCGTTTTGGGGGATGTTTTAAGAATTATATAGTTTTGGAAAATGGACAACACGCAGAACGTATGACAACCCATCGCGTCGGACAAAGCTACAGGAATCGAACCCACAACCAAAGTGCAACTGGTATTTATCGCCTACCACTAGACTACATGAAGTCCCTGGTTAGTTTGACTGATTCATTCTAGTTATATGATTTTATGAATTAAGAGTAAGTTTATTTTGGGTTATTTATGAAAATGATTAACCTATCATGGAGGATATGTGATTAGGTTAATTACTTTTCAATACGAGACTTTAGGAGCAACTGATGCTGTTTTGAGATAAATGTTATGATTTAACTTGGAAGACTATGTGACTAAATCCTTCAAATACATGGGTTTCAACCTTAGTTTGGTTTACGTTGAAGAATTTTATGGACAAATTGTTTATCTAATGGTCCTTGTTGAACTTTGGGTTTTGTTGGACAAATTTTCGAGGTTAAGAATAGATTTTCTTTTTATAAAGGGTTATCCTTTTCTGGATTATCTGACCTTGTACTAACCTTTTTGGTTTTGGTTTTGGTTAAAGCCTAAATACATGGGATGTATATAGTTCTCTTTGGTGGATTAGGTGATTCTCTAGAAGTTGATTATAGTACTCTTAATGTGAACAAGTCTCCCTAAATACTCGTCTTTTGGAAAAAAAATATGAGTTTGATTAAGGAATCTAGTAAAAGTTGAAAGTCAACATGATATGTGATTATATTTCCTTATGAAAAAATTCCTCAATAAAAAGTAACTTAAAACAAAAATGTTGTCTATTAATTTTTCTTACTGGGGAATCAAATACTATTTAACCCATCACAAGTTTGTGATTTTCTCGTGGTTAACTCTCTCCTAAACATGTTTTCTATCACTCTCCATCAGAACATGACCCTTTGTTTTTTTCCACCATGTCCATATTTTCATACTTGGAATCCTAGTATGGGTTAACTCGGGTGACCTTTGTACTTATCTTTCTTTATTTTAAAGTGATTGGTTTACCTACTCTTGTTCCGATGTGGGACTTTCAAGGATGTTTCCAAGCACAATTTTAAAATTGCGAGGATGCAATTCCCAAAAGGGGGGAAGGATGTAACACCCCAGGTAAATAAAGAATATGACATTTTCTTATTTATCCATATTTTTGAATAAAATATTAATATGACTTTAAAGGGGACGCTATGCTCGATGGCGTACCCAGCACGCAACAACGAGTTTCTTGGAAATCTTATGTTGCACTCTAATAATAAAATAATAATATTTTAAATGATAGTTAACATGTAGCCATTGTATTGGCGGGAATGGATATAAATAACTAAAATATGATTATATATGTTTTTAAATGTTTTTACATTTATCCAATAAAAGATAAAGGCTTAAAATATGGAAAGAATTCAATTTTAGGCGTATATGCCCTAGTTTTCACTAAATGTTCACTTTTTGCCTTTTGATGGAGAACCATCATTAAATATAGTTTTGTTCACTCTTATACATACTTTTGGACCAAATAAAACTCTTCTTATGAATTGGGACATCAAAATTTACTTTGTGTAAATTTTTGGTATCTTTCTGATAAAGTTCATTTTTTAATGAATAGTATAGAATGTTGTATTTTAATTCAAAACCACTTTTTAATCTAATTTATTTATATGATTATATTATCTATTGAATTGGTTTTAATGTGAAATTAGAATATATTTTTACCATTTGATTTAATGGTGGACTTTGGAATTAATTTCACTTTGAAATTCGACATAAACAAATATCAATCTTTTGATATATATTGTTTCTTAAAAACACGCTATTTGTTTTGACAGCAGGAGTTAATTATTAAATTAATTAATTCTACTTATATTATTTTAATTAGGTAATATAAATATAATTTTTGAATTCAGAATATCAAATATAGCTTTGAGTGAATTTTTGGTAATTTTCTGAAAAACTCCAGTTTTTGATGAATAGTGAAACCACTAAGTGGTAATCAAGCAAACTGATTTTTCAGTTAAATGAAAGTTTACCACTAATGTGTATTGAATTTTGAAAATTCGACATACATTGTTGTCATTAGTATGTAATATGTGGTTTAATGGGATGAAAATAAATTTTTGGTGAATAGTAACTTTTTTTCATTAATCGCGATTAGAGATAATTAGTGTAATTTAAGGTAAAAATGATATTATAAAAATATGAAAACACCATGACACTTTTACTACCCCTATTGGATGAGTCATGGCCGACCAATACAGACCATGGGTCGATTTAGGGGACCCTATGGAGCCTCTTGGGTGAGATAATGACTTTAATGCCTTTTTTTAAATAAAGTTGAAAATAACACTAATATAAATTGTTTTACTAAAACAATTTTTAAAAGGGGTTATACTAAACATATATTTGTCTATAAATACTCTTTGGAAATATAAAATGATTTCCTACATCAAGATATTTTTGTTATAATATTTAGACATTAAATAAATTAATTTCATTATGACATCATGATGATGCAACGATGACCTCATTAATGAACAGTTTAAATAAAATGAAACGATAATATAAAATCTAAGACCTACACATGTCCAAAAACTATTGGATGGGAATATTTCGAAGCCTTATCATCGTATCTTCGAAATATATCAATGCGGGACCTTAGAAATTCGAAACACTTTTGAAAATAAAATAATAGTTTCATGATTTCCAAAAGTGCCCCTCCTCTCCTCTTATAAAAGGCCCCCACCTCTACCTCATTTCACACACTCCTCAAGCCTTTGGCTCGGCCATCCCCTGCCCATTTACTCTCTCCACATCCCTCTACTCATCCTAGAGGATTCCCTTTGGGCAGAATCATTTCAAATTAAGCCTTTAGGCTCAAATCAAAAGGAGTTACACTTTTAACGGCAATTCATTCTCTCATGTTCATTTGTTATATTTAGCTTCTCCAACCCCCTATCCTCTTTTTATTTACTTCTTTTGTAACAAAAACAGTATCTTCAATATACTAGGATGTTGTTATAAGATTTATTAGAGCTACACTCTCACACAACTACATCAAATGGTTAAAGAACATACGGTTTCCGTGGATGGCGAAATTCTACCTCCCGAAACGATGATTGTTCAATACTCATTTAACACCTTAAAAGGTGTCCATTATGATGTCAATATTTTTATATATGATATATAATATGTTTAATCTTTCCTTAAGCTTCTGTATTTTTCATTTATGGTATACCATTATTGTTTCCATTATGGGTAAACACGATATCTTAATTTTAGGAAGTGCGGACTACCGCCCCCTGAAAGTGATTTGATTCATTAATACCATATATGGGATGTGTAAAGGATAAAGTTAATGATATTATATATGTTATTATACTGGAATTATAATATACTTTTATATAATTATGATTCCATTCCATAAAATATGAAATTGAAATGGAAGTAGCATTCATGCGTACGTACGGCTTACCGTCTCCATGAACGGTACATTTCATTTCTTATCTCAAAATATTATGTACTATTATAAGTACATATATATAATGGATATATATGATGTATGATACATGTAAATGATTAATATAATTCTGGAATTAAAATATACATACCTCTCATATATTTTTAATTCCATTAATACGACATAGAAATGAAAGTAGCGTTCATGCGTACGCACGGCTTACCGTCTCCATGAACGGTGCATTTCATTTCATTCCTCTAAATGATTATGTAATATTATAAATACATGTATATTATGGATATATATGATATATATGATATCCAAATCAGGAATTTCATTCGGGATATAAATAACCTTTGACCACACGAACAACATGTAATTGTAAGAAGTCTACTTTCGACTTAAGAACCAAATATCCACAAAACAATCATTATTAACTTAATGATTAAATAATGTTTATAACATGGAAATAAGTGATATAAAAGGAATAATCAGCTTGAAAAATATTTTTAATCATGTAGAAATTAACTCATGTTTATTATTCAGGAGATTAAAGAACGATTGAGTCAAGTCAGACCCGAGATAAGGGATCCAACTCCCCTCTTTCTTTTTAAGTACACTCTTTTATGTCATTACTTTTAAAGCTCATCTTTCTTGTTATTGGGATGTTCTTTTATATTAATATTACTGTAATTTTTATGTTCATGTGATTAGAGACTGTATTCTCTCTCATCAATCCATTTTGGAAGTTTTGAGTGGCACCATTAGGCTGCCGAATTTTCGTAAATGATCCAACCTCTCTATTTCTTTTTAAGTACTCTCTTTTATGTCACTTCTTTTAAGCTCCTCTTTGTTATGTTTGGGGATGTTCTATTATATTCCTCATAATTTAATTTTTATTTTCATATTATGGGAGTCCCTATTTGAACTCATAAATCCACTTTTGGATGTTTGAAGTGGCGCCGTTAGGCTGCCATGTTTTCATAAGGGATTTTTCATCTCACTTTTATTCCCATGAGATTTATGCTACACTTGCCACAATTTCCTTTGAGTGGTGTATGTACTGCCCATTATTTTATTCATTGTGTAATATAATTTCTTTTATGAGTATTTACATCAATGTTGTATTGTCCTTCTTTCACGAGGTGTATGTTTCGAAAGATACCCTTGTCGGTAAGGGAACCTTTCACCGTCCTCTTTTTAAAATACTTCTCTTGTTGGGTCTTTTAATTTACATATTGTTATGTTGGGATATGTTCTCATATATCCTTATTGATGTAAATTTTATGTCCATGTGATGAGATACAATTTCTTTTATCTCTCATCAACTCATTTTGATGTGACGCCGTTAGGCTGTCAAGGGAACTTCTTATCCCAATTTCGATTTCTTTGGGTTCAACATGTAGTTATTGAATATGTCATCTTTTGAATATGTGTGAATGACCTTTGATTATTTTACACTTAATATCCACTTATATTTGGTGTATTCATTTGTCACACATAATTATTTAATTGATTTATCCTTAAACCAAGGATACCGACTTTGTAAGGGACTTCATCTCAATCTCCATTCCTTGAGGCATATTTTCTTTTATACACAACCTTCTTTTATATGGTGTATAAACCCCTTTGACTTTTATGTTTATCCAAAAATGAATCTTTTTTATACGAAGCGTTTTACTAAATGACTAAAGAGAATGTTTTTGTCATACGTATGCGGCGACAACGACTTCTCTGCCGCCGTGACCATCATTTGAGTTCCGGCTTCTTCTACAAGCCATACCTTCTTTTTAAAAGAAAAATAAAAACCATGTTTTACTTTTCTTTTATTTTGGTATTGAAAATGTTTTTCATAATGTTTTTATATCAATGTGTTGTATTGATATCTGGTGATTGAAAGTTGGAAATATTATGTTTCCTTTATGCATGTTTTATGTGATACGATTATGTTGAGGTTCTTGGTCATTATTATGAAGACGGGTGGTTCCGTGATAAACTAAGGGCAGGTGAGCCTGATATAGATCTTCAATGCATTGGGTAACACGAAGGAGTGAAACGTTAAGGTTTCTCCGAAGAGATTTAGGGAATATACTGTGATGGGTATTCCAAACCTAACAAAGAGGGTTACACCCTACATAAGGATGTTATGAATGCCTCAAGTTACCTTTATGTCATATGATTTCTATGATTTTATGAGGTATGTTAAAGTGCTTATTTGTTATGGGTAAAGTATGATTTCATTCTTATGTATACATGTACTCATGTTTCCTTTCCATATTTTTATATCCCTCACTGAGCTTTTTATGCTCATCCTATGTTTTTTTTAAATGTTTTTCACAGGTCAAGGGAAGGGTACATGATGTGATGACAGTGTCAAGGATGTGTCAAGAAAGAACCCATGTTATATTTTAAATATGTTTCCGTTGATGGGAAGAATGAATACTGTCTTTTATGTAGCCACTTTGTTTAAATGTGGAATGTAATGCAAGTTTCATGATCTAATTCTTTAAAACTCTAAACCTAAAAAGATCATCAATGTGTAATCTTGAAATAACTCAAGATTAAGTAAGGATTAAGGCTGGGGCCTTATATATATCCCCCATTTATATTCCAATATATGGTATGATATTTTTATGTAATTATTATAATTTGTACAAAATAAAAATCATTAGGTACTGCATCTATTTAATAAAAAAACATCTTCAGTTGCCTAATGATACTTTCAACATCATCTCTAATCTAGTGTACATTAATATTGATCATTCTACAAAGATATGACAACGTGAAGAAGATCTCAATTTATATTGAATAAAATTATATAAAAATAATCAAATTATCTTCCTATTTAATCATCTACATAGTATATATCACTTCATATTTACTACATGATGTTACATATTCATTTTTAATCTTATGTATAAATTATTATGCCTACATTTACATCATTTTCATTAATGATAATGTTTTCATCCCAAATATGTTATATGAAATATTATTTTGTCATATATATTTATATATATATTCTTAAAAAATAATTTCTAAAAATATATAAGAAAAAGAAAGATAAGTCCTGTTTAATTTTTTATAAACCTTTTTAAATCAACATTAGGGTTTACATTTTTTCAATTTTTACTAAATGGATTAAATTAAATAATAGAAAAGTAAAACAATTTATCATTTAAATTTCATTTCTATATTTTATTTGTTAAATAAATTTCATTTATTTTATTTAATTTTAATTTATAAAGGTATATTTTAATTAAATATTTCAATAAAATTATATTTAGTTCTTGAGATTTTTTATGTGTTTTAATGAATTATAGTTGTATTATAAAACAATGAACAGGTGATGAATATGAGGAAAGGGATGATAAATTTTCGTGTTTTATATACATAATGTTTTGAATAATTTCAACTTTTTTTTCATTGGATGAAATCTCTAAATATTATATAGTTTCAATATTAATAAATTAATGATCATTTAAATTTTTAAGGTTTAATACATGTTATATTAGTTGGAATTAGCATGGTAATATTGGTTAGAATTCAAGATCTATTGATGTTGATAATTATAAAATTTATAACACAGATCAAATATAGGAAATTAATTTTAATATTAATATCATTGAAATATAAAAGAAATTAATGATCACATACATATACAGTGATAATAAAAAAATTGTATCTCATTTGTATAGTATTTCTAGTTTCATTAATGAATTGATAAATAAAAACCTTGCTAATTTATTAGATATGGTATTTGGATGTTTATTATAGAAAATAAATTCCCATTTAAGATCTGGACTGAAAAATTTTCATAAATGTATTCATATATAATTGGAATATAGATATCTAGAATGAATAGTTTGATCTAGTTCCCACTTTTCTAGTTTAACCTAAAGTGTTGGACATAAATCACCATCTGCACCAAAGAGTGGTTTCCAATCTAGGTATATCCATTTTTCTGTACCAAACATATGAAAACTAAATTCCTTTATGGGTCTTAAAACAATTTTGATCTTATAGAATTTCTATGGATGGAATTATATAAATGAAATAAATTAAATAATTAATGAACAGATGTCAAAAATAAATTTCATAGAATAAATAATTTTAAAACAATTAAAAATGTTTAACATCCTTTACATAACAATCCAATAATAAATATATAACATGAACACCACTTATATTATGGTTTCTATCTCACGACACCCAAAATCATGTTAAAATAATAAAGATTAGATATGTGTGAAGAGGTCCATAAGGGTATGCATGGATAATGGATGTATATAATGACCTAAAATACATATGTATTTTTAGTGTAACTACTTTGGATATATACTTGATAATATCAATTTTATTATATTATAAAGACCCTATTAGTATTTAACTATTTTTTTAAACTAAAAAAATACTCATTAACTATAGTATACATAAAGATCTTATATTTGAGACAGAAGTGATGGAGAATGACTAGTTACATAGATTAGAGTTAGTGCATCTTAGTGGTGATAATGTGATCTTGTCCATGTAGTGTGAGGGAAATTTTATAATTATGAAATGAGATTTGAAATTTAATAATATGATGTGGATATTTAGAAAGAGTTCGTGAGAAAATAGTAATTTTTTGTATCTTCATATGTTAAATAGTTAATATTACATCTTTTTTTAGAATTATCCACCATATATTATATGGTGTTGAACTACTCTGATATGTTCTCCAAAAAAATGATCACTAGTACCTGATATCACATGATTAATGCTTAAAATAGTTCTTTACACATTGTTCTATGGCTAGAACAGAGGGAGGATGGGTCTCAATCTAAACAATTCCCTAATACTATTCACGAGATGAAGTTGATGATGATGAAATTTACTATTATATTCACCAGTGGATGGATTCAGAGTATACAACCAACCATAATGGAGTAATAATGTTTATAAATTAAATGAACTATTTCTTTAAAAATGGACACACATTACTCATTCGAAAAATGATTACGAAGATTGAGTTAAAGAGTTCATCATGTTTTTAACGGATAATGAATATGAATCATCTCAAATCCTTTTGTGTGTGTACGTGGTTGTTATTCCAAGGACTAACAGTCTTTTAATTTTTTTTAAATGAGTCTATTGTTGTAGACAATTTCTTATACACTTGATAATTTTACAAACCTGGAGGAAGAAAAATTTGTTGATGGTAAAATGGAATTAATATTTTGGTATCAACATCAAAATGATGAAGAAAAACAAGATCCATGAAACCTCATAATATATACCAAAATTATCAAGGAACAAATTAAGTGCATAATATTTAAGGTTTTTTGTGGTCAATGCCTCCAACAGGATGACCCCAATAATTCAATGTTCATCAGTTATGATTGGTTAACAATGAGGACAAATGAGCCAACGGATATTTATTCATGGCACCATGTCTTTCCTGGAATAATGGAAAACCTTAGAAATGATATAACGATAATGTTACAATATACATTCTCCTTTTTAATGAAAATTTATATAATGAAAAGTTCACATAAAGTTAATAATTCCATTAAGAGTTAATTTATTTTATGGTATTTACATATGAAATTTATCTAATCGACCACAAGTAATTCCAATAGAGGCTTTTAGAAAATTTATACCAAGTTAAATAATAGGGATACTTTAGGGAATTAAAAGCCCAACCCACAAAAAATTTATGCATGCATTATAAAGAAGGAAACATGGAATTCCGTTTTGGAATCCTTTATGGATTTTTTTGATTAAATATGATTGTAATATTATATCACAATCATCAAATTGTTTTATAATTCAACTCAAAAGATAGATTAAATATTTTTGTAATTGACCACAAAAACAATATGTTGTGTGGCAAAAATATTAGAGGATAATAAGCATGGAGAGATCATGGTCATCACAGGGGAGGTGTTAAATGAGAAAATAAATCAAATGAAAATAAAATGTTTATAAAGAAATCCTAAAAAATCAAAAATAATCTTCAATTGAAATCATGAAGTATAAAATACACAAAATAAAACCCCTTTGAAAATGAAGCTATTAGACATATCCAACCATCTAAAATCAATGAAATACCTAGTTTAAACATCGTAATAATGATTTCTTATAAACATATAATAGAGTGCATTGACATTGGTGTATGGTGGAGTTATTTGGGCTATTCTGTCATCAATATTATCATTGATTTATTTTCCAATATTATTATGAAATATATACATGTAACATTAAATATTCATTTTTACATTAATTATGTAAAATTATCCATGTTCACAAGCACATTAATAAAAAACTAACAATCATTTTCAATAAAAAATAAATAACAATATGCTTCAATAATTTAGATTAATAAATGATGATGTCGTTATGTATGATTTTTTCATCACCTAGAATACTAAAAATTATGTGGAAATCTATAGGGAAATATCAGAATACTTATATAATTTATAGTAATTTTTAATCATTTGGATTCTATAAAGAGATTTATAGATGTTTAATATTGTGAAAAAATAATAATCATTTTATAGTTGAGTTTAATGTCGTTTGAAAACATAAAATGGGCCACACTGATTTTTTTAGACCAAATATGTTCAACGTTTTTATTGAGTCTTTAATCTCTACAATAGTGATTTGGAAAGAGAGATTTTATTATGTTCCATAAAAAAGTAGTGGTAAATTATTGTTCAATAAATTAATGTCCATAGGTTTCCACTAAATGATGATGTTTTCAAAGAAAAATGTTACTTCTTCAGTAAGGATAAATAACTCTTTCACTATGATCATCCACTCAAAAATTATGAAACACTATTGTTGATAAATTTTTTGTTTTATTCTCAAATGAATTTGATACTCGTGCTTATCAATCTGTAATAATATTAGATAACAGAGACTACATAATTCCCTATAGTATGAAATGAAATTATAGAATCAACCATAACTAAATAAAAAACATGTGGTAACATGTATGACTCAAATTGTGCAGTTTTAGTTCACATTTATCATTTTATTAATTTATATTTTAATATTTTTTTTAATTTATTCATTATAGTATTACTAACATAATAACTGTTTAAATTTATAAATTGAATATTTTTCTCATGTTTTGGTGTTTTGTTCAATGCTTTTCATTATTTTGAGAGATTAAACATCAAGGATGCAGTTGAGATAACAATAACAAGGAAATATGTCAAAAATGTATACAACCATTTTGAAAAGGTGAATACCTAATAATTTTTTAGTTAATTTTTAAAAAATTTAATATTATTTTAATTTTAATTTCATTAACATTCTTATATAATAAATATAATTTTTCATTGAACATTTTGAAAGTCAAAATTTTCAATCATATGACAAAAGACAAAAAGGGAGAACCTTTCACTTTTGAATGAGTGGTTTCATGCAACACAAGGTTTCTTCTGCAACCAAATGGAGCATTTCATTGATTTATGGACTAATGAAGATGGATGAATGAAACCAATATCACATACTCAATAGTTTTATCCAGAATCTGGTCTACAATGTGACAAGTGTGTCTTGAGCTATATGTTTTTAATTTTTAATTTACATTTTAGTATAAAAAACACAACACATTGTGAAAAAAACACAAAAAATTAATCTGATGATGATACATTATGAAAATAATATATATATATATATATATATATATATATATATATATAATTTGTGACATGTAGAATTCTGAAACACCTAAATTTTATGAATAAATATCCTCATATGTCCCAAACTATCCATCATCAGTTTAAAATTGACATTTTAGTTAACAAGTATCACTCATTAATAAAAGTAATACATTTTCTGATTTCCATGTTATTTTAGGAAAATAATTTGTAACTTATTTTTAACATGTTGGAATCTATCACACCTAAAATAGTCAGACGATGTGACTCTTCTAACATGAAGATCATGTTTCTAGTTTAAAATGAAATTATATTAAAAAACAACAGTGACATACAAAACACATAAAAAAGTCATTAAAAATGTTTTGATACATTAGGAATGTGAAACATATGTAATTTTTATGTTTATTAACTAGCCTCACCTCAATCATTTTCATGGTGGGACAAGTATGACCCATAGTGTGTCTATTTATTTCAAATTTACATTAATTGTTGTTAAAAAAGTAACAAAATCAAAACCATTAAAGCAATTTTTTTTTTGTTTTTATACATTAGGAAGATAACACATAATTTATTTTTTATTTTAATTAATCTTCAAATATTAAATACAAAATATAATGGGATTATTATTACTTGATTTGTCTATTATCATTTTAAAATTGACATGTTAGTTAAAAAAAGTTTCACTCACCAAAAACTGGGCGCACATGATATGATTATCATCATTAATTTAGTAAAAAATATAAGTGTAATTTTTAATGTATAAGAGTTAATCTCAAATCAAACCATCAAATGATTTGGCCAGTGTTACTCAATGTGTCGTTCTAGTGTAAAATTACCCTATAGTAAAAATAAAAAAGTGACATACTAAAAACCTATCAATCATAATTATATTTTTTTGATATGATTGGAAAATTACCCATAATACATTTGCAACGTGTAGAAATCAATCATACAAAAATTGTTGAATAGTGTGATCAATATGAATCCACGTGCATATTTCTATATAAAATTGACATTATTTTTTGTAAAAAAGACACATATCAAACTCAAAACTGAGAAATAACCCTCAAATTGATTTGATACATTTTTAAAATGATCCACAAGACATTTTCTATTTTTTCCAATAAAACCACTTCAATACCATTCACGATGTGCCCGGTATGACTCAATATTTTTTCGTAATCAGTACTAAATTGATATTTATGTTAAAAAATTTTCACTCTTTGAAAACCAAGAAAAGTAACTAATAATTTGTTATTGATTTTTTAAACTGAATGACTAGTAATTTTTTATGTTCAAGAATCAATATCCAGTAATGCAGACACACAATGTGATCTGTATAACTTAAAGTGTGTGTTTATACTTTCATGTAATATTTTAGAAAAAATTAATGCGATATAATCAAATCCATGAAAACACATTATGACTATTTTTATTCTTTACTAAAATGATCGATAAGTATTTTGTGAAATGATTTAATTATCAACTTTGTAAACTTGTGCTTAGTGTGACTGATATGACTCAAACGTTATCATTTTATTTAAAATGGACATCAATTTTAGTGAAATGAAAATGGGCATACTCAAAACTGAGAAGATACATTCAGATTGTTTTGAAACTTTAGTAAAATTTCCATATGTAATTTTTAATATAGAGTTATTTTCCCAACATTTATCTAGTACATGATGTTATTGCAAGTTAAAAATGTGTATGATATTAGTTTAAAATTTACATTATAGATTAAAAATATCACTACTGGAAAACTGAGCAAACAATGTTTTATTTTTTGATAATTTTGGGAAAAATGATATTAATTAATTTTTAATTTTTTGTAATTATTCTCACATAAAACTGGCACATGTTGTTATCCGTATTACTGAAAGTGTGTGTTTCATATTTAAAATGATGTTTTTTTAAAAATCATTGTCATACTGAAATCTGAGAAAAAGAATTGGGATTGTTTTTATACACAATTAAAATGGTCAATATGTTATTTCAGACAGTTTTAAATCATATTGAGGTCAATTCGATGAATTGTGTTACTTTTAAGACTCTAACTGTTCCATTTCATTAAATTGACCTTAATTTTAGTAAAAATGAAAACAAAAATTATCAAAACCAAGATCAATATGTCGAATTGGTTTTATACTTTAGAAAAACAATTCGTACATCATTTATGATGTTGGGTAATAATGAATAACTAAATCTGATATATGATGATTTTGATATGAGTAAAAGTGTTTTCTATAAGTTTAAAATTGATATTTAAGATCAAAATGTGCAGGATAAAAAAACTGAGAAAATATGCATGCATTTTATTGATAATTATGATAAATTATTTATATGTAATTTTTAATTTTTAGGAATCAATATAATCATAAATTGAATGATGATTTGACTGTCACGACTCCAAATATGGTTTTCGAGTTGTAAATGACATTTTAGAACAAACCACAAGTGACACACTCAAAACTAAGAAAACACATTTTGATAACATTGATAAATTAAGATAATAATCCATAATCCATTTTTGTTTTTTATTTAATAACTACATATCAATCCGATGCATGCTGATACTAGTATGAATTGGTTGGAATCTATTTATTTAAATTTTACATTACTTTTAGTAAAAAAGAAAACTAACATAATAAAAACAATAAAAACACATTTCAGTTGATTAATATTTTAGGAAAATGATATATTAGTCATATGTGACATTTCATAGTCATGTGTACTATTATATAAAAAAATTTAATAAATATGAATCAATATTTACTGTGCCAATTTAAAATTAACATTAATGTCTAACAAGTAGAACATAAATAAAACTGGGAAAACACAACTGGAATGCCTTAATAATTTATTAAAAATTTTTATATGAAAATTTTGCAATGTAGGAACAATTATCACATAAAAATGACACATTTTTTTACCATTAGGGATCGAAGTCTGTGTTTACAATTTAAAATTAACATTTTATTAAAAAAAGAAAATTCTTACTGAAAACCATGAACAAATTTTAGATAGTATGGTTTCCTAAGGATATTATCCCTAAGACATTTTGGGATGTATAAGAATCAATGAAAATTAAATCTGGAGATTTTTGTGACTGATATGACTCCAAGTACAGGTTTGAATAAATAATACTGGTTTTTGCTTAAAAGATAAATCACATATAAAAAATAGAGATAATTAGCTCAAATTGTTTTCATAACATTCTCTATGATATTAATTAATTAATTTTCATATGATTTTTACATTATATTTATTTTTTTAGTTTTATTAAAGATAAATATAGAATATTAACAAGAAATGTTTTGACATGAAAGAATCAACCACAACTTAATCTGATATACAATGTTCTTAGTATGATTGAAAGAATAGATTAATTTTAATAATTTATATATAATTTTTATTCATTATATTATTACTAAAATAAGAATTATTTTCATATAATGTTTTATTATTTTACATGAGGAAGGGAGTTTTTTTATTTTATATAGGTTCGTTGGTTTTCTCTACAATAGTGTTTTTTTCATTTAATTTTTTGTACATTTTATTTCATTTAAATAATATATTTTTATCTTCTTTTGTTAATTTCTAGTAATGTTTCTTGGGGATACATTGTTCTATTATAGAACACTACAGTATTGAATTCTTCTAGTGGTCTTGTGTGCTATTGTAGAACCTATGGTATACCTCTACATCAGTTCATATTAAATTATTTATAAATGAACCCTTTCTCAATTAATTTTGTAGAGATGATAAAGGGTAAATTTACAAGTTATAAATAATTTTTTTGATAAACAGGTGCTTTTATCAGTCCTTTTACAAGAACCGAAAATTCATAAGGATTTTAGTTGAACTCCCATAGTCAGTTCTTTTATAGAACTCATAATGTCCAACTCTACTATGTTAAAAGACCTGTTTTTTAGTACTGAAAGTTTTTTTATTTATTCTTGAAGATGTATGATTATTAACTATTTTTAACTCTATCATTATATTTTACATGACACAAGGTCCTTCCTGATTAACAATTATGTTAGATTAGAACATTTTTGTGAAACATAAAATTCTATTGGGACCCCTTAATCTGAGAATAATGAACATAAATTAGGATAAAATACCACGTTCAGATATCATCTCTCAAATATATCAATGATTTATATCATGTGTGTTTTATGAAACTTCATGTTTCCTCAAATTCCTCACCATTAATTTCAGATAACCTTCCTTTAATGTCATGTATGTCTCTTTGAGATAGTTCCTCTTTATTCCATGCATCAATACATTAAACTATTTTCCATGGTTTATATCATATGACTATAAAATAGTTTGGAATGTCAAGTTTACATGGAAAAAAACTATGATATTATTTATGATATCATGATGAAAAAATGTACTTAATAGGTCCTTAAATACAACATTAATTTATATTTCTATCAGCTACACTACAAGATGTGAAATTGCAAGGCATATGTGTCCCAATCTTGACATTTTTTGTCCTCTATATTCAGTTATCTACAACATCATTCATTCATTTGGTCATTGCTCGACATCCAATAGGATTATAAATAAGAGATCGATTAGAATTTTTTTTATACTGACACACCAACGTCAATGAGCTCTATGAAACATTGGTGTAATTTTAAAGTGTTATAATATATTAAATTATTCCATTACATAATTTTAATACTTTTCATTCGATGAAGGTGGATTCTCATCTAATTAAACCATGGAATAGGCCCCCTAACATAAAATTTTATAGAGAAGGATCATTAACCATCGTTGGTCAATTTCATAAAGGAATTTGGATGTCATTATGATGAAAGACTCCTGTTTTGAACATCATCAATTTTCAAACATTGTTTTCCCCATTAATTGCTAAAAGAAATGGATTTTTTGTTTTGAAAACAGAAAATATTTATCCTTTTTTAACACCATTCCCCTTGTGTTCCAGATCCTTAGAGTCAAGATCAACACCTTTATGTCCCTTTTTTCTAGTACAATTAAACACCCCTTGGCTTTATCCCATTCGTGTACCAAATCATGTGCAAAAATTAATAAGTAGTTTAGATAGACCTATTCTCTATCAACAGCCTCTCTCAAACAAAATACTCTTTTTTATTAGTCAAAAATTGCAATCCCTAATTGATTTATGTTCATATGGAACTCTCATTAAAATGAGAAATCATATGGTCAAAACATCTTTGATACACCTTTAATGACTCATGAAACCATATAGATTGATCAATGGTTGTTTCAAAAATATGATTGAGATATAATAATTAAGAGAGAGAATAATAAACATTTCCACAAAGACAAAAAATATTAAAAAATAATATTGTGGAAATGGAAAGGGTCATCCACATGTTAGATCCTCACTTGAGTCAATATAAATATTACTTTATGGCTCTACACTAGTTATTGAGAGCTGTTGATCTTCCAACCTCAGAAATGTGGTATCCATTGATTGTTTCCACCAATCGATCTAGGATTCCTCTTCATCAATTGTTGGGAATAGATAATAAAACATAATCTACACTCATCCTCGCTTTACATGTTTCCCATTTATCTATGAAATTGCTTTCCTCAACTGATTATCGACTTCCTATAGCTACGCCCTATGTTCTTTGATGTCCAATAAGTGATAATTATGTAAGGAACCACACTAGTTCAATTCAAATCCGAATTATTTAATTCCTGATTAACTTCTTGACGCTTTTATGTTATTTCAGAACTATCTTGGAGCCATGAAAACTCTTTGTGTTTGCTTCCATCTCTCACACTCTCAACTATAATGTTGTGAACTAGAGAATTTAGACCATGACAATCCACACATGTGATGATTAGGTTATACAAAAAGTGGCAGAGAGACCCCATCAGACTCACCAGGTACGGTTTCCATGTATGGGTGATGAATTTATATACATTCTCATACACTATACATCGGGCTATGTGGTTTCCATTAGTGTAATAAGGCCTGAAGTCTTATTTCTTTTCATTAGAAGTGGGATCATATCAATTAATGTTATAAGAATGGATACAACATGTTCCTCATAGGGAATCCTCTTCGATGGTCTAGGATCTAGATCATAACGTCATTATCCCTCAAATCGTCTCTACCTCAGAAACATGGCCTCATACATTCATGAGTACCACACCATAGTTGTGTCAGTCGTAGACACAACAGACTATTCAATCTTTAAATGGTCATATTAGAATGAATAACCCACACATTAAGGACTGTTGTGGCTATCAGAGAAGGACCAATCTAGGTTCTAGCACTATCATAATACATGGAAAATGATCTTTCAAGAGGATATTGAAGCCTAAATAGGTCAGTCAATTCGATTAGAAAAATTTCTAGTTGAACATACTGGGGAGTGAGAAACATATAGAGGCTAAAAATTGGAAGATTTATTCCCAAAATCAGGGTATAGATATACACCAAATGATACCCCTCACTAAAAGTTGTTACATCAATATGATGTGTCATCTCCACTAACATTGATCGAGTGGGAGCTGAGAGAAATATACAAACACATAGATGAAAAGGATCCATGTAAATATAATAAGGTTAAAGTGACACAAAATATTTTCTTACCTTATTAGATAGGTATTTAGATGTTAATTAAACCTATGAGAAATGCTTCCTCAGCAATGGGTCACTTTATTAGAATTCTATGATGTGGTCCCATGTAGAAAATAGGGAGGACCTGAGGCTCCAATGTTGTCACCCTGGACACCTAAACTAACAAAATTACTATGATAGCCTCATGGAATTGTCACATGATGGTGTTCTTCCACACTCAGTGGTTCACAAACATCCATTCTAGTATGGAATCCTTTCACATCTCTATGATTCTATTGTACAAGACATGATTTAGTTAGAGCTTTTCAATAATGAAATTGAAGGATCAATAGAGGCATGTAAGTCACAACATACGTGTAGATACATGAACAACACTTCTTAAGAGGACATGATTTGGATACATTCATAGGGAATACCTAGATGAGATGTTAATCCCAATAACTCATCATCACTAGAGTCATACACTTACGGATCCAATGATTCCTCCTAAAACAAATCTCTAACATGTGTTGTCTCTTTATGTCCTGGTTCATCACATATAATATCATGAACTTGGGTGGAAGATGGTTTATACTCCTCCTGTTGGAATTCATAATCATCCCTGGATATCATATATTCATTTTCTAGATGAATTCTCACAGTATATATTCTCCAAATATTCTTTATTTTTAGTAACTTGATTCAATCCTAGATCATGTTTCACCATAGGTCCTCCATTGCTATGGTCATTAATTCATTCCTCTAAGATGAATACATAAAATGAATGAAACCATTAGAATCCATCTAAACCAACTACATTATCTTCTTCTAAAGATAATCCATGTCTCTTAATGTCTCATCATAAAAGCCACCATCATTATCCCAAGGATCTTTTAGAGACCCATATCTTCTATGAAGAGGGGATTTGACTACTTATTATGTTTTACCAAATTCATATATAGCATAGTCTACCCCTATATTCTGGATTTCCCACCATATAACATAACTGAAACCACCTTGTAGCTCTTACACTATGATCACTCGTTCGATCCCCCGAATATTCTTCTGCATGATTGACTCTAGATATTCTTTCTCATAGATGATATCATTATCCAAATACAAGCCTTGTAATATATTGGATGGAGACAAAATAATAATATCCCCTAACCCCAAATTCACCAAAGTACAACATATTATTTGATTTATATGGGGGGTCCCACTAATCATGGACTCCCGTGTAGATTATCTTCATCACTTGTTGGAGGGACTGATAATTCCTCACAATGTGAGATGTTGTGAACAGTAAAATATAGCCATTTCTATCAATATGGGCCACCAAAACTCAATAATTGAATCTCTTTAGGTGATACTTTGTCACTCATGTCCGCTAAATGTTGTATACCATCAATCCAAGCATTGTTGAGATGTGTTGAAAGATGATGTTTCCCTTGATTTCAATCAACATTTTTAAATGGGCCTCACTAAGAGTGACTGGACATACCTTGAAAATGATGAACATGGATGGACATAGTCATCAATTTTGTGGTATGATGGGTTTTTTGAATTCATAACCATTTAAGTGTTCCATTATCCAACAATGTAAATACATTGACCATCCCATAGATCATTCGTGGTGTCCTTATGCCACACCATATTTCCCAATAGGGTATAGATCTAGGCCAACACTTGCCCCCCCTGATTGAGTCTATTTATGAATACATGAATTTTCTCAATCACCAGATACCCTAGGTGTAGGACAATCGATGATTCTGTTACCATAAGAAACCAACAACATAGTTATGTAGTAAAAAACATGGTGTTTCGATCAACTGGATCCCATTTTTCCACAATTTTTTACCCAATTTCTCTTACTGCTCTTCCATCATTATCAACGAATACAATCATAGAATTATTCTTTTTGGGTTAACTAGATACTATGTTCCAAACCATTACATCCTCATGGTTAGTTTTTTCATAAATAATTCAAAAGATTCCTTAAACTGATTTCCCATTTAGAAAAGTTTACCATGTATCTTGGTTTTCTTCAGCTCCTCCGTAAGATGTTGTGATAGGATAATAGTATGATTCCTCTATTTCCAGTTGTTCCCTGATAAGAGGATCTCTTCATAAATCAAACCCCTCTATTGGAACACCAATTATATATTATATTTATAAAAATCAAATTCTTACTTCATCATGATGAAGATGTAAGTTGTTTAATTTTTGGCACCATTGGTTGGGGAGATATAATACTAGGTATTATTGATGGTAATAGTATAATTTTGATGTCCACACCACCTTAGACATTTTTACATGGTATAGTTTCACCTAAAACTCAATGAAATTGTTACATATGTTATACACCCATGCCCATGTATTGGTAAAGTTTTGATATGAATGAAATTCCTAGTCCTTGTTCCATCCCAAGTAGTTATACCATATATGACACTAAAAAATAGTGGCTTAGTATGAGGGGAAATATTTTTCCCCTTTGATCCCCCATGGAAATACAAGTATGATAGTTCATCACATAGATAACCATACCCACATGATAACTATAAGAATGATTTTGAAAAATTTTATTCTAATGATCTATATAATCTTCATATGTGATCCACTGTCATGACATGTTAACCTCAAATATTGGGATGTTGACCTCATCTTCCATCATAAAAATCCATAGTGGATGGAATCTACTATGTTGATTGATCATGTGTGCCTCCTTAATGATGGATTAAAGTACATTATTGTTTAATATCATCACTATATTGAATCATTTGATTATTTATATCAATGTATTCACCATGCAGCATTCATGAATTCACTCTTTGAAATGTTCAAATTGTGGTATATTTCAAATGAGTCTTAAGAGTCTATGGAAGGGTAAAATAATAAGAGATCTTCAGCATAATGAATGATGTTTTGGTGTGAAAATATTAAATTAGGAACAACAATGTGTTTCTAATCATAGAATCGATTTTGCGAAAGAGATATCAAATGTGAAAAACGGGGTTGAAGCATCGCTTTTTATAGAAAAGAATGACATACGAACATGAGAGGTTTAATCTATCACATTGAATGGAAGAGTATCATATAGAAGGAATAAAAGCATATTGATTGGATTAAATAAAATACATGGTTATTACCAAAATAATATTTCATACTTATTTTCAGGTTCTTCACACAATTGGGGTTATTAACACCTGTCTTTGATGTTTCCCTAAAAATCCAACTTTCTGGTCCACTCTCAGCTTGTATTTCAAGGGGTGTTTTTTGGGTGTGAAAATTCTATCTAAAACCAAAAATGGTTTGTTTTAGGAAAATAATTCAGACAACCCAACCCGAAGGAAAATTTCATGATCGGTGAGGGTGTTGAGAATAAGATTCCATAGTTACATGTTAGACCCAAATAACCACCTAAAACATTTCTACATTATAGGGGATGGAATTTTCATCTTCATTGATGAAGACATAATGGATGCCCAATTTACATGAAGACCATAAATTTATTTTATTGTGAAAGAAATTAACGTGGTAAATAACACCCCCTACATTCCAATTTAAACGTCATTGGAGACATCTTACACCCTAGATCTCCAATGGATAAGGACCTAACTATGATAATATTTATTCCACACTAAAAATATTATGCACTAATCATGGAAAATTATATATATATATATAATCATTCTATTTCTTTTTATATGATTACTAGAAGATAGATAGTCAAACTAAATCTTGAATAATTGATCTTCTAGGACATTAAAAACATGGATCACCCAAGGTAGAGAAACATTCATGATAGAACTCTTGTCATCCCTAACGTGACATGGACTAATATTGAGTAATCCTCACCCAACTCCACATATAAAAATCTTATTACAGTCAATGGTAATACCTACACACAACCCAAAACATTTGTTAACTACTAATATTGATGGAATCAACACTCTTTTCATCTATAGTTCTTCTTTATACTAGAGAACCATGTTCATGTAACTGTTTCATGAAAAGATCAATACATGTTCTCACCTCTTTTGATCACAACACTACACATATGTGAAATAATTTAATATTTCATTGAATTTCCCCCCTTCCACTATTGAATATATTTCTATATATATTTCTACCCACCATTGGTACTGTAATTTCTAATTATTATAAACATATAGACTATAACATGGTCTTCGAGAGAAACCGCACTTACCTTCATTTAACACTATGTTTTTCAATTATATTCTCTCTTAGTGGTGTATGAACAATGGTTATGTATTTCTTTGATATATGTAATGAGTCCCCCATGTCCAAGCTGAATTTTGACAAACTATGAAGTTCCACATCATAACAGTATGACATTAATCTGTACTACCACGTCCTATATATATGAAGTAAAACAATAGTCATAGTATATGTGATGAAAACCATATTCCCCATGTAAAAGCATCATTGTTTTCAAACTCCTCCTTCTAGAGTAAAAAACTATTCATATAAGAAAGTTTCCATACGTAATCCACACTTACCCTATGCTAGAACAACATGATTCTACCAGTGTGTCTCAATTGGAAGGATATTACACAAACATCCCTCAAGGAGTTGGACCCAGTGTCCCCCAAGGGAGTTGTAAAACTACTTCCTCATAACGTTTTAGGTCGTTACATAATGGATCATCATATGTGACTCCTATCTACTAAAATTATTGGTTATATGGGATCCAGAGTTCAGCCTATCCATTTCCATTTTTGCTTCAAAATCCATCTAGTGGTGGAAAAAATAGATACCGTGATCATAAGATCTACTGATTCCTCTTTCTTTCCACACTACTCTTGAAACACATTGAAATAGAGGGTAGTGGGGATCGATACATCTCTACAATCCCAACCCTTCTACAAATGTTGTATCAGATATATGCCCCATGCTCCAACTCAAATTGGATGCCTATTAATTAGAATCCCAATGTCTTCTGACCAATATGGGATTTGATTACAAATAAGATATGTAGGAATCCTCCCATGGGTCAAAATCCATTACTCAATAAACCCCAGTGTTCACTAAGCCACTCATTAGTATGATCATGAACCTTCCAAAATTGCCAAATCTCTTTAGGTTCACTTATTCCACCTAACTATAATCCCACAACAATCCATGATCAGGCCTTTAAGACTAGTGCATCCTTAAAGCATATTTTAAAACTGCATGGATCAATTATATCACATGACCTTAATCTGCAACATCAAATATATAGATTTTATCCATATCCACTAAATTGTGATAATTGGATGATGATATGAGGTTCAATAAAAACCATGGTAATATAATGTTGTTTCAGATTTGGACACACCACTAATATATGAAAAAATTGTGTTATAATCCATCCATCCCATAAATTCATCATGTGAAAATCTTGTTCACATTTCCCTAACCCACCTCCATGGGGTGCATTGATCAACTTATGAATCTATCTCATGGGATTATTTGATCTTCCCACCATAGGTCTACTGCTTTGGGGTCTTCCCATCCATCAATAGTCGATAATGGCTTAACATCCCCCATCATAGGGACATAGCTCATTGTTCACCCTCTGTGAGGCTTTCTGATCATTCTCTTCTCATCTACCCAAGATGATAAACTATTTTACCCACCTATCTAAACTATGTTCTCAATCTATATCAACTTGGTGTATAGCTTGTAACATAACCAAAAATATAGAGAACGTTCATATGTTTGATAAAAGTGAGGTAAAATTACATGGATGACTTATAAACATGACATTGTTATGTCATGATCGACATGAGATTACTTTGGTTCTAAACCTAAGATCCCTCCATGAGATTTACTCCAAATGGGATAAATAAAGGTCACCAATATTCTTAGAATCCAAACATTCAAGTGAGGTCTAGCATGACTAATATCTATATAGAAGGTTGTTTCCCCATGAATTTAAATTTATAATTTCCTAACAAAAGAAGTATAATATACTAGTGTCCATAAAGAGATATTACCGAGAATGGGTTCCACAAACATGACATAAAACTATAAGGGATACCCATACTAGGTGTGAAGATTAATATAGGGATACATGGAAGGATAAAATAAAACCCATAATCTATTTTAAATCATGTTTTGAAAATATCTTGAATAAGTTATGAATGTCACCCTCATTAGAAAACAGAAATGTGGAGAAACAAGGTTGTAATCCTGCGCATCCATGTAAGGATTCACAAATAGGCCCCAAAAAAATCAAAAAAAATATTCACTCTTGATCATATAACATTATTCACGTCATCATATGATATCTAATGGAGAATAATCTTCTTTTCTAGAAAAATATCACCATCATGTTTATAAAATCATGTGTCCTTTCCAAATTGACCTATGGAATAAAAACTGGTTCATGTCAATTCCCAAATAATCATAAACCCTCTGAATATATAATATATATGGTGTAATAATAACACATCCCTTGTGGAGAATAATTTAAACCAAAGGATGATGACATAGTTAAAAATTACATTAATGGAACATATGAAACATTTCATAGAAATCATTAAAAATAACATTTTATTTTGATATGTAGAAAACTAAAAATTCAAAAAATATTGAGAAAATTATTTTTCATAATAATATCTATTTAAATATATTAATAAATATTCAAATAAAATATATTTCATGAAATTTAAAAAATATAATATTACTGAGTATGTTAAAAATTATTTTATTTTAACACTTGTTTATAAATTCAAAAGTCATCGGTCTGAAAATGACATAAAGATTATTTATTGAAAAATTTATAAAAAGTAAAAATATTAAAAAAAGTATTGAAATAAATATTGGCGTATAAAAAATTAAATTTTAAAAAAATTGGGAAAATGGAAATGAATTCAATTTCTTGGATTTTTAGTGTATTATTTTTGTTTATTATATAGATTATTTTTGATACTAGGTGCTAAGGTGGCATGAGATTCTTAGGTTTTCTGTGCACGGAGTAAAAATTAGAAATATATTAAATATATTAAATAGTATGCATAAACAATTTTCCTAAAAATGAAATATAACTCCGAAATAGGTTCCCAGATCAGAAAAACAATGGCCCCATTGAGAATAAAATGGATGATTTAAAATAGGATTCACCTAACATTAGTCGGTGTGGCTCTTTTGTGAAAATTTTATTATAGGTATAAAATGATTAAAATAATTATAAAAAAATTAATATTTTTTTCAATGAAATTTTTTAATTTTCAATAAATTACATTTATGTTTGATGTAAAGGGTTATCTACATACCCCTAGAGACATTTAATAATCCCAAGGGAGAGCTTTGAAGAACCATCTCAACTGAATGGTGAGGAGTCAGTGGTCGATCGATCAACACTACAACAGATTATACCTATCTCATCAATGAACGTGACATGATAGATGTTCTTCATCTAACATCCAACCAAATAATGTAATGTTATGTGTATGAATTTTATTATTCACTTTTCTTGATTTATATGATATATTAGGAAAATCAACTAATTGATTGGCATGAAAATCGACCATTATTTGGGATGGGTTTATTAGGGGGGTTTATCGGGAGATTTCGTCATGATTGTTGTCTATAATTTTTTTGGACAATATAGAATAATGATTTACATGAAAATCGATTTAGGTTCATTACTCTTGTTCAAATTTGTGTGTTTCTCCCTCGATTCACTGATCTTTGTGATGTTCATAGTTTCATCCCATAGTTCGTTGTTTCTTCAAATTATTGATCATTGTGCATCAGATTCTTAGTGCAATGAATAAAAAATCCTGATCCAGTAGTGATATGACACAACATAGGTGTGATTATGGTTTCTACATTTGATCAAATTATGGTTGGTTCATATTTTTCATTATCTCGTAGGAAATGAATATTAAAGCCGATATATATTTTTGAGCAGATCAAGGACCTAGAAGTGGAAAATCGAAGATGTAAATAATTAGGTGAAGATCCCTTTGATTTTCCTAGAAAGTCATGATTGGAGCGGTGGCTGGGGAAATGGAGTACACAATAGTAATGGAATGAGTGATTATTGGAAATATCAAGAAAAACAACTTATAATCTGGGAGTACACGACATGTAGAGACCTGAGAGTGAAAGACAAGGTTTTGGGTAGGTGTTGAATAACACAAGACCTGAGGGATAAACCAAATAAAATGTGATCCTTCCTAGGATACTCTGTGTGTACCATGGGAATTAAACAGACATGAGATTTAATACATGACCATCCTATATATGTATAAATTCCCACACGGACATGGGTTAGGCTATGTACACAAGCTAATATGTGTACCCGCAAACAGGTATTGTACATGGGTTTCATACATGGTGTGTACTACTACATGGGCATGGGTTGAATGAAACATTCCATATTAAATTTTAGGTACCAAGGGCTAAGGGACATGGTGTGTACCTCTACTACATGCCATGTGATCATTACAACATAACATGAACCTCCTTTCCATTGTATCATAGAAAAGTGTTTCAGGGTTTGTTCCCATTATAGTTTCCCATATATTTGGTATAAATTTTTTCCATACTCTTAGGAATACTACCCCTTCATTTGAACATCCTAGATATAGTTATTAGAATAAACAAGAGACTCATGGAGCCTGATCCTCGATTCAATTTCATTCCCTAGGTGTAGTACTTGGAATCAATGTGACCAACACTAAGCTGGCCTCAATCCTTTATTTTGAGGGATAATGTTCGTTGAGTTGTTGGTAGCACCATATGGCCCTGGCTATGATCCTCATATGTGTGTAATACTCTCTTCAGATATATCAAAATTTTATTTCTCATGATGATTCCCGACGAGAAGTGCCTGTCACACGGACATCTTCAGTGCTGCCAGACACATGAGTTTGATCTCATGGATGAGTGCTTATTGGAATAAACGAGCTCAATCATAGACTATTATTCCATGGTTGTGTATTAAATCTATAATATGATTATTGGATTTCTTATAACTATATATTATTTTTATATGTGATATAGTCATATAATAGTGTATATCAAATTGTATTTCCCTTATGATATGATTTTTGGTTTTGGGGTGTCCTACAATGTATTGTACTACTCACTACTACTCGGGATTTTCTCACACGTGTCTTATTGTGTGGAGATGATCAACCTTATGATGGATTAATTGGGGGACTAGGACTATATGGTGTTTAGTGAGACAAAATTTGAAGAGGTGTTTTCTTAAAACATTCAAAATATAATCCCTCTAACATTACATTCATGCTAGACTTCTGTGACATACTTAATTGTGGTGGGATTTTATTTGTCTCTATTTATGTTCAATAATTCCTATCATACACTAGTTGTGTGATATAGATGTAAGCATGAATTTTTTGTTTAGTTGTTTATACATTTAATCATTTATTGGTAATGTACAAGTGAGTGTGTACATATACATAAAAATTTCCTTCCATGTTATTGATATTCCTACTGAGTGTTGGTCACCAGCACCTGGACTATTAGATGTGGGCCTAGGGAGTCAAATAATAATCCCAACTAGGTTTGATCATGGTAGAGTTGTATATGAGGTGTTCAGTTGGACTATAAGACCTCATGTCTGTGATATTTGTTTAGGGAAATATTGTAAAAACTTTCGACTTCAGATTTATGATAAGGTACATCAATGTTTGTGCAGTGACCAATATATCCATACACCAGAATTCTGATCACATATTTTTTAACTCAGTACATGATAACATTGGATGTAGGGAATATAATGGTACATTCATCATATTGGAATGGGATGTGTTTCCATATCCATCTTGAGATATCTCTCCAGATATACTCATTGACCATGGTAAATATTGTTTAATTTAATGATACATTTGTGACATATTCCATCTAGGATTTAGTATGACTATCTAAATTATGATCCCTTCAGTGGTGCTGCATCAATTTTTGGACCAATTCCTATGATTTCACCTCTATGTGGTTCCCCATTTAATCCACTTATAGAGAAGGACATGGTTCCCACAATACCATAGGATGAGGAGCACAAGATGAATACACATCATGTGTTTCAGTAATAGAGACACCCCAAGTTCTGGGTTGAGCCCAAACCATAAAATGGTAAGGACTATATTGAGTAACTTGAGTTTTCCATCTATTCAAGACACTATCTAATCAGATTGTATTCCCAGAAGTAGGTGTTATTTTTAGCTTTCTAGTGTGGTAGTGGGGTTTTGTAAAAATATCCTATAAGAAGGTAAAATGTTCATGGAATTTGTTCTAGAGTCTTATTAGTTACATGTTGTCACCAGCTACATTGAAGGTTTTGAAAATCAGGGGGGGCTTCTGTAGCTCTAATAAGGCAACATGACAATACTTGATTATTCATATAGATTTACCATACTCTGTAGGTACGCGATAGATATGATTAAAGATTTGTTTTTTTAGGATGGGACATTCATACGAAGTATGTATGTAGACATATAATTCAATTTTATCTATCTATTAATTATTAACTATGATAAAGTGATAGAGTGAGCTTTGGGGATCGATAGTTTCGTGGATTAGATAAAATAGTCTGTGGTTGTCAGCAGTGGGCATGAAAGAGCATCGATCTTGGTTGAAGGGTTTTCATGTCAGTATTAGAGACCTGTAAACTGGAGATGATTCCTGATTAGGTCTCAAGATATAGGGTATGAAATAAAAGGATCACTGGGTGGGTCCACTTAGTATAGAGAGAGGCAGTGCAACTCATGATACGTCGAGTGGCGTCTCTCCTTAGATTTTCTAACCCACTTTATAGCTGATAAAGAAATCATGGATGGGTCATTGAGGAATATATACAAGTAATAGTAGGTTTGTTCATAGGTTAGAGGTTGTGGACAAGGATCATGTAGAGCAGCAGAAGTTGGTCGACGGTTCGACTTGTTACCACCACCAGCCACATTTGTTTTACACAAGGATCATGTAGTAGGATGGAAAGGGAGGGGACAGTTGTAGGTGGTTGATTCATTTGACCCAAGTGATATAGAAATTATATGAGGTATAATATATGTATTTTTTACATTATGTATAATATTGATAGAAATATTATTTAATAATTTTATTATCCATGAATGACTTTTTGAAGACATTTTGATTTCAGTTAAACCGTTGAATTGAACCTTAAACTTTTAAACCCCTATTAATATTGACTCAATAATCATGTACTTGTGTCGATAGTGTGACCTGACTCTTAGAGGTGGGAGTTTTCAATAGGTATCTCTTGGTAAAACCATTAAGGCCTTACATATTCATTGTTGGTATATAATAGTAAAATACAATTCTTCCTCAGATTAACTATTTAAGGAGAAGGTTGTAGCTTGTCTACATTGATCAAACAAGGATATCCTTTGGTGGTGAAATGGAAGACCAACCAGTGCGAGTAGGTCTCATGCATAGGAGGGGAAAAAAACCACAAATATTTTTCTAGCATAGCCCATGGTGATGTGGTTGATATGTGTTTCCAATTTCCTATAGTGGAGACTGACTATGAGGACGTCCTTCTTGTAGATTATCATGGTTTTTATCTCAATTTAGAAATAGACATATTAATTGATCTACACCCAATGAAACACTGATATCTATTCCATCATATTGGATTCCTCACATAGAGTGTCGTGAGATGAGGGAGCAGTTGTATGACTTTCAGAGTAAGGGCTTCATGAGACCCAGTGTTTGACACTGGTCAACCCTAACATTGATTTCCAAAAATGCAGATCGACATTTAAGGGTTTTGATTGGACTAACAATTCTTTAATCAAGTTACCTTCCAAAAAACGTATCCAATAATGAGGATTAGTTTAATCTTTAATCAGTTGAAAAATGATCTAGCTATCAACAAGTGTGGGTAAGGGAAGAATATAAACTAAATAAGTCATTGTTATGTCATGATTGTCACCATGAGTAGTTCATGGTTCCCTTTTTCATGAAAAATGACTTAACTGTTTTAATTAGAATCATGATTTGGTTCTTTTGGTCATACATATATTATTTTTTAGTGGTCTTCGTTGAAATTATTTTGGTGTACTTGTTGTCTGAGGGTGATAAAGTGACACACATAAAGATATTTCTCGATGTACTTTGAGAGGTCCAATATTATATAAATATCTTGACATGACAGTTCAAGATATTGGTAGAACGCTTTATGGGTCTTATTATATCAGCAGATGGAGGGTCAGTTGACATGGATATGGTCTAGGAGGTATTAACCTAGGATGCACTTAAGAATGTAATGGGGGTGTAATGATTCCTTGGGTTGGATGGATTTTAATAGAGATTCTTACATTTTTTCTCTAGGATTTTAGCACCCATGTCACCATTAAATCAAAAATTGAAACCTTCCCTATGGATAAAAAGTTTTCATAATTCATATTAGTAGTTGAGACAAAGCATGATGAGCATTACCATAATGTATTTTTAAGAGTAAGTGGTCGAGTATGTAGTTTTATGTGAATTATCAAGAACATGGCTTGGTGGGTTTATGATTAATATGCAAGAGTTCGTTGTCTATGTTTCACTCTAGTTGATATGACATTATTAGTAATACATGACCCATGATATTGAGTTAGAATAAATAGTGTTAACTTTGATGATGTAGCGACACAACCCGATTGGGGAACAATTTATAATCTACTCTGATCACAAAAGACTCCAGAATATATTCTCATTGAAGGATCTCAACATAAGGTAGAGGCGATGGCTAGTGTTCTGAAACATTATTGCTTTGGGATTTTCTATAATTCTGTGATGTTAATCATGGGGGATGTTCCTCTCAATATTATATCTAGTTAATTATTCTTGATCAAGGCATCTGAGTAGTGATCCATAATGCAGTTATCCACTGTGGATGGAGATCGAGAAATTTACCTCTATTCTATAGACTAAACCACTCAACTATTTTAGTGTTTCTGGGAGGCACAACGTTTGGATTCTGACAGTGATACCCATCATGATTTGATATCCATAGGGAATTATCCTAATGTATTTTATAAATTTTGGGAGCATGACATTATTTTTTTATGATGGATGATGCCACCAATGGTTTTACAAGAGGATGTTCTAATATATTTTCATTCATCCACTTTGGTTGTATATCAATGTGTTTAAATGATGTACTAATACTTCCAATGTCATTTTGGGGGTTGGGGGTGAAGAAATTAATTGTTGATTTTGTCACTTGATGCCTTACTTTTTAGGAAGTGAAGGATGAACACCATGTTCTATAAGTTTTTCTCAACTCCATGAGGTTTCAAAATGGTGGTGGGATGGCATATCAATGCAATTCATGATGGTATTACCTTATACATACATGGTACATGATTCTATATAGGTCACCATTAACTAACTCAACATGTCATCCCAAATCTTATATATTCGAGAGTAAATTTCATTAGATATATTGGGACGCCTCTATGTTCCAGAGATTGTTTGATCCATGGAGTCTCATCGATGAATGTTTCTGATCTTTATTCACTAAATATATTTTAGTTGTGGAAGGATTTACAATAGGTGTTTGGGAACCCATTATGCTTGATCATAGCATTTCTCCCACAAAATGATGTCGAGACAGAGATAACCATTAATTTTCTATAATATGTGAGATGATATTTCATGTAGTCTTTTGTCATAGATGGTTGGTAACCTACCACTATTGTAGTTTTCATACAAAAAAACAACTTCTATTGAACCATCAGTATGCAAAAATTTAATGTTTTGTGAGAGAGACAATTTAGACCACCACATTGTTGGAATGATCAGGTTGAGTCTTCACACATTTTCCATTATTAGTTTGATATATAACTAAGAAGGAAATGATCATCAATTAGATGATGAAGAATATATGTATCCATCACACGTCATAGGATAATAATTGAAACATGCATTTGGAGTTCGAGGAAGGAGGCCATGTGTTCTGAGGGGTTTCACCTAGATGTGGATTACAAATATTTCGAAGAGGCTTCAATTTATATCCAATGTTCATCAGCCCCTTCCAAATACTCTGTGTTGTTTGTTATGTGTCCTAACACATATCATTACCACCAAAAATATACCGGGTACATGATGTCTTCCACGTGTCACAACTGAGGAAGTACGTGCATGGCCCATCACATGTTACCGACTATGGAAAATTGGATATGGAGGATGGAGAACCCTTTCCTAAGTACCCTATAAAGATCGAGCATCAAATATAAGGCCTCGACCTTAAACATTACTTAATATTGAATTAAATTAATAATTCACATCGAGGATCTTTTCAGGTTTAGAGTTTTAGAGAATTAGGACATAACTATTACATCTCAAAAGATTGCAAAGTAGACACTTCTACTAAATTTCCATAGAATAAAAACTCTTAAAAAGAAACATGTCTAGTTCCATGTTTTATATAGAATGTCTTTCCCTTGATCCTATCCTTGACCCTACTCCACAAAAACACCTGTGAAAAACATTTCAAAAAACATGGGGTGAGCATAAAAATGTCAGTAAGGGATACCCAAAGAATGAAAACTGTTAGTTTATCAAAACAACAAGTAAACCAGGTATACTTTATCAAAGTAATACATTTCACCTTTATGAAGTAGTAAAAACTCTTCACTGGATAAAAGATCATTACATACACTTTTGTAACCAATATTTTACCATAAAACCCATATAATGATCACATAACATATAAAGGTAACTTGGGACATAAATATACTTAAATGGAATAACCATATGGTCAACTTCCACACATATCACTTAATTGAATAGCCATACAGCCGAATTCCATACCCAATGCATTGTAGGTTATAATGTAACCACCCATCCTAGTATTCACGGCCCCACCCGTCATATGGTTTATCATGTATCCACCTGTCGAATGTCTAAGTACCATTATAAAATCACAAGACATTAAACCAATATAATGGAAAAAAAAACATTTCAACACTTTGATCACAATATATCAATTAAATATATTGAGATAAAAAATCCATTATAAAAACCACTTTTAATACCAAAATAAATGAAAATAAAAACATGGTATTTATTTTTCATTAAAAAAGTTATGGCTTGTATAGGAAGCCGAAGCTCAAATAATGGTCACGGCAGCGGAGAAGTCGTTGTCGCCGCATACGTACGAAAAAAACATTCCCTTTTGTCGTTTATTAAAACAATACATATAAAAATATTCCTTTTGAATAAATATAAAAGTGAAATGGGTTTATACTCCATATAAAATAATGTGGTGTATAAAACAAAAACATGCCTCAATGAAAGGAGATTGAGATGAAGTCCCTTACCTCGGGTCCGACTTGACTCGATCGTTCTTTAACGTCCTGAATAATAAACTTGAGTTAATTAATACTTGCTTAAGAACCTTTATCAAGTTCATTATTACTTTTATATCACTTATTACCATGTTATAAACATTATTTAATCATTTATGTTAATAATGTTTGTTTTGTCGATATTTGGTTCTTAAGTCGAAAGTGGACTTCTTACAATTACATGTTGTTCGTGTGGTCAAAGGTTCTTTATATCCAGAATGATATTAATGATTTGGATATCATATATAAAATATATATCCATCATATACATGTATTTATAATATTACATAATCATTTATAGGTATGAAATGAAATTCACCATTCATGGAGACGGTAAGTCGTACGTACGCATGAATGCTACTTTCATTTCTATGTCATATTAATGGAATTAAAACTAAATGAGAGGTATGTATATTTTAATTCCAGAATTATATTCCTCATTTATATGTATCATAAATCATATATAATAACTTAAAATCAATCCTTTATACGTCCCACATATGGCATTAACGAATCAAATCATTTTAAGGGGGTGGTAGTCTGCAGTTCCTAAAATGACGATATCGCGTAAACCCATAATAAAAGCCATAAAGGTATACCACAAATAAATAATACAGAAGAATAAGGAAAACATAAACATAATATATATCATATATTAATATATTTAAATCTTAATGTCCACCATTAAAGGTGTTAAAATAAGATTGAACAATCATCATTTTGTGAGGAAAAAATTCGCCAACCACAGAAACAGTATGTTCTTTAACCATTAGACGGAGGTGTGTGTAGGTGTAGCTCGAATCCTTCTTAAAAAACATCCTTGTATATTTAAGATACTGTTTTTGTTACAAAATAAAGGAATAAAAAGATTTTAGAGGGTTGGAGAAGCAAAATAAAACAAAAGAACACAAGAGAAACACTACCTTCAAAATGGGCAACTCTTTATGATTTGAGCTCAAAGGCTTCCTTGGGAAGACTTATGCCCAAATTGAGGCTTCTAGGAGTAAGATAGGGATTTTTAGAGACAAAAAGTTCAGATCTTGGCCGAACCAAAGGCTTGAGAGGTTTGGGTAAGGAGGTAGAGGTGGGGGCCTTTTATAAGAGGAGAGGAGGGGCACTCTTGGAATGTTAAGAAAAGATACTTTATTATAAAATTATTTTCGGATAAAAAGGGTCCCAAAATTATATATTTAGAGGATACGGTGATTATAGTTCGAAATACACCCATCCAATAGGTTTTTGACATGTGTAGGTCTTAGATTTTACATTATCCTTTCATTTTATTTAAATCGTTAAATAATGAGGTAATCGCTGCATCTTCATGGTGTCATAAATAATATAATTTATTTAATGTCTAAAAATTATAAAAAAAATATCATGATGGAGGAAATAGTTTTATAATTATAATGAATATTTATAGTCAAAATTCTGACTTGTATAACCCCATTTAAGAATTGTTTTAGTAAAAAAACTCATGTTTGTGACATTTTTATTTTAACTTTAAATAAAACGTTATTAATGTCATTTTCCTACCAAAGTGGCTTCATGGGGTCCCCAAGTTGACCCATGGATTTTATTGGTCGGCCATGACACATCAAATAAGGATAGGACATGTTTCTAGGTCATTTTATATTATTAAAACATTATTTTTACCTTAAACTACACTAATTACCTCTAATTGTGATTTATAAACTTAAAAGTTACTATTCACCAAAAAAATTATTTTAATCCCATTGAACCACATTTAACTTATTAATGACAAACATGTATGTATGATTTTTGAAATCCAAAACACAGAGGTGGTAAAATTTCATTTAAACGAAAAATCAGTTTTTTAAGTACCACTTAGTGGTTTCACTATTCATCAAAAATTGATGTTTTTTAGAAAAATACCAAAACATCGCCCTAAGATATATTTGATATTATGAATTCAAAAATGAAGTCTATTTTACAAAATTCAAAACATATAATATTCATTAATTAATTTAATAATTAATTCCCACTGTCAGAGAAAATAGTGTGTTTTTTTGAAACAATAAGTATCAAAAGATTGACACTAGTTAAGTCTGATTTCAATGTGAAATTAATTCCAACGACCACTATCGGATTAAATGGTAAAAATATATTCTAATTTCACTTTAAAACCAATTCAAACGATAATATAATCATATAAATAAATTATATTAAAAGGACGTTTTGAATTAAAATACAACATTTTTCACTATTCATTAAAAAAATGAACTTTATCAGAAAAATACCAAAAATCTACACAAAGTAAATTTTGATGTCCCGATTATGAAGGAGAGTTATATTTGGTCCAATAGAAAGTATAAGATTGACCAAAACTATATTTAATGATGGTTCTCCATGAAAAGATGATAAGTCGACCTTTAATGAAAATTAGAGTATATATGCCTCAAATTTAATTCTTTTCATATTTTAAGCCTTTATCCTTTATTGGATAAATGTAAAAAAATTTAACAAGCATATATAATCATATTCTAGTTATTTCAATTCAATCCTGCCAATACAATGGCTACGTGTTAACTACCATTTAAAATAATATTATTTTATTACTAGTGTGCAACGTAAGATTTCAAAGAAACTCATTGTTGCGTATTGGGTACGCTATCGAACATATCAACCCCTTTAAAGTAAAATTAATATCAAATTCTCAAATATTATTAAATATGAAAATGTATTATTCTTTATTTACCTGGGATGTTACATCCTTCCCCCCTTTTGGGAATTTTGTCCTCTGAATTTTATTCACTTATCAAAATAAGTGGGGGTATTTATCTCTCATAGCATTTTCAGATTCCCACGTTGCCTCTTCAACCATATGGTTTTTCCACAAAACCATTACCTGGTGAATTACCTTATTTCGCAACACTTTCTATATTCGGTCAAGAATCTGGACTGGTTGTTCTTCATAAGAGAGATTCTCTTCCAACTGAACTACCTCTGGGCTCAAAACATGAGATGAATCTGGCATATAGTTTCTCAACATCGAAACATGAAAAACATTGTGTACCTGAGATAAACTCGGAGGTAAAGCCACTCGGTAAGTAACTGATCCAACTTTATCCATAATTTCATATGGTCCAATGAACCCCGTACTGAGCTTTCCTTTTTACCAAATCACATCACACTTTTCTATGGAGAAACCTTGATAAAAACATGATCACCTACCTCGAAGGATAGATCCTTCCTCCAGTTATCCGCATAACTTTTCTGTCTTCCCTGAGCTGTTCTCATGTGTTTCTGAATCAACTGAACTTTTTCTGCCATCTCTTCTACCAATTCGGGTCCCATCAGCTTCCTTTCACCTACATCATCCCAAAAGCTGGAGTTCGACACCGCTTCCCATATAATCCTCAAATGGTGCCATCTGTATACTAGAATGAAAACTGTTATTATATGAAAACTCAACCAATGAAATATGTTTGCCCCAACTTCCCTGATAATCCATAGAGCAAGCTCATAGAATATCCTCCAAGGTATGAATTGTACGTTCTGACTGCCCATCTGATTGCGGATGAAAAGCTGTACTAAAATTTAATTCAGTACCCAATGACTTCTGAAGGCCTTTCCAAAAGTTAGAAGTAAACCTGGGATCACGATCAAATACAATGGAGAGGGGAACTCCATGAAACCTGACTATCTCTTTATGATACAACCGAGTAAGTTGATATAGAGACAAAGTATCTCGAATAGGAATGAAATGAGCAGATTTAGTCAATCGTTCAACAATAACCCAGATTGCATTATTACCTCTAGATGTCTTTGGTAATCCCACAACAAAGTCCATGGATATATTTTCCCATTTCCACTCTAGCACTGGTAGAGGATGAAGCATCCCATTCAGTAACAGTCGCTCTGCTTTATCCTTCTGACAAGCCAAACACATCACAGTAAAATTAGCAATATCTATTTTCATTCCATCCCACCAGTAATACTCCTGCAGATCTCTGTACATCTTAGTACTGCCAGGATGAACTGAAAACGGGGAACTGTGAGCCTTACATAACAACTCTTTCTTCAACTGCAAATCACTAGGCACACATAATCTCTTCCCAAACCTCAAAACAAAATCATTATCAATGTTGAATTCAGGAAACTTACCCTTCTGAACCAGCTCTACCTTTTTTTGCAACTCACTATCTTGCTTCTGTGCTTGCATAATTCTGTCTGATTGAGAAGATTTCACCGATACCTGAAACAAAACAAAAGGACATCCTACACCAACAACTTCTATGCCAAAGTTCATGAAATCCTTAACCAAAGGAACGCGTTCCAAACACAACATTGTTAATGAATCATTACATTTTCGATTCAAAGCATCAGCCACTTTTTTTTCTTTTCCCGGATGGTAATGAATTGTACAATCATAATCCTTGATTAATTCTAGCCATATCCTCTGTCTCATGTTCAATTCTTTCTGAGTGAATATATACTTTAATCTTTTGTGATTAGTATATATTTCACACTTTACTCCATACAAATGATGCCTCCAAATTTTTAGAGCAAAAACAACAACAACTAATTCCAAGTCATGTGTAGGGTAATTTTCCTCATGATTTTTCAACTATCGTGAAGCACAAGCAATTACCTGATCATTCTGCATTAAGTAGCAACCAATTCCTTTAAATGAAGAATCACTGTAGAAAACAAAATCACCATTCCTGGAAGGATGTGCCAAAACTGGAGTATTCACCATTCTTCTTTTCAACTCCTGAAAACAATCATCACATTCTTTTGTCCAGATAAACTTAACACCCTTCCTAGTTAGCTGAGTCATTGGACTAGATAACCGTGAAAAATTTTCAACAAACCTTCGGTAGTAACCTTCCAAACCATGAAAACTACAGATCTCAGTTACATTTGTGGGTCATGGCCATTCTTCAACAACTTTTGTTTTAGAAGGATCAACAGTTATGCCATTTTTTGAAATAATGTGACCAAGGAAAGTAATTTGTTTCAACCAAAACTCACACTTGCATAATTTTCAATATAGTTTATTTTTCTTTTAAGGTTTTCAAAATAACCCTTAAATGACTTCCATGATCCTATTTACTTTTAGAAAATCCCAAAATATCATCAATAAAACAACCAACATTTTTCACCTGAGTCAACTAAGCCATCACTGCAACAAACTGTTTAGTTCTGATTCTAACTATCTCAGGATACTTATTTGAAAGGTCATTTCTCTTGGTATACCTTCCTAGAAAATCTGTTATGTTTTCTCTATGAAAACCCATTCTTAAAACAAAAATATCTTAGGAGAAGAAACATGGTAATCTTCAAATTCTATATCATTTCAATAAAACCATAAATTAATTTATAATTTAACAATTTTCGAACTCCTAAAGTTGTCTAAACCAACCTTTGATACCAACTATAAGTCCCCGACATTAAACATTACTTAATATTCAATTAAATGAATGATTCAAATTGAGGATATTTTTAGGTTTATAGTTTTATAGAATTAGGAAATAACTATTACATCACAAAATATTACAAAGTAGACACTTCTACTAAATTTACATAGAATAAAAACTCTTAAAAAGAAACATGTCTAGTTCCATGTTTTATATAGCATGACTTTCCCTTGATCCCATACTTGAACCTATTACTCAATAAGACCTATGAAAAACATTTCAAAAAACATGGGGTGAGCATAAAAAGCTAAGTAAGGGATATACAAAGAATGAAAACTGTTAGTTTATCAAAACAACAAGTAAACCATTTATACTTTATCAAAGTAATAATTTTCACCTTTATGAAGTAGTAAAATCTCTTCACTGGATAAAAGATCATTACATACCCTTTTGTAACCAAAATATTACCATAAAACCCATATAAATATCACATAACATATAATGGTAACTTGGGACATAAACGTACTTAAATGGAATAACCATATGGTCAACTTCCACACATATCACTTAATGGAATAGCCATACGGCCGACTTCCATACCCAATGCATTGGAGGTTATAATGTAACCACCCGTCCTGGTATTCATGGCACCACCCGTCATATGGTTTATCACGTAACCACCCGTCAAATGTCCAAGTACCATTATAAAATCAGAAGACATAAAACAAATATAATTGAAAGAAAACATTTCCACACATTGATCACAATATATCACTTAAATATATTGACATAAAAAATTCATTATAAAAACCACTTTTAATACCAAAATAATAGAAAACAAAATCATGGTATTTATTTTTCATTAAAATGTTATGGCTTGTAGAGGAAGCTGAAGCTCAAATAATGGTCACGACAGCGGAGAAGTCATTGTCGCCGCATACATACAACAAAAACATTCCCTTTTTTACTTTTAGTAAAACACTTCATATAAAAAGATTTATTTTGAATAAATGTAAAATCCAAATGGGTTTATACACCGTACAAAATAACGTGGTGTATAAAACAAAAATATGCCTCAATGAAAGGAGATTGAGACGAAGTCCCTTACCTCGGGTCCGACTTGACTCGATCGTTATTTAACGTCCTGAATAATAAACTAAAGTTAATTTCTTCTTAATTAAGAACCTTTTTCAAGTTACTTATTACTTTTATATCACTTATTACCATGTTATAAACATTATGTAATCATTTACGTTAATAATGTTTGTTTTGTTGATATTTGGTTCTTAAGTCGAAAGTGGACTTCTTACAATTACATGTTGTTCGTGTGGTAAAAGGTTCTTTATATCCAAAATGATATTCATGATTTGGATATCATATATATCATATATATCCAGAATATACTTGTATTTATAATATTACATAATCATTTATAGGTGAGAAATGAAATGCACCGTTCATAGAGACGGTAAGCCATACGTACGCATGAACGCTACTTTCATTTCTATGTCATATTAATGGAATTAAAACTAAATGATAGGTATGAATATTTTAGTTCCAGATTTATATTCATAATTTATATGTAACATAAATCATATATAAGAACTTTAAATTCATCTTTTATACGTCCCACATATGGAATTAACAAATCAAATCACTTTGAGGGGGCGGTAGTCCGCACTTCCTAGAATGAATATATCGCGTATACCCATAATGGAAACCATAAAGGTATACCACAAATGAAAAATACCGAAGAATAAATAAAACATAAAAATTAGATATATTATATATAAATAGAGCGACAACTTAATGGCCGCCATTAATGGTGTTAAAAGAATATTGAACAATCATCGTTTCGTGAGGCAGAAATTCGCCAACCACAGAAACAGTATGTTCTTTAACCATTAGACGGAGGTGTGTGTAGGTGTTGCTCGAATAATTCTTATAAAAACATCCTAGTATATTAAAGATACTGGTTTTGTTACAAAATAAAGTAATAAAAAGAGTTTATAGGGTTGGAGAAGCAAAATAAAACAAAAGAACATAAGAGAAACACTACCTTTAAAACGAGTAACTCTTTTTGATTTGAGCTCAAAGGCTTCCATGGGAAGACTTCTGCCCAATGTGAGGCTTCTAGGAATAATAGAGGGATGTGGAGAGACAAAAAGAGTATATCTTTGACTAACCAAAGGCTTTAGAGGTGGGGGTAAGGAGGTAGAGGTGGGGGCCTTTTATAAGAGTAGAGGAGGGGAACTCTTGGAATGTTAAGAAAAAATACTTTATTATAAAATGGTTTTCGGATGAAAAGGGTCCCAAAATTATATATTTAGAGGATAAGGTAATAAGATTTCTAAATACACCCATACAATAAGTTTTTGACATGTGTAGGTCTTAGATTTTACAATATCATTTCATTTTATTTAAATCGCTAAACAATGAGGTAATCGATGCATCATCATGGTGTCATAAATAATTTAATTTATTTAACATCTAAAAATAATAATAAAAACATCATGATGTTGGAAATATTTTTATCATTCTAATGAATATTTATAGTCTAAAATCTGACTTGTATAACCCAATTTAAGAATTGTTTTAGTAAAACAACTCATGTTTGTGACATTTTTATTTTAACATTAAATAAAAGGTTATAAATGTCATTTTCCTAAAAAAGTGGCTCCATGGGGTCCCCAAGTTGACCCATGTATTGTCTTGGTCGGAAATGACACATCCAATAAGGGTATGACATGTGTCTAGGTCATTTCGTATTATTAAAACATTATTTTTACCTTAAACTACACTAATTACCTCTAATTACGATTTATAAACATAAAAGTTACTATTCACCAAAAAATTATTTTAATCACATTGATCGAAATTTTACTTATTAATGACCACCATGTAAGTCAGATTTTTTAAATTCAAAACACAGAGGTGGTAAAATTTCATTTAAACGAAAAAACAGTTTTTAAGTACCACTTAGTGGTTTCACTATTCATCAAAATTTGATGTTTTTCAGAAAAATACGAAAACATCACCCTAAGCTATATTTGATATTCTGAATTAAAAAATGAAGCCTATTTTACAAAATTCAAAACATATAAGTTTCATTAATTAATTTATTAATTAATTGCCACTGTCAGAGCAAATAGCGTGTTTTTATGAAACAATAAGTATCAAAAGATTGACACCAGTTTAAGTCCAATTTCAAAGTGAAATTAATTCCAACGATCATTATTGGATTAAATGGTAAGAATATATTCTAATTTAACTTTAAAACTAATTCAAACAATAATATTATCATATAAATAAATTAGATTAAAAATAGGTTTTGAATTAAAATACAACATTTTTAACTATTCATTAAAAAAATGAACTTTATCGGAAAAATACCAAAAATCTACACAAAGTAAATTTTGATGTCATGATTCTAAAGGAGAGTTTTATTAGGTCCAATAGAAATTATAAGAGTGTCCAAAACTATATTTAAAGATGGTTCTCCATGAAAATGAGATAAGTCAACCTTTAGTGAAAATTAGAGTATATATGCCTAAAATTGAATTCTTTTCATATTTTATGATTTTATCCTTTATTGGATAAATGTAAAAACATTTAACATACATATATAATAATATTTTATTTATTTCTATTCATTCCTGCCAATACAACGACTACATGTTAACTACCATTTAAAATAATATTATTTTTTTACCAGTGTGCAACGTAAGATTTCAAAGCAACTCTTTGTTGCGTATCGGGTACGCTATCGAACATAGAAACCACTTTAAAGTAAAATTATTATTAAATTCTCAAATATTAATAAATATTAAAATGTATTATTCTTTATTTACCTAGGATGTTACATCAAAAGTATTTTATCATATGTGTGAGATCAAATCCATTATAGCATGTCCAATTGATATAGGGGAATTGTCTGGATAACACGTAGAAGTGGTAGGCTCAGAGTCATGCTGAATACCTATATATATTTGAGTAGCCCCTGTTTTTAATATTCAGTATGTAAAGTCTCGAGATGGGTAGAGTGTATTGTGTCATATTTTAGTTATATTTTTTTTGTACATTTTGTAAAATTTTTTTGATAAAAGGTGTTGAAAGGGAATGAGATTATGAGTACCGATTTTTCTTGAATAAATGTGTGATATATAATAAATATATTGAATAGAAAGAAAACACAATTTTCTTGAAAATGTAAAATATTGGCTAAATTACTACCCAGATCTGAAATCTATGTACATTAGAGAGTTTATAAAAAAATATTTACCCGAGGATTGAAAAATCATTTAACGGCGCAGGTTGTTTGTTGAAAAAATTCACGAGCGTAAATTGAATAATTTTTTTAATTTTTTTGGTTTTGTTCTTCCAACAAAACATCATAATCATCATTACGTAGAGGATTATTTTAGAAATCCATGGTTCTTTCATAACCTTGGATATGATAAAGGATCTCTATGGAGGGATTTGGAGAACCCACTCAAGAAAATAAAAACAGGTCCTGGATCTATCGATCAACACAACCTCATATTCGATGGATATTTTCAGTGAACACAATGTGACATTTGTTCTTTATCAGTTATTCAATCGAATAAAATTAGCACATGTTATTCAATTATTTTATTCCCCATTCATGATTTCTATGATGAACATAATGAAATCAAGGAATATATTGGTGCATGAATTGATCATTATGCAAGATGAGTTTATTTACAAGGTTTATCAACATATTTCTTCATGATTGTTGATTTACTCATTGTTCATTCTTAAAAAATGACCTGATATCAAATTGAACATCGATTTAGGTTCATACCTCTTGATCATATTTTTTATCCCCCTTATTTTACATTTCTTCATGACCTTCTTCGTTTCTCCCCTCGTTTCAAAATTTCATCAATGTATCAATTTTTTGGAATCCAATTCATGGTGAAATGATCGAAAATCAAATGGTTGGCATTGGAACGACTCAACGATTGTGTTAAAGTGGCTCTCAAAGTTGATAGATTGATTGGTGGTGCCAATTTGTTGTTATTTATAAGGAAATAGGGAATGAAGATGATGTTGTTTTACAAACATATCAATGACCTTGAAGTGGAAGATTAGTGAGGGATAGTCTCAAGCGATGCTCCCCTATGATTTTCATTATTTGGTGTGGCCGAAGCAATGAACAAAGTGATAAAGGATATGATGGATAATGGACCAGTGATTCTCATAAATCTTGATACACCCATCATGTTATCTGGTATTACATGATGTGTGGGTCCCCCAATGTGGCGGCTAGGGTTTAAGGTATGATATGAGTACCCCATAGTATTTGGCATGGACCACAAAACATGGGATGCCTCCATAGATAGTTAGAGAGTACCTTGGGAAGAACATGTAATGGGGTGGACTATAGAACCATCCTAAATAATGTGTAATCCCCCACATAAACATGTCTTTGACAACGTTCATAGGATAATCCATGCACTGGCACATGGGTAGAGTTCATGTGATGCCTACACAGTTTTTACTACTACCTAGACGCATGTCAAATGACACGGTCAATTTTACTTGGTCAGAACCCAGGGTCAAGCGATATATTGTGTAACCCTACTACATGCCACAAACTCTTTCATACATGGCACAAATCTATTTTCCTTCATATCATGGAAAATATTCATTAGGGTTTATTCCACTTAACATTTACCTACTCTCCAAACATTGATAGCATTATCTGTACATTCTAGATAGAGTGATTTTAATATCCTAGAGGGGTCTGGAGTGGTATTAGATATTCATCTACAGGCCATAGGTGAAATTCATGGTATTGATGTGACCAACAATACACATGCACTGATCCTCTACATGGATGGTTAATTCTGTTTTAGATGTTGGTATAAACCTATAGACCTGGATATGATCCCCATATATGAATCATATTCCTTTCAGATAATCATTTTATTATGTATCAGGATGATACCCTTTACGTTGTACATCTCATATGGATTTCATAAATGTTATCCTACTCAGAAGTGTGTTCTCATGGATGAATGCTTCATGGAATATTCACACTCAATCCTATGCTATTATACTATTGTTTTATAAATAATCTTTAATGTGTGTCTTGTGCTGATTATATATGTATATTCTTGTTATTTGTGATTTATACATATAAATGTGTATAGATAACAAGATATTCCCTGTTTATGTGCTTTTTGGTTTTGGGTTGTCTTACTGATTATTTTTATACTCACCCATGCATCGACTATTATTCCATGTGTCTTGTTATTTTTTGATGGTCATACTTTTAAAATATTCATAGGTAGACCTAGACTAGATGATGCTTAATGAGACTTGACAGAACGAGGTGATTTCTGGAACATTTTATATAGAATCCCTAGTACCATTTCATTCCAGTTGGTCTTGTGTTATAGACATATCATTGAGGGAATTGTATTTGACCATGTTTACCTTATTAACTTTTTATTGTACTCTTGTTGTGGGATATTGATGTACTCACTCATTAGTTTTTTTAGTTTTTTTTTAAAAAAAATCAGCATTTGGTGGGCATAGTGATGTGTGCATGTGTATAGCTACATAGGAAATGCCTCCAATGTTAGTGATATACTTACTTGATGCTAGTAACAAGATCTTATCTTATTGGATGTGGTATTTTTGAGTTTCAACCTGGGCCCCACTAGTATTGTTCATAAAAATTAATTAAAATTTATTCTAAATCATAATGAAAAAAACAACTAGTTTTCCTTTAAAACATATCTATGTTTCTCGTTGAGTACAAGGGGGAAAATATTAGTCTAAAGCATGGAAAAAAAAGAGTTCAAAATTGAATAACTAAATACATGGTATTTTAGATGAGTTGAAGAAGAAAAATCCACAAAAGTAATTATAAACATAAATGATCCAAATTAAATGTGACATTAAAGAATAAACCACTTTTACATTGTTTACTTTTAAATCATAATCCAAAATGAAGATAAAATTTCAAATTAAACCATAAATATAATTTACACAACAATATTAATTAAATAACATGTCATAGGTGTATCATCTTCAACACATAAAATATTGTATGTGAATAACATATCACATGACTGTAATAATATGATTTGAGATGATAAATCCTTATATCATTAGTAACATATAAATTAAAAATGGATGAAATAATACCAATAATAATTTATATACCATAAATTATAAATATTACATCATATAAAAACTATAATCAGTAGTGTAGAAAACTCATAACTAGAAATAGGTATATAAAAATCTTTTAGGAACAAAATTATATTGAGAAGAATAACCCTTACCACATTGTTAATCACTGACTCAAAACAAAATTAATGATAGAACCATATATGGACGTGTAAATAAAAATCAATTTCTTGATTTTTTTTAAAAAATTTATTCATGGATTCTTTATAAACCACAAAATATCACTTATTGAATATGGAATTATTCACAATGAAATCTATATGGGATTAGAAACCCTTAGCTAGCATCTAACATGATTCATATACTCTCTATCTACCTTCATAATAAATTTATATTGATTATATTTATATAAAATATACATAGAAAATATATTATAACAAATAACATCTAATTATAACATATAATCCGATATTGATTAATAGATATTTATTAAAATAGTCATATGCAGGTGTCATGTTTTTTATTTTTTATATATGTTTTAGTTCATATGTTCAAATTCATGGCAATTGATCCTAAATCCACAACCAAAAAATGGTAAAAATATCATTATAATAATATTTACAAATTATAAAAACATTTATTTCTTTTTATTAAGTTAAATTTTGTATAATTAATGACATCACTTCATGGAAACTATAGTCCATATATACCCATGACTGATTTTCCTATCAAAATTTGGATGGAATGAAATAATTATAAATAACAATTCACCTTTAAAAATATAATAATTTATTAAATATATTATATATTTATTAATTCAATAATTATTCAAAATTTGATTTGGGGGTAATTGAAAATGCATCATATCTCTACAAAGAGGCGGTAGTCCCACCTAGGAAAGTGTGATACTTTCAATCCCTATTTCAAGGGGAAAAGAGATGAATATTGTTATGAAGAAAAAATAATTACATACCTGTCTATGGTAAATATTTATTTTATTTTATTTTATTTTTTATTATTGAATTTATGGTGGCATACCAATAAGTGAAATTATAATTCTCGATTTAGATGATTACCCCCTCCCTGAAAAACCAAATTTGGTTCCCTCCATAATGAAAATCAGGATGTGATTTATTGTATAAAAAGACATATATAATTTATATAATGATGTTAATAAGTGGGGTTTATAGTTGATGGTCAACATAAGGGACAAGAAATTTAATAGGAATAGGGAATAAGTGGTGTCCTTATACAAGTGTAAAATGTTGAAACATTGTAATTATTGAGGATATTAAATTTATATAAATTAATTATAATGTTCTAGTATATCTAAATTATTATATTAGAAATCTATGATTAATATATGTCTATATAATATCATTAAATAATATTTATATATTTTAGGTGCTATTTTTACCTTAATATCTTTAATCACTTCACTAATACCCTTTTTGATGATTACTGTGACATCAAAATGTTTTTCTCTATAGTGGTACTGAATATTTTTATAAAAAAAAAGTGAACCATAAGAGAAATATCATGCTAATTCTACACCATTTCCGATTAAAATGGTTAATAAAATATTCTCAATAAAATTAATTCATTTAATAAAATATTATTCAACATTTTAAACCATTGAATTAATTTTTGTGAATATTAACATTTTTAACATTAAAAATCTCTGCAAATAATTTAATTTAAATATTAAATTTTAACACATGAGAAATAAATTATATTCATTCAATAAATTCTTGGAGAATCATACTTCATCAAAATACATGTTTCATTGTATTTTATTAAAATCATTTACTTCATTATTCACTACATTAATGAAGTATTATGATATTATTTCATTCCAATTTACTGTAATTATTCCATTACTAAAAATATAAAATAATTTAACATTATTACTAAATCATTTTTATTAAATTGATTAATTTATAACTGATTATATTCTATTTTTATCAAATTCGTAAATATTATAGATATTAAAATAAATATATTGAATCTTTTTGTGTATTCATTACTAAAAATAATATTCAGGTTTTTAATAATGCAATTAGAACATTAATTGCATATATTAAAATATTGGATGAAATTGAACTAACATAACTCATAAAATATAAATTAGTATGGTGATTAATTGATTTTAAAATACTTATTTTGTTTTTATTGACCTCAACTACTCGATTAACCTTACTAATGTTAATAATAAATACCAATATTACTACACATTAAGAACAAAAATAATTTTGTCCTATTAAATGAATTTGGAAATTTAGAATAAAAATACAGAATCACATTAATAAATATAAATCCATATATGTAGATTATAATACGTTTAAAATAAAACCAAAAATGTGTACAAATAGTTTCCAAAAAATGAATTTTTGCGCATAAAAATGTTTTCATGAAAATTTAAGCATAATCTTAATTAAAAAAAAAATTATTTTTTTATAATTAATAAAATCTAATTTAGGGGGTTATAAAACTAACTAGAAAGAAATTTTCAGACTATAAATGTTTTAATAGGAATGTTATATTTAAATAATAATATTATTTTTCATTACTAGCTAAATATTAAATCATTTCATGAAAATAAAAATAATTCACCATAAGATAATTTTCAAATGATTATTTCCAAACTGAGATAAATTTTATAAAATAAAAATATTAAACATAGTGTACATATATTATAATATTCATTCAAATAATGAGGTGATTTTTTTCGAGAAAACAAATTTTTGATGAAAAAAATGGAATTACTAAAAATTATGTGCTTATTTATGAAGCATAAATCAATGAATTTATATTTATAATGAACATTATATATATATATATAATTTTTGTTACATATATTAAAAACCACAAATTAAATGGGTTGGATAAAATAATAAAACATAAGTAAAAATATTTTTATTATATATAACAGTTCACAAAAATTCTATTGTTGTGTGTTATGAATGATATTAATATAAATATTTTTTAAAATAAATTTTCAGGGTCTAATAAAAAATGTATATTATATATAATCATGATTATAACTAATTTTTATTAATTTATTGACAACATGCACATATCTTTAATGATTTTTAATCTTATATTTTTATTATATATGTTATATTAAGTAACACAAGCGATAAAAATATTCAATTTGAATGGTAAAAGTGGGAAATTTTGATCAAATATCATTTCATTATAATGAATATGGATAATTAGGATGTGGAATTTGAGTATGTTATGAATAAATAAATATTTGTATATATTCATACAAAGGATCTTCAAGAGGTGGTTTTTTATAATGTTCAGATAGATCTAAGAGAAAACAAAACCCATCACTCTAGATGTTTATAGATACGGATACCCCCACTTCCCCATTGAATATTAATTTCAATCTATGTATTATATTATTTCATAATTTATTTCAAGGGATTCTGACTCTCTGTTTTGAACGATTAAGGTTATTATCCATGGATTCATTTACATGGCTGAATTAGTCAAATTTAGATAAAAAAATCTATAGTCGTAGAATTTCTCCAACATAAATGGGGAAGATCTTTAATTAGGGGCTGTGTTTGATCAAATTAATGGGGGAGTATATTTTAATGTTTAGTGGGTTCATTGATATTTTATTATTACAATCCATTCCTTTGAATGTAAATTCTCAGACAAAGAAAGGCTCCTTTGAGATTATAGTGTGTATTTCATGAATCAATGATGAATTTTGTTGAGTATTATTGAGATTATTATTAAATTTTTAGAATACCAAATAAGGGATATTATAAAATAATACCATTTATCATTGGAATTGAATTTTTGGATGAATATTATATATGTGTTTCAATGTTGAAGAATGTTTTGTTGAAGAAGTGATTATTTGGGGACTGTTATGGGTTTAATAGTCAATCATAGTTTTCAATTATAGTAGAAGTATATTAGAGATAAATATTCTATACCTAAGTGTAATGGAAAATCCCATAATGGAATTCCATGTAATTATTCTATTATGCAGAGAATACTAAATGTCAAAGTCGGTGAATAATTGAGTTTCAAAGTCATTAGAATTTCAATATTGATAATGAGAGGGGGTATGAATATATAGTGAAGACCTAGGTAGGGATGGAAACCAAATTTTAAATATCATGGGAGTTTTTTGGGAGGAGTAATTGTTAGGTGGAAAATATCTGGTAAAGTTGATAAAAGAAAACAAAAACCCCATACTATATAAATATGTTGCAATTTAGAGGGTGTATATTTGGTAGTTCGGATGATTTAATTTCTTCCAATCCTACAAGAGCCTATGTCGCAACCTATCCTTATGTTTTAGAGCGTTTTTTGTCAATATAATTGGACATATATAGTTATCATATCTGATATAATTCTACCATATAGACAAAGGATTACATGATACATGTTTTTAGAGTTTTTAGAAAAATGATGATACCATGAGTAATTTATTAAATATAATTATGTAGAAAAAAAATTTTAATTTTAAAAGTAGGACACACTATTAAGGTTGTTTACATAACATTAAAGTTTGAATTAATCCTTTTTATTAACTATATTTTAAGAGAAAATGTCATTTTGATGAATATGTAGAATATGGGTAAACATTAGTATGTTCAGCCACACTTCAATTGAGAAGTAAGAGTAATGTCTGTAATTTATCATAAATATTTTTCTTATGATTTTGGGTCCTCAATAAAAATTAGTTGACCTTAAAACAAAAAATTTATTGGTTTTTATAAAATAATTATCCTAATAGAAAAATCGACATGTTAATTAATCCTATATCTTCAATATAATCATAGATGTTAATTTCATATATAACTTCACATGGTAGATCCTAGTGGGGAATGGGATAAAATTAAGGGGATCTTAAGAGGCCATAAAAAATCAAGGATGAGGAAGCTTTGCTAATTTTGAATAAATTAATGTGAAAAAAATAATAATATTCAATGAAATTATTCTCACCGAAATTTATTAATATTTTGAACAAGTGGAATTCCAAACCATGTATATTTTCATATATATATATATATATATCATGTAATAAGTTGGATACCATATATGGTGTAGTGAGTTCCTCGTGTATTTTGACACAATTATTTTTTATCATTTGTATGAATTTTTAGTATAATTTATTAGTTTGTATACTGTATTATGTGTGGAAAATAGAAGAAGTGTACTATAATGTTTCATGATCATTGGTATATGAACTTTTCAGTCTTCATATACATTCCTGGTAATTTTGAACACGATAAAAACCCAATATGTTCTTTATTATCTTGATCTCCCATAGAGAGATGGTAATGGAGAGGATGAGGTTCTCCTTACAGTAAGAGAGCATTTCCTTTCCAAGGGGATATATATTTACTCAGAAATACACTAATTCACCCCCAACGTTATGGTAATACTATTGAGAAAGGTGAAAGATGAAAAATAACAAAATTCATAATTTCTAATATAAGATATCATAGAGTAATAATGCACTTGATTCATTCATAGATCATATAGAATCTGAATTTATCACTAAGAAGGTTGTTCCCCTATGACATTGAGCACAACCATTTCCCACACTATCTCAGAGGACATTTAATTATTCTAAAGTGATCACAAATTTCAAGGACCATGTGTAATAATATCCATCCCCATCATCAACACACTACCAAACCCAACTCTAGTGATATAACATAACAACATATACTCAAATCAATCCTATAAAAATAATACAGAAAAAAAACTCTTCATCTATCACATAATTTCCTAGAAATGTCGTTGAATTTTATTTTAAAGAATAAAGAGATTTACCTTTCACAATTGAATTTATGTGGAATATAGTCCATGTTAATTCTACCAAAAATCATTGATTGTTCCTTGTAAATCCACAAATACACTAAATTAAAAAATGAACATGGTTTGATCATAAAATAACACTTCCATAATCTTTTCCTATTCTACATCTACAATGTTATCTGAGATGAAATTCCAAAATAAATTCTTCACTCAAATCAAAAACTGAAAATTCTATATCATAAAATATCATAGGGGAACATGATTCTTATTTTGGATAATCACCATACAATGTATGTACTCATCCATTAATGCTAATAAGAATATAATTACATTGATGAAGTTAATCATAAAATAATTGAATAAGGCTTGAATGTTCCTGATCATAAGATCAATGAATATAACTAGTGTGTCGGTCCTTTATATGGGGATCAATGTAAACTAATAATGGATCTACCAGTATATAACACAATCAAATTAATATTATCTATATGTTAAAAAATTACATTTTATACAAACAAATGATCATTCATATACTACCACCTTACTACCTCAGTAGATTGAAAAGGTCATTAATCATCAATAAAGGGAAATTTTTGCTACTATAACACAATTCATGTTATAGTAGTCAATTAAGAGGATTCTTCCTATTCTATATTAATTTCATAGAAGCACTAGAATTTCCATGGGTGACCCATAGTTTTTTAATAATACACTTATTAAAATATCCTATTATAACCTATTATGGACCTCTAGGTTTGTTGGGGAAATTTGATATGATGAAAATGATTACATATCAGTCAAAAGGTGTAAATAAATGTTCAAAATTAATCACTCAATGGGGAATATATTTTAGGGAATACATGTAAAAATCATCAATTTGATCCTACATTATAGTATAATGCTGATAATATCTGGTTTTTACACACATATATCCAAACTCTCGTATGGATGGGAGAATAGATACCACTTCGCACACACTAATATTTATCTTCTTGACTTATGGTCCCACTCCCAAATAATATAATATAATGATTACTTTTCTCTGAAGAACATCATTGTTTTAGGGTATAAGTATTTTAAGGCATGAAATGACGATATAACATCTAAGAGATTCAACATTAATATTATAAGGAATATGGAAAAAGAATCCATAATAAGTGATTACATTCATCACTAATATATAAGGGTGATTTATTGATCGTATATGGTATGAATTTCTAGAAATATTTGACAAGCTAGGGGCTCTACATGAACATTAGCTATCAAAGTAGGTTTCTATCAACCATTGAAATTTTCACAATATCATGTATCAGTATAGTTGATATTTTATAGTAGAAAATAACAAAAAATTATGTATTATTAGTATCTCCTATGTTATAACCATCTATATCCTAGATCTGACCACATTTATAATTTCAATCACTCCAATAATGTATTATACAACAAGGGGGTGGTAGTTGTGGAATTATAATATAACATGGTCATCATCCATCTTCCCTTGTTGGAGAACTGAAAACTACTTATACACAACCAAATCCTTGAGGATGAAATTTTCCACATTTGGGTGGCCCTTGATCGCACCACGTCGTCTTTGAGGGAGTTTCACTTACACCTAAATTTCTTATAAGGTACATAAAGATATGAATTCATGTTATATATATCACCATCTTCTATAGGAAATAATACATTCAACCAGGTAATTGGATCAACTAATGAGACATATGAGCTATATTTCATCGATAATTAGACCATGCATGTTCAGGTCGTGTATCTTCTAACACAAATTCTAACCATTGTCAGGATGAAGTAGAGGAATCTAACCCTAGATTACCACCAGTTGTTTTTTATATCTAATGACAGTCTTCCAAGAATCTATCCTTTACTATGTTCATTCCAAAATCATAGAATATGAGGTGATATATAGGGGAACACTTAATTGATGGATGTATCTATAGAATACATTCACAATCTACACATCATGGAATAATCTATCCTGAATAATTTCAATAGTAAAACTCATGATGTTAGTGAATCTTTAATCATAATAAACAATATAAATTTTATCAAGTTATTACTCTAATTACCCACGAATGAATACAAACCATGACCTTATCGAGTAATAATCTTTGCAGAAAAGGATCCCAAAACCATTCCATGAATGAGTCAGATCATCAAGAGTTTGGATGATCAAGGTTCACCAGAATCTCACCACACCATGGAGAAAGATGGATTCTTGCACGAAAATATGATCTGTTGTCATTATAACAAGATGTAATATGTGAAAAATTATATTTATCCTTACCTCATATTTTAAAGGGTTACTATAGCCTTTTTTTTATGGGTTATATTTTTCTAGAAATCATGTAAATCACTCTACCTATTTTCATCCTATTGTAATATCATTAGAATAATCAACTGTATAGATGGTTGATCAATATCCTCTTATAATACTAGAGGTTTTATATCTCACAATAAAACATGAAGATGTACTAGTCACTTCATTCCCATGTGAGATCCTCTTTATTCTATCCCTAAATGTATTCCTCATCACTCATCGATTTATGGGAAACATCCTTAAACACTATTATAGAAACATCATGAACCTTCCTCTGTATACTATATGGATATCATAGTGTTAGTATCATAAAATTAAAATAGATATACCATAGTCATCAAATTATATTTGGGCATGTAACTTGGGATGGATTTTTAAATCAATGACCCATTTCTATATAATTCATGTAATATTTCATTATTCTCAAAAACTGTTTGCACAATATAATCAATTGAGAAAAATTCCATCAATGTCATTGAATATATTTATTTTGGTCACCAGACCAATTCATAGGTCATTGATAATAAAATTAATGTTGAGACCCATTATCACTATTTCTAGAAGTTATCCATTGAATACTCACTAGAAATATAACTTCAAACCTATTCCATATGATACAAACTCTTTAATACTACTGTAGACCAACATGAACCACTAAGACCCATATGTGTGGTGGTATGTTTACTGTCCCCCCACAATATAACATTCAATTGGAAAATTATTGCTGATTAAAACATATTATGAATATCACACATGATGGTAATGCTTTACATAATTAATTTTTTACATGATACACAGCTACAAAAATAGATATTAGAATATATAATAGAGAAATAACTATGACTATAATATAAAATTCATGTAAAAATTTATATCTTCTAGAAAGTGGAAAACAATACATAATACAAATTTCCAAATAGTAAAGAAAACGCACTACAAACCATTGAGAAATATCAACCTATAAAAACATTGTAGAAGAAGTGTCTCCCATGAGCTAATTATAGACATGAATGTCACGACATACCAACACATTCATGTACCATAGAACTCCATTAACACAATATCAACCACGATATCTAGAGATGTATCCATCATAATCCTAAGACATGAAATTTATTTATGGAGATACAAATATATTTGTGACAATAAACATACCTCTAAGGATTCCAAAACAATATAATAGAGTAATGCAGAAAATATTTTTTGGAAAACAATAAGATATATATAGTGAATAAACTATTAAAATATATATTTCTTAAAACAAATAAATATGGTTTATATGATAGTGTAATTAGATTAAAACCCAAAATATTGGAGATATAATAAGTATCCCTATGAATATGAATGATGTAATACAATAATCCCACATCCTGTCCATGGAATTATAATAAAAGAGCCACAACACATTGTGTCGAAGAAAAATTGTTATAATACCTAACTGAATAGAATGAAGAGGGATTACAAAAATTACCAATATTATATTATGTGTACTATGATCTATTTATAATACTTGGGAAATGTGTAGTGTCATTTTAGACACAATATAAAGATGAGTAGCTCACCTTTTGAATGATTTAATCATTATTCTCAATCTCCATCATTTTCCACATGGATCTATAGAGAAAATCTTGTTTTATCCCCTCTAATTCCAATGAGAACAACCCCGCCATGCCATAAAAGAAAATAAATCTAATGATGGACTAATTTTCATCCCAAATTCATGTCATGAGAAATGACATAAGACACAGTACCAATAATAGAAAATCAAACTGAATTTATTATAGCTTTACATGATCATTACCTCTTAGTAATAGTATATTAAAGTAGATCGTCATGACATTATTTTTATGGTTTTACCTATATTGAATATCCTTGTATGGATCATGAAATGTACATATGGATAACTCACTTAGTGTGTATTATAGAGAAATTTGTGTTCTGTATGACAAAGGGATATACAATATATGTTCCTAACCAAAACGATATTGTGACTAAGTGACAAACAAAGTTTTAAATCCCTACGACTTCCATTCCAGTTAGATTAGGGAACATGACATGTGTATCGAGGTAACACAATATTCTCTCTAAACATCTATTGAAACTTTTATCATCACAACAATGTCAATACCCCATAAGTTATAGAATATTGAATATTAATATTTTTATAAATGTCAAATATCCACATCCATAATCAATCGTCCCATAATATAAATCCAAAACAATCATCTGTTTTATTATCTAATTATATGTTGCCTCTAAATTTTGACTATTCGACTACCTCCATTAGAAAAAGAGGTCATAATAACCATTAAAATGGCCCTAGCACTCTATTTAAAGTTATTATTCATAAAATTTTACAAAAACATTATAATAGTTCTCTCATCTCTTGTACTCAATTTTTCACTACTAATCTAATCTACATCCTTATATCTAATATTCAAATTCCATGATACTATAGATTCATTGACCTAGGCCATGTATTATCAAATTACCAACCCTGGAGATGACCCACATTAAAACTATGATGAATGAGAAAAAAAATTTTAAAAAAATTTTATCGACCAATATATTAATCATTAAAATTCCATACATAATTAATAAGATTAGAGCTATAAAAAATATATAATAAAAAATCATGGTCATAAAATCCAAGATGATAAAATACAGGGACATAATTTAGGGAAAAACATTTATGTATAAATATATTATGGAAAAAATTATGAATCATAGGTAAATTTTAATATATAGAATCCATACATCACATATGTATAATTCATTAGAGAAGATTAAATATAAATTAGAATTTCATTATGGATTCCTTGGAGACCAGATTAATCATATAAATCATTCTCTCCAAATCATCATCATGAGTTCTTGTGTTTGAGGAAAAACACCAATTGTTTGGAAGTAGGGGAAGAATAAATAATTGTATTTTAGTTTTCCAATGAATTTAAAAATAAAAAATAGAAATTAATCATTAAATAATTCAATTTGATTAATTTAATAATTTCATTCCACATATGGTAATTCAATTTGTATTTTAGTTCTCCTGAATGATTGCTTCATTGAATCTTCAGACATAATACCCTATGATGGTATGAGATTGTTTTGATATACCTCTATAATATTTGTCTGGGAATCAGTATATCTAGATATTTTTTATAATTTTTGTATACATATACTATGTAGAGATTACTATATATTCCTTTTCGTATTTATTTTAGGGTTCATGGTGTCTTGGTGAGTATTGTAATACTAACCAATGAACAGGCATTGCCTGCACATGTCATGTCTCGTGAAGACGAGAAACCATCTGATGAAATCAATGGCCAAAGAGGACTAAAAATAGCTTTGTTAGTACATGAAGGCCTAGTTGTTCTTATGTCTTTGAGTAATAGTCCTAGAAATTTTTTTTATATGCTTTATTTTTTATTTTACATCCACTATTTTTCATTGGGCTTGTATTATATCCCAGATTACTTTAAAACATATTCCATTCATTCATACTATTTCTTTTGGGTTTAGTGGTATGAATTCATTTTGTTCCATAGTTTTTTTAAATTTAATTAATTTTTATTGGAGATGTATGCATGCATAGAGGTACTTAAAAAATGTCTCCCATGTTTGTGATATGCCTACTAAGTGGTAGTCACCAGCCCTAGGCCTATTGAATGTGGGCATTGAGATCCTGGTCAAGGGACCCATTGGGATGGGTCATGACATGGAAGAATTCACATAATGGTTCAATGAATTCATCTGTTCCATAATAATGGATAAATTGGGTGTAAATATATCATAGTATCATGATTATACAAGGAATCTCTATAACTCAATCACTCTATTATGTGTCACCAAGGATAAAATTACATAATCCTTATTTGGGTCTAATTCCACTCCCTCATATGAGATGACATGTCATATAATGTGGAAATCGATAGTTTAGAAATGTAACTTTGGAAATTTCCAATAAATTTGGCGATTTTTGAAAAACTCAATAACTGTCCTCAAATTTCACGTACACTTATTATATGATATTGAGTGGAATAGGTTATCATCATTTAAGACTACCCTAATATAGTCCATTAATGGATGAATGATATTATTATTGAGTCTCGTGGACCACGATAATATGTTCATCCAACCCAATGGAATCACCATGTAGTCATATAGACTATTGAGGCATTCGAATATTTCCTTCAATATAGCTTTTTCTGGAACTAATGGTTGTTGATATCCAAAAATGAGGATGTTCATTTAGAATAACATCGACCCCCTAAAGATGTCAAAGAGGCTGTAATGTGTAAAAAGTGTATACTTATTCTTGATACTCACATGATTTAACATAGTGAAACTATAATAAACTCATTCATCCAACCCACATCATGGTGAACAACAATGTGACTATCCTAGGGGATACAATGGGCCAGAAAAATTCTTTCCTATAAAAATACCACATTTCTACAATCACCTATAATAGTATTTAGGGAGACATATTATGTGATAGAGAATATATAATGGGATTCACATGGGGAATGTCTATATGTAAATCAATCTCATGTATGGAAGGTAAGACTAATGTATCCAAAGGGTATATGTAAAGACTCGGAAATCCTGTGGAATTGTTTTTCCTAAATACATGTGAATTTTACAAGTCTGCATTTTCTGACGGCACCCGATTCCGAGGCCTGGTGTCCCCAGAATAAATTTCTAAAGATTTGTTTGAGTACGTTCAGTAAACGTATGTGCGGGATTTTCTATCTTTTGAACCGATGCTCAGAAATGAAATCTGAGGTCACCGATGAACTTACAGCGTCGGTGTACGGTTAAGGAGACCTTTACCGTAGTTTCCTTTTATTGAGGATGGATGTTAATTTTTTGTGGATTCTTAATAAATTAAATAGATCTTATGTGTGACATAATTTTATTTAAGTGGAAGCTGGAGGGGGTTCCCACCACCACATAACCTCCCATGGGAGGATATTATGTGGTGGGGCCCACACAAGCATCAAACTCCTCAACTCCCCTTGAACCCCCTTGAACCCCCCATGTAACTCACATTTAATTGTAGAGAGTCTCTTAAAACATATGACACTCCCATTTTAATGTTGAAACTCTCAACCTCCATTGTTTTAATTTTGAATCCATCCCTCAGCAATTAATATAATGTGTTGTCACATTTATTGAAAGAGAAATCTTGAGTTGTGGAGCCATAAAAATAATAGAGAACTATCTCTATTATTTTGGCATAACTTCCATTAGAGAACTCTTGAAAGAAAACTGTTCTATTCCAATGAATAATGCCTCTATTCTCTGAATAACAACAAGAATCATGTTCGTCATTCTTCGCCCAGAGCAAGGAAGGGAAGCATCGCCATCTTCAGAGTACACTGACAGTGTCAACTCAACTCGACTTCACCGAGCTTTATCTCCTCTAACGTTGACGGAATGAAGCCCCTCTTCCGTGACGTCCATCTTTCACCACCCATCAATGTAAAATGATAAATAAGATGTAGGGGTGGTTTTATTATTTTAATGTATAAATTGCACCCGCGTTCCTCGTTTTTTTTGGGATCGATGATGGCCACGTGTTATCACCTAATACGGAGGGTGTGGGCCGAACCAACACGGACCGACGCCCTTCCATTAGTTTTTTTTGAATGACATTGGAGGAGAAGATGAAAGGGAGAGGTGTCGTCACACCATGACAGAGAAGAACCGTCGGGCGAAAGAGGTGGCGGTGTCAGCGACTGGAGGTGGCGGCAGCGGCGGCCGCACATCGGCCGCACGGAGAGAGACCGACGGCCGCTCAGGGGGCATGAAAATTGGCCAGAGGATATTTTCGGTCTATGTGTAGACATCGCGGCACATGAAGGCACCACTTATAGGGATACTACGTCCCCCAACGCGGGTTGCTCGGCTGGAAGAACCGGTAGGCCGCTAGTCGGTTGGGCTGGAAAACCGCAGCGCCCGCAGGCGCCGCTTGGAGGAGGACGCGGCTCGCATCCTTGGGCCGCTCAGCTGGGTGAACCGGATGGTCTCCTGATAACTGTTCTGGAGAACCTCAGCGCCCACATGTTCCACGTGGGGAGAATCACGGACCGCAATGTGAGCTGCGTGCGCCGAATTGAACCGACCATCTACGGTCGGACGCGCAGAGTAAGAGGCGGCGCCGCTTGGCGCCCCCGGGCGTACCGGACTGGCCCGCAACACAAGACGGGTCCACAGGTGGGCCACACCCCACCAGGGCGGGTTGACCCCCAGCCGGGTCGGTCCCGCAGAGCTGGGTTGGGCTGACCCGCCGGCCCACTGGGCTTGACGGGCAGGTCCCGTCTTCGCCTAAATGCGAATAACATTTAGACCGCACGTCTGATCTATACGCCGTCTATGGCACTGGAACCCTCACAATGAGGCGGTACCTTTGGGTAACTCTAAGTGAGTTTTTTATAATTTTGTAAAATGTCCGCGTTGGATTGAACATAAAATCTAACCGGGCCCCTCGAACAGAAATGCCAATAACTCTAAGACCGTGCGTTCGATTGACGCATCATCTGTCGCGTTGGGTTCCATATAATGAGATGGAAGTATGAGATAAATCAACTCAAGACATTGTGATAGTTGATGTATCATCACATAGCTTGAGGAGCAGGCCCTCTTAGAATCGAGCATGCTGTTTGCAGGAATCCTAGGGTTGGCTGTGGCGACTACTGTATCAAAATCCTCATTGGGTTCGACATCAACAACTAGTGTACCAGAATATTCCGTGGGTTCTATAGCGACGACTACTTTCCCAGAATCCTCTGTGTGTTCGACAACGATGACTAATGTATGAGAAGCCTCCGTGGGTTCGGCAACGATGACTACTGAACTGGGATCCTCCGTGGGTCCGACAGTTCTGATTTCTGTTCTTGTATCTTGTGTGGGTCCAACAGAATAGCTAGTCATGTATCCTGTGTGGGTCAGACAGATTAACTAGTCCTATATCCTATGTGGGTCTGACAGCTTAGATGAATCAGTGACTACATTTGAGAATCTCTATCACTCTACGAAAGATGTATACCTGTGAGAGTTGAGTGTTTACATTCAATCATTTATCTTCAAGGTGATTGACTTCACTTCATGTGTGGACTAGATTTTGCTTGGGATTGAGAGTTGGAGTTGAACTATGATTGATAACTTAGGTATATTTATGGTCATATAACTAATTAGGGTTGGTTGATACTTCGTGATTGTATCTTCCTTCGGTGGTCTATCCTTCGTGGATTATGGGAGACCATCAGGGGTCTTAGGGTCCCTACTGAGTATCAAAATACTCACCATTGCATGTGCTATGACCACACTTCATTGTGTTGGTTACAGACGACATACAACACTGATCCAGTTAGAGAGTTTTAACGTGGATGGTACCCGGAGGTGGACCACATGGAAAGACGTAAACGGAGTAGATGGACAGAGTTGCGGTGCTGAGGAGGCCATCCGTTCCCAACCATCAGGTGGGATTCCCAGGGGACAACTCAGTAGATGTTGTTTTACCTTTATGCAGTTGTACAAGTTTTACAATTTTATGTACTTTACTGTTGGGATTGTATTTCGGCCCCCGTTCCTTTAATAAATTTCTTTTGTATATAGTTTAACTTAGTTTTTACTTCTAGATACGTACAATGTTGTTTTTTTTACTTATTAAAGGAAATGCCTTCCCTTTTTATCAGCATTATGCCTTTGGTGCTAGTTTCCAGCCCCTGGCATATGGAAGGCGGGCTTGGGGTAGTCACGGTATGGGCCCCGAGGATAATTCATGACAAATTAGTATAAGAGGAGTTGTTTCTACCACAGAACTTGGAATTTGATTCTTTTAATAGCAAATAGTGATATGTTTTTTGAGTGTGGTTATCAGTTTAGGGAAACTGGTGTTTGTGTGGCGGTTGACGTATCCATACACTAGGACTCTTACTTCTGATCTCCGACTCCGTGAATGAAAACACTGATTGTGTGTGTGTTTCCTTTGAAAAAAATTTTCTTTGTTATTAATTTGTGTCAGCAAACCAGGTATACTATTTTAACCATGGCACACCTGTTTCATTTCAAGATGGCCCCATGAAGGCAGCCATCTAGGGTCCCGAGTCACATACGAGATGGTATCCCACCGACCGACAAGGCCTCAGTGTAGGGCCCCATCACAGCGGAGGTACCAGTGGTACCACTACCCACGGGGACATCGATACCACCAGCTCCAGCATCAGAGAGTGCAGGCCATCTGAGTGTGTTTCACGACTTATAGCGCAAGTCTCCACCCACGTTCTAGGGAGAGATGAACCCACAGGTAGATGAGTATTGGATGGAGGCTATCGTTATAGTTTTTAGATTGGTAGGGACACTAGGTGACCTCACAGTGATCATTGTCGTGAGTCTCCTACATGCAGCAGCAGACAGATGGTGGGTCTTGATGCTTCAGGTGCACCACTACTCTGGATAGGCTTTTGGAGTCTGTTCTACTCAGAGTTTGTTCTAACCACCCTTCCTACGGTGCGGATTCATGAGATACATAATCTTCAACATGGTAGTATGACAATATCTCATTACTCAGTGAGGTTCACCGACCGCTCATGCTACTCTATGGATATGGTGCGAGAACCATTCTTTAGGGCACGTACCTTCGAGCAGGGACTCAGGCATGAGATCAGTGATTCCATGATTTCCCTTAGCATCCCGACACAGGCGGGGGTGCTGGAGCGAGCCCTTCTAGTGGAGTGTTTTCTCTCTCAATAGTCACCAGTAGAGAGACCCACCTCATGGAAACATGTAGCAAAGTCTTCTACAGCCAGCATCAGACAGATGATGCAAAGGTCCAAGCGGACCAAGACATCAGGTTGGAGACCCCATGATATAGGTTCGGTTGTATGGGGCACACTTGACAGAGCTAGCTATACGAGGAGTAGGCAGTGCTATGCATGCGGCGCGCAGGGTCACATGGCTCGTGACTGCCCGACCCGCCATGCAGATGAGCAGTAGACAGTAGATGGGACCTCCAAGGGAGAGGCATAGAATCGACCGTGGTGGTTCTCCGGGAGAAGGCGAAGGTGTAAGAGGAGCTAGCTGAGCAGTGGGTGGTGCATGACATTTAGAGGCTCTACCACAACCACCACCAGGGGGTCCACCCCGACCATTTGGAGCTGGCGGACAAAGGCGGGCTCAGCTGCAGGAAGTCGACGCCTACGACCATGGCACAACTAAGATGATTCGAGGTACTATCTATGTCTAATCCACCCTTGCTGCAGAACTTATAGACATAGTTGCCAGTCATTCTTTTATTTCCACTTCCCTCGTTCGAATCTCCGAGAATCTAATGAAGCTGTTGGCTCGATCCATACGACTACAGACTCTTACGGGATCAGACTCAACAATTACACACTGGTGCCGGCGGTGTGAGCTTACTCTAGGAGGCGAGAGCTTCTGCTGGGATCTTCTGATAGCGCAGTCAAAGCCTTACGATTTCATCTTCGGTATGAACTGATTATCCACAATTCATGCCCAAATTGACTGTATTAGGCACAGAATATGGTATATCCGCATGGATGGTACCATGTTCACCTTCACCATCGAAATGGGAGCCTTTGTAGAGTAGGATGGACTTACAAAGTGGAGGGGGCAGCCGATCACACATCAGTTGTCTAGTCTCATCCTCGGAGCTGTTGATTTGGGGAGTCTGTGTTTTCTTGTTATGGTGGATCAGTACATGGATGTTTTCCCTGACGACATCACAGGACTACCTCCTCGCAAAGAGGTAGACTTCTACATTGACCTATACCCCGTGACGACACATATATCTACTCCAGTATATCAGATAGCTCATGCTGAGCTTCGTGAGCATAAGGTACAGCTGGAGGACTTGCAGGGGAAGGGATTTATCTGACCCAATGTTTCACCCTGGGCATCTCCTATTTTGTTTTCCAAGAAGGTGGATGGGAGGTTGATAATGTGTGTTGACTACCGTCGCCTCAACCAAGTGACCGTGAGGAACAAGTACCAACTTTTGAGGATAGATGACTTCTTTGATAAGCTCAAGGGAGAAAGATGGTTCTCAAAGATAGACCATAGGTTAGGCTATCACTGGCTCAGAGTTTGAGATGAGGATGTGCAGAAGACAGCCTTCAGGTGTCGGTATGGCCACTACGAGTTCTTGGTTATGTCCTCTGGCGTAAAAAATGCTCCAGAAGTGTTCATGAGTCTCATGAATAGGATCATATAGCCTTACCTCGATCGCTTTGTCATAGTCTTCATCGAAGACATACTGATTTACTTGACTACTAAGGGGTACAACGTCTACCATTTACGAGTAGTACTAGACACACTTCCGGAGAACCAGCATTATGGTAATCATTCGAAGTGCTAGTTTTGTATTCGAGAGGTGAACATCTTGGGACATGTCATCTCGGAGGCTGGTGTTGCAGTGGATCCAGTGAAGATTGAGGCAGTACCTTCTTGGGAGCCACCCAGGAGTGTGACAGAGGTATGGAGTTTTCTGGGACTAGCTGGGTACTATTAGAGATTTGTGAAAGACTTCTCTAGCGTTACAGAATTACTTTCATCTTTTACGAATAAGGGGAAACACTTCGTGTGGTTAGAGAGATGCGAGCAGAGCTTTCAGGAGCTGAGAAATAGGTTGACCAGTGCACCCATCTTGAGGCTACTGGAGGAGGGCGTTTGGTACGTAGTTTACTACGACGCATCAGTGACCGGAATCGGGTGTGTCCTGATGCAGGAACAAGTAGTGAACGCGTATCGTTCTCTATAGTTGATAAATTAGGAGTAGAACTACGCTACCCATGACCTAGAGTTAGTTGTAGTGGTTTACTCCTTGAAGATGTGGTGACACTATCTTATGGGTGAACGTTTTGTAGTCTACTCTGACCAATAGAGTATTATGTACATCTTCTCTCAGAAAGGCCTGAAACTGAGACAGTGGTGATGGATAGAGTTTCTCCAGGACTATGACTTCAAGATCATCTATAATCATGGGAAGGGGAATGTTGTAACGCCCAGACCCCAGCTACCCAGAGTCGGTGTGTTACTTCATAGCATTGGCATGATCACAAAAGATCAAGTCTCGAAAGACCGATTAGTTTAGTAGCCTTGGAAACACTAGATACATTCATAAATGTTACATTACATCATAAAGTGAAAAACAACAATAAAAAAGTCTCCATAGTCCACACTCATATCCTCTTCTGACTATCCCTACAGGTCATTCATAAAATACTTCTTGACATCCTGGAAAATATTAAAACATTGAAAGGGGTGAGCTCAGATGCTCAGTAAGGATAACAATAATGCGAAAGCTTTCATAAATAAACATTAACATTTAAGGCAATTTATACCTAAAAAAAAGCCTTTTAAACATGAACCTCAACATAATATGGCAAAAATAAAATTAGATAATGTCATTTACTTACTCGCATTGATATTCTACTAGTCGAATAATCACATGCAATATCAATAACCACTTTCATAATGAGGGAATGTATGATGCCAGACATTCTGAAACACTTTGTCAAGGCCTCGGCCAAGACGTCTAAAATGATTAAGGCCTCGACCAAAACCATAAATCAAAATGGGAAAGGGCCTCGGCCAATTCCACGTCTAGTTGTCTCATGAGACCTACCGATGCATCGAGGAGCTATAGCGGGCTCCACCCGTCACTTATTAAGTCCAATACATTCCTCATATGAATAGGTTTAAACATATCATAAACCATAACATAATCATATCACATAAAACATGCATAAAGGAAACATAACATTTCCACATTTCAATCAAAAGATATCAATACAACACATTGATATAAAAACTCTTTCAAAACCATTTTCAATACCAAAATAAAAGAAATTTAAAACTTTGTATTTATTTTTCATTAAAAAAATGATGGCTTGTAGAGGAAGCCGAAACTCAAATAATGGTCACGGCGGCGGAGAAGTCATTGTCACCGCATAAGTACGGAAAGAAAAACATTCCCTTTTGTCATTTAGCAAAACGCTTCGTATAAAAAAGATTCCTTTTGAATAAACGTAAAAGTCAAAGGGGTTTGTACACCGTATATAAGAAAGTTGTGTATAAAACCAAATATGCCTCAACGAAAGGGGATTGAGACGAAGTCCTTAAAAAGATCATTTTTAAAATAAAATAGATCTATTATGTGTATTCACTATAGGTACACATAAAGAAAGTAAAAAATACAAAATAGGACATACTAATATCATGACATAATTTTAAAGTAGGAGATTAACCCAAAGAATGGAAATTGGGTTAAGAAGTTCCCTTACCTCGTGTCCGACTTGACTCAACCATTCTTTAACCTCCTGAATAATAAACTAGAGTTAATATATACCTTATTAAGAACCATTTTCAATTTCATTATCCTTATTATATCACTTATTACAATGATATGAACATTATGTAACTATTTAAGTTAATAACGGTCGTTTTGTCGATCATTGGTACTTGAGTCAACAATAAAATTCTCATAATTACAAGTTGTTTATGTGGTAGAATATCCATTATCTCCAGAATTATATTTATGATTTAGATGTCATATACATCTTATATATCCATTATATACATTCATTTATAATATTACGTAACATTTAGAGGTATGAAATGAAATGCACCGTTCATGGAGACGGTAAGCCGTACGTACGCATGAACGCTACTTTCATTTAAATTTCATATTTAATGGAACGAAATCATAATGATATAAATGTATAATATAATTCCAGTATAATATAGTGTATAATAACATTTACTCCATCCTTTATACATCCCAAATATGGTATTAACGATTCAAATCACTTTGAGGGGGTGGTAGTCCGCACTTCCTAAAATGAAATTATCGCGTTTACCCATAATGGGAATCATAAAGTATGACATAAATGAGAAATACAGAAGGATAAGGAAAACATAAACATAATATATATATCATATATGAAAATAGTGTCATAAAAATGGCCACCATTATAGGTGTTAAAAGAATTTGAAAAATCATCGTTTCGTGAGACAGAAATTCACCATCCACAGAAACAGTACGTTCTTTAACCATTAGATGTAGGTGTGTGTAAGTGTAGATCGAATCCTTATTATAACAACATCCTAGTATATTGAGGATACTGGTGTTGTTACAAAAGAAATTAATAAAAAGAGTTTAGGGGGTTGGAGAAAAAAAATAAAACAAAACAACATTAGAGAAGACATTACCTCAAAATCAGGTAACTCTTTTTTATTTGAGCCAAAGGATTCCATGGGGAGAGTTCTGCCCAAAGTGAGGCTTCTAGGAGTAATAGAGGGATGTTGGGAGAGTATTTTGGCAGAGTTTGGCCGAGCCAAATGGCATGAAAGTGTAAATGAGGTGGGAGAGGTGGAGGCCTTTTATAAGAGGAGAGGAGGGGCTCTTTTGGAAAGATTGAAATGTTAAATTATTACACAATGCTTTTCGGATTCTAAAGGTCCCACACTTATATAATTCTAGTATAAGGTGATAAGGGTTCGAAATCTACCCATCCAATAGTCTTTGGACAAGTGTAAGACTTGGAGTTTACATTATCTTTTCATTTTATTAAAATCGTTAAATAATGAGGTCATTGCTGCATCATAATTATGTCATAAATAACTTAATTTATTTAATGTCTAAAAATTATAAAAAAAATACTATGATGTAGGAAATCTTTTTAGATTTATAATTAATTTTTTTAATCAAAATTTGGACTTCTGTAACCCCACTTAAAAACTGTTTTAGTAAAACAACTCATGTTTGTGTCAATTTAATTTTAACATTAAATAAATATATATTAATGTCATTTTCCAAATAAAGTGGCTCCATGGGGTCCCCAAGTTGACCTATGGGTTTTCTTGGTCGGGCATGACTCATCCAATAGGAGTAGGACAAGTTTCATGCTCATCTCATATTATTATAACATTATTTGTACCTTAAACTACACTAATTACCTCTAAAGGCGATTAAGAACTTAAAAGTTACTATTCACCAAAAAATTATTTTAATCTCATTGAACCACATTTTACTTCTTAATGACAACCATGTATGTCAGATTTTTGAAAATCAAATCACAGAAGTGGTAATATTTCATTTTAATGAAAAATCAGTTTTTAACATTCACTTAGTGGTTTCACTATACATCAAAAATTGAAGTTTTTCAGAATAAGGCCAAAATTTCACCCTAAGCTATAATTGATATTCCGAATTCAAAAATGATGTCTATTTTACAAAATTCCAAACATATAAGTTGCATTAGTTAATTTTATAATTAATTCCCGTTGTTACAACAAATAACGTGTTTTTAAGAAACAATTTATATCAAAAGATTGGCAATTGTTTATGTCCAATTTCAATGTTAAATTAATTCTAATGACCACCATTGGATAAAATGGTAAAAATATATTCCAATTATACTTTAAAACCACTAAACAGTATAATTTATCACTATAAATTATTTTGATTAAAAAAGTTGTTTTTAAGTATTTTTCACTATTCATAAAAAATTAGAAGTTCTCAGAAAAATACCAAAATTTCAACATAGGATAATTTCGATATTCCAAATCCAAAAATGAAGTCCATTTTGAAATATAAAATTTCTATAATTTTAAAAAGTGGTTATTACTATTCATAACGGCTACTTTGATTAGTCGCGGTGTTTTAGAACTCGAAGTTGCGTACAATGCAAGCTATTGCATTATTGAATGAGAAGCGTATCATGGAAGCTCAGGGTGTTACATTCTCCCCTCCTTCAATAAATTGCGTCCTCGCAATTTGAAATTTTTTCTTTGAAAATAAAAGGTTGAAAAGAGAAAATACCTTTGAGGAAAACCCAAATCGGAAATAAGGTTAATAAATATATAACATTAAAAGAAAGCAAGATAAGTACAAAGGTCACCCGATATAGCCCATTCTAGGATTCTATGAAAATATGGATATGGAGGAGAAACAAACCATTAAGGCCTGATGGAGAGTTATAGAAAACAGGATTAGGAGAAAGTTTAACCACAAGAAAATCACAAACTTGTGATTGGTTAAACGGTCATTGAATCCTTAGTTGGAAAAGTTAACCGACAACATTTTCGTTTTAAGTTACCTTTTATAATGTTGAGCAATTTATTTAGGAGATTTACTAAGAACGTAAGGGAATATACATACTTGTCATGTAGACTTTCATTCTTTAATAAATCTTTACCAAAAACCCATCTTTCACTCTAAAAGGTAATAGAACTCTAAAATATTATACTTATCCTAATTGTATAAGGTTCCAAATATTAACACATACCATTTAGATTAGTAAAATTATTTTGTAATAACCAGGGACTTCTTGTAGGCTAGTGGTAGGAAATAAAGGCTTGTCGCACTATGGTTGTGGGTTTGATTCCTGCAGCTTTGTCCGACGCGACGGGTTATGCCCCACCCTGCAGGTTGTCCTTTTCCTAAAACTATAGTATCATAATATTCCAAAAATAATCTTCATAAATGCTTTAACCTTAAACAATACTATCCATGGTTCAACTTAATCCATTCCAACCTTAATAGTTATCCAAAATACCTCTGTCCAGACTTTCTCTAAAAGGTCTCTAAATTCCAAAATCAATTGTAACATCAGATTCCCCAAACAAAGAAAAGATTATCTTATTGTCACATACTAAAAATATGATTACCTTAATCATATTACCTTAATCAAAAAGTACTGCAGTACAATCTATATATATATCACATTATTCTTATAACTAGAATATAATCCTTGAGTCCAAAAGCACCAATACATTAATTATTCCGCTTCAACTGTAGTCACAACATAAGATTGGCCTTGATCCCTTGGCCATTTCTGAGGTATGTTTCCTTGACGCTTAGGACATTCATTTGTATAATGCCCCATTTCCCTACAATTGTAGCATTCAACTTTGACAGCCTCTTTCTTTCCCTTGAAATCACGAGCCTGGTGACCCTTTTCTCCACATTTATAACAAACTCCCATTCCTTTTAGGCACATACCAGGGTGATTCTTCCCACAATTATCACATAATGGAAAATCCTTCTTTCCCTTTTTCCCTTTATCTGTCTCTTGTTCCACCGTTCTCTTCTTCTCTTGCTTTACTTTGTTGTCATAAGACTTAGAGAATTCCTTTTCTGTCTTAATAGCACACGAGACAATATCTTCGTATGATGAGAAGGATTGTGATACTAAAGCTCGTTGGAGAAATGGTTTTAACCAATCAAAGAAACAATCAATCTTACTCCTTGGGTTACGTATATAATCGGAAGCATGCCTCGCTAACCTTGTAAAGTTAGCCTCATACTTTGCGACATTCTCATCCTCCTTCTGCCTCAGACTCAGAAATTGCCTTTCCATATCTATTCGATGGTCACGAGGAAAGTATTTTTCCAAGAAAAGCTCTTTGAACTCCCTCCATTCCATATTCGATACGTCATCATCTTCCTTTGTGTTTTGAATCAGCGACCACCACTGATCGGCATCTCCAGTGAGGCGGTAAACTGCCATGACAACCTTCTCCCTTTCGCTACTCCCCAAGGCATGGAATATTTTCTCTAAGGAGTTTATCCATTGCTCAGATACTAATGGATTTGTACCCCCATTAAATGTTGGTGGTTGTTGCCTCATGAAGCGGTCTAACATTGATCCTCCACGTTGCGGATCAGGGTGCTCCATACGAGTAAGGTTATTATTCATAACCTGAGTAAGTTGTCCCAGTATGGTGATTAGATGATCGGCACCAGTTGCATCACCATCCCCACTATAATTATCTTGAGCAGGAGGGCAATCCCTACATGGAGTGCGTGCATTGATACTGTTTCCATTTCTTCCACTAGGTGCCATTTCTAAACAATGTCATAAACTAGATTAGTTTATGAATAAAAATACATAATTCCATACTTGTAAAACACTTTACATAAATTGAACTATTTATGGATATAATCCATAATCATAAAAATGTTTTCTTTGAGGAAGTATATACTCATTAACCCTTCATGATGATTTGTAAAGAAAATGAGAATTATCCAAAGCATATCCCCCGGGAGTGTCGTTACCAAGAGTGCAGCAAGGCCCGTTGTCGTGCACCAGTTCCCGTTCGAGTATAGCTCAAAGCGGTGTTTTCGGGTTTTACCCATAGGTACATCTGTGCCAGAGCCGCCTCTACCTGCTCGTATCCAGACAGGGATGTATTGCTCGGAAAACTCACAACATCTCTACAATACCAAAATTCTAGGAAGTTCTTCTATACTAATCCTCAAAGTCTATCATTGGGAAATGTGCTCTAATCAGAGTTTATCTAAATCTAGCTTCCAAGGTTAGTACTAAACTACCTCTGATACCAACTGTAACGCCCCTACCCCAGCTACCCAGAGTCGGTGCGTTACTTCATAACATTGGCATGATCACAAAAGATCAAGTCTCGAAAGACCGATTAGTTTAGTAGCCTTGGAAACACTAGATACATTCATAAATGTTACATTACATCATAAAGTGAAAAACTACAATAAAAAAAAGTCTCCATATTCCACACTCATATCCTCTTCTGACTATCCCTACAGGTCATTCATAAAATACTTCTTCACATCCTGGAAAATATTAAAACATTGAAAGGGGTGAGCTCAGATGCTCAGTAAGGATAACAATAATGCGGAAGCTTTCAAAAATAATCATTAACATTTAAGGTAATGTATACCTAAAACAAAAGCCTTTTAAACATGAACCTCAACATAATATGGCAAAAATAAAATTAGATAATGCCATTTACTTACTCGCATGGATATTCTACTAGTCGAATAATCACATGCAATATCAATAACCACTTTCATAATGAGGGAATGTATAATGCCAGACATTCTGAAACACTTTGTCAAGGCCTCGGCCAAGACGTCTAAAATGATTAAGGCCTCGGCCAAAACCATAAATCAAAATGGGAAAGGGCCTCGGCCAATTCCACGTATAGTTGTCTCATGAGACCTACCGATGCATCGAGGAGCTATAGCGGGCTCCACCCGTCACTTATTAAGTCCAATACATTCCTCATATGAATAGGTTTAAACATATCATAAACCATAACATAATCGTATCACATAAAACATGAATAAAGGAAACATAACATTTCCACATTTCAATCACAAGATATCAATACAACACATTGATATAAAAACGCTTTCAAAACCATTTTCAATACCAAAAAAAAGAATGTTAAAACTTTGTATTTAGTTTTCATTAAAAAAATGATGGCTTGTAGAGGAAGCCGAAACTCAAATAATGGTCACGGCGGCGGAGAAGTCGTTGTCGCCGCATAAGTACGGAAAGAAAAACATTCCCTTTTGTCGTTTAGCAAAACACTTCATATAAAAAAGATTCCTTTTGAATAAACGTAAAAGTCAAAGGGGTTTGTACACCGTATATAAGAAAGTTGTGTATAAAACCAAATATGCCTCAATGAAAGGGGATTGAGACGAAGTCCTTAAAAAGATCATTTTTAAAATACAATAGATCTATTATGTGTATTCACTATAGTTACACATAAAGAAAGTAAAAAATACAAAATAAGACATAATAATATCATGACATAATTTGAAAGTTGTAGATTAACCCAAAGAATGGAAATGGGGTTAAGAAGTTCCCTTACCTCGTGTACGACTTGACTCAACCGTTCTTTAACCTCATGAATAATAAAATAGAGTTAATATATACCTTATTAAGAACCATTTTCAATTTCATTATCCTTATTATATCACTTATTACAATGATATGAACATTATGTAATTATTTAAGTTAATAACGGTCGTTTTGTCGATCTTTGGTACTTGAGTCAACAATAAACTTCTCATAATTACAAGTTGTTTATGTGGTAGAATATACATTATCTCCAGAATTATATTTATTATTTAGATGTCATATACATCTTATATATCCAGTATATACATTCATTTATAATATTACGTAACATTTAGAGGTAAGAAATGAAATGCACTGTTCATGGAGACGGTAAGCCGTACGTACGCATAAATGCTACTTTCATTTAAATTTCATATTTAATGGAACGAAATCATAATGATATAAATGTATAATATAATTCCAGTATAATATAGTGTATAATAACATTTACTCCATCCTTTATACATCCCACATATGTTATTAACGATTCAAATCACTTTTAGCGGGCGGTAGTCCGCACTTCCTAAAATGAAATTATCGCGTTTACCCATAATGGGAATCATAAAGTATGACATAAATGAGAAATATAGAAGGATAAGGAAAACATAAACATAATATATATATCATATATGAAAATAGTTTCATCAAAATGGCCACCATTATAGGTGTTAAAAGAATTTGAACAATCATCGTTTCGTGAGGCTGAAATTCGTCATCCACAGAAACAGTATGTTCTTTAACCATTACATGTAGGTGTGTGTAAGTGTAGCTCGAATCCTTCTTATAACAACATCCTAGTATATTGAGGATACTGGTTTTGTTACAAAGGAAATTAATAAAAAGAGTTTCGGGGGTTGGAGAAAAAAAATAAAACAAAACAACATTAGAGAAGACATTACCTCAAAATCGGGTAACTCTTTTTGATTTGAGCCAAAGGCTTCCTTGGGAAGAGTTATGCCAAAAGTGAGGCTTCTAGGAGTAATAGAGGGATGTTGGGAGAGTATTTGGGCAGAGTTTGGCCGAGCCAATAGGCTTGAAAGTGTAAATGAGGTGGGATAGGTGGGGGCCTTTTATAAGAGGAGAGGAGGGGCTCTTTTGGAAAGATTGAAATGTTAAATTATTACACAATACTTTTCGGATTCTAAAGGTCCCAAACTTATATAATTCGAGGCTAAGGTGATTAGGGTTCGAAATATACCCATCCAATAGTCTTTGGACAAGTGTAAGCCTTGGAGTTTACATTATCTTTTCATTTTATTAAAATCGTTAAATAATGAGGTCATCGCTGCATCATAATTATGTCATAAATAACATAATTTATTTAATGTCTAAAAATTATAAAAAAATACTATGATGTAGGAAATATTTTTAGCTTTCTAATGAATATTTATAATCAAAATGTGGACTTGTGTAACCCCACTTAAAAACTGTTTTAGTAAAACAACTCATGTTTGTGTCAATTTAATTTTATCATTAAATAAATATATATTAATGTCATTTTCCACCTAAAGTGGCTCCATGGGGTCCCCAAATTGACCCATGGGTTGTCTTGGTCGGCCATGACTCATCCAATAGGATTAGGACAAATGTCATGCTCATCTCATATTATTATAACATTATTTTTACCTTAAACTACACTAATTACCTCTAATCGCGATTAAGAACTTAAAAGTTACTATTCACCAAAAAATTATTTTAATCTCATTGAACCACATTTTACTTCTTAATGACAACCATGTGTGTCGGATTTTTGAAAATCAAATCACAGAAGTGGTAATATTTCATTTTAATGAAAAATAAGTTTTTAACAATCACTTAGTGGTTTCACTATTCATCAAAAATTGAAGTTTTTCAGAATAAGGCCAACATTTCATCCTAAGCTATAATTGATATTCTGAATTCAAAAATGATGTCTATTTTACAAAATTAATAACATATAAGTTTCATTAATTAATTTTATAATTAATTCCTGCTGTTACAACAAATAACGTGTTTTTAAGAAACAATTTATATCAAAAGATTGGCAATTGTTTATGTCCAATTTCAATGTTAAATTAATTCTAAGGACCACCATTGGATAAAATGATAAAAATATATTCCAATTATACTTTAAAACCACTAAACAGTATAATTTATCACTATAAATTATTTTGATTAAAAAAGTTGTTTTTAAGTATTTTTCACTATTCATAAAAAATTAGAAGTTCTCAGAAAAATACCAAAATATCAACATAGGCTAATTTCGATATTCCGAATCCAAAAATGAAGTCCATTTTGAAATATAAAATTTCTATAATTTTAAAAAGTGGTTATTACTATTCATAACGGCTACTTTTATTAGTCGTGGTGTTTTAGAACTCGAAGTTGCGTACAATGCAAGCTATTGCATTATTGAATGAGAAGCGTATCATGGAAGCTCGGGGTGTTACAAATGTTGTAGCAGATGCTCTCACCACGAGATCAAGCATTCAGCTACTAGGAGAGGCGATAGAGAAGCTAGCCGCGTTGCAGATATCCTTTGTGGATACAGATGGTGTAGCCTTTCTTCAGTCACTCTCAGTCACTCCTACACATATTTAGCGAGTCAGAGAGACACAGGGTGGGGACTTTGACTATGAGACTCTACGTTCTCAGATATCCACATGTCAGGATTCTGATGGATTTTTTGAAGGTGGGGAGCACGTTATCCTCTTCATATGAGGTACCATGGTACCAGTTTCACTACAGAAGGTGGTGATGCGGGAGTTACACAATTCCTCTCTAAAAGTACGTCCAACAGTGGTGAAGATGTACCAGGACCTTCGACGACAACAATTATGACCAGGTATGAAGAATGTAGTAGCGGAGTTTATCTCTCGATGCCTCAGTGGTTAGCAAGTGAAGGCAGAGCATTAGGTACCAACAGGCTTGGTTTAGACTTTAGAGGTCCCAATGTGGAAGATGGATGAGATATCCATGGACTTCATGACGGGTCTTCCACATACGTCCTCAGTACATGACTCTATTTGGGTAAACGCCGACCGAATCACCATTTCAGTCAACTTCCTACCGACCAGAGATGGTACGAGCTACCACAGAGAAGGTGCTTGTCATCTCAGAGTGGATGAAGACAGTACAAAATAGATAATTCAGAAGTCCTATGCTAATAGAAGACGAAGACCACTAGAGTTCGAGGATGGGGACCATGTCTTCTTATGCGTCTCACCGGGTGCTGTTCATCTCTCCCACCTCAATTGCACTGGGTGCATGTCATCTTCCACGTATCTCAGCTGAGGAGATACGTGCATGACCCGTACCACATCATCAACCATGGAAATCTTGATATCGATGAAGGGGAAACATTCACAGAGGTTACAGTGGAGATTGAGTATTGAAAGTAACTGGTCCTGTGTGGACTGTTGATTCCTCTGCTACGTGTTCATTGGCAGCACATGAACCTCAGTGAGATCACATGGGAGTGGGAGGTTCAGATGCATGCTCAGTACCCCATTTGTTTCCCTAGTGTGTATTGTGGAATACGAGGACATAAATCCCTGAGGTGGAAAGAACCTAAAGACCCTGAAATCCCGTGGAACATTTTTTCTTAAATACAAGGGAATTTTATGAGTCTGCGGTATCTAACGACACCTGATTCCGAGGTCCGGTGTGCCCAATATCAATTTATGATGTTTTTTCAGGTACATTCAGTAACGAAATGTGAGATATTTTATATCTTTTGAACTGGTGATGTGAATTGAAATCCGAGGACACCAATGAACTCACAGCACCGGTATCTTATAAGGAGACTTTTACCGTAATTACATTTTTATCGAGGATAGAAGTTATTTTATTGGGGATTATTAATAAATTAAATAAAAATTATGTGTGTCATTATTTTATATAAGTGGTGGTTTAATCCTCCAAGGGGAATTTGGAGGTGGGGCCCACCCCCATATAACCTTCCATGGGAGGATATTTTGAGGTGGGTCCCACAAAAGCATCAAACTCCTCAACTCACCTTGAACCCCCTTGAACCCCCCCCCGCGTAACTCACATATAATTGTGGAGAGTCTTTTAAAAATTCAAACTCTCCCAATTTAATGTTGAAACTCTCTACCTCCATTGTTTGAATTTTGAGTCCATCCCTCCAAAATTAATCTAAGGTGTTGTCACATTTAATGAAAGACAACTCTAGAGTTGTGGATCCATAAAAATAATAGAGAACAATCACTATTATTTTGGCGTAACTTTCATTGGAGAACTCTTGGAAGAACACTGTTCTATTCCAACGAAGAATGCATCTCTTCTCCGAAGAACAATGAGCATCAAGTTCTTCCTTCTTTTCCTGAAGCAAGGAAGGGAAGAATCACCATCTTTAGAGTACACGGACGGAGTTGACTCGACTCGACTTCACCGAGCTCTATCTCTTCCGACGTTGATGGAACGACGTCCATATTCCACGATGTCCATCTTTTGCGACTCGTCATTGTGAAATGAAAAATATGAGTTAGGAGGTTTTGATTATTTTAATGTATAAATTGTACCCTCATTCATCGTTTTTTGTGTGGGGACGATGATGGCTACTTGATATCGCATATTGCTGAGGGTTCGGGCCGAACCATCACGGCCTGATGACCCTCCATTGGTTTTTGTTGAATGACGATGGATGCGCAGCCGAAAGGGCGCGGTGCCGTCACACCGTGCCGGAGAAGAACCGCTGGGCAGAAGAGGCTGTGACAGTAGCGACCGGAGGTGGCAGCCATGCGCTGGCCTCGTGGAGGGTGACCGACGACCACTTGGACCGCCCAGACTACAGGACCGCTGGTCGGCCGATCTGGATGGTCTGCTTGTAGGAGCATCGGAGCACGAAAGCGCCGCATGGAGGGAGAACGCGGCCCGAAACACGGGCCGCTTATCTGGATGAACCAGATGGCCGCCTGCCATTTAGGCTGGAAAATTGTGGCACCCGCAGACATCACATGGAGGATGAAGCGGCCCCCATCCGCGGGCCGCTCGGCTGGGCGAACCGGTCGGTCGCCTGCTGGCCAGGCTGGAGAACCGCGGTGACCGCAGGCACCACGTGGGGTGAACCGCGACCCGCAACATGGGCCAGGTCCACAGGTGGGCTATGCCCCACCGGGCCGGGCTGACCCCTAGCCGGGTTGGGTCGACCCGCCAGCCCACTGGGCTTGAAGGGCCGGGCCTGTCTTCGCGTAAATGTGAAAAACATCTAGATTGCACGCCCGATCGATGCTCTGTCTATGGAACTGGGACCCTCTTAATTAGGCAGTCCTTTGGGACACCCTAAGTGAGTTTTGGCGAATTATGGAGAATGGATGGGTTGGATCAAACGTAAAATCCAACAGCGCCCTTGGAACGGAAATGCCAATAACTCTCACACCGAGCCTCCGATTGACGCACCATCTATCGTGTTGGGTTCCTTATGATATGATGGAACTATGTAATCCATCAACTCATGAGTTTGTGAAAGTTTATGTATCGACACTTGGATCGAGGAGCAGACCCACCTGGAATCAGGCGTGATGTGTGCGGGAACCCTATGGCTGGCTGCGATGACTACTATACTAGAATCATCCATGGGTTCGACAGCGACGACTACTATAGTTGAATCATTCGTGGGTTCGACATAGACGACTAAAGTACCAGAATTCTTCGTGTTTTCGACAATGAAAACTACTATACTAGAATCCTTTTTGGGTTTGACAACGATGACTACTGAGCCGGGATCCTCCGTGGGTTCGACTGTTCTGACATCTGTTCCTGTATCATGTGTGGGTCCGACAGAATAGCTGGTCTTGTATCCTGTGTGGGTCCGACAGCTTAGCTGGTTCTGTAACCTGTGTGGGTCTGACAGATTTGATGAATGAGTGACTACATCTGATCATCTCTATCACTCTACGAAATATGTATACCTGTGAGAGCTGTGTCTTGACATTCAATCATTTATCTTTTAGGTGATTGACTTTACTTCATGTGTGGACTGGGTTGTGCTTGGGTTCGAGAGTTGGAGCCAAACTGTGATTGATAACTCAGGTATATGTATGGGAATATACCTAAGTAGGGTTGGTTGATACTTTGTGATTGTATATTTCTTCTGTGGTTTATCCTTTGTTGATTATGGGAGACCTTCTAGGGTCTTGGGGTCCATAATGAGTATCGTTATACTCACCCTTGCGTGGGGTTTTCCCACACTTCGTTGTATTGGTTGCAGACAACGGACTACCCTGATCGAGGTATAGAGTTGTAGAGATGGACGGTACCCGGACGTGGACCACTTGGCGAGATGTACACGGAGCAGACGGGCAGACCTGGGGTGCTGAGGAGGCTATATGTACCCACCCTTTAGGTGGGATTCCCAGAGGATGACTCAGTAGTTGTTGTTTTACCTTTATGCAGTTGTACAAGTTTTACAGTTGTTTGTACTTTACTGTTGGTCTTGTATTCTCGGCCGCCGTTTCCTTTCAGCACATTCTTTTGTATACAATATTACTTAGTGTTTACTTCTAGTTGCATACGCTTTTGTTTTTGTTTACTTATTAAAGGATATTCCTTCCCTATTTATCGGGAATATGCCTTTGGTGCTAGTCGCCAGCCCCTGGCCTATGGAAGGTAGGATTGGGGTAGTCACGGCACGGACCCGGAGGACGGGTCATGACATATATTTCCTATTACTTCTATACCATATGTGGAAACTAAAACTCCATACCATCTACTACACCATGTGTAATACTATCCAAATTAGAAGTAGTTTGATGAATTCTCACGATTAAAAGACCAAATTACTCTCACTAGAATTATTTCTCATTCTTAAATTAAAACCTAGCATTGTCAACCCAACCACTCCACATCATCTATATGAAATATTCAATCCATGCATGATACATTGGAAAACTAGGCCATATGATGAATTTCATCATAAGGCCTCATCATGGATTCAAAAAGATCCCATAAGAAGTTCTCTACTACAATGGTCAGTTCACAATATTTTAATAAATGTTTGATCATTTAATATACATTATAAAGAGTCTCTTAATTAAGATGTTTTTCCAATGTCTCAATGTGGATATCTAGATATTGATCTATGGGAAACAAAGTAGAATGAGTAGATCAAATCTATGTCTACAAATGCATAAGGTAACTCAGTGATGACTCAAATCACAACAAAACTCATTTCTATTGACAATATGCCATATTTATATACTTCTTGTAGAATTAAATATCCATGAAAAATATCTCCTTGATCGTGGAGTAGGATAATGGGGGTGGTGGTGGTGGAGAAAGAACCAAATTTCATACACCTATCGTTACTCTCCCATACACTCTATAATGATTATTTTCTTACTGAAATCCCTAATAAAAACTCGGAATCTAGAACAATGATAAATTTTCTACCTTTTTATCTAAAATATAATGGGAGGGACAATATCATGCATGATTTATCCCATCATAGTAGTATAATTAGATCTCTCATAATCATCTCCATCCATCCATGGAACTATAAGGTATATATTCTCTATTCAAAGACCATCCTCATGAACAAAATACATTCATAGATCTGTTGGTAAGTCATATTATATATTCTATTGATCTCATAGTTCTATGGTTCCCATTCTTTTCAGAAACTAGTAATTATTTATGAACTACAAATCCCTCCACAACAATATCTTGATTTAGTACTCCTATAAAACTCTTTATAGTCATCTTCTACCTTGGGGTACGGATCATCCTAAAACATTAGGGGTCTATATCTATAGATCTCATGTATTACGTTCTACCTATTAATATCATATTCTAGTATGGATTTGAGAATAATCTTTTATACTAATGGAGGAATGATCATAAGTTCATCTAGATGTACCAAATCTTACCGACCACTATATTGAAGCCCAATCATTAAAGAGATCGTAATAGAGATCTTGTAATTGAACTCTATCTAGATTTCATTATAAGGGTATCCCATAATACTCAAGACGCACCAGGTCAAATGATCATATCATGGAAGATGACTGATGAGGGGCAAAGAAACCTAAACTCATTCCAATTTAATGAATTTACAATTTTTCCCTAATACCAATGCCAAAATATAACATGTCAATAACTATGTAATTAGAGATCTGGTGAATAGATAATTCATCCACTACACTATCAGTAGATTCCCATTCCTGAGAGATGAACTCAAAAATGTTAACACTATTTCTCAATGTGGAACAATAATCATAACAGCTATTATATCTCTAAAAAATTGTCATTGAACAAACATAAAATATGATACCACTCCATGTGGACCTAACATACTGAGACCCTCATGGCTGGATGTAATTTATGTGATACCCCCAAACCCACATCCAATGGCTTAGTGATGGCGGCAGAAAAATAGAATGAATAAAAAAATGGGAGGAAATATCCTAATCTTCCTATACATATGAAATAATCTACAATAACCAATTAAATGTAGATGTAATGATACCACAGATACTGTGATGCATTAATATAACTAAATACCACATTATAGTGACAACAATGCATGGGAAAATGACAAAATAAAAACCCCCCAATTCAATAAAAGTGTAAAAACTTCTATATAGGAGGGGAATAGTATTATTGTTAACTATAATTACCAACTATTGTCCCTCTTTCCCAGCTATGACCCACAATCACATGATCCTCCAAAGACTCTGTAGATCATAATTTTTTTATATATGACATGGCATGTATGTGTAGTGCCTATGTAGTGGTTACTATAAAAATAGCTAGTAGGAATCCCTGAAATCAGTAAACATAAAGCATTAATAGATATATCCAAATCAGAAACAAAAAATTTAATAAAGTAAAATAAGATAAAGTATTAAATTAATAACAATGATACTAATATATGCTCAAGATAGATGCTCAATCTCAAAGTAGGTAACTACTATGATGCTAGCATAGGATTACTCTCTAGGAATCATGAAACGCTCTTCATAAAGAACCCACTAATTCATAGTTCTTAATATCCTTGATCCGAGGTAAGATTATATGGTTACTATTTGTATCGCACCTCATGTATTTAGGGATTTTGTGTTTTTGACACTATATTATGTTTTCAGTAGGGATTTGGATCGTTTTGTGTTGGTTTAGGTGGATTTCGTTCTCCGCTGCCAATCCAGGTGAGGATTTAATGCCATAGGTTGGTTTCTCACTAGTTATGCAGTGTCTTTCATGTGTTTTATAGTTCTTAATATCCTTTATATAGTGCATTGATCATTCTCATTAGTTTCGAGTCACCAAGTCAATGGAGACTCACCTGCGTGTGAATAGTTAAGTAAGTATATGTATGTGGGTTCCCCCATTACGTGTATAGTTACCCATGGCAATGATTATGCACATGCGGGGATAGGTGTGCCCATATATATATATATAAATGAATATGCAGGTTAGTAGAGACTAATATATACATATATGAATACGTGAAATGATCCCCTTGCACATGCTCATGGCTATTCAGGTGTGTGAATAGGGTATAAGAATCCTTGCAAGTGTTTGATGATGCGTATACCTAGTGGAGGAGCAAAAACATTTTGTTAGAATGCTCCAAGAGCCGAAGTGGATGGCTTGGTTCCACCTTGAGGTAGATTCCCTCTCTTAGCCTCTTTAATTTAAGAATCCTTTAAATTGAATTTAGCTTCTTTCTTAACTGTTCTTAATTATATTGAATTTAATATCTTGAATAAGTTTTCTTTAATATAATTGTTTTATTTGATAAATAAAGTCATGTTTTTTATAAAAAACCTCTCCAATGGAGGTGTGATGTCTGCGAAAACTCACAGTGATAGTTTAGGGTGTATGATTCTTTTCTATCGTTTCGTTTCCCTTTAGACATTGCGTCATTGTTCCACTCACTACAACCATCCGACAATCCCTTGTTATAAAATATGAAATAGTTGATTTGTTATATCATGTCTGTTGTGACCTTATCAAATGGGGAAACCCATTTCGGGTGTTTTCCTGGCATCTTGGCCACCCCTTTGGGTGTTTACCCTAACCTATATATCTTAAAACACTGATGGAATCATTGTTTAACAACTATCAGGATTATGGTTCTCCCCACCATAAGATTCATCTTAACACCATTTGGAGTGTTTTGGTGGCCTCGATGCACATATAATTTTTTACATATATGAATTCTCCCATAATATTTGTGTTGCATGCTTAGATGTTAAAACATACTCAAATTATATTGTTCTCCTGTTGACTGATGTTTTATTATTACAGTTCCATGAAATACATATACCATTGAAAAGTAATACACCTGCATAATTTGACACTCAATCAGTAGTATCAACTACCTAGAACCACTTTTAAAAACAAGAAATATAAAATATATATCTTTATCATACCACACTCCCAAATCAAGAGTCTGTTCTTTATAACATAAGATATGTTTTTATAATGTGATGGACAACTACATAGGATTTATTTGAATCATGTCCAGAAGATTCTACCCCACGGTTATCACTGGACCAGGCCAACACGCCATGGTAACGTCGCGGTCACGCCTTGGTCACGCTGTGTTAATCCCAGGATTTGGCCCTGCTCTAGGACAACACCCAAAGGCAGTTCGTAGTCCTCTCAGAATTCAATGTATGATACCTAGATAGAGTTTTAGATACATTTCCCATCCATAGATAATGAAGAGGGAGGCTACGGTAGGAATAATTCCTCGCTTCCTCCCACTCCCTTCCCTCCTGGCCAAAAGATGTTACCCCGTTGATGTCATTGGACCTGGACAAAACGACCGCGATCACGCCGCAATCACGCCTTGATTTGGCCCTATTCTAAGACGACACCCTGTTGTGGTTCGCAGCCCTATCAGAATAAAATGTATGATACCTAGAGAGAGTTTTAGATACATTACCCACCCATAGTTAATGGGGGAAGGCGGTGACGACGTGAATGTTGCCCCGCCATCTCCCGCTCACTTCGCTCCTGGCTAGAAGATGCTGCCCTGTGAATGTTGCTGGACCAGGACAACATGCCACGGTCATTCCGCGGTCACGCCACGATCACGACGCTGTCACGCCATGGTAATGCCATGATTTGGCTCTGCTCTAGGACGACACCCTGTAGCGGTTCAAAGTTCTATCGGAATTAGATTTATGATACCTTGATGTAGTTTTAGATACATTAACCACCGACCTCCCTGGACCCCGGACAGCCCCCCAGAAAACCCCCCGGATACCCCCCCAACCCTCCTCCCTCAACCCCAGATCCCAATCTAGGATCTCTTCTAGATTCACCCTAAATACCAACAGAAGTGAGGGTTTTAGAGGTTTGGAAGAAGAAGAGAGAAGAGTGAAAAACATAATCGAAAAGAGGAATAAAGTAGAGGAGTAGACTCACCTAGATCATAAATCTACACTTGAAGGCACTCCAAATGTCAAAGTGAGATGTATGAGTCATCCCCACATCAAACCGAGGCTCGGTGTGGCTGGTACCACTCAAAGTGTCTCACTTTTATTTGAAATGGACAACAGTTTAAGTGAAAACAAAAACTGGCATATGGAAAACTGACCAAACGCAATCTGATTCTGTTGATACTTCAGGACAATGATCCATAGGTCATTTGTGACATGTAAAAGTCAAAATTAACTCAATTTAAGTACGGTGTCACCGGTACCACTCAAACTGTCTCACTTTTATTTGAAATGGACAAGATTTTAAGTGAAGACAATAACTGGCATACATAAAACTGACCAACTGCATTCAAATTGTGTTGATACTTTAGGAAAATAATACATGGGTCATTATTTATGTGTATGATTTATACCTGCCTCAATCCAGGGCATGGTGTGGCTGGTATCACTCCAAGTGTATATCTTTTGTTTAAAATGGACATCATTTTAAGTGGAAACATCAACTGTCATTCGGAAAACCAACCAAACACATTCAGATTCTGTTAAAACATTAGTAAAAGTATTCATGGGTCCTTTTTGATATGTACGAGTCAACCCCACTCAATATGAAGTGCGGTATGGCTGGAACGATACAAAGTGTCTCTCTTTTGTTTTAAATGAACATCATTTTAAGTGAGAAAAACTACCATTTGGAAAACGGACCAAACACATTAGGATTCTGTTTATCCTTTAGGAAAAGGATCCATTGGTCATTTTTGACATGTACAAGTCAACCAAACCTCAATCTGAGGCACGGTGTGGCTGGTACCACTCCAAGTGACTTTCTTTTGGTTAAAATGGATACGCTTTTAAGTAAAAACAACTAGAAAACGTGAAACTAAACAAACACATTTGGATTGCCTTAATACATTAGGAAAAATATACATGGTTCATTTTTGATATGTATGAGCCATCCCCGCCTCAATCTGAGGCATGGTGTTGCCGACACCGCTCAAAGTGTATCTCTTTTGTTTCAAAAGGACATCATTTTGAGTGGAGACAACAACTGACATATGGAAAACCAACCAAAGCAGTAGGATTCTACTGAAACATTAGAACTACGATTAATGGGTCATATATGACGTGTATGATTCAAACTTGCCTCAATTGGAGGGCCAGTGTTTCCGAAACTACTCAAACATTCACACTTTTATTTGAAATGGACATGATTTTAAGTGAAAACAACAGTTGGCATGCATAAAACTGACCAAATGCATTTAGATTTTGTTTTTGTTTTAGGTAAACGATTCATGTGTCATTTTTGATGTGTACAAGTCAACCCTGCCTCAAAACGGGTCACAGTGTGGCCGGTAATTCTCAAAGTGTATGTCTTTTGTTTAAAATGGACATCATTTTAAGTGAAAACAACAACTGACATACCGAAAACTGACCAAACACATTCAGATTCTGTTGAAACTTTAGGAAAACGATCCTTGGGTCACATGTGAAATGTAAAAGGCAATCTTGCTTCATTCCAAAGTTCAGTGTTTCTGGCACCACTCAAAGTGTATCTCTTTTGATTAAAATGATCATCGTTATAAGTGAAAACAACAGCTGCCACACAGATAACTGACCAAATGCATTCAGATTCTGTTGAAAATGTAGGACAATGATTCATGGGTCATATGTGACAGGTACAAGTCAACCAGACCTCAATCAGAGGCATTTTGTGGCTAACACCACTGAAAGTGTCTCACCTTTATTTGAAATGGAAAACATTTTAAGTGAAAACATTAACTAGCATATAGAAAACTGACCAAACACATTCAGATTCTGTTGATACATTATGAATACGATTAATGAGTCATTTGTGACGTGTACAAGTCAACCCTGTCTCAATCCGGGGAACAGTGTCACCGGTATCACTCCAAGTGTATTTATTTTGTTTAAAATGTACATCATTTTAAGTGAAAACAACAACTGACATACAGAAAATGAAACAAATGAATTAACCTTCTATTAAAACATTATAAAAATGATCCATGGGTCATATGTGACATTTACAAGTCAACCTTGCCTCAATTCAAAAAACTGTGTGGCCAACATCACTGAAAGTGTCTCTCTTTTGTTTAAAATGAACATAATTTATATTGAAAACCCCAAATGACGTAAGGAAAACTAAACCAATGCATTCAGAATCGGTTGAAAATTTAGAAAAACCACCAATAGGTCATATTTGATGTGTATGAGTCAACCCCACCTCAATACGAGGCACGATGTGGCCAACACCACTCAAAGTGTTTCTCTTTTGTTTAAAGTGGACAACATTTTAAGTGAAAACAACAACTTCCGTATGGGAAATGGACCACACACATCCGGATTCTGTTAATACTTTAGGAAAAGGATTTTTTTGTCATTTTTTATGTGTATGAGTCAACCACACCTCAATTCGAGCCATGTTGTGGCCAGTACCACTTAAAGTGTCTTTCTTTTGTTAAAAATGGATACACATTTAAGTAAAAACAACTGGCATACAGAAAACACACCAAATGCATTTGGATTGTGTTGATACTTTAAGAAACCAATTCATGGGTCATTTTTTACATGTAGGAGTCAACCCGACCTCAATCCGAGGCATGTTTTGGATGACACCACTCAAAGTGTCTCTCTTTTGTTTCAAAAGAACATCATTTTAAGTGAATACAAAAACTAACATACGGAAAACTGACAAAAGGCATTCATAATTTGTTGAAACATTAGGAAAACAAAACATGTTTCATATATGACGTACATGAGTCAAACCCACCTCAATCAGAGGGTCGGTGTGGCCGACACCACTCAAACTGTCTCACTTTTATTTGAAATGGATATGATTTTAAGTGAAAACAACAACTTGCATACGAAAAACTAACCAAACACATTTGTATTGTGTTGATACTTTAGGAAAACGATATATAGGTCATTTCTGATGTGTACGTGTCAACCCCACATCAATCTGGCGCACAGTGTGGCCGGTATCACTCCATGTGTATGTCTTTTGTTTAAAATGAACATCATTTTAAGTGAAAACAACAACTGACATACGAAAAACTGACCAAACGCATTCAAGTTCTATTGAAACATTAGGAAAACAATCCATGTGTCATATGTGATGTGTATGATTAAACCCATATTAAATCCAAAAAATGATGTGGCTGGTACCACTCAATGTGTCACTCTTTTGTTTAAAATGAACATCATTTTAAGTGAAAACAAAAACATCCATACAAAAAACCAACCAAACGCATTTAGATTATGTTGAAAATTTAGGAAAACGATGCATGGGTCATATTTGATGAGTAAGAGTAAACCCCACCTCAATACAAGGAGTGGTGTGTCCGACACCACTCAAAGTGTGTCTCTTTTGTTAAAAAACGACATCATTTTAATTGAAGGTAATAAATGACATACAAAAAACTGACCAAAAGCATTCGGATTCTGTTAAAACTTTTGGAAAATGGTCAATGTGTCATATGTGACGTGTACGAGAAAACCTCACCTCAATCTGAGGTATGGTGTGGCTGGTATCACTCTAACTATCTTTCTTTTATTTAAAATGGGCATCATTTTATTTAAAAATAACTGGCATTTAGAAAACCAACCAAACTTATTCGAAATGTGTTGATATTTAGAAAATTTTTCATGGTTAGTATGTGACATGTATGAGTCAACCCCACCTTAATCTGAGGCGCAGTGTGGCTAAAACCACTCAAAGTGTCTTACATTTATTTGAAATGGAAAACAATATAAGTGAAAACAAAAAAAGGTATACGGAAAACAAACCAAACTCATTCATATTCTATAGATACTTTATGAAAACGATTCATGAGTCATATGTGACTTGTAAAAGTAAACCCTGACTCAATCCGAGGAACGGTGTGGCCGGTATCACTCCATATGTATGTCTTTTGACTAAAATGAACATCCTTTTAAGTGAAATGAACAATTGACATACAAAAAACCAATCAAACTCATTCAGATTCTATTGAAACATTAGGAAAAAGATACATGAGTCATGTGTGACATGTTCAAGTCAACCTTGCCTCAATCTGAAGCGCAGTGTGGCTGGCACCACTCAAAGTGTCTCTCTTTTGTTTAAAATGAACATCATTTTAAGTGAAAACAACAAATGACATAAGGAAAATAGACCAAATGAATTCAGATTCTATTGAAAATTTAGGAAAAGGATCCATGGGTCATATGTGATGTGTATGAGCCAACTGCCCTTCAATATGAGGCGTGGTGTGGCCGACACCACTCAAATTGTCTCTTTTTTTTTTAAAATGGGAAACATTTTATGTCAAAACAACAGCTGACATACGAAAAACTAACCAAATGCATTCAGATTCTGTGGAAACTTTAGGGAAACCATCCATGGTATATATGTGACATGTAAGAGTCTACCCTGCCTCAATTTGAGTCACAGTGTGGCCGGTATCACTCTAACTATCTCTTTTTTGTTTAAAATGGGCATCATTTTATGTAAAAACAACTCATATATGGAAAACTGACCAAACATATTCAGATTGTGTTGATACTTTAGCAAAATGATTCATGGGTCGTATGTGACATGTACGAGTCAAACCTGCCTCAATATAAGGTGTGGTGTGGCCGACACCACTCAATTTGTCTCACCATTATTTGAAATGGAGATCATTTTAAGTGAAATCATCAACTGGCATACGAAAAACTAACCATACACATTCAGATTATGTTGATACTTTTGACAATGATTCATGTGTAATTTTTTACGTGTATGAGTCAACCCACTTCAATCTGGGGCACGGTGTGGCTGGTATCACTCCAATTGTATGTATTTTGTTTAAAATGGACATCACATTATGTAAAAAAACTGGTATACGGAAAACCAACCAAACGTATTCGGAATTCTATGTGCATCATATTTCATTTTGTATGTGTTATTGATTCATAATTCAAAATTCATTACATAATTCATTATAAATGTATTCAATTGAAAATTATATTATAAATTCTGTATTGCATAAGGTAATTTGGTTCATATACAATATTATAATCATGGTACTTTCCATGGTTATAAGAGTATCCTTTTTTATGTGCTTTTGTTGTGCTATAAGGTGTTTGTTTTTGTTAAGAGTGTATGGAGGTGTATGTAGTTGTGTGTGCAATGGTTTTTTTATTGTATGTAGTTGAGTGTGCAGGTAGTTTTGTTGGTGTTTAGTATAGAATTTGGTTTTGTTGGTGTATGTAGGTATTTGTTTTGTATTCTAGGGTTTTTTTGAGTGTACAGGAGTGGAGGAGATTCTCGGTGGCTGGGTGGCTAGTCTACCAAATTCTGGTATTACACTATAACAACATTTTATTAAAACCATTAGTATAGTGATGTACATATTTTTACCATGGTTTTAGTAAACCATTAGTAAATCATGAAAATTATAGAATACTCTTATATACCAACGGTTTAAAAACTGTTGGTAATCCTTCAAGATTACACTGCCAGTATTGCCAATGGTTTTCAAACCATTGGGAATATTCCTATATACCAATGGTTATTTAAACTATCGGGAAACTCTAGGATTACACTGCCTTTCCCAACAATTTTACTAAAACCATTGGTTATGGGATATCCTTACACCTTACATGCCAACGGTTTTCCAAACCGTTGTTTTATAGTATACTAACATTTTGGTATCCTTTAGCAATGGTTTGAAACCTTTGATAAAGCATTAGTTTCCAGTAGTAAGAGGGTGTCACTATCAATATAACAAGATTTTAACTACCATGCAGTAGGTTGTATAACTATATTTTAAACCAAATTATTACCATGTGAATTGAATATGAGAAGATGATGTTAATAATGATTAATCATGTTTTATTAGAGTGATTGATGTATAGTCATATTACATTAGTATTACGAATTATGATATCTTTATGATAACATGAGATATAAACAATAAATTTCAATTTTGTATAAAAATATTATTCTAGATTACAAAATAATAGAAATTTAAGGACATATGGAGTAGGGTGTGATTGATGGAATTCATAAAAATTTATTTTTTAAGCCCTATTATCTTAGTATATATATTTCATGAATGTATTTTCTAGTTATTTTTTATTACTTACTCCCCTCATTTAAATCCTTTCTAATTTTCATTATTATTTAATGATTATCCTTTGATGGCAGTGACTTATTTTAATTCATATATTTGTTTTGATTTTTAAAATAATTATTTCCTAAAATTATTTAGTTATAGTTGTTCATATGAAATATATGACTAATAGTTTAGGTAATTATTGTAAGAGTTAATGTTTCTATAAATGTCTGGTAAAAACAATATTAAATCATGTATGATGATACAAGGTTTATGTTTTTACTATATATCATTAGTAAAAAATGGTATACAAATATTTCCATAGGATTATGGGGATGCACCAATTTTTTTGAATGTTCTCAAAGGATTTTTTGATGGTGAGTGTTTCTTTTATCCTTTGATGATATATAAGTATGATGGTATTTGAAGAGAAAGATAATTTAGGTGTGATGGTTGACACCCAATGTATATTTGAACATTTATTATCCTGGAAACTAATATGCAATGAGTTAAATTAATTTTGGGACTGTCATCCACTTATAGAACTCAAAACTGATTTTAGTATTAATCATGGTTTTTGATTTACATTGGATGTCCTCTATATTTCATTACAAAGCATTGATTTTTTAAAAACGTGGTGATTTATTTGGTAGTAGGTTGGTTATAGTGGTCTACAGGTTGAGAAATTATTATTTCATTTTTAAGATTGAGTCTAGTGAATTTATTTTCATTAATTATGTAACATATATATTTTCCACAAGGTCAAAATGGTATAAAACCATTTTTTGTACTAATTTGAAATAGAGATTGAGGAATTATCTGAGTACTTAGGAGGTTTTTTGTGAGAATTAACATAAATCCTATATATGATTAAAATCTATTTGTAATAGTGGATTTTTAATGATGGATGTAGGTACTCATTGAATTAGTAATATTGTGGTTATAAAATTTTGAGGATGAAGTGAATAAGATATAGGATATGTTGTAAGGCATAAAAATTGTCTGGATTATTTTTTTATGCACCAACATAGTGTCACACAGTTGGTATAAATGAATCATCTATGGGAAGTGTTAGAAATAATATACCCTCTATATAATTAATTATTTTTTAAAATAAAGTAATAATATTTGGAATGTTTTATAAAAAAATATTAGAGGAAAAATATATATATTTAATTATATGAATTTTTTGATTAATGTAATACATTGATTGAATTTTTTTATTGGTAATATAATTAAATTTATTTAGTGTTTCTAAAAATTCACATCGTATAATTAGATGGAAATCAATTCATCCATGAGTATTAATTCTCTTATTCAATGCATGTAAAATAACCTTGCATCAAACGAGGTCCATCCTATGTTATACTATTTCTAAACCTATCCATATCATCACACATGATTATCAATAACCTTATCTATTAATTAATTGTTAATAGAGGGCCCCGATTAATAGATTTTTATCTATTTCCCTTTATGAATTCATTTTATTTCATCCATTATATTATCCTCATAAAATTATAATATCTAGAAGGCAAAAAATATCATTAAATTTTATCACCTTGATTGTAGATCTGTGTATTAAGTAACATGTTTGTTATTAGTTGTTATTAAATCCCAGATGATGACTGTGATCACTATAATTCCATATTACACTTTTTTCTTGATAGTTGGTGGGATTATATGAAAATAAAGGATTTTTGTGATCCATGATTTATTTTATCTTTTTTTAGGCATGGGAGGGTGTTCAAACAGTCTCTACATCTAGAAAAACTATAGGTTATACTCATCAGCGAGAGGGCTGTGAATAAGTGTTGGTGTAGTTTTGTTTTAAGTTAATATTTTTATATAATTTTAAATTGGTCTATATATGATCATGATTACATAATTATCTTTCATCCCCTTCATAATATATACATACATGAATTCTAAATGTGATTTATAAGTTAAAGCTTAAAAAAAAGGAATTTCCTTTCTGTGTATCGTGATAATAGGTATCTATATTTTACCCCATAATGAGAATGTAATTATAGTATATTGGATCAGAAAAATGTATAATAAAAGTGTAGTTCCCAATAAATTTGAATGGGGAAACAATAATTATTTTTTCTTTTAAATATAGCATAATAAATTTATACATTATTCTTGTTTATTATTCTTATAATATATAGTGTCTTTATTGTCACAAAATTCATTAAAATGCCATGTGATTTCTTAACTAGGTGAAAAATTTCTTGAATGTCATAGTGTTAAAAATGATTATTATTAATCAATTAAATAAATATTATCTTGAATGAATATCCTGTTATTATTCCAATTTTGATCAACTATGCCAATTCCCTATTATATCTTCACAACAGCAGACTACAATACCTCTTTCTTTGTATAGACACATGCTGTCAACATTTCAAATTCATTTAATATATTAAATTTTTTCAAACTATAAATTTATTGATACTTATTATTATTTTCATTACATCCATCACTGAGAAATCATATCTTTTTTACTTTGTAAAAAATATGTAGAACATCATATTATTCAACATCATTCCTTTATTGAACTCATACATCTGACATTGGATATCTATTCCCTAAGCATTATACTTTTACTTCATCTTATTTTGATGAAAACAAAATACAATAGTTCTTACTACAATGCATAAAATCAAATAATATATGATAATTTACATCAAAATTGTATTGTTTTCTTCATGACAACTGAATATTCTTTATTTATTGAACTAATCAAATCATTCTTATTCATGTAATCCAGTTTTATATTTATCGATCTACAGCGTAAATTTATCTAAGTTCCATCTATAATAGATCCTTTATTAGAAATTCTATTTTTATTATAATTTTTAAATTATATGACTCTTAAATTAAGGGAAGAAAATCTCCCTGAAATTTCAATCCACTTTTTTGTTCCTTCTTTTGAATTACAAGGATTTTTTTAATTCAAAACTCCCAAAATATTCAATTGTTATTTGAACGATCATCAAATTTAAAACCCCTAAATTATCGTAAAACCGTATTTATATTATTTCATGATATATGAAAATTTCATTGTATATAGAATTTCATTCAATACACAAAATCTATATCTAACCAAGGACAAAAAATATTGTTCTTTATATAATATATTTGGATCTCAAATAAAACATGAAAAATATTTTTCCATCATAACAATTTTTACATCACTGCATCTAGGTATATGAATATGTTTTTGATCCCCTTTGGGGTTTCATTTTTTTATATTTAATTACCATATTTTAATTATGATATAATATATCATGATTATAATATTCATATCTGATTAGTTTCAATTGTATCATCTGAATTAAATACCCACCTATTTTTTATTTATTTGACACTAAGGATCCATACATTGATTAATTTATTCAATGAAATGCTAAATTATACTTCCATTTGACTCCATCATTGTCCCCTTATTTTTTCAAAGTAAACTATATTTAGTGATCCTTAGATACATGAAAATTTTAATTACCTAGATCTTTAACGCAATCAACTATATCGATCACCACTCTTCAGAAAACATTCCCAGATTCATTTTCGGGACACATCGTCCACCACTAATCCAAAAACCATGATAGGATTTCGCATCATAATTTTAACATCATAAATGTGAAATGTAATTATCCTTATGTTATTTTCACTAAATCCACTTAATCTATATACATGGCTTGAATAAACTCACACATGAATCAATTTGACTACATCACAAAATTATATTACATTAATTATTTCATTTACATGGGTCTCCCTATATAACTTTAATTTTTCCTACGTCATAACATGTACATAAAAAAAATATTCATATATATATATATATTATCCAACATTACTATACATCTGGAAACATTGTAAAAATAAAAACGAAAATGTGTATACCTGTTGAAAAACTCATATGTGAATATGAAAAAATAATAAACGTCACCTCAAAAAATCTAGACCCTTATTATCTAATAATTAATTCATAATATACATTGTAAATATCTTCCATGTTGTCTCTATATAGTTATATTTATCTACCAATAAAATTAATAATGTGAATTTATGATCATTAATCCAATCATCATAAGTCCTTATCTTATAGAATATTACAATATGGTACTCCAAAATTAATTATTAATATTTTTAATTCATTATTGATTTTTTTTTGAAAATTTCAAAATATAATTGAACTATTATATTATATATGAAAATTAATATCAAATACTAATTCCTTCGTTATTTACAAAAACAATTATGATATATTATTTAATGATATTATATTCATTAACATTCATAACTGAGAGATTATAAAATCCATCTTCATTAAACATATAAAATATTTCATCATTATATCATATTGAAATATCATGGAATATTCTAGAGACCAGAAATAAAACTCACACATGATGAGAAAAAAATCACACAATTTGGATTATTTTCAATACCCAATTAAAATGATACGAAAATATGGGATTATTAATAATCTCACAGCGTTATCCTTTTCAAATAAACATGTTTTTACTTTATCTACACCTATTGATAAGAAATATAATGTTCCTAGCGTGTATGAAGTCAATTCAAATATATAAAACAATTTATGAAACATTTCCCTATAGGTATGATTATCAAATTTTTATTTTATAAAACAATAGTTTTTGATCTAGAAAACTAATATTTTTATTGTAAATTGTCTTTGATACCAATTATCAACATAAATGGGAAAACATTACCTTTACTAAAATAGTATTTTTTTTGATAAATAAAACTGATAAATATTTTATTTTTAAAAAATAATATAGAAATTACATTTCTCATACCATCGTCAGGATTAAATGTGATTAGGTACCAAATAAAGAATAAGCACTATGGAAATGGTGTGGAATCATCTTTAAAATAAAAATATAATGGCATTGATTTTAATAAATATATCACTCATTGTATTTATAAATTGATTTAATTTTTCAAGGATGATAAAATTAGACATACACAAATTTTAAATGAATTATCATCATGAATTATCAAGTATAATATAGATTATGATTCTATTTATGCTCTTGCAGAATATTCATTGTTCGCAACTTATATCCCCTCCATGATGATACTCATCCTGATATTCATAATATTTTTTCTCATATGATGATGAATGACATGATGATTATTGTACATAATACCATAAAATGAGTCTTATATATGTGGTCGGCCATATTAGACACCTTCCACATAATCAAAAAGGTTGATTTTATTTAAAACCCATTATTTGGTATTCTGAATGATGGGATCAGACTATGATGGTATCATAATTAATATATTTTTTCCCATATTAATAAATCATCTACTATAGCTAGTTTTCCACTAATTGGATTAATCAACTTAAATTTAACACTTTTTAAAAATAATTATGATACAGATATAATGGGGAAAATAGTGGAAATGATTTATCATTAATGTGATGATAATGTTCAGTAGCTTTTCTCAACTGTTTTTCCCTACTATTCAAGACAACAGATATAATTTTAAAATAATTTCTAGATCTTTGTTTCATGGATATCAAAAATTATATAAGTTAATTTCTTATGACATTAATCTTATTAAGTGTATTTATAAAATATGTATCAACTGGTGAATCTTTCAACTTCCCTAATAACTCTTCATATGATGGAAATTTAGTGAACAATTCTCTAAGAGTATTCCCATACATATCTCACCTCAAAAAGAGTATTGGTTAATCATAATTTGTATCTATTAATGAAAATGAATAAATAAATTTTAGATCATCATCTAGAAAATTCCCTATTACATTAGAACTATAAAATTATTGTTCATATGCCACCATCAAATCTATACCAAAATATAATATATATATTATATGTACATCTCTTGGTTTATTGAAATTTTATTGGGATCACCCATGTTATTCTTTATGAGTTATTTTATTCCTGTATAGTTATTCTGAATTTTCACTTTTTCAAAAATTTTAGACATAATTCCAAATTATCTAGACATATACTTATTTTCCAATGAATATATTTTATTACTGGGATCTTCCCATATTAGTAATGAATTAATGACTTATTTTTCCTTTGTCCAATGGTTATTTATTTCTTACTTTCTATTTATATGGATTTTTTCCCATTTTCTACTAATATGTATTGTCATTTATATGTAACACTCCTATGATTATTAACAATGAAATCTATTCAAAAAATTCATGAATATAAACTCTTTTTGTGCAAATAGTGTCCTACTACACTATGTATTCTTCTAATCCTATAAATTTTCCCACTTAACATGGTCTTCAATTATTATTTATCACTTATAGAATTTTAGTAATAGTCTTGTGAACAATTCCAAAATTTTATACAAAACCAACATGATACAAATTTTTTTTCTCCATGATTACAAGTTGTGTAGATTTGTTATCAAGTTATTATTTTAGAAATTTTTTCACTTGTTGGACTGAAACTATAGAAAAAAATATATATTACCTATTCTATCTATTATATATATTGTGGAAATATTTCCTCCAAAATTAATCATCAATAATAGTGTAGATTTTTTTATTAATCTATAACTAGGAATAAAGAGATATTTCAGACAAGTTTTATAGATAATAATATATTTAAACCATTTCAATCGACTTATTTTTAGAGAAAATTAATTTGATCATTGTCCTTTGACATGATTTTGAGTTATTTTTTAATTTATTTCCTCAATAATAAATTGGATGAATGTAAATCATCTTTCTTTCTTGGTTCTAGAAAATACATATTTTTCTTCTCTATATTGTTCAATTTTATATCCAATTATAGAAAATTCATTATGTGAATATTTTTTTGGTGTAAAAAAATTATTTTATTTGTATTCTCCTACATTATTTTTAATTTTAATAAATTATTCATGAATTATGATAAATTCTTATAGAATGGTTTCACTATACATGATCTTATTTTATTTTCCACATTTTGAACTCCCATTACATTAATTCTATTTTTCAATTATTCTAAATGTGCATGGATTATCTATTTAAGAGACTTCATGGTCATTACCATCTCATTATCATATTAGATATTCTTTTTTATGAATTTATAAACAAATTTAAATATATATTATCCTTGTTCCTATAAAACTAACCTAATTTGAGAGAAATTTACATTTTAGCTATTTTTATTATCATTTATTAACAACATAATATGTTTCCCTTTTTTGAGGGGTGATGATATATTTATGACATTTAGAAATATAACAAATAATAGAAACTATTTCATAAGGAAAATATTTATACATATATTATAATTTATTAAAAAATTATTATTAATAAAATTTATTAATATTCTCACTTATGTCTTCTTCATGTGGAAAATATTAACACAAATTTTCAATAACCACATAAAAACATAAATTATTTTATAAAATTTTTCAATGAGTGTTATTGTAATCTTATATGGTAATATGAACAAATTTCTATTTTGAATAAATCATAGATATATCTTATAAAATTCTAGAACATGACATGATATCCCCTTTGTTCACTAGGGATATATTTCATGTATTCTTCTTCTCTTTGATTCACATATTCATTACTATCTTCATAGAATCTAAAAAATAATATGGGATAGATATAACATCACCAAAAATAAACATAATTATATATATATGAATGAAATTAAAATACATAATGCAAAAAAAATCCAAATTTACAATCCAATCAATGAGGACCCATAGTTTGATTCCAATTATTTAGAACACTTTGAGAGACCCTCAACACAAAAAGATGGGTGGGGAATAATTAGTGTTGTAAATGTTTTATTCCAATTATCTAATCCATTTACCACCATGTGGGTTTAAAATTTTAATTATATCATATTTTAACCTATACATTTTTTTGAATAAAATACACAAGGAGTCCATGAGATTTAACAAGATCACATATCTATAAAATTATATTTTATTCTCTTTGTTTGGTAATAAAAATCGCACATATTATCTTATATAATGTGGTACTATTGATAATTGTTTGGATAAAAATTAATCACTATTTTATCATTGTTTCGAAACACATTAATATGGGAAGATAATTCAATCATGTTTCCCAAGATGAGTCTTATCATAATCCATATTTATCTCCAAATAGTTCTTTATGATTCTTGTATAGATAGTAATTAACTTTTTAAATTTCATTAAAATACTATTACATTCCTCTAATAGTTTAGAATTATGTATAATTTCATAGTGATTCAATAGATTCATCCTCTTCTATTATATTGAATCAATAATAAAAAAATCGTATCTTCTTCATCAATTTTATGTACAAAAGTTTAAAAACCATTAATCTTCTTCATTAGAGTGGACTAGAATTACATTATCTCAGGCACATGTGCAATATTTTATCCCATACATTTCTTATTTTAATTTGCTAATAAAAAATGCCTCTCTAATATATGAATACAAGAAAGAATATAACTATAATATTCATTATATTTTAAAAACCAACATCACAATTTATACTTAATATTCCTAAGAAAAAGTATACCCAATACCCTATAATTCATTTATCCTGTAGTACACTCGAACAACATAAAAATGATAATTAGTCCCAATTTATATCATTTTACTTATTTAATGCAAAAAACCTGCACTGGATCGTACATAATTTATCAACTAATATAATTTATGATTACATAAATTTTTTAGTATCCTATTTTTATCAAAAGTCAAATATTATATCTTTAATCATTGTTTCAATCCTTTAACTTTCATACAATACCTTTATTTATTTTTCAATATTCAGTGGATATTTCTGGACCTATATCATCCTTGGGTCATAATTTATTTTTTAAAATGTTATTCTAATATTAAAACATCAAACACTAAAAATTATATAATTTATTCATCCCAATATTTCATTCCACCTTCATTGTTACTTCTTTTTAATTACCATTGTTTAATATTTTCTAAAAAAATAAAATATTCATTCTATAATTTCATGAAATTCTTATTTCATGACACCAAAAGTCTTTGACATATGCCTTTGTATTCTATAATGATATACAAAAATAGTGTTATCAATTACATTTAAGAAATTCAAAAAAATTAAATTCTTAATCAACTCATCAAATCTATGTCTTCATAAAATATTTTATATTCACATAACACTAGAATATTATTATCTATTAAATCATTTTCTACATCAATTTAGTAACATACTTGAACATGTATACATGGATTGATGAGGATTCCATTTCTATTATTCATTAATTTATAAAAAACATCACAATATTCATCATAACAATTGTATACATTTATTTTCTATATTCATCGCATCATCCGATAGAAATATCCTCCCATATACATATATCCTAGATGATAATAATCCTTATGTTGATCAATAAAATACTTTAAATCAAAAATTCCTCTTCCATTATTATCCCTCATTTTATATGTATTTATGGATGAAATAAATACACATTGATCATTTGGAATGATATTTATTCTCATACAACGATCATTGTGCAAATCAGCTACATCAATAACAACTCTTCATATAGTATCCAAAACTACATTATCCTCTCTATACATCCTTCATTGCATCCAATATACATAGTAGTCTACATAATTGATGTCCATAAAACATACATGAATAAGTGGGGACACCCTATATTATTTTCTCATGCATATTTGAATCTGCATGCATGGAATGAATATTATCATTTCTTTTTCAATTTGATTACATCAAAAAAATTTCTTATGTTATACCATATATATATATGTATTTTCATACTTAATTAGTATTATTGTTATTTATAAACATTACTATACATATGAACATTAATTATATAGATTTCCCTGTATCATTCAAATGACATCTATGTTGTAAAAATTGATATAAATATTTTTATACATTCTAAAAGGTACATATGTGAATCTAAATAAATTACAATTATAAATAATTCAATTGAGAACATTTTTTCTTATCTCTATTGATTTTTAATTATAAAGATACTCATAGCACGTATTTGTAGATAGTTATCTTCTATCCTCCATCACTTTTCTATGAGTTCTTTTGGGTCATCCCAAAAATGATTATATATATATATACCATAGATATAACATCTTACGAGACAAAAATAATCATAAAACAAATATTCTACGTTACATATTATACATAATTGTATTGTATTAAAATAGAAAAAACCTATTTTTTAATCGAAAATGAAACAGAAGATATTATGTCAATGATAATTGGAATAAATTCTTTGGATATCATCTTGAAAAATATGGGATTACTTATATATCATAATCAATACTCCATAATCAATATAATAAATTAAAATAAAATTTACATAAAAAATATAAAATATTTATATCTATTTAAAAAAATATTGAAAACATTTTAGTAAATACAATTTAGTGTTAATTAATACTAATGAAATTGTTCATATGTTGATTTGTGAGGATGTTATTTATCTATTTTTTGTTGCTTCTCTTATAAAGTTTTTTTAGTCCACACCTACTATCACATCTCTATGAAAATTATTTTAGACAAAAAAATTACTTCACTAGTCTACATGTTGATCTCTCAAATCTCATGTAATGTTGAATGTTTTGTTAAATTATTGTATTCACACTTTTAAGATGTTGTTTTAGTTATATATATACATGGTATATATGAGTGATGTTGGTGAAAATCATTATATATGATATACACATTTACAGTTTTTTATTATGTTTTTACTCATCTTAGTTTAAGTGGGTTCATCAATGTTTATAACATAGGAATCATTATTTTCCCACATCCCATAATGTGGCCACATATAAAATTTATATAAAAAGGTTGGAATAAATAAATAAAATATAGATTTATAAGAAATAATAAATGTTGTCCTTTATTTTTTATTTAATATTAATATATTAAAACTATTATGAAAAAACTACTTTTTGGTTTTATATAAAAATTAATTTTTAGTCAGATCAGTGTGGAAATTGAGATTTCGTTGGTTTTTTAATTTTTACATCTTGAATGCAAAACATAATTATTTTACTCTACCAAAATATAAAATATGTAATTGTGGAATTTCGAATTGTTTATTTAATATGTGATCAATAATCCAAGCTTGTTATTATTTTTGTGACTGATCAAATTGAAATATATATTTATATACAATTATATAATTGTGTAAACACAAAGTGTCACATTAGGTGATTAGAGTGTCAATTATTGGTTTTACTATGCTAACTGTGTCTGTTGTGTATTTAATTATGGTGAATCATGATTCATATATAGTTTATATAATATTTTCATTAAGTGAATAAAAAACGATAATAAAAGAATAAATTTTTCAAAAATCATTTTGGAATATATTTTATGTCAATACACCATCTCTAAATTTTGAATTTGAACAATAGTTAATAATTTTGGATATATGAATTTGTGTATGGACAGAATTATAATTTTTTTAATATATAATTCGATACATTAGAAATGAATTGGTCTGATGGAAACATTGAAAAAATGACTAAATGTCACGACCCGCCCTCGGGGTCCGTGCCGTGACTACCCCAAGCCCGCCTTCCATAGGCCAGGGGCTGGCGACTAGCACCAAGGCGTAAAAATCCCGATAACTGGGAAGGCATTGCCTTTATAAAAGAAAACAAGCACCACAGAGTACAAGCGGAAGTAAAACACTAAGTACAAAAAGAAGAACTGAAAAACAAAAAGGGGCCGGAAATACAAGCCCAACTGTAAAGTACAACTCGAAAGGGAAAACAGCGACTGAAAAGTAAAGCTGCTACGCTGAGATGTCCACTGGAAATCCCACCTGAAGGGTGGGTACAGATAGCTCCTCTGCTCCTCGGGTTCCGCCATCCGCTCCGAGTATATCCCGCCCAGTGGTCCACCTCCGGGTACCGCCTCGTCGTATAGTCCACCTCCAGGTACCGTCCAGTCCTCGAACTCTCGGCCTCTGTCAGCACTATCCGTCGTCTGCAACCAACACAACGAGGTGCGGGCATAGCCCGTGCAGGGGTGAGTATAACGATACTTAGTAGGGACCCCGAGACCCTCAAGGTCTCACTAAAACCAACAAGGATAACCACAAGAAGATCACAACAGATAAACTCTACTTAGGTATATGACCATACATATACCTAAGTTATCAAGTAACCCATCTCAGTCATGAGGAAACACAAGGATCATGAGATCAACGGATAACCACAACCCGGGTATATGCCCATACATATACCAAAGTTTAGCAAATGACCCATCTCAATCATGAAGTAAACACAAGGTCAAAAGTCTCAGCTCAAACCAGGATTTTCATTATCGAAACCGTAACTGCTGAAGAGCCCCGTCTCTGAAGTGTGCAGTAGTCCTGTCACGACTCCGAGGTACTGCTCACTAACCTAAGACTGCTGAGGTACTCCTCCTGTCGAGTACTGCGGGTTTGCGGCCAACTACCTGGCGCTCCGTCCGCTGAGGGTCTGTCGCCAAATACCGGGCGCTACCCAGATAGCCTGCTGAGGTACTCTCCGGACGAGTACCGCGGGTCTGCACTGTCACACACGTACTCCGTCCGCCATGGGTCTGCACCTCAGAAAGTAGTGCTCCGTCCACTGGGCTAGTCGACTCACTCCAAGTCGAGTCGGTCAAGCAGTCGTCAGGTCTCAGCTAGTTACACGGTCTCCGTACTCTGCACGCTCGTCTCCGGGAGGGTCCGCTCCACGAGCTACTGGTCGATACTCCAAGTATCACAAAGTCCCGCGAAGAAGTGTCTCAAAGGACCGTCTCGTCACAGGGGTCTTAACGCAACAGACGGCGCGTCGATCGGACGCCCGGTCTGTGAGTTACTAGCCTTTTCGTCCCAGGGGCCCGGTTGGTTTCGTGAGCGAACCAAACCCGGCCGTATCTCAACTGTACCCCGAACTCTCATAGGGTATACTCATAGGGACCGTTTCTCATCGTGATCATCAACGCCACTGACGGTTCGTCAGACGGACGTCCTGTCTGAAAGATAACAGCTTTTCCCGTTCCAGGGGCCCGGTTGGATTTCGGTGCGATCCAACCCGGCCACTATCCAACTGCATCCAAAACTCGGGCGGAGGGTGCCAAAAGTTTCGTATCGTCAAGAGGAAGTCAACGAAACAGACGGCGCGTCAATCGGACGCCCGGTCTGTGAGTTATTGGCATTTTCGTCTCCGGGGCCCGGTTGGTTTTTAAGGAAAAACCAACCCGACCGTACTCCACCTGCGTCCGAACCTCGGGCGGAGTATGCCAAAAGATCCGATTCACTAAGAGGAACACAACGCGACTGACGGCGCGTCAATCGGACGTTCGTGGCTCAAGATATGAGCGTTTCCGCTCCGAAGGCCCGGTTGGTTTCGTGAACGAACCAACCCGGCCGAACTCAAAGTAACCCGAAACCTTGAGTGCGATATATCGAAACGACCGTCTCGATCCAAGGATCGCGTTGCCGCAGACGGTTCGTCATTCGGAGTTCCGAGGCTCAAGTTATGAGCCAAAAACCAAATCAGGTTCGAAACGGGGGGGTCCGGGTCCGGGCCGACCCGGCCCGACCCCCCCTGGCCGGCGGCGGCGCGCGGCGGCGGCGGGCGGCGGCACGGCGGGCCGCGGCGGCGGCGGCGGCGGGCCGCGCTGGCGGCGGCAGCGGGCCGCGCCGGCGGCGGGGTGCGCCGCACGGGCTGCGCACGCGGGGGATTCAATCCCCCGCTTCTTCAAAGTCGGCGCGGCATAGCCGCGCCGTTAGTCAATCAACGGCCCCCCCCTTTGGGGGCCCGCTTTGAAGAGGGTCCGGGGGAGCCGCCTGCCCCCCCTCATGGGAACCGCCTCCCCCAATTAATGGGGAGGGGCTTCTTTACTGGCCGGGGGATTTATTTCCCCCGGATTTTGGCTATCCGGCCGGCCAGCTGGCCGGCCGGTTTTCTCCAACGGGACCGGAAATTCCGGTCCCCCCCTCGGCTTCCGACGCCGGCGGCCCGGCCGCCGGTCTCCTCTTCCGCCGCGGCCCGGAACCGGCCGCGGCGTTAGTAATCCGGCGCGGTGCGACGGCACCGCGCCCCTTCACCGTGCTTGATAAACATTCAACGCGGCGCGACGGCGTCGCGTTCTTGTTGTTCCTCCCAAGGTGCGCGCGCGACGGCATCGCGTGAGATATTTGCATGTTCAACCGCGTGGTGCGACGGCACCACGCCATTTGCTTTCTTCCGCAAAATAATTAAACAAGAACGATGGAGGGGGTTCGGCCGTGTTCGTGCGGTCCGGCCCCCTCACGTTAAAATAATAACGCAACTTTAAAACATTTTAAAAGTCTCATGCTTGACAAGGGAAATCCAGGATCAAGAAAAGGAATAAATAAAGAATGAAACAACAACCCCTACATCAGTTTTAAGATTCGAAGAATCGTCTACGATCCGCGGAAGACGGCGTCGCGGAAGTCGGGCGTCGCGGTCGTCGTTCGTCAAATCCGTTGACGAAGTGCTATGCCCGAAGAGACACGACGATGGCGGATCTTCGTTTGCCGACGAAGGTTGTCCGAAGAAGAGATGGCGTCCCCTTCGTTGTCACGGTGAACGAAGAAAGGAGTTGCGGCGTTCTTCGTCGGAAAAGAGAGCGTTCCTCGTCAAGTCTTGAGGAAAGTCAAATTAAAAAGGGAACAATGAACTCAAGAACACTTACCTCGATAGTCGCACGATGACGGAGTCGTGGAATATCGGTGTCGATTCCTTTGACGTCGGAGGAAGAGTCGTTGTTGAAGGCGTTCGTCGCGGAAAACCGTCGCGGAAGAGATGACGCGGAAGAAGTTCTTCGTTGAAGAACGGCGTTCTTCGCGTTCTTCGTTGAGGTTTGAAGAAGAAGAGAAAGCTCTCAAATCCTCTCAAGAAATAATGGGACTAACCAAAAACAATAAATTAAGCTCACTTAATTTATTAACACAACACAAACCTTTGAAATTCAAAAGTTGAATTTCAAAACATTAATTAAACTCACTTATTAATGACATAAGTTATAACTTAAGTTTACAACATTAATTGTGAGTTGGGGAGGGTTAGAGAATATGAAGGGGTGGGGTTCGTGTGGGCCCCACCACCCTCTTAACCTCCCAAGGGAAGTTGGGTTGTCACCCAACTTCCACCCAAAGGATAAAAACGCTTAAAGAAGATAAAAATAAAAATTGATGTTAAATTTTTATTTTAACATTCACAATTTTATTTTTTTACAACTCCCCACGTGTAAACGCAACTTCGGGAAAGGTCTCCTTAAGCGAATATCGGCGCTGCGAGTTCATCGGTGCCCTCGGATTTCAATTCCGAGCACCGGATCAAAAGTTAGGAATTCCCGCTCGTTCGTTCACTGAACGTACCCGAGCCAAACTTCGGAACTTAATTCCGGGCACTCCGGGCCTCGGAATCAGGTGCCGTCTGAAACCGCGCTCTTGTAAAATTCTAAAGAAAATTAAGAAAAAATTTCCCTTGAATTTTACGGGTCTTTACATTACTCCCACCTCAGGGCTTTACGTCCCCGTAAAGCTTCAACTCACACTTAAGGGAAACAAAGTAGTACTGAGCACGCAACTGAGCTTTACGCTCCCATATGCTCACCTGAAGATCTCGTGCTACCCGAGAAGCACCCCAGAGGAAGCAACCGTTCACGTAGAACCTACTCCTGTCGATCCTCAATCTCTACTAGAATCTCTGTGCTTATCGCCCTGTCATCGACGTCCAACTCCTCGGGGTCGATGACGTGTGAAGAAACATACACGTATCTCCACAGCTGAGACATGTGGTGGACACTATGCACCCGGTGCGACTGAGGTGGTAGGGTTAAGCGGTAAACCTCCTCGCCTACCCTGCTGAAGATCAAAAGGGTCCATCGAACTTCGGAGATAACATGCCGCCTCGGCCACATCTCCGAAACCTCATCGGGTTGAGACCGTATAAGAACGTGTTCGTCACCCTCGAACTCAAGAGGTTTCCCTTTTTAGGTTAGAACTGAACTCAAACTCCTGCTGCCACAGGGGTAGGGTTGACCAACTCAAGAGTGATCGGTCACACCCTCTTATGTCTGAGTTTAACATGAGTTGCCCAGGGTTTCCTTTTCGCCGACCAAGGAAAACCCATTCCGACGTTTGCCTAAAACAGTCAACCGGGGTATGATTTGTGAATCAAAACCATACCCAGATCAACGTCGTAAGGCCTCTACGCTGCCACCAAGAGATTCCAAGATTGATTGGTAAGCCACGTTGAGTGCTCTGCTTCCGACATGTCGTACTGTCGAAGCTGTATTAGCTCCAGAAAACTCACAACCACCTCCTCAAGCCAGTCCTCAGCCGCCTACGAGTCAGGCTCACTTCGAAACTTGAGGGATATCTGATGCTAAAACATAAGTAAGGAACTAAGCCTGTGAGTCTCTGCTACCGGTACCGCCGGTAGTGTCTGCTGATCAACAGGTAGTGACATAGCTGGTGCTCTACCCGTAGGTACTAATCCAGGTATCGGTTCGCGTACCGAAGCTTCGTTACTATAAGGACCAACCTCATGGTCACTCTCTGGAAACACCTGGAGCTAAGATCATCATCCGCTCTACTAGTATCCAAGCTAGGCGTAGAACTCTAGCATTCGTCTCCATCCAGTCCACTGCTGCCTGGGAAATCTGTCTCGCCTCGTATCCTCAGAGGCCTCTACTGCTGGAACTCGTGCATCGCGCTCTGCTAGCGTGCACCGTCAGCTAGTGGCATCTGCTGCCTAACAGGTGGTGGTGCTGCTGGTACACCACCCGAAGGTGCCAACACTGAAAAAGGGCCCTGCACTGGAGTCTCGCTGCTCGGTGGGCCATCATGAAAGAAACAACGTAACACGATCAAACGATTATACCTGGTGAGCTGACCTGGTTTGAGCTGTTTTAAGGGAAAAAACCTTTGAAAACACACACACAATCAGTGTTTTCGTGCACAAAGTCGGAAATCAGTTGTCAGGGTCCTGGTGTATGGATACGTCGGCCGCCCGCACCAACACTGGACTCCCTGAACTGAAAACCACACTCGGTACTCTCAACACTATTGCTTCACAGAAAGAAACATCAGAGTTATAAGTTCTGCGGTAGAACCGAACTCCTCTGATACCAATTTGTCACGACCCGCCCTCGGGGTCCGTGCCGTGACTACCCCAAGCCCGCCTTCCATAGGCCAGGGGCTGGCGACTAGCACCAAGGCGTAAAAATCCCGATAACTGGGAAGGCATTGCCTTTATAAAAGAAAACAAGCACCACAGAGTACAAGCGGAAGTAAAACACTAAGTACAAAAAGAAGAACTGAAAAGCAAAAAGGGGCCGGAAATACAAGCCCAACTGTAAAGTACAACTCGAAAGGGAAAACAGCGACTGAAAAGTAAAGCTGCTACGCTGAGATGTCCACTGGAAATCCCACCTGAAGGGTGGGTACAGATAGCTCCTCTGCTCCTCGGGTTCCGCCATCCGCTCCGAGTATATCCCGCCCAGTGGTCCACCTCCGGGTACCGCCTCGTCGTATAGTCCACCTCCAGGTACCGTCCAGTCCTCGAACTCTCGGCCTCTGTCAGCACTATCCGTCGTCTGCAACCAACACAACGAGGTGCGGGCATAGCCCGTGCAGGGGTGAGTATAACGATACTCAGTAGGGACCCCGAGACCCTCAAGGTCTCACTAAAACCAACAAGGATAACCACAAGAAGATCACAACAGATAAACTCTACTTAGGTATATGCCCATACATATACCTAAGTTATCAAGTAACCCATCTCAGTCATGAGGAAACAAAAGGATCATGAGATCAACGGATAACCACAACCCGGGTATATGCCCATACATATACCAAAGTTTAGCAAGTGACCCATCTCAATCATGAAGTAAACACAAGGTCAAAAGTCTCAGCTCAAACCAGGATTTTCATTATCGAAACCGTAACTGCTGAAGAGCCCCGTCTCTGAAGTGTGCAGTAGTCCTGTCACGACTCCGAGGTACTGCTCACTAACCTAAGACTGCTGAGGTACTCCTCCTGTCGAGTACTGCGGGTTTGCGGCCAACTACCTGGCGCTCCGTCCGCTGAGGGTCTGTCGCCAAATACCGGGCGCTACCCAGATAGCCTGCTGAGGTACTCTCCGGACGAGTACCGCGGGTCTGCACTGTCACACACGTACTCCGTCCGCCATGGGTCTGCACCTCAGAAAGTAGTGCTCCGTCCACTGGGCTAGTCGACTCACTCCAAGTCGAGTCGGTCAAGCAGTCGTCAGGTCTCAGCTAGTTACACGGTCTCCGTACTCTGCACGCTCGTCTCCGGGAGGGTCCGCTCCACGAGCTACTGGTCGATACTCCAAGTATCACAAAGTCCCGCGAAGAAGTGTCTCAAAGGACCGTCTCGTCAAAGGGGTCTTAACGCAACAGACGGCGCGTCGATCGGACGCCCGGTCTGTGAGTTACTAGCCTTTTCGTCCCAGGGGCCCGGTTGGTTTCGTGAGCGAACCAAACCCGGCCGTATCTCAACTGTACCCCGAACTCTCATAGGGTATACTCATAGGGACTGTTTCTCATCGTGATCATCAACGCCGCTGACGGTTCGTCAGACGGACGTCCTGTCTGAAAGATAACAGCTTTTCCCGTTCCAGGGGCCCGGTTGGATTTCGGTGCGATCCAACCCGTCCACTATCCAACTGCATCCAAAACTCGGGCGGAGGGTGCCAAAAGTTTCGTATCGTCAAGAGGAAGTCAACGAAACAGACGGCGCGTCAATCGGACGCCCGGTCTGTGAGTTATTGGCATTTTCGTCTCCGGGGCCCGGTTGGTTTTTAAGGAAAAACCAACCCGACCGTACTCCACCTGCGTCCGAACCTCGGGCGGAGTATGCCAAAAGATCTGATTCACTAAGAGGAACACAACGCGACTGACGGCGCGTCAATCAGACGTTCGTGGCTCAAGATATGAGCGTTTCCGCTCCGAAGGCCCGGTTGGTTTCGTGAACGAACCAACCCGGCCGAACTCAAAGTAACCCGAAACCTTGAGTGCGATATATCGAAACGACCGTCTCGATCCAAGGATCGCGTTGCCGCAGACGGTTCGTCATTCGGAGTTCCGAGGCTCAAGTTATGAGCCAAAAACCAAATCAGGTTCGAAACGGGGGGGTCCGGGTCCGGGCCGACCCGGCCCGACCCCCCCTGGGCGGCGCGGTGGCCGGCGGCGGCGGACGACGGCGGCGCGGTGGCCGGCGGCGGCGCGCGGCGGCGGCGCGGTGGCCGGCGGCGGCGCGCGGCGGCGGCGGGCGGCGGCGCGGCGGGCCGCGGCGGGCCGCGCTGGCGGCGGCAGCGGGCCGCGCCGGCGGCGGGGTGCGCCGCACGGGCTGCGCACGCGGGGGATTCAATCCCCCGCTCCTTCAAAGTCGGCGCGGCATAGCCGCGCCGTTAGTCAATCAACGGCCCCCCCCTTTGGGGGCCCGCTTTGAAGAGGGTCCGGGGGAGCCGCCTGCCCCCCCTCATGGGGAGGGGCTTCTTTACTGGCCGGGGGATTTATTTCCCCCGGATTTTGGCTATCCGGCCGGCCAGCTGGCCGGCCGGTTTTCTCCAAAGGGACCGGAAATTCCGGTCCCCCCCTCGGCTTCCGACACCGGCGGCCCGGCCGCCGGTCTCCTCTTCCGCCGCGGCCCGGAACCGGCCGCGGTCTCCTCGTCTCGCCGCGGCCCGGAACCGGCCGCGGCGTTAGTAATCCGGCGCGGTGCGACGGCACTGCGCCCCTTCACCGTGCTTGATAAACATTCAACGCGGCGCGACGGCGTCGCGTTCTTGTTGTTCCTCCCAAGGTGCGCGCGCGACGGCATCGCGTGAGATATTTGCATGTTCAACCGCGTGGTGCGACGACACCACGCCATTTGCTTTCTTCCGCAAAATAATTAAACAAGAACGATGGAGGGGGTTCGGCCGTGTTCGTGCGGTCCGACCCCCTCACTTTAAAATAATAACGCAACTTTAAAACATTTTAAAAGTCTCATGCTTGACAAGCGAAATCCAGGATCAAGAAAAGGAATAAATAAAGAATGAAACAACAACCCCTACATCGGTTTTAAGATTCGAAGAATCGTCTACGATCCGCGGAAGACGGCGTCGCGGAAGTCGGGCGTCGCGGTCGTCGTTCGTCAAATCCGTTGACGAAGTGCTATGCCCGAAGAGACACGACGATGGCGGATCTTCGTTTGCCGACGAAGGTTGTCCGAAGAAGAGATGGCGTCCCCTTCGTTGTCACGGTGAACGAAGAAAGGAGTTGCGGCGTTCTTCGTCGGAAAAGAGAGCGTTCCTCGTCAAGTCTTGAGGAAAGTCAAATTAAAAAGGGAACAACGAACTCAAGAACCCTTACCTCGATAGTCGCACGATGACGGAGTCGTGGAATATCGGTGTCGATTCCTTTGACGTCGGAGGAAGAGTCGTTGTTGAAGGCGTTCGTCGCGGAAAACCGTCGCGGAAGAGATGACGCGGAAGAAGTTCTTCGTTGAAGAACGACGTTCTTCGCGTTCTTCGTTGAGGTTTGAAGAAGAAGAGAAAGCTCTCAAATCCTCTCAAGAAAGAATGTGACTAACCAAAAACAATAAATTAAGCTCACTTAATTTATTAACACAACACAAACCTTTGAAATTCAAAAGTTGAATTTCAAAACATTAATTAAACTCACTTATTAATGACATAAGTTATAACTTAAGTTTACAACATTAATTGTGAGTTGGGAGGGTTAGAGAATATGAAGGGGTGGGGTTCGTGTGGGCCCCACCACCCTCTTAACCTCCCAAGGGAAGTTGGGTTGTCACCCAACTTCCACCCAAAGGATAAAAACGCTTAAGGAAGATAAAAATAAAAATTGAAGTTAAATTTTTATTTTAACATTCACAATTTTATTTTTTTACAACTCCCCACGTGTAAACGCAACTTCGGGAAAGGTCTCCTTAAGCGAATATCGGCGCTGCGAGTTCATTGGTGCCCTCGGATTTCAATTCCGAGCACCGGATCAAAAGTTAGGAATTCCCGCTCGTTCGTTCACTGAACGTACCCGAGCCAAACTTCGGAACTTAATTCCGGGCACTCCGGGCCTCGGAATCAGGTGCCGTCTGAAACCGCGCTCTTGTAAAATTCTAAAGAAAATTAAGAAAAAATTTCCCTTGAATTTTACGGGTCTTTACACTAAAATTCCAGGTTTTCTTTTGATGAAGAAGTTTCTAATGTTGAAACCACATAATACAACTTGTTATCAGGTGTAAGTGTAATCAGAAAAGTTCCATATATATATGTAATAATGTTCTAAAATGAGTAAAAATATTATTTTGACCATGATAGGGATTTAATTTTTAAAAATCATTTAAAATTATTTTTTTATTACATTGTTATATATCTTGTAAAATTTGGGATATAAGTACAAAAATGTTGTATGACTTTCAGCATTTGGTGGGGGATAACATTATCCCCCATAATCATATAAGAAATCCACGAGTTGTTTGATGGGATGGAAGTACCAATATTACACAAACCAATCGACTAAGAGAATATTAATATATAAAATAATTCTAGTGGAAGGTCACAAACCATATACTAAATTTTGAAATTCTTTTCATTTTTGAGTACTTAATTTTAAACCCTTATACCCACCATTTGTGTGTTTTCTCCTAGGTGTTTGAATAGAATGAGGTTTCATCCTTCACCGATATTCTCTGGAACCATGTTCTATATTTAATGGAAACATTCTATGTTATTTTTTATTTACAAATTTAAGACGATAAATCCATATTACTGTACCTGGCATATGATTATTTTTTATCCATTGATTTGCGTTTTACTAGTTTCAAATTTTAATTATATTATTTTCCTAATGAACATTAAAAACACACCATTTACATGATCCTATAATGTTTTTAATCATGATGATAGTTGGTTTTGAATCGAATTTGGAGATGGATGTTATTTCAGTTAAGATAAAATTGTCAATGTTAAATTTTTTACATTTTAATAAAATTGGGATACATTGATGGATAATTGTGTTCGAAAATTAATACTTGTACTTATAAAGATACTAATAGCTACATAAAATTCAACAAACCATCATTTAATATTGGTTAGATGCAGTTACAGTTTATTATTTTGTTTTTATATCTTATGCCAATTAAGCTATTTTTTAGAATTATCATTACACGATAATTTATAGATTTAGAATAGTATGTATTAATTGGTTTCATAGATGGATAGTATGGTTTTGGTACATTAATTAGAATATAAAACAATTAGTTTTCCTACATTAATTTCTTATAAGTATTATTGATACATGTTGCATATTTATTATTGTTTATATTTTTTCATTTCATTATTATTAAATTTATTCTAATGAATTTATTAAATACTATAAATCCATAAAATGAGATGGAATATTAACTTCTTAATAATCACCAAATGAAAAAATATTCATGTAATATAGTTTATTTGGTTTTAATATTTTATAAGAGGGGTTTGGGTATTATTTATTTCATAGGTGGTTTGATTTATATTTTTTTAGTTGGGTTTTTGGAAATTGAATGGGTTGGAATCAAAATGGGAGTTGGAAAGATAAATTTCTTTTTCGAACGATGATTACATTGGAGAATTTGATCTTCAATGAATAGTTTGAAATGTAATTTAAAAAATAAATGTGAATGGTTTCAAAATATGGGTTTTCATTGTATTTTTATATCTACATGGATATTAATGTATGATATGATATATTATTAAAATGATTTGTAAATGTTATTTTATGCATATTTTTGAATGAAATATAAAACTATCACGTTTGGTTAAATGATTTTGTCTAATAGTCCCCATACTTTCGGTGTAACGTTTTGAAATAATATTTTCATAAGTGAACTCATGATTTTATTGTAACCATTTCCAACTTTAATTGAATTAATTTTCATAATGATGATATATGAATATATTTTTCAAAAAATTATTTTATTTTACGGGTTGGTTAGATTGGGTTGGGACATATGATAAATCACTTACAGTTATTTTTATGAACTTGAGATATTACCCTAAAATTGAGATAATTTATTGGAATAATATGATCTATTAGTTATTGTGTAAGATTCATGTATTTTTAATGAGGCATTAATGCGAGATTAGACAATTTTTATGATTAGGTATTATATTTTACCTTGGTAAGCTGGGAAGCAGAACGTATTGACTATTTTATATTTGAGGGAGTTCATAATAAAAACCGTGTTATGTATTATCATGTTATACTATATAATTAGTGTTATTTGTTTTAGAGTTGAGTTTGAGTTTTTGGAGATATTTATAGGATCATTAAAACTACTGTATGGTTTATGAATTATGGGATAGGAATAGAATTGATTATATCGATGGTGTAATATCTATTAATTTTATTGATGTAATAGTTTTGTATGATAAAATTAAATTATAGAATTTTTGTTGAATCATTTGTAGTTGTTGTTATTAATATAATGTAATTAATTATTATTTAAACCTGATGGTTGTGGAAATGTATAGGATGTCATCACTGATCATATTCGTTCATGGGTCGAGAATAAATTAATTTCTTATAAGGTAAAATCATTATATGATATATATATATATAATGATAGTTAAATTAATATATTTATATTCCTAATTGATTAATGGAAATTTTGAAATACTAAATATGGATCTTCGAGATAGATGTAAACAAAATTGGGTGGACATAATAGTAATAACCTCATATGAGATTGTTTCTATTCATGTTACACTATTTTATGACCAAAGTAATAGAATATGGGATAATAATGCTGATGATGATAGTTGATATTCAATTCAGGGGATTATTATATAGTCATTGATCTATATCATAATGTTGTGAAATTAATTCGTTATGATAATAAATGATATATAGAATAGTTTTATAGCTAATTAAAGGGAAATTTTAAAGATCGAATCAATAAAAACCTATAGCGTCCCTTAATTTTAACATATATATTATATCTAAGTTGATTAATATTCATTTTATTTTACAATGAAAAATATGTGGACTACAAATGCTTTCTATATTTGGAAACAACTATATATAATAAACTAGAAAACATGTGGAATACATTTTATTCCACTAATTTAATCATAAATAGAACCATTCTTAAATATTCTTAAATAATAACATTCTCCATAACCTAGGGAAACACAACATAATTAAGTTTAAGATGATATAATTAGTAAGGGTAAAAAATGATGATATCAACATGAAATGATAAAAATATTATTTTACCAAGAAGAAAACATTTGAAAAATACACTGTAAAAATTATGGATCATAAAATACATTCCAGGCATAAATCATGGAAGTTTATATGAAATAAATCATAAATTATAAAATTAACATTATCCATGAGAGTAAAAAATTTCTAAAAGACACAGAATGATGGAATACACATTAAAATAAAAAATCTAATGTCCATATTTTCCACATATTCATCCATAACATGTTTGTAATGGGGAATATACCTATTTTCATATAATGTTTTTGGTAAATCCTCTTATATACTCAATTTTGGACTTGGGATAATTGCCTCTATTTAATATTTTAGGATCAGAATAATGTTATCTATAATTTGAATCACTATATTAATGTATTTTTATTGGAATTATTATTTAATTTTTATTAATATAATTTGTGATTATTCTATGATATTAATGATTTAGGTTTTGTTATGATTAGACTGAAAAGTGGATAAATATAAAGAAAAACATGATATTTATAAACCAATTAGAATTTTATGTTGATTGGTGATGTGTCTTGGTGTGGAAATAAATGAATGATTTAGATGAGGTTAAATATTAAAGACATATAGATTATGAATACCATTTATTGAATGATTTCCCATGATGTTAGATGATTTACAGATTTTCATGAGGCATAAAACTAATGAATTAGAGAAAAAAAATATATTTTTAGTGCTAGAATAACATATTTATCATCATGAATCATGGTCATGATGTGTAATGTCTTAAATAAATAAATAAAAATTAAAATTCATTAACTATGTGCATTACATGAATTTCATTTATAAAAACTATGTTCATGTCATTTATCATTATTAGGTTTCTGATTCTATTCATTCATAACATGTAAATGGGATTCTCATAATGGTCATGGTTTTGGAAATGAAATTAAAACTTATATCTTGTTATCATTACACATCATGAACATGATTCATGAAGTCAAATATCTAATTCCATCACTGAAAGCATCAATTCTTTTACGAGAATCTAATTTTAAGCCTTTTAAAAAACATTTGATCATCCAACATCATGAGAAACTGTTTAGTCAATATGAGTCCTAATATATTTTGATTCAATATTTAATATTATATTCATCATTATTCTCTCATGGTCTCGATTCACATAGTGACATTGTGTGGTTCCTTTATGTTCACAATTTCCCTGTTTTAAATCATATTACAGCACATGTAGGTCCTTCCATAAGAAGAAATAAAACATTAATATAGTAAATGAGTGTCTAAATCAATAAAAATGAATATAATAAATCATTAATATATATATATATATAATAAAGATATAATATATTCCTATACTCCCAAAAATCACTCATCATTAAGAAAAATATAAACATTGAACCACAATAGGTCCATTCATAATCAAGTGAATTTTTAAATAATTATTCTCGAAAAAAGTTTATAAATATGTTTTATAAAATCAAAAGACAATAACATTATGAAATTTAAATATTATTCATCATTTATAATTTTCATTTAATGACATTTTCCCATTTCACATAATGATTTCAACCCTTCATTAACGCCCATGCCATTGATAATTGACCTCACCCTCAATTTTTCCTCTCATCAGTCGAGGAAATAATTTAATGGATTTATGCTCATATGAAATGTAAATGATCCAAACCATAGGATTGCATTGAGTATAATTTACCCACCCTATATGTAAAAATAAAATAAAATAATCATATGATAATTTCAATTTGGATCAAATTCCTATGAATATGATGGTATAGTGGAATTAATATTGAAAATAAAATAAAGAACAAGGATAAAATGATGGTATACCTAATAATACATGATATTCTAATGATAAGTTATATGAAAATGTTTCTCACCAAATATAATGTCATCTCACACACCCCCCCCCAATGAAAAATGTAAAAGTTAACATATGATGTAATCACAATGAAAAGTTATTGTCTCATCCTGTATTGTAATTTCTTGTCTTTTTTCTCGAAAATTATGCCCAAGATAAGTCTCACATCTACCACCTAAAAATATAATGTATTAAGATCACCATTCTAAAAGTGGTGATTTTTGACCTACCCAATATGAAAGATACATTTTTTTATAATTTTCCAATTTCATTATTATAATTAAATTCACATCAACTAGATAACCACAAATGATAAAATTTATCAACCTACAGTGGTTATTTTTAATTATCCTAATTGGTAACCCTGATTAATTTTTCATCGTTTATTAAAATATATTAAAATACATGTGGGATAATATATGAAATTCAATGAATGAGTAATCATGAATTTCAACAGACGATCTTTACCTATACCTTCCTAACATGATATAATATCATATATCTACTATGGGTAATTCTCTCTGCATACTAATTTATTTGAATAACAAAAAACAATGATATTATGTTTGTAATGGAAAATAATTAATTATAATGTGGCCAAATCCTAACAAGGTCATCCATGTATTCATGGGGCTAGGAATGATAAATTTATAAGGGGGTCTTTTAATAAATGTTCTCATCTCTAGAAAATAGTGTATTTTCTTATAATTTGTTATTGATAATTAACGTTTGTCATTAATAAACATTATTTCATAAGATGTTATAATAAAATTTATAGCCCAAAATAAACCAGAATTATAAATGAATTATAAAATGGTTTTCACATGTCAGTTATAGCATAACAGATGTGATAAAACAATTTTTCACATCTATTATTTTATGATCAATGTGAAAACCCTACTATAATGGGGTTTTCCAATACGTTATCTGATAACCGATATGAAAACCCAATTATGCAAATCTATTATTGTATAAAAGGTATAACAAAATATTATGATTATGATGTTTTCTGATCATTGTTTAGATATCCGACATGAAAATTAAAATAATAATGTTGTTCCTGTCGGTTATTGAAAAACAGATATGATAACCCAATTTTTTAATAATTTTTTCCCCAATATTCTACCCCCTACATGAATGAAAATAAATAGTAGAAGAACCAGTAAAAAAGAGCAGAAAAATGTGTAGTAATAAAAAATAAAAAATCCAATTATAATTAAAATTATTAAATTATAATATAGTGTACAATGAAACTAAAAAACAATAAAACCTGTAAAATTATTTTTTAACCTAAACACATTTACAATTACAAATTTAAAATTTTCAACAAAGAGTACAATAAAAGTACCCATACAACCATACTTTTAAAATGATTTATCCATTCAACTTTTATGTGTATGATCTCTTGTGATCTATACATCCAAGAGTCATAAAAATATAAAAATTAAAAGTAATCCATTTTACATGTATTATAAATAAATTTGAAAACAAATTATTGAAATTTTTATATTGAAATATAATGATTTGGGTGTTTGAAACTCTTCTAGATGAAATCATATCCTACATAAAACATTACACATAATATCCTAATTCAATTACTCATTCTTGTTTATTAAAATTATGTTAAATTTTCTATTTCAATTCAAAATCACATTAGTAACTAATATATAGAAAATAAATTAATTACAAATGAAAAATATCCTTTTTAAATTATTTTTCCTTTGAGCTCTTTTCCATTATGGTCTCTTAAAATAGATTTAATCCACTAATATAAAATAATATTATCAAAATAAATTTAAAATTCTTTATAATATTAATAATTTTTATGAAACTAAAACATTATTGTCCAATACTTCATTATAATTTTTTCTAACATCACTAAAGATAGAGTATAACCAGTAATGTGCCTTCTCCCATTCAAATAGAACACCGATCATCCAATAAACTCTGAATTAAAATACAATTTAATGTATGTGGTTATTATTTAAAAAAAATATAACACATTTTGAGATATATCAATCATACACTAGAAGATACATAGATATCCAACATTGAACAATTAAATCCATTTATAGTCATTTAAAAATATAAATTGTTCTTCAACTTTAGTAGACATTCTTACAATAGGTGAAATTAACTATGGTCCATAAATAAATACACAAATTTATTTTTAAGATCCATAAAAATATTATACAAATACATAATACAAAGAAAATAGAAGTTTATATTGTCAATATATTAAGTTCATGAATTTTCTTTTGTTATGATGAAAATTGAAAAAACATGCATTATATTGAATCTAAATAGGTCTCCATTTACAAGCTCCATGATATTATTTTTAAAAATATATATAGTCATTTATTTCTACCAAAAAACATCAAACATTTGAAACACATACACACCCAAAACAATTGAATATTGGGACAGGCTATCAGGATAAATAGAATCTATATCTGATGTCCTAAAACATAATAATTTTTTTTTTCTATAAATAATTTCTTGAACCATAAAGTTATACTGAAAATACTTTTTTAATATATATAATTTAAAATTTTAAAACATTATGATAAAAAATAAATATACACATAATTAAATGGTAATAAGTCGAATATGTCTAGATTTACAAAATAAAATATGTAGTCGATATGTTTTGTAATTTTGCTCACCTTAACTGAATTTAATGGTAATCAATCTATTATATACATACTATCATGTAAAATGCCTATATAATGCTTTATCTCCAACTATCGATGATGAATGGTATCTAAAATATAAAATATCATCAAATATGACATAATATGACTCTATGTATAATAAAAATATAGCACATAGTAATGGGGAACCTACAGAAGAGGGGTGTAAGAGTATGAAAAATTTTGTATCTATGGGCGAAGGTGGAATACTGGGAGATGCAAGAAGAGGTGGGAGGTAGTTTGAAAATATATCTGTATATCTACAAACATAGACTATACTAAAAAAATTATCATATCCTTAATCATCACATATATATCCTAAACATGACCATCCAAATATTCTTTTTTATAAAAACCATCCGTTCAATAATCTGAAGAATCTGGAATCAATTTCTAAACTGATACTCCAGTCATGTATCCTCATACACAAACCGAGGGTTTAGGAATTCCAAAAACTATAGCTAAAATAACCTTACTACCCTCACCTAAAATTACCCCATTTGTGCTCTGATCCTAGAAATAATTCTTTTTAAATTGGTTCATTCTTTTAATTAATCAAAATATATAAATAATTGAATTATATTAAAAAATAAACATTTTAAACATCTTACAATCCTCTCAGTTAAACTCTCAACTATTATGTAATATATTTCACTTTTTTTATCATATGATCCCTCTTTTTTATTTATTGCCTAGATAGATTGGTTGGAGGGGAAACCTTTATAGATTTTGAAGACTATAATATTAGTTTTCTAATTTATTAATATATCAATTTTCTTCCTATAACGTATAACCACCCCAAAGATAAATTTTGATGGTATACATATCTATATTAGATCTCTTCATGAGATCTTCTCGAAAACTATAAATTAAGAATTAAGAAATAATTAATAAATACTTAATAAGATCATTAATACAAAAAACTAAAAGCTATCATTTAACATAAAAAAAATAATTATTTCCTTGTACATTGAAAAAATTCATTCCATGTATGTTCATGTATAATAAGATATATAAATCACATGGATAATGATAATATATATGCCTAAAAATCAGATCTGATGTGATGTTTTCTTTGAAATACCTCTATCTCATAGTATCTAATTATAAAAATTTATTACTAAACCATTCAATGTCAAATATATAATATTTCATCTCTTAAAAATGGAAAAAACATATAAAACTATAAAAATTACAATAAAAAATAAAAAAATAATAATATTTACAAAGTCATCTCCCAAAACATTTATAATGTCAATTTGTTGACACTTATCCTATCTATAATCAAAATAATATGTCTAATTTTATCGTGAATTGATATTAAAATCTCAATTTTTTTAATAAGGTCTTCTTGGAACATCATTTTCATCAACCTATACTAGAATACTCTAGTCATCACTATTATAAAATGATAATTTTGGTAAATATGTTCTACCACTTTTAAAAACCTTGAACTCTTCATTATTTCTATATGAGAGTAGACGTCTATTGTAATGAATGATGGGGCTCATTATGAAGATAATGTGCACATTCCACCCCATATGTATGTGTATGATCATCTCTAGATGTACGTGGTGGGTATGTTTGTTGATATTCCATTACCAGATAAATAAAAGGATATATATTAGTAAAATAAATATAATAAATCAAATATAAAACACTAATGTAAATAAAAATGAAAAAAATTATCTAAAAACTAATATAAATTTTCCTTACAATTTTTTATTTATATTTTTTATTGTGTACCAAATTGCAATAAATATTAATGGGAAATGATATTCCATATATATTAATGAAAATAAATAAAATAATTTCATCAATTATAAAAAATAAACTAACATTATATATCATTTTTTACAAAAAAAATAAAATATTACATTTCCATATAATCTTATAAAATATTTTTCTATTTTTACACATTATATTTACAGTAATTTTTTTCCAATGAAGTCTATTAAAAGATAAGTTATTTAAGGGAAAACATTGTATAAAACATTAACTAATATAAAAAACAATTTAACTAATTCAATATGTTGTTTGTTTTAGTAAAGAAAATAAAATAAAAATATATATAATTTCACCATATTAAAAATGTTAAATGAGAAACAAACATCTGTGAGTTATAATATTTGGAATGAAATAAATATTTTTCTCCCAAATTCCTTCTCCATGATCTTTCTATTAGTAACAAATCATTTCTATAATGTGTGCACCAATATTATTAATTAAAATTTCTATGTATGTTGGGGTCTCATATAAATCAACATCTTCATCATGTTTATTATCAAAAACATTCTATTTTTTTCCATTTTAATAAATAAACCAAATTATATTAGATGATCAGAAACATTGAAAATTTTTTTTACATGTGTTTATATTTTAAAAGGATATGTTGTGAATTCCAATATATTCATATTTACTAGTTTCATTCAAAATTCATCAAGTTTGCCACTTTTTTTTACCAATTTCTCAATTGCATTTAAACAATGGAACATAAAATATAATGTAATCAACCTCCCATATTTCATTAATGAATATATAATATATACTAGAAGAATAAATTGGTGTTTTCTTTAGCACTCAAAATATTTATTTCCTCTATGAACACCAATACAATATTAGTTGAAAAGACACATATATTTTCCATATAATTCGTATCAAATGTTTAACTATTAAATTCATACATATACCATATTATAAAATTTAAACATAGGCCAACCGAAAACCATTTAAATGTTTTTGATTCATCTCCTTTACCATGAATAGCCTTTATAGACCAGGAATATATTTATACTCATTCAACAACCACATATCATTCTTATTTTCATTAGATTAGTCTAAAAAGTAATATGCATTGTTATATATGTTTGAGGTTCAACGATGTCCTATAAAATTTAAAAAAGTCTCCTTTTTAACTATTATCCAATCAGAATTTTTACTTTCATGCCATATGTCCCCTTTCCACCATAATTAACTTTCTTATCATGAGTTAGAGGTGAACCAATGTGGTCAAATTCAGAAAAGTAGCTAATTCATAACTATAAAACCTTCAAAAAAATATATTCCCTAATAATGCAGGATTTGGGATGATCCAGATTCATAACATACACATTAAATATCATCATATAATATTAAAAGGATATATCCCACATAGATATAGAGGTCTATATATCATTATTTCTCAATGAAATGAACCATTATGTGCACCATGATATCAAAAAAGGGTGGAAGTAAATAATTTTACAATTGAGAATGTATAGAAATTTTTTCATTTTCAAAATTTTTCAAAGCAATCAGATCAATCATATTATTAATATTTTAATTGATGAAATTACACAACTTCATAATAGCGATTTTTACATTTATGTGAAATATTTTCCCCAATGAAATAGATATGATCTATTTCATCGTGACAAGACAATTGTAAAATCCAAAGTAATTAATGAATAATAGATATTTTATTCTATGTCTATTTATGTATTATATAGTGTTTTAGAGGCTTAAAATGAGAATAAATCCAATTTTAAGCATGGAATACACTAATATTTTTAAAAGATTGTTTTACAACCTTTTGATGGAAAACCATTTTTAAATAAATGTTTTGACAATTTTATAATACCTATTTGTAAAAATAAAAAAATTCATTATGATTGGGACATTTAAATTTACATTGGATAAATTTTTGGTATTTTTCTGACAGTGTTCATTTTTTTATGAATAGTGAAAAATAATGCATTTTACATCAAAACTGCTTTATCGTCTAATTTAATTATATGGTTACATTATCTTTTTAATTGTTTTTAAATTGTAAATAGAATAAATTTTTACAATTTAATCCAATGGTGTTCATTAGGATTAATTTTACTTTGGAATTGGGCGTAAACTAATGCCAAACGTTTCATAGATATTGTTTCAAAAAAACCCGCTCTTTGTTTTGACAAGAAGAATTATTTTTATATTAATTATTAAAATTTCTGTGTTTGGAATTTGGTAAAATGGATTACATATTTGGAATCAGAAGGTCCAAATTATGTAATCAAGACTCTTTTGTTTTTGGAAATTATGAATAGTAACGACAGTAATTATCTTTAATTATCTTGATTAATGAGTAATATGGTAGTTAAGGATAATAAAATAATATCATAATAATAAAAAAATGACACCAAAATGTGTCCTAATGCTACTGTTTGTCTCATGGCCGACCATGGGTTTCCTTTTTCCAATCTTGGGGACCCCATGGAATCACTTTTGTGTGAAAGTGACTTTTTATCTTTTTATTTTTTAAAGAAAGTAAATATAACAAAGAATGTATCACCTGAGTAAAACATTTTTAATTTTGTCTACATAGATGATATTTTTGACTATAAATATTCATTGTAAAGCTAAAAAGATTTTTCTACATCATAGTATTTTTTTTCATAATTTTTAGACATTAAATAAATGAAATTATTTATGACATCATGATGATGCAGCGATTACTTCATTAATGAACGATTTAAATAAAATGAAAAGATAAAGTAAAATCTAAGACTTACAATTTTCAAAGACCTATTAGATGAATATATTTCGAACCCTTATCACCATATCATAGAATTATATCAATTTGGCTCCTTTAAAATCTGAAAATCATTTTATAATAATGTAAACTTTTAAAACATTCCAAGAGTGCCCCTCCTCTCTTCTTATAAAAGACCCCACCACTACCACCTTACCCCCACCTATTAAGATTTTGGATCGGCCACACCCTGCCCATTTTATCTCTCCGCATCCCTCTCTTACTCCTTGAAGCCTCAATTTAGGCATTAGTCTTCCCAAGGAAGCCGTTGAGCTCAAATCAAAAAGAGTTACCCGTTTTAAAGGTAGTGTTTTCTCTTGTGTTCTTATGTTTTATTTTGCTTCTCCAACCCCCTAAACTCTTTTTATTCCTTTATTTTGTAACAAAAATAGTATATTAAATATACTAGGATGTTGTTATGTGATGGATTCGAGCAACACTTACACACACCTATATCTAATGGTTAAAGAACGTACTGTTTCTGTGGATGGTGAATTTCTGCCTCACGAAACGATGATTGTTCAACACTCATATAACACTTTAAAAGGTGGCCATTAAGATGTCACTATATTAATATATGATATATAATATGTTTATGTTTTCCTTAATCTTCTATATTTTTTAATTTATGGCACACCTTTATGGTTTCCATTGTGGGTAAACACGATAATTTCATTTTAGGAAGTACGGACTACCGCCCCCTCAAAGTGATTTGATTCGTTAATGTCAAACGTGGGACGTATAAAGGATTGATTTAATAATATTATATATGATATTATACTAGAATTATAATATACCTATTTATCATTATGATTTCACTCCATTAAAGTATGAGATAGAAATGAAAGTAGCGTTCATGCGTACGTGCGACTTACCGTCTCCATGAACGGTGCATTTCATTTCTTATCCCCAAATGTAATGTACTATTATAAGTACATATATATAATGGATATATATAATGTATGTTACATCTAAATGATTAATATAATTCTGGAATTAAAATATACATATCTATCATTTATTTTTAATTCCATCAATATGACATAGAAATGAAAGTAGCGTTAATGAGTACGTACAACTTACCGTCTCCATGAAGGGTGCATTTAATTTCATACCTCTAAATGATTATGTAATATTATAAATGCATGTATATACTGGATATAAATGATATATATGATATCTACATAATTAATATAATTATTGATATAATGTATATTTTACCACATGAACAACTTTTAATTATAAGGATTTTATTTTTGACACAAGTACCCATGATCGACAAAAAGACCATTATTAACATAAATAATTACCTAGTGTTAATAACATGGTGATAAATGATATAAAAGTAATAATGATCTTTAAAAGGATTCATAAGCATGTAGAAATTAACTCAAGTTTATTATTCAGAACGTTAAAGAACGATCGAGTCAAGTCGGACCCGAGGTAAGGGACTTCGTCTCAATCTCCTTTTATTGAGGCATATTTTGTTTTATAAACAACATTCTTTTATATGGTGTATAAACCCGTTTGAATTTTACTTTTTTACAAAATGAATATTTTTCTACGAAGAATTTTACTAAATGACAAAAAGGAATGTTTCTTTTAATGTACGCGGTGGAAACGACCCTTTTCCGCCGTCGCGAGTATTATTTGGTCTTTGGTTTCCTCAACAAGTCGTAATGTTTTTTTATAATTAAATAAATACCATATACTATTTTATGTATTTTGGTATTGAAAAGGGTTTCTTATAATTTATTTTTTATTTCAATATATTTATGTGATATATTGTGATCAAAGTGTGGAAATGTTTTCTTTCAATTATATTTTATTTATGTTTTATGATTTTATAATTGTACTTGGACATTTGAAGGGTGGTTACATGATAAACCATATGACGGGTGGTGCCGTGAATACCAGGATGGGTGGTTACATTATAACCTCCAATGCATTGGGTATGAAAGTCGGTTGTATGGCTATTTCATTAAGTGATATATGTGGAAGTCGACCGTATGGTTATTTCATTTAAGTATGTTTATGTCCCAAGTTACCTATATATGTTATGTGATCTTTATATGGGTTTTATGGTAATATTTTGGTTAAAAAATGGTAAGTAATGATATTTTATTTCAGTGAAGAGTTTTTACTACATCATAATGGTGAAAAGTATTACTTTGATAAAGTATACATGGTTTACTTGTTGTTTTAAAAAACTAACAGTTTTCATTCATTGTGTATCCCATACTGAGCTTTGTATGCTCACCCCAAGTTTTTTTGAAATGTTTTTCACAGGAATTAATTTGGAATAGGGTCAATGATGGGATCAAGGGAAAGTCATGCTATCTAAAACATGGAACTAGACATGTTTCCTTTTAAGAGTTTTTATTTTATGGAAACTTAGTAGAAGTTTCTACTTTTTAATCTTTTGAGATGTTATTGTTATGTCCTAATTCTCTAAAACTCTAATCCGTGAAAAGATCCTCAATGTGAATTATTCATTTAATTCAATATTAAGTAAGGTTTAAGGCTGAGGCCTTATAACAATCATGATATTTAATATCATTTAACATCAAATCCTTTAAGGAAACAAATTTTTTTACATTTTAATAGAAACTCTATGACACATTGGTATCATGAATCCACATTAAAATATAATTTTCACCCTGTGGGATAATATATGATATGTTAAAAGTTGAAATTTTTTCTATTCATTGTGAGTCAGAGCTAACTCCAAAAAATTCCCATTGAATGTAATACCAGTATTGCATTCAACTAATATTTAGTATTTCCATTGATGAAATTATTTTTTCCAATAATTCTATTACATATATTCATTTCAATGTTCATGGAATCAATTTAGTTTTTTAACTAATTATATGTATAATTTTGTAGATTAGTAAAAATTACCATTTCATCCAAAGATTTATATCATTTCTATATATACACGTCTTTCCAAACCTGACATCAATGTTTTTCACTATTTAAAAATATTGTTTAGTGGGTAACGGTTTTTGAGTAATATAAAATTTTGATAAGCCATTGAATTATTTTTCTAATATTCGAAAATATTTATCCATAGATAAAAAATTCATTCAATCCATCATTAATATTTTAATCCCATGATGAAATTAAAAATATGATGTCTTTTGTTCTCTACTTAGACATACTGTATTCCCCTTATCTCTACATTCAAAAAAAAATATATAGACTAAGAATAAATTTATAGATAACATAATCATTGTATGTAGTTAAAAATATTTCATTTTGAATGATTTGTACACCCTATTACCATCCTCTCATATGAGTTTCAAATAATTAATTAATTGTTTTAAGATAACATTAATATAATTTCTCAGATATTTTGATCCAGAGATCATTAAACTCATCATGGCGTATTTTCTCATCATACTAAACTATGGAGATACGATGTAATGTTCCAACATAATATATCATCAACTATGTGTTTTACTGTGTCTTAGATATTGATTCATTCCACTAGTGCATATTATATGTTTTAGATTTCAAAATTAATTTCCAATTTATGGAAAACAATAATCAATTTTATTCAATTTTGGACAATCATCTTAAGGGAATAATTTTCCATCAAATATCTTCTCACCTGCATTCCATAAAAACCTTTTTGAAACATCTAAATATGATAAAAAACATATGAAATTAGAAATTATATAATGATTATAATGTAACTTTACATCGGTCATTGTAATTGATAAATTAGAATGTACATTTTCTTTCCACTTATACCACAAAATCAACCACTTAGCATAATTTTATAGAATTTAATATTTCTTTATATACAGAAAAAATTTTTTCGGGTAGATATGTATTTTTTATCACCCTAAGAGGATCTATCATAATATTTTATTCTCTTTTTACAATAAACTAGGAAGCTCATTGTTTTTAATAATAATATCATTCATAAATTGTAGCTAATTCATAAAACTATTGTCACTCCAACTATTTTTTTCTTTCAGATTATTCATTCTTAATAGCAAATATATAACCATAAGTTCAATAAAACCTAGATACAATGATTTTTAAGAATCAACATATAGATGATCAATTATTTCTTATTTCTCAAATCCCCCTTCTTAAAATATCACAATTCATTTTTAATCTATTTTATCAGAGTTATCATCATGAAAATCATCATTATTAATAGATCCATAATTTTACTATGTTTCACAGTGACAAATTTATGGGGTTTAACTCTAAATAATAAAATTAAAAATTAAATGATCTTTAATTTTTCTATTTATTAAAATCTTTATATTTATACATTTAATGAATTTAATTAAAGACATGTTATTATTTGGAACATTTAATAATGGAGATTCCAAAAAAGGATTAAGACCATCAACCCAATCATCATATTCATCACTTATTTTAATTTTTTTAATCTATCATTGAATCATTATTATCTAAAAAAATATTAAAATAAATATCTTCTAAAATTAATATAGTGTAGAAAAATGTGGGAAAACATTATTCATGTCATACTGATATTAATTTTATATTAATTCTATTATAATCTAAACATAACAAAACATTAATAATTTTTTAAAAATATTTATATTTTAAAAGAAAATTTATAAATTATTGGCCCAAATGGAATGTAATATTAAATATATTTGGTAAATAATGAAAAAGAATTCATTTTTGTAATTTAAGTAAATTATAATTCGTCAATTACTTTATTTTTTATTCTCTTCTAAATGAAATTTGAAAAACCATTAATTTCATATTATAGACCCGAATCCAAATCACTTGCATATTTTTCATAATGATTTGATTATTTATCAGTGATTTTTTTTGAATTTTTTTCAATAAAAAACACAACCATTATTTTGTGAAACCTAAATTCATTATAAAATATAATCATATAATTGAGTTGAAATAACATTATGAAGAATTTTAAATGATTTGCATATATATATATATAATATTATTAACATATAGTGTATTTTTTTATTTGTGAAAACATATGTAAAGGTATGAATTGATATTTTCATTTGTTTATTCACCAATAAATTAATCATTATAATGATAGTAACTCATAATATGGGGACTGCATAATTAATATATGATTTATCAAGATAATAATAGTCTTACATCAAATGAGACATATTGATATGCATATAAAGAACTCATGGTATATTACATATTGAACTATTTGAAAATAGAAATTCTTGTATGCAATATAATTTATTATTACTAATCCAGTCATAAATTTATTGATCTAATTCATATTTATCAATATAGATGCAAATTTATGTGAATGTGTTGGTTGATTTTCAAGAATAATCAAAATAAATAACATTTATAGACACAATGAAGATATTTTCGATAATATGCATGATGAAATTTAAAAATACAGTTTAGAAAAACCAACTCACATTAAAATATAATGAATCCACACATTTTTAAATCAATCAAAGGATAACTAAGAAATATGAAAATTGTAATATGATATTTTCTATGAGAAAATTTATATTAATATTTTAATGAATGATTTACCTAAATTTACAAGAATAAGGGAGAGTTAGAATATCTAGGATATTAAACATCTAAAATCAAGGATTGATATGTGATGCATTTGTTAGAGTTGATAGATGAGAATATTTAATGCACTGCTCAAAAATATTCATTTATAAAGCTGGAAAACTGAGATTGGAATCCATGAGAATGAAGAAATATGGTTCGGGATTCTGTGTACAAGAGAAATGAGTTTCCTAGTCATTTTACATACCCCATAATCCTCTTATTAAATATATTTATAAAAATAGATCATATTATGCCCAATATCCTCTTATGAATGGGAGCATAAAATATTTCAATCAAGAGTATGTATAAATATCACTAACTAGTTTTATCAATTTATTCATATAGAAATATCTATTGATAATAGATATCGTATTAGATTTTTTTAAAAAATATAAATTACTATATTAAAAATACATTTAATGTTTCAATTAACATATTTTTTTGGACATATATTTAGACTTTTCCAATATGTCATCAGAAATCTGATATGTGATAATGTATTTTAGATTAGATAACTTTTTCTATAACATCTTTAGTGCTTCAATAACCACCATGGTACCCTATTTTGGGATTGGGATAACCTATTATGTTCCATTTGAGATCAAATAACATTAATCATCACCAAGTGAATTAGAGGGTTATATAGTTACAGGCTCACCTTTCACAAGCATTTAATTTTATATATACATTCCAAAAGATCATATAATAGTAATTCTATCATAAAACTTGAAAATAAAATTGGTTTCAAAAAAATATCTTCATTATAATCATAAACCATCCAAATAAATAATAATTATGGAATTATTGGATGATATATCATGTAAAATTAAAAAACATTAATGTGTTTTATCATAGACAGAAAATAATTTTAAAAAATCAGTTCGAACTTTTCATGAAGAAAATAATAATTGATTTCAAAATAACTTTATTTTTATTTCAAAATACATATAAATACTAATAAATTAATTTTCATTAAATTCATCCTTTTAAACATTTAATGTAAAATTTAATTCCTTGAGAGTTTATGATCGTGGAAAACTCTGTTAATGTCATGTATGGTAAAACAGTGATTCCATTCAAAAATTTGAAAAAAAAATCCAAAGTACATTATTCAGAAAACAACAAGAAGATTAATTTTTATTATTTTTGTAAAATGTAATATTTTGGTAAAAATTTCTTCAAAAAACCACTTTTGAATTTTAAAAAGATACTTTATAACATATTTATAAATCATGTACATAAATGAAAAAAATTTGTATTAAGAGATATATGAATTGATATTTCATAAATATATAATTTTCCACTTCAATACATAAATATTGGAGAAAAAATAAAACATTTATTATAATCAAATAAGTATTGTATAAGAATATTCATGTCATTTCTTAAGATGTTTATCATTCACCTCATCAGTAAGAACATAGTCATAAAAAATCCAGATAATTAATGATATTGAAGCATAAGTCTTTTATAGCACTAGGAAAATTTGAATCCTACGATCTATAAAAAAAATAACCATATATGGATTTTTATTTCAAATATTTATTTGGTTAATAATAATGAATGTCATTCAGGGTTAGTATACATACCAAAAAATGAAATAAATAGTTAATATGGTACATGTGATTTATAATGAAAATATAGAAAAAAATACCATACCACTTTAGAAAAATTTGAATCATAAGCCAAATTTTAGAATAAAATAAATTAAAAGTTTATATTTCATGAAAATGATGGGGTTAAATATTAAGATTTTCAATAAGTATGTAAATTTCCATACAAAAGAAATAAATGGTTATTATAGTGTATGTCTTGTTTAAATAAAAGATAAACTAGAAATTACATATCTAGTGTATAAAATTTTATCAATATAAAAAAATATCCTTCCATATATATATTAGTTTTTCCCATTTATTAACCAATCATTTTGAAAATCATGTTTCATTAAATAAATTCTTTATTTTTCATGTATGTTTGAATTTTTTATTCTTATTATTTTTATTGATTATTATTCCATAATTTAAATAGTTTTTATCATTATATATATATATAATATTATATATATATATATATGGATTCAACTATAATATGTATATATTGAAAATGAATTATACCATTCATAAAAACTGTTGGTCTTATATATGTCAGGATGTTGTTTCTGTTTTCAAAAAGGATGGAATTAAATAAATTTATATAATATATTAACATTATATAAATTTTTAAATTCACATGTTTAAAAAATTAAAATATATTAATATTATAATTTATTTCAAAAAAATTAAAGATGAATCACATTGCTTCATTGAAGTGGTATTCTAAAATTGCATACGAGCGACATTATCGACATCCATAAAAATTCATGGTAATATTGTAGATGTGATATTATAATAATAAGGGTATAAATATTTCAATAATAAAACATATGAACATTGAATACACCATTATAACTATCTTTTAGATGCGGTGATGGAAAATTAATTACAGTGGTTGATGAAGTGGAAGTCTTCCAAACACATAATTTAAGATTTTGTTTCATATTGGATAATCTATGAGATGGATATAGGTTATTACATAAAATGTTAAATATCAGTACATGGTAGATAAATTAGTTATTATACCATAACATGTGAATAATCTTTTATAGATATTAAAGAATAAATGAATAAAAAATGCTTAGTGATGAACGATGCATCCTTTTTGGGAAACCTCCTTCAATTCTCACCAAATTCCATCATAATATAGATTCTTATAACGGGTCTATAGGATGTTGGTTGGGAATTAATGAATGGGTTTGGGACATTATTGGTCAACTAAAATTTTCTAATGTGTGATGTGGACAGGGGAGGGGGTTTCATTTTATATGTTCAAGAGAGGACTCACATTAAATTTTTCAAAAGAAAACAAGTATACCAATGAATTACAACAGAAAAATAAATTCTCTTTAATGGATCATTCTGGAGCCATAAAATATCTAAGGTCCAAATTTCTATATATAATACTAAATGGAAATGATTTTATTTATTTTAAACCCTTTAAATTTTAATTTTTCCTATGTTAAACACATTTTATTCTTATCAAACATAATTAATTTTTTGATTTATTTACTATTAATTATGAATAAAAATTTACCTTTAAATTTTTATATAATATTATGTATTATTATTCAAATAATATATCCCAAATTTATAATTATAATTCACAATATTTTTAGAAATTAATTTTATATTATTCTTGTAGATGGGACGACAATGAAATTTTCCAAATAAAAATATCTCATAAGTGTAATATGTTTAAATAACTCAATTAAAATTAAATTTGTTTAAAGTTACCAATATTTGATGACTAAAACAATATTTGAACCCATTATACTTTTAAACCCATCCTAAATTATAATAATGTTTTATATTCTTTAAACAAAAAAGATGAGTTTTAATAATAATTTGTATTTTTCACTATTCATTGAAATAATACTTTTATCATAAAAATTTCCACAATTCACCATAAGATAATTATTAACTGGTTATTTCAAAATTAGGTTTATTTTTTAAAAATAATATTTATAAATTAAAAAAATACATTTACATTTTTTTACAACAATCATTAATAAACATTTTATTGACAAAATATATCTCCAAAGCTATAAAGGGAATAAAAAATATTAAAAAAATTATAAATACTTATTCATTATATAAAAACATTAAAATAATTTTAAAATTTTATGATTCATCATAATAGAAATATTTTTATGAAAATTGTAACAATTATCATATTTAAACACTAATATCTATTGTATGTCATGGTTTTTTAAAACATTGTTGTTGTGTGTAATGCATGGTATCTAAAAAATTTAGTGTATTCGGAAAAAATATTACATAAAATATTTGGGTGTTACAATATAACAATATTAAAATAAATTTCTTTTTTTAGGTTCCATAACTATTAAAAATAAACTAAGGATACTTCCACCTCTTCATGTCCATAGGTACACACATAACTTTTTGAGTTTTCGGTTTCTCCTTAAATCATTAACCAATTGGGTGGTCTAGTTTTCAATCAAATTATATCTATAATAAATATCCTCTGTCGGTTATTATTCATATGAAATGATACGATCTATTGATATAATATATATATTATGTATATGCGAAGAATCTGTTATGTACATTGTCCTGTGAGATACATGGAACATATCATGAAGTTAAGAGAGGTTTATAATAAGCACAAATAGAAATAAATACATCCATATATAATAATAAATTTAAAATTTCCAATATATATTGGGTTTTGATTTCCATTTTTTAAGATATAATAAACTTCTTCTTTGGATAAATTCTTATCAAAAGCTTTCCTCCAAATTCAAACACTATATCATGCTAATCCCTATAATCATAACTACTCATTCTAAACTGATCATACATGATGTTTTATTGAAAGACTCAATCATTAAATTACATATCATAAGATTTCATAGGTCCAAATTGATTTATTTATCCATTTTTATCCCAAAACATTAGAGATAAATATTTATATTTGTAGAGGGATTTAGAAGGATCTATCTAAATGATCGATGGAAAGCTATAATTGAATAAAAACCCCTCTAGAAGAAGGTGTTGATCCATGGAACCTCTGAATTATAGCTATCATGATCATAGTATATCCTATAATGTTTAAATTGTTCTATTACACTGTCATTATGAAAAAAGTATTATACATAGTGATGAAACGTATATACTTATCATGATCATGCTGAAGGATTCGTTAGAACATTGATGTAATCCTGTAATCCTGATTATATAAAAAAAATTTCTAATAACTGAAATATTACAAAAATTTTAGTATAAAATATAAATATATGATCCTTATAGAAATCCTATATGAAAAAAATTAATGGTTTGTACATTTGAATTTTATAAACAACAACCCATATAATATTTTTCCGATAATCTGTTGCAGGGATTCTGATAATAACATCGTTAGAGTTGTCCTCCAATTTTATTTAGTTATGGATAATGGATGTAACATCCCATTTTTATTATCTCTCTTAGTATTAATTTTTTATCATACCAAGTTCTGAGATGAAAACTATGCAATATCTATCTTTTTTATAACCCACATGATATACTATATGACATATATTTATGTCCTTGTTTACTTCGGGGATGAATATATAATGATGAACAATGATACTCCTCAAAAAATACACATTAAAATATGGTATAAATATAATGTATAAATGGTTCCTGAACATTATTATTCTATCTCAACAATGGTTAAAATAAAGATCAATTTTGACCTTCTTCAGCATCCCTACATCTTCCTTATATGCATCATTATTCATCACGTGTAGGTTTTTTAAAATCTCATTAGAGAATGATAATATTTCCCCCCTTACAACATGAGTTTAATATCCATCCTTGAAATTTCATAAATATTGTATATTATTTATCCTTATATTGTATAAGCTAACACGATCCTTTAGACTCAAATCTTCCACAACCTTCTACATTTTCCATTGTGGTAAATTATCCCAAATTCATATTACATAATTAGTTCTAAACATTATCTCATGTAAATATTCATCTACATTTGTGTTAATATATTCTTTAAAATTTTATGATAATTATATATATTTCATTTTCTCTATAATGTCAATCCCCCAATATATGAAGTGAAGACATGACCACTATTAACTCAAAATGATTAGATCAGTAATTTTTCTCATGTACCATCTAATTATATTAGTAATATTATATAACTGTATCATTTGGCATTACAACACATCACAATACATTCATTGATATATAACTATTGATTAAAAGAACATCTCTGCTATGTTCTAATACAATAATTATAGCTTTGACATTAATTCTCAATAGTTCCATGATATTTTCCTGACATTCATATATCTACATGATCTTAGATACCTTCTGTTTTAACTTCATAATTTGAAAGAACATTAATGAAAATTTTCCGGAAATAGTCTATAATGTCATTAAAATCATTTAAAACCATGGATCTCATTCACTATGTTTTTTTGGCCCATTATTCAATTGAAAATATCACAAATAGATCCAATTATATACTTTTTATGAGATTATATAACCCAAAAATGATTTTTATGTACCCAAAAATTATTACATAGTAATGTCTTATACATATTTTCTTTTAGGAGGGTCTTAATAATAATCCTGAAATAATATTAAGTCTCATCCTTAATCATGGAATATATACAAATATCATCAATAATGGCTTCCAAAAACCATTTGAGGTAATATCTAAAGTCTCTTTTCAATGTATCTATAATGATAGAGGATGAATTTGTAATGAAAAATTAAATCACTATATATTTATTGAGTTCATACCTTGAATGGAATGTTGTTTTGTTTATAACCCCTACGTAACCCTCTATTGAGGATATTCAGAATAAAGGTAAATATTGAAAAATAATTGTGATCTGTGTAGTTGATCAATCCTATCATCAGTGTAGGGTACGAAAAACATTTTATTTACTATGCCCTTTTTCAATTATCGATTATCAAGAAAAATATTCATCCATCTGTAATTAATATGGATAAAATTATAATTTTCATTGCAAGGTGACACACATTACTAAATGAATCCCTTTCCAATATTCCCATGTAGTTTCTTATTAAATTCTAAGAATTAAAAAGGTGTAATTCAATAAAAATTCATTTAAGTAGGTATAACATCATCTATGAGTTCTTTTTGGAGCTCAACCTCACATTTTTGTGGAAGACTAAAAAATTCTTATGAAAATCTATATGTAAATTATTTCCCAATAAGTATGTCATCAATTATTTTTTCCACCCAACAATAAAATATAATCAATCCTATTGAATTGGAATAAATACCAATGAAATGTATTTATCTTCCATTAAACATTAATATTTCTCATCACATTGATAAATCATTATAAATTACATTACAATTTCTAATTGGTCATAAAATAACCATAAAATGACGTGGGACTTGTTTTGAGAAGTTCAAAACATGTATAAGATATCATTTAATTCAACCCAATGGAAAATAATGAGATTTTATGGAAGCACATTCCCATAAAATTCAATTAGAGAAGATTCATAGACTTCGGATGTGATTAATTTAACATTATGGGGTCCTACATCTAATTCAATATATAATCACAGAAATGGTATTTTGATTCCTTTAAATGTTTGTTGACATACAAACGTTTGGAAATAGCTAATTTCAGTTATTACATTAGTTGTTTTTGGGTAATTGATAAGGGGACCTGTCACCATTTCAATATTTTACCCCTCATTAGAAATATAAATCACATGATATATCTATAATCACATGGATGATGATATTATTTATGTTGATAATCATCATTAATTTTTATATTTTTGCACTAGTGAACCAAATTCCCATACTCATTTAATTACAAGCATTGGAGTGTGGGTTGTTCATTATGACAGACTTTCATCAAATTCACATAATTAGATAACTAATTACAATAAAATCAAAATCAATCACTTCATGACCTTAACATACAAACATAAAACATTTAATATCCCCCTAAAGGTAATTTTCCCCATGTTTCTTTCCAAACATAGAGCTCGAGTGAAATCTCATCTTCTTTTCCCCATAATTATTAGTATTTTCTTTTAATTCCATTATTATTTTCATATCAAATCAATGAGGTTAATTGGAAACTGTATTCTCTATATCAAACATGATATAATATCCAATAATTCATTCTTAGATAATGAATTATATTATGTTAAATAACTATTTTATATTAGGTTTCAATCAACTAATTATTCAATCATCCATTCATTCATGATGGATAATAATACTCAAAGTGTACCTTGAATGACTTGTAAAGTTTTCTTCATAGATACCAATGAATTAATCATCCTTTTATTTTTATCCATGAATTCCTTATCAAATTTAGTATAAAATATATGTTGTATTTTGTTATTTAAAAACAATCCCTGAAAGTCAACACGCTATAGAGAGTTAATTTATCAATGTTTCATCATATTATTGTTGAGAGTCTCCCATTTATGTACTCCAACATCAAAAATATATATGAAAAATAATATTCATTTCCCAAAAATTATAGAATTGAAATTATATTATCAATGGTATTAAGCCATTTACAAACAAAACGTTTAACAATGAGATAGCTAATAGAAGGTGGGTGATGCATAACGAATGACTCAATATAATGTTAATATATCATTTATTTATTTTTATGTTTATCATGATTCATAGATTAAGAGTGTTGTGTGATCATTATAATTATATTTTTTTCATTACAACCCCAAAAAAAAAAATTTCAAGAAGAAAATTAATAAACCTTATATTTTAATGAGAATTATAAGGAATCCTACAAGTTTAATCCAATGAAAAAACAAATACGCATACTGTGTGAAATAATCATCATAATGGGAAACAAAATAAACCTGAAAATCATTTATATAATATTTATATCACGACAACCTCATTTAAATTCATGAAACCATGGGTTTAAGTTATATAATTCATGTTAATAATTAAATAAAATACATTTTGATGTAACCTAAATATTTTTTAAATTTCAAAAACATTTCCAATGGAAGTGTCAAACTTGGTTTTAAGTAAGGCTCATTGTCATGCACTAGGTGGTGATCAATTAAAATCATAATGTCCCTATTTATGAGTTATTACCCATATGTAAAAATTAATGAGCTAATTCTACATATAGTACCCAAATGTGGATGTAATTTCCAAAAACCACTCTCTATCATTTACCCATCATCTTGAATATTTTTTTATACATTGAATTAGCAATTTAATTATCTCAAGCATTGTCTCTAATGTTTTATCATCATAGTTCCAAAGTATTACTAATAATATCCTCATATAACAACTATATAAACCCATTAACGTCATATATATGAATCACATTTTAAAATGTCAAAAATCCTTTAATTCTATAGAAATGATCATGAAGATAATAAATGTTTTTTATCATTAGAAAATTGGACTAATGATGAACTAGTTAATAAGTGAACTGTATTATTTCCCACCAATTAGATTATAAATTACACCTTTCTTATAAATATCATAATTAATACCTTTCGTCCTATCCTATGGAAGGGGAACCTAATAAAGTGTTATCGTAGATTCTCATTATGGGTAAATTAGGCGATATCAACATAAAATGACAATATGTATATGAGAACATGATAATATCTTTTTTAAACAATATATTTTAAATCATGGATCATAAAATATAGTCATGGTATAAATCATGGTTGGTCATAAGACACTAACCAAAAGGGAATAAATGAACTCTAGCTAAAGTGAAAGAATTTCATAAGGAAAATCAATGTGAAATACAAATAACAATGTAAAATCATATGTATATTCCAAAAAAGTACCTTAATAACATGTCTGTATTTGTCCAACCAACCCCATGCTTACATCATTCATCAGATAACTTCTTCTGTACTAACATTCAATATTGGGATAACCTCTAATACTCCCTCTTGTGGGCCTGGGATAACCTCAAATGTATCATCTTTTGGGATTTGAATAACTATATGTTTACCCTCCATTGGGAGGGGATAACAACTCATTTACACATTAACATTAAATATCATTGATTATTTTAAAATTATGTGGAGGGATATGTAATTATTTCCATACCCATTACATAATTAAAATCATACAAATGTGTGACCTAATATCAAAAAAATAATAATTATATCAAAAATCATGATAATGAAATATGTTTAATAAATATATCTTCAACATAATCATTAATAATCAAGAAAAATAATAATTATTGTCTCATTGGATCATATCCCCCTTTAAATTTATGTAATGTCCTATGTTTTAATATACTATAAAAACTATTTTAAAATATCACTTGAATATTTTTTTGAGGAAAACATTATATTCCCAATAAAATAAAATATTCAAAATCTAAAAATAAACTTAATATTTAATAACTTTTTTAATAAATATAATATTAAATACATTTAAAGGATTATTTAAATAATTTCGTTGGATTGACAACAAAATATTAGCTTCATGTCTGGTATGGTAAAACAAATATTCCATTAATAGTTTTTATAAAATGTAAAATGTATCTTGTTCAGAAAAAACCAAAAAATTTTATTTTAAATGACCATTTAATATAAAAACCATTTAAAAATTCTTTAAAAATTCATTGGAATATATTTAAAATATACATAATAACATTTTTAAAAAACAATGTCATGTAAGAAAGATGATTTTATACCAAAGTGAGAAATAATTTATATATTTGAAAAAAAACATTATTTTAGTCTATTTAATCATTAAATTGAGAATAATTACTGAAAAAATTTATATTATGAAAATATTACTAGAGGTAAGGTTAAGTAATATGTTTTAATGGGAGATAGATCAAAAAATTTCATCATCTGAAACATAATCATAACAACCATGATAAATAATTAGAATATAATATAAAACTTTTAGAAAATTGGTAAAATTTGAATAGAAATCCTCATGAAATAAATAATTTTATATAGTAATGTATATCAAATTATATTGATGATAATAATAATAACTTTCATTTATGAGACATAAACACATAATATACATGAATCAAATTGCGAATATGGTATCACTACCATAGAAATAAATATTAGATGACAATCCATTATCACATTAGAAACATTCGAATCATAAGAACCATTAATGAATAAATTTAAAAAAAACTTTTATATGATTAAAAATATATGATTCATGATATAAAATTTATAATGGGATGTATACACCACATAATAGAATGACATAGTGAATATTACATATCACATATAAATATAAATTAGATTATTGAGGTCACTCACCGAATGTATTGAATTTCATCATACAGATTACAAACTAATATAAAAAATATTGGATGATGGTAAATATATTATATACCCATAATCCTATATATCATACAATATACTACTAACTTTTTAACTTTTAATTCCCTTTTATGAAAAATTATTAGTTAAAAGCGTGTTTGGGTAATAAATGCTTTATATTTCATGAATGTATTTTTTTGTTTATTCGATAATTATTTGTTGATAATAATTAAAAAATAACCACATTTTAACCCTAATATAAATATAATATTAATTTTTATATACACATTTATATACATCTATAAAATTTACTGACATAAAATGAATTACCACATTCATCGAGACGGTAGGTTGTACATACGCATGAATTCTGTTTCCATTATCAGAGTAGAAATAAATAATTGAAGTAAAGTAATATATTAACATTGAAAAATAATTTTCATGCCATATATGTCTTATATATTTATTAATATATATTTTTTACCATCTAAGGAAAAATAATATGAAAAAATATTCACATCTCTTAATGGGTGCGATAGTACACATATACACAAAAGAGATTTAATCATTTTCAAAAGTATAAAAATATAAAATGAAAATATGTTATTATATTAAAATTAGAAAAAAATATTAAATTAAAAAAACATCACTTAAATCATTATCTCCCTTTTGGATAGGTTGTGATAGAAAATGAATAACATTGGTTGGTGAGGTGTCCTCTCCTGCACACATGGTTTAAAGTTTCATTTCCCATGTGACAGATGAGTAGATTGATATAAATTATAGAATTTATATAATAAAAGTACATTATATATATTAGATATTTATTTCCTATATGTAAATATTTAAAAAATATTTTATGGAGTTTGAATAAGAAAATAGATAAAAAGCCCTAATATTAGTATGATTTCTATTTATCAGACAACATTTATTTGATTTTACCAAATTCATTATTTGGAGGGAATAATTATAAAATTTAGCCCTATATGATCTAGAAAGGTAAGAAAAAATTTATTTCGTTATTTATTTAAAAAAAAAGTGTTTTTATGTGTGAGTGTTAGAGGAGAGAGGGTGCAATTTTATATGTATGGGAGAGGACTCAAATGGAATTTTTGAAAAGATAATGGGATACCAATTATTTATACAAGAAAAATTGATAGAAAATGGATAATTATAATAAATATATATATAGTATAAATAATTTCATATAATATGAATTAGACACTTTTTTATGTAATTTTAAACTATAATTTATTTTCATTTAACCGATGAAAAACCAGTTTGAACTTTATCCAAGATAATTAATATTAACTATTTTGAAGAAACATTATGGAAAATAAGTATCTTAAATTTTTTATATATTATTAATTAATCATATTAAAAATATTTTTTCCATTTTTATATATTCAATTCAATGAGTTTTAAAATATTAATTTCAAATTGAACCCTTGGAGTTCTTGAATAAATCGATTTTATAATAAAAACATTCTTTTCAGTTTAAGATGTTTTTATATCAATATTTAGCATTAAATTGAAAGAAATATCCAATATTTTATTAATTGTAATATAATTTTAGTACCTTTACTTTAAAAACCATCTTCAAAAATTATTTCATATAGATTCATTAGAAATACAATATTTAAAAAAAAATTGAAAAATTTCTTGGATGAAGTAATCTTTTATGAAAATTATTAAAAATTATCTATAGTAAAAATTATATATATTTATATAACATTTATGTTTACTTTTTAAATTAATTTTATAAAATTGCACGAAATTAAATATAATAGTTTTCCAATAAAACAATTTTTTTTAGAATAAGTATATCTGATGAATATAAAGGCTTCACTAAATGATATGTACTTTTTTTTAAAAATGGATTTTGTATAAAACCATTTTGTATCATCATAAAAAAATTATATTATCGATTCCATGTTCTTATTTTACTATGATATAATGGAAATTTATTAATAATATTAATTTTAATTTTAATTTTTTTAGTTCTTTTAAATTCATTACTGCGTGAAACACAATCTAAAAAATAAGTAAAATTTACATTGAATGTTTTCCATAATTATTCACAGTGTTATAGTATTGGGATGAGAGATAGAAAATTTTGTGATATATGGGTTCTATATTACTAGATATCCTTGTCCATATATAATTTTTCTAATTTTTTTATCAAGGGAATGCTTCTAAATCATCACTGGTTTCCTTCGTCCAAAATTTACGACCGTGTTTATTTTAATTTTTTTATAATTTTTACTAATGTTATTTACTTATTTTATATTTATTTATTTTATTTATTATTATGGTATTTAATTAAAAAAATAGTTTATGACTTTTTTATTGAGAGGATATATATGATCAATAGGTTCTATGGGTCTTTAATAATGGGAGTAATTCTGGATTTTATTAGAAAACTATTAAATCATATTTATAAATATAAAATAGTTGATTTTTAATATAAATTATTATGATATGTGTTAATACATATAAAATGGCTGTATAGAAAGGGCCATTCTAATTGTTTTGTACTTTTTATATTTTTCACTGAATGCATATCTATTTTAATATATATATACAATAAAACCAATATACATTAGATGTATTCTGGGTCATATAATTTTTTAAAAAAAATTTAATGACATATGTTATGGAATTCATGATAAATAATTAATATTATATTTCTTTTTTCATCTCTTTCCATATTATATATACATAAAATATTATATCATATATTTCAACTCATATTATAAAACATGGACCGATAGTAATGTCCTATGAATAATATTATATGATCCATATTACACTCTATGATTGACCATTGGTGTATATAATTATGTGGATAATTTGTGAATCTCATCCACATTGGGTATCATTAACAGGACGTATTTAATATTGTAGAACAATTAAGAGAAATTCATTTAGTAAAAGGGTAATAAAGAGATACATTAGTTTGTTGTTTTCTCTTCGATTATAAATGAATGAATTGATATCTGAATAGATCAAAGATAGTTTTTATAACTATATAAATGATGAAATTTCCATGATAATAATGGTGAGTCCTTTATCAATCCTCCTATCAATTTTATTTCTCTGTTGAAGATGTCATTCTTCTTCTCAATTTTGGATATGTACAACTGTACTTTTAGAAAATTTGAGACTATCACATTAATAATAACCCAATTTAATATACGTGAACGATATCATAGATTCAAAAGTAATCAAGTTCTCATATTCAAATTTTAGTGATTTCTACGTAGTAGTGAGTGTTGAAAGGGTTATGGTGGTATCACAATACCGTTATAAGATAAATAATAATTACATAAAGTTAGAAAATTATATTTAAATAAAATGAAACGAAGTTACATAAAATACATATGATAAGTATAGTAAAAATATATAAACACATGATAGTATTACTGATTTATACAACATCACCTATACACTGATCACATATATAATTGAATAATGTATCTAAAATGATATTTCATTCAAGCACCAAGAAACCACACAGATTATATATAAGACCACTACATCTATCTTAAGAACTAACTAAACTCCTATACCTACTATACCCTTGATGATATTTCGATAACCCTTTATTTTTTCCATCATACATAAATTCTACCTGTTTCATTTATTGCAAAAAATTATTTTGAGTGTTAACATAGCTGTCCATTGCAAATGGTCCCTCTAAATAATATCAACATGTATTATTTTTTATGAAATGACTATTAATTCGAATACCAAGATAACCATTAATTATAAACTAATAGATATTGAACATCCCTTAGAGAAACTATATAAACATCAAGTAGATATTTATATTAATGGTACACATACACCATTTCATATTGGAAGTTACCTCGGTCGTCCAACCAATTGCATGTCACCTACAATCACATGGAAACCCATAACTAAATAATTATTCCATGTCAACCACTACACCCTAATGAAACATCTAAAAACCATATAATTCGTCTCAGCATCATATTAACCCATCAATAATGAAATTATCATTATCCACGTTTAACATGTTTTATGAAAAAAATCATCCATTTTCAAGATCATCTTGTCATTCCAAATATATCTCATTCATACAGATTACATCCCACACATAACTATAGTATCACTATTACAAATGGTTGTCCCGAATAGATAAAAATATACTATAGGGATGTATGATTTATTCCACCAAATAGATTACTGAAAAACATCATCACCAATAATCTAAATATCTATTTCAACACCACTAAACAATTATGCCTTATGTCACTTTATTGGACATGTATAATGTGAACATAACCCCAATGAAATCAGCCTCCCCATGAGAATTATTCACCATGAACCTAAATCTATTAATTTTGACCCTTTTTTCCACCTATTTAATTTTTCAACACTATACATAACACATATGAGACCTATATCACCCAATTTATAGTGATAAATGTCACCCAAAATCTCAGTCCATCCTATTCCCAGGGACCTAAAAAAATCACCACAACTCACAAAATTTATCTATTATGTCTTCCATCAAGACCACCAAGTCCTCAAACCAAATAACTATGAAATAAAAAATTTATCTGGAACCACCCATAATTTTTTATATAATTATAATCCAAAAAATCTCTTATGAGTTGAGGAAACTAAATGTGGGTCCATTCGTTGTAACAAACCAAAATCTACCCATGACTAATTTGTAAAAAACGGTAAAATTAACATATAAAATATTATTAATAATTGAAGCACCTATATATATTTATAAATAATTCACTCTCTTTGGATTTATAGATGATCAAACTTAAATGATAAGATATTATGTATTCTCTAAGTTCAATTTATTTTAGGAACAAAAAATATAAGAATCAAAATATGAGATAGAGACCATAAATAGAATCTCTCTAAGGGTTAACCAACCCCACATGTAGCCCCGATGAAAAAGATCATAATGAATTAAAAAATTGGAAATAATCTATTAAGATGGTTTCAATAATGAGATGGAGAAAAATTGAGTGAGTGAGTGAGAGGATAGCTAGGTCATAAGCACTATACATTTGGTCATAAATTAAAACATCTTTAAATATATATTTTTATAATTTAATGAATTATTTAATGAAATAGGACATATTGGTCATCTTTGTGTGGCCCCATTGGGTTATGATATTCTTCCCTTCAAGGTGATCACACCAAATAAAAAAAATAGTGTAAAACACTTACATATCGTCAAACTATTAAATATCATCAAAACACAGATTTTTCCTCATATGGAACATCATATTATTATTAAATTCTTGATCAAACAATAAATATTTCCATGAAAAAAATAATATGTATCACTAGATAAAACCATTTTGTATCATTATATTAAACAATATATATCATTAAAAATATAAATTATATATAATATACATCTCCGATTTTTAGAATCTTATGCATCATAGTAATTCGTATGTATCCCAATATAGATTTCAAAACCCTTATATATTTTATTTTACATTTTTCTGACCACACTCTAGTATACATAACATATAAACCCTTATGTGAAGGGGACCACTTAGATATCAAAACGTAAATAAATGGACAACCTTATAGATCATTGAGTTAACCCTTACCTATAAAATGGATGATTGGGAACATTTCTTATTCTAATTTCCTTATGTGAACCCTTATGTTTCATGATTATTACACTTTCATAAAACATTTTCCATAAAGAATCCATTACATACTTAGTTAAAATTTACAGTGACTCTTTTGTATGAGGACATTGAAAATTTATTTATACATTTTTCACCATTACATATAATAATAATGTAAATTTTTTAAATATTTATAGACTCCATCATAGACATAACACCATTGTACCATTTTCTATCGAATTACATTATTCTACCACAAAAAATCATTTTTTATACTTTTCTATTCCACACCATGATTCCCAATGTCAAATTGTAGTCTTATTCTCTTTCTATAATTCCAACCCAATTTCTATGATAACTCCTTAAAATTTATCTATGAAATGTAAATACATATATTAAAGGAACCCATATTCAATAATGAAATTTAATTTTATCTCGCATTCCCCAATACGATAAAACATGTACCCATCAATTATATATGTAATTCATTCCTAAATATAGTTATCCTTCGACCCTATAATCTTTATTAGAAATAGGGCCCAACATATCAAGTTGTAATCAATCCATATATTCATATCTTCATCAATATAATCCCATATATAATTATGTTATTGGATGGAAGCCACTGTAGACTATGTAAATGAATTATACTTTAATCCATTACAATATATGCTTATAATGTAGTGGGAAGATACAAAAACCATGATAGGATAAATGTATTCCCATTAACTTATTTTATTACATCCCATATATAAATGTATAATGAAACATAGTGATGTCATAATCTGAGTCTCATGGAATAAAATTTCAAAATAAATTATATAATATGATTTTCTTATAAAATATATTTATCTAAATAGAGTGTATAGGGTAGGGATAATTTAATAATATAGTCCCTCCCCCTCGTAGATGTCGGAGAATGAACCCCCAAAATAATTTTGGTGTCAATTTCATGACATACAGGTGGGTGGTATCATGTGAAATAAGAAATATATAAATAATATATGGGAATATCAAAACTATAAAAAACTTTCTTGCCTTAGAATAAAAATTTTCTATTGCCACATAGGATCACATGTTTCCACATCCATTGACTAGATATCAAAAAATAATTTAATAATTATATGTAAATATTAATTAATTAATTAACCATTATTAAATTCACAATATAATTTTCCCCAATTAATATTTTAATTGTTTTTATGCTAATTTTGTGATACTATAAATTGTTTTTCATATAACCCCATTAGTGTTTGTATCCCATTCAACTATAATATGGTTTCCATTGATTTGTCTAATTCATCTAACATAACATTCTTCAACAAAACACCATCCCAAAGGTTAATTTATTTATTTATTTTTCATTGATAAATTATATGGGTACTATACATATTTTTTTATGGTACCAGATTAATGATTCAATAATTTTACAAACAATCTGACTGAATCAAGTCATGGGAATCCAATATCAACGAATATCTGAGAACAAGATCATACATATATCATCATGAATGATGTAATAATCCATGTTCAATCTATGCAATGAATGTTTCACAACTGCCTTGTTGTCCATCACCACTTCACATAACATAAATATATCTCGTAATCATGAACACAAACCATCACTAAATCCTAGGCTCCCGGCTTATTATCTATCATTTTATGAAATTGATAGTTAATAAAATTTTATGAATCAATCTCATTCCTCACCATAGAAAGAATCCACACATGGTTAACAAATAGTCACATCACGGGATTAGAAATTCCTAGTGGAAGAAAACATTTTAGTTGTATTTTAACACATATGTAAGGGAAATAAGATCAAATTAACATGGAATACAATCCATACATAATATGAATAACATCACTAATACCAATTAAATATATCATTATAAAAAAATTATTTCTAATATTGAATTAATTGGTTGATTATGAATTGGGTTTTGGTGAATAATAACTAATAAGTTTTCAACTATCAATACTTATGAATCTATGTAAACATAAATTTATCATCAAATTTATATTCAATAAAATTAAAGGAACAATAATTGCTAATTTACACAGAATATTCATGAATCACATCATGAAAAATCTAAATATATATTTTTATCATAATTTAATTACACATATACATGTTAGGCTAAAAAATAATGAAAAAGAAATTATAAGACAAAAAATTTTCAAAACATGAGAAACCCACATGTATAAAACATATGTAAATCACAAAACCAAACAAGAGAATTATTCACCAAATAAATTACAATATTCATAACTTTTTTAAGATAATTAAATCATTACATATATAATTAACTCATGATAATCTAATACTTGTACTTTTAATAAAACGATAAAAAATACCATACCTCAAGAATGAACATTGATAATATCTATGTAAAATTATGTGGAATAATGAAATTCTAATGTTAAAAAATTGAAACATTTTCATCTAGATTAGGCTACAACACTTTTAAATTGATGGAAAATGATTGAAAAATGTTGTAATAACACAATAATAGAGATCAAATGAAAAACACGTGCATACAGAATGGGAAATACACTATTGAAATTGCATAAACAAATATTAAATATAATGGGGTTTAATAAAAAATAAAGGGATTCAAAGGCCATAAAAAGGATCATTTGATCACATTAGGTTTGAGGGAGGAATGAGAACTAAGATAAATCTATATGGTCTTCCCTTCTTAAAGCAATGTTTTAAAAATAACTATTTATTATATAAAATTAAAATTTATTCCATTAATCATATGGGTTAATAATTTTGGTATTTTTAGATAATCTCATCCTAAAAGCATGATAACCCCCAACTATGTAGTGTAATTAAATAACTTAGTGAATTCATTCTAGGAAGAACTACTGAATTATACCCAATACCCTTCTAGATATGAACAAGAATTCATGATGTGATCACAATATATGTTTTGAATTTTGAGTTCATGCCATTACTTCATCATGTAAAAATATTTACATATTATTAACACATATACCCCTATCTCCACACCCATCCTCAAAAATCGTGGATCCATAAAAAATAGGTCCCTAATAGTTTCCCAACAATCAATACGAGTATCACTACATATAAGATGACTCACAATAATATTATTATATGTAGAAAATCCTAAAAGAAAATTTAATAATTATATATGAAGTGAAAACAATAGTTGGTTCTAATAATTATTGGGATGATATTGAAAAATTGTATATTGATAGAGGAGGTGAGTTGCTATTATTACAAAATAATATTTCCTTCATCATGCCCATCCCTTTAGATGATATTATCTACTAATTTTAATGAATGAATTAACAATTTTACTCTATATGGTACTATCAAAAAACATATATAGAAAAAATATGTAATGAACACATGTTCTTGTAGATATTAAATCAATTAGTGAAATGATTTATGTTCAAGGATCCCAAGAAAAAATATATTCATATGATCTGAAACACAAAATACTCACTTTCTAAGGATTGGAATTACTTTTATGGTCACCCAACCCTAAGGCTCACTCACTGCAAACCCAAATGGAACTACCTCATCATCCACTATGTTCACTAAATTTGGAAAATATTTTTTTTCATTATATAATTTTATGTACATAATTATTTTATAGACATTTGGGATTACGAATGATAAGTTCATGAAAGTAGTGTCTCTTGTATCATAATCCTCAATTATCTATGAACCTAAAAGTATTTAGAGTTTTCCATGTCTTTTTTTAAGTACTATTATTTTCTGGTATGATGTAGTTTTTTGTGGGATACCATGGGGACATTTGGGTGAAATTAGAGAAACATTGGAAAGAGGAGAGGATCTGCATGGTTGGTGCACAATTTTCCCAAACTGTGCACCAAACCCATAAAACCATGTGAACCAAAAAAAGTTAGACTCACTTGGATGAATCATGGTTTGTAAACCCCTTTTAAATTTTGGATTAATCATGAACCCTTACTTTGAATAGGTTAATTATTAATGAGAATTGTTTGACAAAGCATGTGCCCCTATCATGGAAACTGTGAAAGTGGTTTCGATTAACCTGACTTTTTTTTAAATTTATTGAACCACCATATTATCTCTAAATAGACACCAAATCATATCTAATCAAATTATATCATTTTTTTTAGGCTCCGAAAAAAATTATTCATTCTCAAAATATCATTTCCTTATGATTCAAAGGATGAATTGTTTACTCTACACCTCCTCAAGTATGTTGTTTCTTCCTATTTACATCTCAATATCCCTCTATTCCATACTTCATAAAAGATTAAATAATCTGGTTTATCCACTATTAATTCTATATCTAGAACTGGTTTTGTATAACTTGACTTTTTTGATCTGAGATCTAGAATTTTGATCTAGATCATGTCCTTCGTCATGGTCTTGACCCATATGTTTCAAATTGGGGATTTATATTGGATGATCTGTCTTCATTGATTTCGGTATGTGGAATAATTTAGAATCCAACAGTATTTATTTAATAATTTGCAAGTAATTTTCATAATTTCACATTCCATGATTGGGAAATTAAATTGAAAATGAAACTATTATTTTAAATTTCCTGGTTTTAATGATTTAGGTTAATTGTAGGGTGATTGAATTGTTTAATTAAATTAATTAATTTATGAATTAATTAATGGCATATTTTGACAGTGAAATTGAACATGAAATTGAATTAATTAATTGATGAATAGATTAATGGATACTTGAATTTATGAATTTAGATAATTAATAATTGAATTAATTATATGGATATTTAAATTTCTCCATTTTAATAATTAATTATTGAATTAAATATTAGTATATTGATATTGTTAAACTATATTAATTAATCTTTGGTTAAATTAATGAATATTTTTGTGATTGTCAAAAAAGTTGACGTGGAATAATTAGTTATTTAATTAATTAATAAATGTTTTCATAGTAAATTTTGATAAGAATATTAATAATTTATGAAAATGATTGACGTGATATATGTAATTAATTGAGAATGGGTAGTGGGAAATAGACTACCACTATAAATACCCATGGTGGTTGAAGCATTGGAGTTATAGATAAAAATGCAACATTTCCAATATTTTTATGGGAAATTGACTAATGTTACTAATACACATGATTTCTGGGACATCGACTAATTCTCCAAATACCCCTGGGTGTCCAAGACTTTGAGATCTCGAGATATGACCTCGAGAACACATGTGAGTTATGTGGATAAATAAAGTGTATTAAAATAAATGTAAACTATTTACTCTATTGATTTTATTTGTTCATTATAGAAATGAATATATTTTTCATGATTGTATATTGTTTTAGAAAATGTTGGCGGTGTTTGAATGAGTTGTACTCGCACCCTAATTAGGCATCCTAATGAGTACTCAGATAGATTTCATAGTTGCATGACAGGATAAAGGAATGAAAAATAGGATTAATTACTGAGTTAGGAAGGATGAATAATTGGAATACTAGATGTGGTTTTGGTATGACATTAAAGGTTTTGGTTCCTTTATTTGATTTTACCATTTCATTTAGACACTTGGAATATATATTGTCTTTAAATATCTACTATTTAGATTTTTGTATTGTGTTTTATATTACAGTCATCATGTGAGTCTAGTTTATTCAAATTATTGGTTATACCATTTTCGCTATTGGTTATTTATTTTCGTTGTGTGATAACTTGATAAAGAGGGTATTGTCTCCCAATGATTGATATTAGACTATTGATTTCAACTGATAGCCTCTAGAATATATGGATATGTTCCTAGACCAACCCTCTTAGAGAACTGGTGTGTGGTAGCCAGTTTGGGACATTAAAAAGTGTCAAAAAAACTGTTTTATTTTCACTATCATTTTTAATAATGATCATTGATGGTATACATGAAAATAGGATGAGTCAAAAAAAAATTAATAGGTCATTCATGGGATTAGATAACCCATTTATTAGGGTAAAAGATATGTACTTGGGGTGGGGTTTCTGTTAATTACATGTTCTATTAAAGTTAATTTTATTTCACCTCGATTGATGCAATTGTTGTGTGATGTGATTATTATTTCTATAATTTTATAAAATATTAGTTTTTTCCTAAAATGTAACCAGAGTTGATTATGAGTGAACCATTCTGATAATTCTAGATTATTTTGTGACATGCATCATTTTAGGCACACATGTGAAAACATATTTTGGCTAAGTATTTGAAATTGATATGATTTTATATACATGTGATATTGAACATAAAATGTATATTATTATAAAATTAAACAAAAATTATGAAGAGTGTAATAAACTGGTTGTATAAAGAGAAGAATGATTAATGATATTTAGCATAGTGATAGTGCATTGGTGTTGTCCTTGTGGAATATAGGGGAATGACTTGTTATATCATCATGTTAATACAACTGGCTTGATATGTTTTGAGATGTGATATGTGATTTTAATTGATGAAATATTATTCATAGATGATTCTTTTTAGGAGGATGATATGAAGTCATATCTCGAGATGCTTCATTATTACTAGATCTTGGCGCAGTGGTAGTGCTAGGTGAGGATGTCAGAGACCAGTTCTTAGATAACTTTTCCTAGTTTATGAAATTTCAAGAGAGAGACCTAGGGTTGGTTAAGAAATGCATGTCTGATTTGATTAGGATGTTACGGTTTCATAATGCTCTTAATATCATCATAGAGGGTGTACCTCATGCAATTGAATCTTGTACTGAACCAATTCCAACCACATCATACTAAAAAGAGTCATTTGGATAAAATAGAGTCTAACTAGTTTATTATATCTTAGGTACTTCGGAAAATTGATGATATCACATAAAAAATAAGGATATAAAATTGAAGAATATAGTTTATGAAATTAAGGATATATTATTGAAGCACATTTATCCGGTGATATTGAGATATGAGAGAGAATATGAGTTCATGCATTGACTCAGTGGAGTATTACCCTAATAGAAATTGTCAGATTTTTTAATGATGTAAAGGGATTTACTCTTGTGTTTACAAGGAATAAGGATAATTCAATGAAATCATTTATTGATTGAATTAAATATTAAATTAAATCTCATGTGAATATCTTAAGAATGAATAATTTTCAACAACTAGGGAATCATGATCTTGTAACTGAGGTGAACATGACAGAGGTTTACAGTAGAGAAATTTTTTTTTCATGATGGTCATAAGTTATGACTTTCAAGGGTAGGAATATTTTTTATGTGAATGTTATACAGGGAGATATAAATAAGTGTAGTTTTGGGGAAGGGTCATTTACTAATGACCTTAATCTTTTGAGATGTCTTCATTTTGGTAGGTCATGACACTTCTAAAGATGGTACACCCTACCTCCATTAGAGTGTCGAGGAAGGATGTCACATCTAAAGAAGTTCAGCGGGAACCTGTTGTGGATGAGATACTTTTGAGTTTTAAAGTAGATATAACCAATATTTAGGAATGGAATCTTTTACACCTCGTCAGTATGGATTTTTTGAGTTTTAAAGGTCATGTAACTAGTATAAGTGGACATGGAACTTATAAGAAATAGAACCCATATCAGTAGAGTGGTGCATCTTAAGGGACTTAGACTGTGTCATAGGGAAGAGGAGAGGGACAGTTACATGTAATTCATCTAAGACTAATAGATAGTGAGGATCGACCATTGATTTTATGAGATACTTTTGACCTATATTATACTCTATATAATGCCTTATTATATATTACTCCTCTCATTCCAATATTTTAGCACTACACATGAATGGTTTGAGAAAATTGGTGGAGTATTTGGGTGAAATGTTAATGATAGATACACCATTGGGATTACAAATTATATACATCTATTTGGTAAAATGGTGTTCTCTAATGTTTGGGGACTATATTTTTCTTTATGTTCTTTTCAATCATATCATATTGGTCTTTGACATAATTTTGGTTATTGACTGGTTAGTGGCATACCAATCCCACATAGAGTGTTATAGCAGAAGACTGATATTTTTGTCTCCTAAGGATGACAACTATATTCAATGAAGAGAGTGGGAATCAAGACTGACCATGCTGGTCACTTATATTAGTAAATTTATTAACATAATGCACATGATTATTGTCTATTATTGGATGATGATGGTCAAAGTATGATGTATTTTCTCCCATAGTTGAAATTTTAATGGATACTGTCCTTAAATAATTCTCAATATACCTCATGAGAGATATATGGAATTTACGATTGATCCCAACAGAAGGGGAGATCAAATTTCTATTCCATACTACATAATGGGACCAAAAAATCATAAATATTAAAGGACTCCTTTGGAAGAGTTTATGGATAAGGGGTTTATCCATCGGAGTATGTCCCTGTTGGGTTCCCCAATTTTTATTGCAAGAAAGGATAGTGGGACTCTACATTTATATGACGAATATCAGAAGATGATGTGGATGAATTTGATGAATTGATATACTCTTACACATATCAATGTTCTCATTGACCACATTAGGCATGATTTCATCTTCTCGGAGATCAACATGAGATTAGGGTATCATTAGTTGATAGATTGACCATTTGATATTCCTAGTGCTGCATTAAGAATAATTTATAGACTTTTTTGAGTTTATTTGTGATTCCATTTGGGTTTAATAATGACCCTATTGTGTTTAGGAAAATTATGAATTGAAATTTTCATACATAACTAGATAACTTTGTCTATGTATATTTGTATGACAACATAGTGTATCCAAGGACTCATGAAGAACATGCCAATCATTTTCTCATCATCAGTAGTACACTAAAAGGGACTCATCTATATTCCTAAATATCAATGTGTTAGTTTTGGATTGATCAACTAAACATCATGTGTCACATTATGTTGGGGGATGAAGTGTTAGCAGTACTAGGGAAATTTTATGAAGTTGTTTCATGTGACTATCCCATCCATTTTTTTCATTTACATTAATTAATTGGGTCAGATAGATATTATTAGAGACTTAGATATTACTTTTCCTATTTGGAATCCTAACTTTTAGGATTAAAAAAATGGATAATTTTTTACTAGTTGGAAGAATGTGATATTTCTTTCTAGGAGTTTGTGAAGAACATTATTTCATCACCAATCATGAACATTCCCCAAAAAAGTCAGTAGTTGTAGACGCCGGAAAAGTCCGTTGTTCCCAAACGAAGCTCCGGATGCGGAAAGCGAAGTGATATTTGGAGTCAGAGGCACGTTCCGGAGGGCCCGGAGGACTTGCGCGAAATTTCAGAGGCTCGCGCGCAAAGTTGAGTCGCGGCGCGCAATCCTCCCGGGATGCGCGCAATGCGCTGGGCCGGCGCGCTATTTTGCGCGCACCGCGACCTGCGCGGCGCCTTTGCGCGCTGAGTCCTGATTCCACGCCCGCGAAGCGAATTGCGCGCCCGAGACCGGATTCCGCGCCCGGGGTTGCCTATAAATATAAGGCGACCCCCGACGTTTTGAAAGTTGCCAGAATCCGAAGCGTCGCTCGTTCGCGCAATCTGACCCCATCCGCGCGCAATGCCGATCTTCAGGTAACCTCCTTTCTTTCACGCAATAGAGCCTTGGGGTTCGCCTTCGCGCGCAATCCCCTTGCTCCTTTCCTTTGAATAAACTTCAACCCGAAGGCCTTTGCGCGCAAAAGAAGCCTCTTGCGCGCAATTTCCCCCGGGTGCGCGCAATCCGACCTGATTGCGCGCACCCCCCATTTTCAAAGTGGCCATTCGTTAGAGAATGAGCCGTTGCCCCCGCGCGCTATCCGAAGCCCGGTGCGCGCAATCTCAATCATCCGCGCGCGAAGCGCTGGCCCAATTGCGCGCCAGCCCGGCATTTTGCACGCCGACCCGCGGTTTTGCGCGCAAAGCTCCTCTTTTGCGCGCAATCTGCCAGGGTCGCCTCCCTTGACCCCCTGAGGGTACCCGCCTGCGTGGCGCCCGATGATCCTCATCCTGGGTGCCCGCACCGTGCGTTGTCTTTCCGTGCGGCCCTCTAGGCTTGCGCGAAGTGACACGGACGTATGTCCAGCATGACGTTAAACTGCACGTATGTCCAGCATGACGTCAAACTGCGCAATCGTCCCGCATGACGTTAAACTGCACGTATGTCCAGCATGACGTTAAACTGTGCAATCGTCCCGCATGGCGTTAAACTGCACGTATGTCCAGCATGACGTTAAACTGCGCAATCGTCCCGCATGACGTTAAACTGCACATCCGTCCAACATGACGTTAAACTGTACTACGTCCAAGCTGCACGATGCTAAACTGCCTAGCTCCCATCGTCCGCGCTGCAAGACGTAAAACTGCCAAGTGCTTCGTCCTCAACACACGACGTTAAACTGTACTTCGTCCGGCAAGACGTTAAACCGTCCGCTTCGTCCTCAACACACGACGTTAAACTGTACTTCGTCTGGCAAGACGCTAAACCGTCCGCATCATTCGATCCCGTGCCTCGCACGCAGGGTCTCCCCCGGTTTGGATGTGGCCCCCACCCGCTTGTCTCTGCAGGGATGTCGGGGTTGTCCCTATTTTGGGACGATTTAATGGGAGCGGCTTTTCCCTGCGGGGGCAGGGTATTACAAACCCCTAGTTTCTCGTGGGAGGCTGCACATGTGTATCTCCATTGCGCCTCCCCACTGCCGAAGCCAGTAGAGGGTGTGACTGGGATTGAGGTGTCTTCTGCTTTCGGTCCAAGTCCCTTCCAACTGAGTTTTGCCGCATCCGGGCTGCCTCAAGTGCGTAAGTCCTGACAGAATGAACTACGTGGACTTTGATCCCTGTCTTCTAAACAGGGTACGTAGGAAGCCTTCTTGAGGTCCAAGCCCGCCACCTGGTCGTCCCGGTCGTATTTACGTCGGTTCGTCCATCAGTGGACCCCTCCAGGGTTCACGCTTGCGTCGATTCACCTATGAATCCCCCCCTGTGGGAGACTGCCCGTGTGTATCTCCACGGTGCCTCCCCACAGCCCCCTTTTCCATTTCTCCTTTTATCGTCCAGCATGACGTGAAACTGTGATCCACCCGGCCGTTCCATCCCCCTTTGTGCGAGGTGGTTCGGTTCAATCCTCCGCCTGGCGGCCTCGACCTCTTCGTGAGTCGGCTTGCCAACGTCCAGCATGACGTTAAACTGCATACCCGAACTACGTTGACTTTGATCCGTGCTAACGCGCGGTACGTAGGAAGCCCCTACGGGGTCCAAGCTCTTCACTCCATCATCCATCCTGATCCTTACCCGGGCCGCCACATCCCGGTGGGGTCATGCCACTTCACTCCACTCCACGTTACTTAGGAAGCCGCCCATGTGCTGGCCCTAGCGTCGGAGGTTCCCCGCAAGGGGTTTTGTCATCTGATCCACTTTTCGTGTTGATCGGTCCGATGCCGTCCCCGCTGGATGTTAAACTCGTGGCATACCCCGTGTTAAACATGGGAAGCTGAGGAAAACCTCAGGTGACACAGTTCCCCGCACCCAGTACGGGATGCCTCAGGCCATCATGCCTTCGAGAAGCCCTATTAGGGACTGAAGACAGACGTGCAGAGCCGCAGTGTTACGACACGCCCCCAGCACCCAGAGCCACCCGACCTTCTCACCGCAGGTTGCTGCCCCGACCAGACTCCTTGGAGCGTCCGGGCGGAAGCAGCGTAATTAACCGGTGTCCATGAAGATATGGCGCCGGGAACGAGATTCACGAACATTCTTAAGTCTATGAGGGAGACCCGGATTAGGCGACGAGTTCCGAGGAGACGTCCAAGGAAGGAGGAGCCGACATCCCATCATCCCGGTTTCGATCAAGGAGCAGACGCCCCTGAATAAGGGACGAATGCCGCCCGCCCTTGGAAAGCGGGACTGCGGGACCACAAGCCGCGCGCCCATCCCCTCGGGTTGACGGGTGCACGCGCGAACGCGTCCTGGAGGAACAGCGTAACCCGACGCACATCTGCACCGAAACAGAAAAATGGTGAACCCGACGTGAATCTCTTCTCCTCGATACGAAGACCGATGGCTTTCAGAGGTGTTGGAAGACCGGCATATTGCCCGGCCAAGCATTCAGTCTTACCCGCCAGGGGCTGGGGAAGTGAAATCGGGCAATCCGTCTCGCAACGTCGAGGGCCTGGGTTCCCCCCACGGAAGGCGTCGTGGCGCTAATGGTTGGTTGTCGATTCCTTTTTCCGGTCAGTGTTAACGGGTTCTTCTCCCTGCTTTCAGAAATCAGGTCGCCCGATCCAGTGCCCGATCGCCACCCGCCCACTGGCGCAGGGATAGGGGAAACACCGACGCGGCTACTCCGCGCGGTCCTGCCCGTTCCACAGTCGTCCCAGCAGCCGCAATTGCGGGACGACCACGCCCTCTCTCCCCCTCAGAGGTCATCCAGAGAAGGGTGATCAACACCCTGGTGCGGAGATACGAGGAAGAGGGAGTCATCCCCACTAGGGAAATGGCTCGCCTAGACCTTGAGGAGGCTGCGCCTCGCCACCACCGCCGCCCCCGAGGGCCGCGCAGGGAGGCACCGCTGCCTACCTCAACGTCCAATCGCTTCGGGAGTTTATCCCCGGAGCGCTCTGACAGTTCCCTTCCCTATGCGGATGAGGTGGAAGATGCCCGGGATCACCCTATCCGGGATTCGCTCCAGGGATCTACGGTAAGGACTCCCGCCAGGCCACGACGACACCGCCGCCAGGCCTCTCCAGTCGAAGAGCGGGCTCTCCACCTGCCCGCGCCACTCATCCCGACTCGTCTGTCTCGACGCCAACGTCGGGCACGAGCGGAAGAGGATGCCCACCTTGGGGCTCTAGCAACAGCGGCCGCATTGGCCCAAGCCACTGCTGGCTCCAGTCGCCAGGCCTCTGTGCATCCGGAGCGGGGTAACTCCTATGCCCGACCTGGATCGAGGCCCCGACCGCCCCAAAGGCAGGTTGGGTCGACTCTCCCGGTTGCTGGCACTGGCAGTAGCCACCGCGGACCACCTCGCGGTAGCGCTATTCACCGGCAGGATCTACTCTGTGTGGCCGATCCAGGAGGCATGGGTCATCCCACCTTCCAATCCCGGCCCGGAGGCCTGCCCGGAATCATCTCTCCCCGCGTCCCCTTTGATATCTGTCCCGGTGCCCCTCGCACCTTGGTTCCCAGTCCTCTCGGCCCCAGCACCAGTGCGGCCGGAGGACGCCAGGACAGAGATCAGCCCTGCCCCGAAGAACCACCCAGGGGCAGGAAGGCAAGGCGTCGACGCCGAGGGAAGAATGTTACGGAATTCCGGACAGAGATCCGACCGGTTTGCTTCTCTGACTCAGAGGCGGAGTACGATTCGGCGACAGAGCCCCTACCCCAATCCCGCCAGTCAAGGGCAGGGGTAGGAATGCGGCACGTCAGCCTCGTGCTCCCCGAGAGCGAGATCGATGTGATCCCCGCTTCTCTCCGAAGGTATATCCGGAGTAACGAGGGCCTGGTAGACCCCCAAGGATCAAGCTTGCGGTTGGTACCGGCCCCTCCGGAAGTGCCTTCCGTCTCGATCGGAGAAGCCGGAGACTTTTTCTGGGGACCGACGGTCGAACCACGATTTGGTGCGCCCTCGGCAAGCACCGATGATACGGCAGGATGTTCGCTCGCCGGCCCGTCCTATCGTGATGTGGTAGCCAGGGCACCGCCACCCTCAGAGGGCGGCCCGGGATATGGAGGCCAATCGGCCTGCTCTCCGTATTCACCGCCGGCCAGCCCGTCAGCCCGGCGGCCCGCCTCGGCACCACTACCAGTTCCCCGTCCGTTCCCAGCCATGGAAGAGGACCAAGGAGATCTGGGTCCCGAGTTTGAGTCATGGAGCTTCTGGACCGTCCTTGCAGAGGGCCACTTCCCTGAGATGTTTTGGCCAGTCGCAGGACCGGGCTTTGATGCACCCGAATCGCTCACCCCGGATGAGTTCGAATGCTTCCGGCGAACTCTCCGGGAGACTCGCTCCTGTCTTCGCCGCCTACAAATGCCATACCCCAGGAGTCAAGCGCACCTGGAGGATATTGGTGAGCAGTGCCGTCAAATTGACCTGGCCATGCTCCCCGCGGTTCGGCACCCCGGGTCATTTGAGCACCACGAGGCCCTCCAACAACGATGCGTTGAGTGTTTTCAAGTACTCCGCAAAGTTATCGAGGAAGCCACTCCCCATGTGTATATCCATGGATGGGGGCAGTACGCTGCCCTATGCTTCAGTGTGATTCGCCGACAGCCCGATTCGCTGGGTGGCCCTGAGGGTATATCCCCAGGGACAGAAACAGTCAATATGGCTGACCTGTCGGGAGAGGGGAACGACTTGGAACTTCTCGACGGGGGCTTCCCCCCCGAAGACAAGCCGTCGTCAGATCCATCGGTGAGAGTTACTCGTCATCAGAGGAACCTCCTGGGGCTCCCCGCACCCACTGAAGCACTGACGTTGAGCCGAAACGTCAGCAATGGAAAAGAGCACATCGAGGCTATAAGGCCCGCCGACCCATCTGCCTCCATGCAGAGGGCAGAGGAGGATCCCGAGAAGGATACGCTACGTCAGCAGCTCGCCGAACAGAAGAAGCTGGTTGACCAGCTCCTCGCCGAGCGTGCTGCAGAACGCCGGCCTGACTACGGTGATCCCAGGCCAGGACAGCAGGGACCGGAACAACCGCTCCTCGATGAGACTCTCCCGGGCAACCGTGATTACGCCGTGTTCGCCGACAGGAGAGAGGCCATTGCCTATGGCAAGAGGGCGCGGTATGTTTCGCCACACCCTCCCGAGCGGCGTGACTACCTGAGAGATCCCGCTCGGATTCCTCCCGCTGCCCCAAGGGCCGCTCCGCCCGCCATCCCACGAGCTGCCGAGTTCGACGACCCGGTCGACGACCCGATTGAAGGGCCATGCAATGCGCTCGTGGTTAGAGATCATCGCCAGGACTGGAACCCATGTCCGGACGATCCGATGGCGGCACTCATTGCCCGCTTGGAATCCTTGGAGACTCGGCAGGTGGCGATCCCACCGGACGGCAAGCCCTACCCAGCATGGGTGGATGACATGCCGGCGCCTCCGGGATTCGGGAATCCCACTTTCACCCCCTTCAACGGAACTGGAGATCCGCCACAGCATTTAGCCCACTTCAACTCGAGGTGCGGGCCTATGTTGGGGACTCCGGCGCAGCAGGAGGCCGCTAAGCTTCGCTGCTTTGTTCAGACACTGGAAGGACCAACATTTGTCTGGTACAGCCAGCTCCCCGTCGGGTCGGTAACCAGCTGGGAGGACCTCCGTAGACAGTTCCTCTACCAGTTCAGTTCCACGACCCGGAAGACAAGTATCGCAGACCTCTTCAAGTGCAAGCAGAGGCCTGATGAGCGAGTCGTGGACTTCGTCGCCCGATGGAAGGGTCTCACGTATTCCCTTGACATGCCATTGACTCAGGAGAAGTTGCTGACAATGTGCGTCGGGAACGTCAAGACCGAGCTGGTCCCTTCCCTGATCACTCAGAATTACCCCGGAGGGTTCAGGGACTTCTCAGACAAAGCTCAACGTCCTGAGGAAGCCCTGCAACAGGCCAGCCAGGCACACCCGCTGCCTCCTATGATTCCTGCAAGGAGAGTCAGTAGGGCTGAGCCCGCTGCTGTTGCCCAGATAGAGGCCCCCAGGCCGTTGGAGCTGCTGCCGGTGAGGCCAGCTCCACAGCCTCACAGGAATCCGCCTCCACGGGCTCAGTTCCCGGCCTAGCAGCGGCAGCCCCAGAACCGGCCGGCCCCTCCGCGTAATGTACCGCCACAACCCAGGCGAGATAATCAGGGTCCACCTCCTCGGCCGGCCCCTCCAGCCCCTCGTCAAGACCACACTCCCAGGGGCCCGCGACACCTGACTTACTCATTTCATGAGGATCAGGTCCCCGGTTACTTCCGGAGCGCCCTGGAGCAGAGGATTGTGCGACTGCCTGAGTGTTGGAGGCCAGAGGAGGCACATCTTACGAATAACCCCCGCTACTGCCCCTACCATCGGGCCTTGGGGCACACCATCCAGTGGTGCTATGTGTTTAAGGACTGGCTCCAAGACCATATTAACAACAATGTGATCAGGTTGGGCCCAGCTCCAGCACAAGTGGCGGGCGTGTTCGTGGGATCAGATGACGATAGTGGCAACGAGGACGAATGGCAGCTGGTCTCCAACCGCGGATCCCAGAAGTATAATAACTGGATGGCCCGCAAGACGACCATTCGCGCCCATGGAATCATCCGTGCACGCTTGAATCAGCCTGAGCCCCCAGAATCTGCGGGTGTTGCTTCGGCATCGTCGTCCCAGCCTGCCTCTTCCAAGAGGAGCAAACGGCGGCAGCGCAAGAAGGAAGAGCGCGCCCCGCCAGTTCCGCCACTATCCCGCACTCTCGGCGATTTCATGCCCCCGGAGATGGGGGTCCCTCCTCGGATCCGCCCGGTGATGGATGATTCGTCCGATGACGGTGTTGGGTACGTTTCGGTTAATATCGTCGAGCTGGTAAATCCCTTTTCGGTTCCCGACGTTGAAGAACACCAGGTGGACCTCCCTAGTGTCCCCGGTCGTCGCTACCGTCGGAAGAACCGCAGCAACAGGAGTCGCCGGGGCACAGCCGTTGGTACCTCCAGCCAGGCCGTGCACGCCACTGAGACTAGGCAGCAGGCTCAAAACCGAGCTCAGCGCGCGCAGCCCCCCCATCCGGGGATGACGGATTCGCCTCCGCCACTGTTTGTGGTCTGGGACCAGGAAGAACCGCCTCAGCCGCGTCGTGACCAGCTCCGCCCTGCCACGAGTCCATCCCGGCCTCCTGACTCCAGTACGGTGACCATTTCCCGGACTGCGACTAGTGAACAGCGAGATGCGCCAAGTACCAGTCGGCCGCCGATCCAACCGGCAAGGCCCGTCATGCCACCAACCGCAGAGCAACCTCCTGCAACCAGGGGCTCGCGCTTGGCCAAAAAGTATGATGTCCTGAAGCACTTGGCCGACATCCCAGCAAGGCTCTCCGTCCTTGAGGCTCTGCGCATGTCATCTGAGATGCGCGAGGCACTCGCTGAATCCCTGAAAAGCCCCCTCCAGTTTGAGACAGAGGTTGCGGCTGCAGAGGCCTTTCACGCCGAAACGATCGAGGACGCCGAATGTCAGGCAGTTATCTCGTTCTCTGGTAAGGATGAAGACCCTCCTATACAGGGACACATTCGTCCGCTGTATGTCACTGGCCAGTTCAATGGCCTTGAAGTCCGGCGCTGTCTTGTCGACACGGGGTCCGGGATTAACCTGATTCCAACTCGGACGCTCCGGAGATTGGGGTTGTCTGAGGATGACTTGATTCCCTCCGACCTCAGGATCTAGGGGTACGACCGCACCGAGCAAACCCCGGTCGGCAAGATACGTTTGAAGACCCAGTTCGGTGACTTGGTTGCCAACCCCGAATTCATGGTAGTCTCTCAGGACACTGCGTATAACGCATTGATGGGCAGGCCATGGCTTCACCTTCACGCGGTGGTTCCCTCGTCATACCACCAATGCCTCAAATACTCCCTTAATGGTCGAGTATGCGTGCTTCAAGGAGATGCCTCTCCTTTTGCCTCATGTGAAGCCCGCTATCTGGACGCGGACTATTACAAGAGCAAGGATAAGCAGATCCTGGCAGGTGAGGTTGAGCCTATCGCTGTTGCAAGCGATCCCTGGGCAAGTCTGGATGACGCTTACATCCTCCCGATTCACCGGTTGGACGTCGCCATGGTCTTGACGGTCCGCGAGTCTCCTGATGAGATGGCCGCGACCGCCCGCGCCAGCACCAGTGGCCCAGCAGGATCTGGTAGCCCCAATGCAGTTTCCAACGCAGTCTCTCCCATGGACGATCCCTCCCCGAGCGGAGAGGATATGGAAGACGCACCCCCAGCCTTTGAGGAGGGCGTCCCCGCCACGGTCGATGAGTTAATACAGGTGAACCTTGGAACCGAGGCCGATCCAAGACCCACATTGGTTAGTGCCGCCATGCCCTCTGAGGAGCGGCAGCAGTACGTGGACTTTCTCAGGCAGCACCGTGATGTGTTCGCTTGGGGCTATGACGAGATGCCGGGGCTAGATCCTCAGGTAGTCGTCCACCGCCTTGGCCTCCCGGCGAACCATCGCGGGTTCAAGCAGCCTCCCAGGAAGATGCACCCATCCCACGGTGCCATGGTTGAGGCCGAAGTTGACAAGCTTATCAAAGCCAACTTCGTGAGGGAAGTTCAGTACCCCAAATGGCTGGCCAACATTGTGCCGGTCAGGAAGAAGAACGGGCAGATTAGAGTCTGCATCGACTTTCGCGATCTCAACCGCCACTGTCCGAAGGATGATTTTCCCCTTCCAGTGACAGAGCTGTTGATTGATGCCACGGCAGGGTTCCAAGCCCTCTCCTTCATGGATGGATACTCTGGATACAACCAAATTCGGATGGCCCCTGTGGATGAGGAGTTCACTGCCTTCAGGGCCCCCCAAGGTACCTTTTGCTACCAGGTCATGCCCTTCGGCCTGAAGAATGCAGGTGCCACCTATCAACGGGCGATGCACCGCATATTCAAGCCAATCCTCGGCACACTGGTGGAATGCTACGTCGACGACTTGGTTGTCAAATCGCGCCAGCGTCAGGACCATCTCAAAGATCTTGAGAAAGTGTTCAGCTTCCTCCGGTCTCGCTACCTGAAGATGAACCCGTTGAAGTGTGCCTTTGGGGTCACCTCCGGAAAGTTCCTTGGATTTGTGGTAAGATACCGGGGTATTGAGATCGACCCAGAGAAAATCAGGGCGATTAGCCAGATGCCTCCCCCAGGTACCGTCCGGGAACTGCAAGGGTTCCAAGGCCACTTAGCCTATATACGCCGATTCATCGCGAATCGGGCCGGCAAGTGTAAGCCCTTTTCTCGGCTCATGAAGAAAGGTGCCACCTATGTATGGGATAAAGAGTGTCAGACCGCTTTCGAGGAAATCAAGCAGTACCTGCTTCAACCTCCGGTCCGGATGCCGCCCGTATCCGGAAAGCCGCTGGTCCTTTATGTGACCGCCCTGGAACGGTCCCTGGGTGCCCTTCTCGCCCAGAAGAACAACGAGGGAACAGAGAATAGCCTCTATTACCTCAGTCGCATGCTCCTCGATGCGGAAGTTAGGTATTCCCCCATCGAGAAGAGCTTCCTGGCGCTCTTATTTGCCGTACAGAAATTACGGCACTACTTGCAGCACCATGAGGTACAGTTGGTTTCTCGGGTAGACCCGTTGAAATATATCCTGAGCCGGCCTATGTTGACTGGCCACCTAGCGCGGTGGGCTGTGATTCTCCAGCAGTTCGACATCAGGTATGTGTCTCAGAAGGCCATCATAGGGCAAGCATTGGCAGACTTTCTGGCAGCTCACCCGACCTCCGCGGATCAGCCGCTGGATCTAGGCTTTCCTGATGAGGCCATTCTCTCGGTTGATCGAGCCGATCCATGCTGGCAGATGCACTTTGACGGTGCATCCCGGAGCCCCACCGGTAGAAGACTCGATAATCCTAAGCTCAACAGAGTGGGCTTGGGCATCGTCTTCATTACCCCGGAGCGAGCCGTGCTGCCATACTCTTTCCTGTTGTCAGAGGGTTGTACCAACAATGAGGCGGAATACCATGCCCTCATCACCGGCCTCGAGTTGGATCTCGAGATCGACGTGCCCCGTCTGTGCGTGAAAGGGGACTCCGAGCTGGTCGTTAAGCAGATCAATGGCGACTACGTTGTCAGGAAGCCGGAACTTGTGCCATTGTTGGAGTGCACCCTCCTTCTGATGGCCTGGTTCCCTTCTCGGCCGGAAATTGTCCATGTTCCCCGGTCGCAGAACGGTCGAGCAGATGCTTTGGCCAGCCTCGCTGCGTCACTTGCGGAGCCTGAACAGGACAACCTGATCGTCCGCGTGACGCGCCGCAGGCTCATCGCTCCCGTTATCCCGAAAGAAGATCGCGGCCCGTTGGTAAGTAACCTCACCACGGTTGCCCCTATGCCCGGAGCCCCGAGTACCCCAGATATGACAGTCGGATCAGCCCCTGATTGGAGGACGCCTTTGGTTGAGTACCTCCAACATGGCATTCTTCCATCGGATCGGGCCGAGCGCGAGTGAGTTCGACGCCGCGCATCGCAGTTTGTCCTCCAGAGCAGTCCCGGCCTGGAGCAGATCCTCTACAAACGCGGATTTGATGGTGTTCTCCTCCGTTGCCTTCAGGGAGTTGAGATCCCACGAGTCATGCAAGAGGTTCATGCTGGTTCGTGTGGCGCCCACCAGACTGGGCCGAAGCTGTCCCACCAGATTCGGAGGTTGGGATACTTCTGGCCCTCTATGATCCATGACTGCATCGAGTATGCCAGGAGGTGCCATGCGTGCCAGGTTCATGCGAACTTTGTGCATCGGCCGCCGGAGCCTCTCCATACCACAAGGTATTCCTGGCCCTTTTCAGTCTGGGGACTGGACGTTGTGGGACCTTACCCGCCGGCGACAGCTCGCCAGTGCCGGTTCATTCTGACCGCCACGGACTTCTTCTCCAAATGGGCAGAAGCGATTCCGCTCAGAGAGGTCAAATCCTGTTTGATCGCTGACTTCGTGACCTCCAACATCATCTATCGATTTGGAGTGCCTCACGCTATCCTCACGGATAACGGAACCAATTTCCAAGCAGCCGAGTTGAAGAAGTTGTACGCCAAGTATAACATTCGCTCGAACCATACATCTCGCTATCATGCGCAGGCGAATGGACAGATCGAGGCGTTTAACAAAACCCTCTCTAACATTCTGCAAAAGATGGTTGGTCAGAACAAGAAGAGTTGGCCGGACAAGCTCCCCAACGCCCTCTGGGCTTATCAGACGACGACTCGCAATTCCACCCAGATGACCCCTTATTCCCTGGTGTATGGAGCTGAGGCCGTCCTGCCCATCGAGATCCAGTTGCCGTCCTTGCGCACTGCGGTCTACGACCAGCAAGCGCCGGACAGAGTTGCTGAATCCCGTCTAGTCGAGTTGGAAGCACTGGATGAGAATAGACTTCGCGCTTTGCACAACTTGGAGAGGCATCAAAGTAGAATGGCTCGAGCTTTCAATAAGAAGGCTCGCCTCCGCTCCTTCCTGCAGGGTGATCTAGTGCTAGCCCTAAGAGCGCCGATGATCCCCGGCAGGAAGCCGCCCAAGTTGGAGCCCAAGTGGGAGGGACCTTTTGTTGTCCACAAGGTCTATCCCAATGGCGCGTACTCCCTAGCGACTATGGATGGTGAGCGTGTCACTCCTCCCACCAATTCTAGGTTCCTCAAGCAGTACTTTGTCTGAGTGTGCCCACGTCCTGCACGACGTTAAACTGCATTCGTCCAGGCTACAAGACGTTAAACTGTTCAGCATTCGTCCGCGCTGCAAGACGTTAAACTGCCAAGTGCTACGTCCTGCACGACGTTAACCTGCATTCGTCCAGGCTACAAGACGTTAAACTGTTCAGCATTCGTCCGCGCTGCAAGACGTTAAACTGCCAAGTGCTTCGTCCTGCATGACGCTAAACTGCACTACGTCCGAGCTACAAGACGTTAAACTGTTCAGCATTCGTCCTGCATGACGTAAAACTGCCCCTCAAGAACTACGTGCGGCTTGATTCCCATCCTTATGGGATACGTAGGACCCCCTGAACATTCATGTTTCAGGCCCAGCCCCATCCTTCTGGAATTTCCATCCCATCCCGGGCCCTTGGTCCAGTTGCCTCTGGGTATGTGGCGTATCGCGTGCGCGGGGGATTATGTCCTCATTTACGTCGGTTTTCTCGCCACGCTGTACGCCCCCCACGTTTGGGGATGCCTTCTGCTCCCCCCTTCTTTTTCCCTCATCGTCCTGCATGACGTTAAACTGCCTCTCAAAGAACTACGTATGGCTTGATTCCCATCCTTATGGGATACGTAGGACTGCCTGGACATTCATGTTTCAGGCCCAGCCCCATTTCCCGGGAATCTCTATCCCGCGTTGGGCCTCTGGCCCAAGTTCCCCTTCTTTTTGTGTGAGGCGTATCGCATGAGCGGGGGATTATGTCCTCATTCACGTCGGTCTACTGGCCGCGCTGTACACCTCCCCCGTGTGTGGGACTACCTCACACCCCTCATCGTCCTGCATGACGTTAAACTGCCTCTCCAGAACTACGTATGGCTTGATTCCCATCCTTATGGGATACGTAGGACCGCATGGACGCTTATGTTTCAGGTCCAGCCCCGTCTCTTGGTTTATCATGGGGATCTGCCCTCATTTGGTTGCTCTCAGGGTGAGTCCTCCGACCCTTTCCGGAGATCTGTTAACATGTTTTGGGTACTTTGGTCTAGGACTCGTAGTGTCAGATTCAATCCCGACAAGTCCTGTGTTGCTTGTCAGGCCTCGCGCTTCCTCTTGTTCGAGCCTTCACTCAAAGGGATCCTCGTTAGCGGTTTGGGTACGATGCCTCAGTGCTCTCCTACCGCTCCGGGTCGATTTACCGGCGAGTCCTGGGCCGCAAATCGATATGAATCCTGCGATTGAGCGGTTGATGCTCGTTTGCTTGCCCCGTCTTAGGCTGACGCGATCGGATGTTGTGTTGCGAATATGGTCAGCAACGTCCTTGATCGCCATGTCGGCTCTTTCAGGCTCTGAACATTGGATTGCGCAATCCTCATCACACTCCGCCTTTGTGCGTTGTAGTGGAATCTCGACACTCTCTGACCTCCAGTACACCTTTACACGTTAGGCAGTCCAACCAGGGTAATGGTGCCGTTCGAGGCTCCCATGACCTGAGCACCAAGGGTATATGCGGATGTCCTCCCTAAGGGCCGTGCGTAGCTGGACCCTCGTCCCCATAAGGAGGAGGGAGTCGCCCGAGCAATCGCGTTCTGGGCCCAGTATATCTGGAGGCTAGCATCTCTGCCCCTCGGGTGATGGACATATGCAGACCCCTATCCCAAGACTCTTCTCCTGGAATCGTGCGTGACCGCAGGGCTGGGTATGTTCCCACCTCCGCCGTGTCCGCCGTACCGCAATAAGAGGATTCCTCCATGGTCCGAACCACACGACCTTAAACTGTGTTGTCTGGTCCTACCACACGACCGTAAACTGTGATCGTCTTGGCCGCCCGACGAGAAACGGCACTGCATCGTGATGTCCTCCTCAGGGGACACTCATGTTGGGCGCTGGTTAATGACCACGCCATTCATCAATGCCTTCCATGGCTTGATTATTGTGGCGACGCCAGAGATTTCTCAATCACGGGCATGTCGCCGCACAAAGAAAAACCATTCATCTTTAAGGACAAACAAGAAATATCAAATGCCGCTCCTTCTGTGTGCGAGGGTCAGACCCGCACTCTTCCCCGCGCTGGTGCCCGATTGTGTTGCGCCGCGCTTCAAGAACTACGTACGTCTTGATTACCATCCTTATGGGATACGTAGGAACGCCCGGATGTTTGAAACTTCGGGTCCAGCCCCCCACCTCTTAGAGATTCTCCCTTCTCTGGGGAATCCGCCGCCTTCAGGTCACCCTCAAGGCGTGTTCCCCGACCCCTTGCAGTGGTCCACCGGTGTCAAGAGTACTCTGGTTTATTGCCAGGAGGGTCAGGATCCGCTTGGTCAGGTTTCCTCCGCTTTTCAGGCTTCGTGCTCCCTTTCATTCGGACCCATCGTCTACGCCCTGGGTGGATCCCCCGTGAACGGTTCGGACACAATGGCTCAGTGCTCTCCCACCGACTCGGGCTGGTACCCCCAATGGCCTTGGGCAGCAAATCGATATGAATCCTGCGATTGAGCGGTCGATGCTCATTTGCTGCCTCATTCCACCAACGGTTAGTGCGATATTGATGCTGCCTTTCTGCCACGGTCGGCAGTACTCCCATATCGTTACTCTGGTGCCTCCAGTCCTCGAGTGAATGGCCGCATGATTCACATTTTCCACCTCCCATTCCGGCCAGGCGAAACCTCGACACTCTTGACACTATCCCTCAGTGCATCTTCGCATATCCAGGGGATATGACCACGATGTGGCGTGCTTTGAGCTCCTTATGGTCCGAGCTCTAAGACCTTAAACTATGATCTCTCCTTATGGTCCGAGCTCTAAGACCTTAAACTAAGATCTCTCCTTATGGTCCGAGCTCTAAGACCTTAAACTAAGATCTCTCCTTATGGTCCGAGCTCTAAGACTTTAAAATAAGATCTCTTCTTATGGTCCGAGATCTAAGACCTTAAACTAAGATCCCCCCTTATGGTCCGAGCTCTAAGACCCTAAACTAAGATCTCCCCAAATGGGGTCCTACGTCCTGCATGACGTTAAACTGCACTCTCAGAACTACGTGTGGCTTGATCTCCGGCCTGATGGAGTACGTAGGAACGCCCGAGCATCTCAACTCGGGTCCAGCCTCAGGGATCGTTAAGTCCCGACCCTCCTCGTCGCCGGCCGTCTGGCCTGGCTTCTGGTAGAGTGGTGCAGTTGTGATATTCTCCCTAACTCAGCTCGGGATGCCCCATTGCAATGGTGGGAAGGGACGGTTTCCTCGTCAAAGAGGTGCTGTCTGAGGATTGAGGTGATTCACGGCCAGATTAGTGTATCCGCCTAATACGCTTTCCCCACGGTGGCGCAATTTTGAGAGCGTTGGATTCTGTCCGAACAAACCGTCACTTCGCCCCACGCTTCGCATGCCCTGTTGATCTGGATTTTCCACCCTTGTGTCTGAAGGAACCCCAAAGCGGTATTCATGATGACATGTGGTCCGCCTCCTGCAATATGAATGATGTCCTTTTTCGGTCCGTCTATTGCAGTTGTTATGGTCGATCCACTGTCCGCCTACCGTCTTGGGCATTTCCTGGAAGGCCGACCGTTGTGGATGTCTGGATTCGGGACGCGCGATTCACCTTTTCTCATTTCCCTATGTTCGGATAAAATCTCAATGCCCCTAGCATTGTCCCGCTCGTGTGTTGGAACAGGTTGGGGGGATGGTACATTGATTAGTTCTGAGGTCTCCTTTCCTAGGAATGACCTCCCTCTTTTCTCCAGAAACCCAGGCCCAATTATGGATGCCTGATGCTTGGTTAACACTCCCGCAAGACAACGAATTGTGGTTGAGCATGTTAAACCAAAAGATGCAGATAAATATATTGATTCATACAGATGGATCAAAGTAGCGGAAGCAAATGTTTTGGGAATGGCAAAACAAAGCCCTTAGGGATTAGCGTGCTGAATGAGTCTTTCTAATGCCGCTACCCTTTGGCTGGTGGCCTCCAGAGCTGCTTCTCGCTCTCTGCGTGCCCTCTCTTCGTCGGCGGTCGCAGCGCGCAGTTCGTCGATTCTGGCCTGTGCACGCTCCCGCTCGACCTGAATTGTGACCATCTGTTGGCCCGCCTCCATCAGCTGTACCTGGGCGTCAACCAGCTGGGCTGCTAGTTGCTCCACAAGCTTGGTACACGTTGCGACGAAGGCCTCCTTCTCTGCCGCCTGCCCTTCGAGGCTCCAGACTTCCTGCTCCGCCGCGAGGAGCGCCCGCGTGCTCTCCGACATGTCCCGACTTTGTGTGACGTCGGCACGCCGGCAGCTCTCGCGCATCTTTTCGGCCATGAAATCACGGACCGTTAGATGGAGGCGTTGAGCATCAGCTCCCCCGGCACACAGAAAGCGCAGCCAGGTTTGAAGTGATCCCATGCGCCCCAGCCACTCCGACGGGTCTCGCTTGAGGAAGCGCTGGATGCACTTCCACCCCCTACGGCGTGTTATCCGGCTCTCCTCGACCGCCTCCGTGTCTGAGTCGTCCATCTCCTCGGGATCGGTAGGCCGGTAGGCAGGGAAGGCAGCCAGCAGGTCTGCTGCAGGGTCCGCCCCTGGGAGGTCCTCACGAGGGATAGGTTCCCCAACATCCGGGCGACCTTCTTCTCTCTCCCCAGCGGCGCTGACACCCTCGTAAGCCCCCAACCTCTCTCCGATGGCAGCACCGTCGACATCCGCAGCCCCTTGATCAGCAGTTGGTGGGGCCGGCTCGGTTTGGGAAGTCTGTTCCGGAGCAGGCGGCATGTCTGCACCGGTCCACTCGTGGATGGCCCAGGTTCGGCAACCCGATGAGCCTCCAGTGTTGAGATCACTGCGCAGGGAATGCCATGGTTAGTCACGGATCGTCAACGGCAAGCACCAGCAGTAAAGTAGGGAGACTTACGGGAGTTCGGAGCGTCATCTTCCGCTATCCCGGTCGCCGCAGGAACAGTTGCAGCAGGGGACCCCTTAGCACTTGTCAGTTCGATAATGGGTGCCTGGCCCCCGCCTTGTCCTGCTGGCGCCTCTCCTACTCCCGCTGAGGACGCCTGACCAACATCCGTGTGCTCCTGAGAAAGATGGAGAAATGGGTTAGAAGCTGCATAAGAGAATGAATGAAGCAGGTTGAGTAGGGATAGAAGCGGACCTCGAGGAGCTCAGTGACATCAACATTGTCAGAGCCGGCCACCTCGCCGCTCTCCCGCGGGCTCCCCCGATGGGACCTTCCCTCGGAGCCTTCATCCTCCCCCATTTCCTCCTCTTCATCGGAGTCGCTGCTACTGTCATCTTCTTCCGGCGACATCTGTTCCGGAGCGGGCTCGAGACCGAGCATCACCTTCACCAGAAGGGATGGCTCCGCGCGCTGACCACGTTGGCGCGCGTACTCGTCCATGGTCGTCAGATACGCATACTGCCGGTTGAAGTCTACTCTGTCAGCAATCTGGAGGCGCCCGACCTCTGGCAGATAGATTCCTTCTCTGAGTATCTTTCGCCAGATGGCGTCGGTCCCCAGTGACTGCCGCAGAGTCATCCAGGCCGACCACAGCGCCGGGAAGACCGCATCATGGAAAGGTTTGAGCAGACGTCTCACCTGCTTCCTGGGCCGCTCGTCGACCACCGCACGTGCCCCCTCTCTGGGCGCTGAGGTCGTGGCGGCAGCTCGCGATGTGCCCGCCGCCGAAGTCCCTGCCCGCGCCGGCTCCGCTGTTTGGCGCGCCTCCGTTCTCCCCCGTGTGGCAGCGCCTCGCCTCCTTCCTTAACGCCCGGTCTCCGCACGGGTAACCTCGAGCCGCCGAACTAGCTTCCGCAAAAGCCCCTCGGGGTACGCGATGGCCCAGTGTTCGGCGTACTCGGTTGCCAAGCCTGCGTCAACTCCGGTAGGAGGGAGAGTGATGACGTCGCCAGAGCTGAAAGCGGCAAACATCAGCCACATCTGGCGAAGGACGCCAGGGTTCGTCTCCTCCCGGACAGCAGTGAATACCCTCTTCGGCATCCGTTGAAGGCACCCGAACTGCCTGGCGAACCGGGTCGGCACGTAAGGCTTGCAGATCACCTTCCCGTCGATCCGAGCAACGAGCACCCCGCCCCGCATGTTCAGGAAGTATTCGTGCTGCTCCAGCGGACCCTGCCCATTGTCGATCATCTGGCCGACAAGAGTGGGGAACGGACTGAAGTTGAAGTTGGCATGATTTCCAATCCGGATCCGCACGCCCTCCTCACTTAGGGTCATCGGAGCGACCCCCGCGATGTTCAGCAGGGAGGGTCGCAGGCCGTTGCCCGGAGGAATGATGGCGTTCGGAAACGTGTACCCACCGAGGTGAGCAGCCACCCAGCCGTGGAAGAACTGAAAGGGCCCACATATCCTTCGTGGCGACCCCCCTCGTGAGATGCGTCCCAGGATGGCATACAGCCTCGCCAGCACTGGGACCCCGAGGTTGTATCTCTTGTTGGCGGCCATAGCGCCTGCCATCGCCAGTGTCGCCGGGCGAACGCCCATTCTCGCGTCCCGCACTGGCAGGAGCCACCCACTCAGAAAGGCGGCCAGGAACGCCGCGTACCGGACATTTGGGTCCCGGGCCTCGATGACGCGGTACCCCCATGAGCGGTAGTCACCCGTCTCCAGGACCCGCCAGTACGACCCGTTCTGGCTCCTCTGAGCTGCGGTCGGGCACCGTTTCCCCCTGCCTGGCATCTTGACCGCCGGGTCATGCTCCAAGAACTGGCCGAACCATTCCTTGTAGGCTATGTCCTTCTGGAAGTCTTTGATCTCGAGCCGCTGCGTAGCCAGGTCAAGCAGATGCCAGGTCAGGATGGGAGTCCGTGACCTGTCCTCCCAGGTGTTCCTCGGTGGAAGGAACTCATCGTATTGGTAGCCCTCCAGCGGGATACCTCCGATGCAGTGGATGTCCCAGAGACCGATGCCGACCTCCCCATGGTGAAGATGGAAGGTGTTGGTATCCAGAGACCATCGGGTGAATAGCTCCGGCCCGAGCTCGGACTGCTGGTAGAAGTGGAACTGCGACGTCCACACCGCCTCGAACAGGACGATGTACCGCAGCTCCTCTGCGAAGTGATCGCATGTGTGGCGTACCCAGAACGCCCAGGCCCACTCACTGGTGAAGTTGCCCCAAGACCGCAAGTCCCAGTCCTTCAGCCAGCCCTTGGTGTCGTCCGTGACGCTCTGGCGATATATGCTCGAGTAGAGGGCTGGAGAATTCTCCGCAGTAGGCTCACCCCCATCAATGGTTCGCGTCCTCGGGTTCAGGACATAGACATCCAAGTGTCTGGTCTCCCTGGCAGGATGCCCATTGTTGGTGATGTTATAGAGGAGAAGCTCGTCCTCCCGGGTCACCCAGGTCCGCGGCGCATCAATCTCGAACCCTGGCACCGGAACCTCATCTAGGATGCCGAAGTTCCAGAGCGGCAGGTTGTCCGACAGTGGATATGTCTTCTGGGCCGAAGTTAGTAATTCGAACAAGGATTGATTGTTGGAAACAATCTCCTTGGCTCCGTAAACCTCCTCGTTCGTCGCCATCTCAGCCCTGCGAGTGGCGGCATCCCCCTCATTTCCTCTGTGCGCGGCCATCTCAGAAGTTTCGGGAGTCGTGCGGGTTAAGGGATGAAGCGTGCGGGATCAGACGAGGCTGGTAGAGAAGTTTGAAGGTTGGCGCGCAATCCAAGTGGACGGCGCGCAATTGGGAAGAATGTCGCGCAAAGTTCTGGGTTTTCGCGCAAAGACAGGCGAATTCCGGACGGTTTTTGCGCGCCGATCGGGCGAATTTCGAGCCGGAAAAGGCAATTTCGCGCACGAGAGCGTTGGAGCTTATCGCGCGGAAGGCCGGAGTACGGAACGCGGGACCCAGGGCCCCTATTTATAGGCGAGGTCGGGGTCTGCGCTGCGCGGAAAGCGCTTTGCGTGACCGCAGCGGCGAATTTCGCGCCCGACGCCCCTTTTTGCGCGCCTAAGTCCCGCGCAGCCCAGGATTTCGGCATTCCGGCGTCTCCCTCGGAACCCGATCGTTGCGACCACTCGCCGATCAGATTCCGAGGGGGGGCATTTGTACACGCCGGAAAAGTCCGTTGTTCCCAAACGAAGCTCCGGATGCGGAAAGCGAAGTGATATATGGAGTCAGAGGCACGTTCCGGAGGGCCCGGAGGACTTGCGCGAAATTTCAGAGGCTCGCGCGCAAAGTTGAGTCGCGGCGCAAAATCCTACCGGGATGCGCGCAATGCGCTGGGCCGGCGCGCTATTTTGCGCGCCCGCGACCTGCGCGGCGCCTTTGCGCGCTGAGTCCTGATTCCGCGCCCGCGAAGCGAATTGTGCGCCCGAGACCGGATTCCGCGCCCGGGGTTGCCTATAAATATAAGGCGACCCCCGACGTTTTGAAGGTTACCAGAATCCAAAGCGTCGCTCGTTCGCGCAATCCGACCCCTTCTGCGCGCAATGCCGATCTTCAGGTAACCTCCTTTCTTTCGCGCAATAGAGCCTTGGGGTTCGCCTTCGCGCGCAATCCCCTTGGCTCCTTTCCTTTGAATAAATTTCAACCCGAAGGCCTTTGCGCGCAAAAGAAGCCTCTTGCGCGCAATTGCCCCCGGGTGCGCGCAATCCGACCCGATTGCGCGCACCCCCCATTTTCAAAGTGGCCATTCGTTAGAGAATGAGCCGTTGCCCCCGCGCGCTATCCGAAGCCCGGTGCGCGCAATCTCAATCATCCGCGCGCGAAGCGCTGGCCCAATTGCGCGCCAGCCCGCCATTTTGCGCGCCGACCCGCAGTTTTGCACGCAAAGCTCCTCTTTTGCGCGCAATCCGCCAGGGTCGCCTCCCTTGACCCCCTGAGGGTACCCGCCTGCGTGGCGCCCGATGATCCTCATCCTGGGTGCCCGCACCGTGCGTTGTCTTTCCGTGCGGCCCTCCAGGCTTGCGCGAAGTGACACGGACGTATGTCCAGCATGACGTTAAACTGCACGTATGTCCAGCATGACGTTAAACTGCGCAATCGTCCCGCATGACATTAAACTGCACGTATGTCCAGCATGACGTTAAACTGCGCAATCGTCCCGCATGACGTTAAACTGCACGTATGTCCAGCATGACGTTAAACTGCGCAATCGTCCCGCATGACGTTAAACTGCACATCCGTCCAACATGACGTTAAACTGTACTACGTCCAAGCTGCACGACGCTAAACTGCCTAGCCCCCATCGTCTGCGCTGCAAGACGTTAAACTGCCAAGTGCTTCGTCCTCAACACACGACGTTAAACTGTACTTCGTCCGGCAAGACGTTAAACCGTCCGCTTCGTCCTCAACACACGACGTTAAACTGTACTTCGTCTGGCAAGACGCTAAACCGTCCGCATCATTCGATCCCGTGCCTCGCACGCAGGGTCTCCCCCGGTTTGGATGTGGCCCCCACCCGCTCGTCTCTGCAGGGATGTCGGGGTTGTCCCTCTTTTGGGACGATTTAATGGGAGCGGCTTTTCCCTGCGGGGGCAGGGTATTACAAACCCCTAGTTTCTCGTGGGAGGCTGCACATGTGTATCTCCATTGCGCCTCCCCACTGCCGAAGCCAGTAGAGGGTGTGACTGGGATCGAGGTGTCTTCTGCTTTCGGTCCAAGTCCCTTCCAACTGAGTTTTGCCGCATCCGGGCTGCCTCAAGTGCGTAAGTCCTGACAGAATGAACTACGTGGACTTTGATCCCTGTCTTCTAAACAGGGTACGTAGGAAGCCTTCTTGAGGTCCAAGCCCGCCACCTGGTCGTCCCGGTCGTATTTACGTCGGTTCGTCCATCAGTGGACCCCTCCAGGGTTCACGCTTGCGTCGATTCACCTATGAATCCGCCCCTGTGGGAGACTGCCCGTGTGTATCTCCACGGTGCCTCCCCACAGCCCCCCTTTTCCATTTCTCCTTTTATCGTCCAGCATGACGTGAAACTGTGATCCACCCGGCCGTTCCATCCCCCTTCGTGCGAGGTGGTTCGGTTCAATCCTCCGCCCGGCGGCCTCGACCTCTTCGTGAGTCGGCTTGCCAACGTCCAGCATGACGTTAAACTGCATACCCGAACTACGTTGACTTTGATCCGTGCTAACGCGCGGTACGTAGGAAGCCCCTGCGGGGTCCAAGCTCTTCACTCCATCATCCATCCTGATCCTTACCCGGGCCGCCACATCCCGGTGGGGTCATGCCACTTCACTCCACTCCACGTTACTTAGGAAGCCGCCCATGTGCTGGCCCTAGCGTCGGAGGTTCCCCGCAAGGGGTTCTGTCATCTGATCCACTTTTCGTGTTGATCGGTCCGATGCCGTCCCCGCTGGATGTTAAACTCGCGGCATAACCCGTGTTAAACATGGGAAGCTGAGGAAAACCTCAGGTGACACAGTTCCCCGCACCCAGTACGGGATGCCTCAGGCCATCATGCCTTCGAGAAGCCCTATTAGGGACGGAAGACAGACGTGCAGAGCCGCAGTGTTACGACACGCCCCCAGCACCCAGAGCCACCCGGCCTTCTCACCGCAGGTTGCTGCCCCGACCAGACTCCTTGGAGCGTCCGGGCGGAAGCAGCGTAATTAACCGGTGTCCATGAAGATATGGCACCGGGAACGAGATTCACGAACATTCTTAAGTCTATGAGGGAGACCCGGATTAGGCGACGAGTTCCGAGGAGACGTCCAAGGAAGGAGGAGCCGACATCCCATCATCCCGGTTTCGATCAAGGAGCAGACGCCCCTGAATAAGGGACGAATGCCGCCCGCCCTTGGAAAGCGGGACTGCGGGACCACAAGCCACGCGCCCATCCCCTCGGGTTGACGGGTGCACGCGCGAATGCGTCCTGGCGGAACAGCGTAACCCGACGCACATCCGCACCGAAACAGTAGTATATATTGTTTTGTGAATAAGATGGAATAGAACATTGAAAAGTGTTGTTGTAGGTATATATATATATGGAATATGGCTATCACCAGTCAATTCAACAACAAAAAAACTACCCTACACATGACCTTAAATTAGCTATAATAGATTACTTGTTGAATTGTTATATGTATAATTCTTTGGGAAATAATTTTACTATGTATACTAATAACAAAAACATATTGTATTTATTTTTCCAGTGAAATTTTAATCCATGTCATTTGAGATGGGTTGAGAATATGAAGATAGTTGATATTGTGGAAGTATATATTCAAGGGAATTGAAGTGCAATGGAAGATTCAATATATAGTAATAATAATACCCATTCTGTTCCGAAGTGTATTGTATAAGGGATGATGATGACTTGTTTGGATGGGATGCATGTTGTGTTTAGGAGAGTCAAGAAACGATGAATCTTATATCAATTTACATGGTGTCTTCCCATTTTAGTTACCTTAATGATATGTATTATATGGATCTTGAATTTTTATCCATGCATGAATTTGTTGAAGGTGGGGAGTCACCTTCAAATTGGGTTACATATAAGGATTATAATACCTATGTCAACAAAAAGGTTTTTGTTCCAACTATCTTTTTAGAGGAATGGATTAATGAATTTATTTCCTCAAGTTCATGTTTCATCCATGTTCGACCCAAATTAAATGTGACAAATGATTACTATTTTGGGATTCGACCATGAAAAATGAGATAACCAGGTTTGTTTCATGATGCTTCACCTATCAACTTGTGAAGGTTTCGAATCAACAACCTAGTAATTTATTGTATCCAGTTCATATTCCATAATTAATGTCGGATTATGTTACCATGGGTAATATGGTGATTCTCTTGATAATGATTCTATAGAATGAAGCTTTTTGGGCGGTTATGGACTAACTAATGAATGTAACCCATTTCAAACATATAAGGGACACATTCTCGTTAAATTTGTTGGGTGACCTCTATGTTTCTGAGATAGTTCATCTACATAGAGTTCTACATACCATTTTTAAAAAAATTTCTCTCTTTTAGGAGTGACCATGCACCCCATAAATGGGTAATGGTTTAAGGGACATTGTTAGAAAAACCCTGTGCCCCGACTAATGAAATAGTGAATTTTTTTAATTAAACTAAATATTGTTTTTAAAATTAATCAAACCACATTTTAACAAAAAATTGACACCAACTCGTCTCCAATAAATTAATGTAATTTTTCAAAGCTTATAGATGATTTTATATGTATGATGTTCACCATTAATTATTATTAAAAGTCATATTTTTTAGATCTACACCCTCTATTTATGCAGTTTCACCCCATTTAGATATCTATCTCTCTGTCTCTACATCCCAAAAAAGAGGGATACTTATCCACTTATGGTTCCTCGTCTAGATCTAGGTTTGTTATATCATAATTCATTTTATCATGGATATTGGTTTTGGATATAGATCATGTCACTCATCACGGGTTTGACCTAACCATGTAAAATTGCCTATTTCCACTAGGCTATCAATCATCAATGAATTAAAGAAGTTAGTCTATATTCCAATAATGTATTTGTGTATTAATATGAGTATATAATTTTTATAATTTCAATTACCAAGATTAGGACATTTATTTGAAAATTATGTTGATTTTTTTAATTTTCATGTTATAACTACATAGGTTAATTGTGTTATAGGAATGGTGGAATTGAATTAATTAATTACTGAATAAATTAATGGTATTTCTGTGCTAAAAAAATATAATATTAAAATGGATTAATTAATTTTTTAATTAATAAATTTAATAAAAAATTATTGAATTGGAATAATTAATTGTTGAATAAATTATTTAGAAATTGAAATTGATTAATTTGAATAATTATTCGTTGAATTTATCACTATGTTACTGAAATTATTAATTTTTGTCATATAATTATTGAAATAATTAATAATAATAATTGTGATTATAAAATTGACTAAATTTTATTAATTAATTATTGAATTAATTAATAAAATTTTAATTAATGAATATGATAATTTGGATAATGTGGGTTAACTTTGAATGGTGTGATTTATGTGATTTATGTTTTTGGAATATAAATGGGATATGGGACACGAACTAATTATCCAAATACCCACAGTGGTCTTAGCCATGGAAGTCTAGGCCAAAATTAATGTGTTCAAATATTTGAATAGCTAAGAAATTGATAATACAAATACGCATGAGGTGTGGGAAAAGGAACGATTCCAAAAATACCCATGGGGTTCTAGAAATGATGTTCTACACCCATGATATTGACATTGGATTGTAAGTCCAATTGTGCCTATATTGAATTGTAATGAAATGGACAATGAGATCACATCTTTTATAATGATTTGTGAATTGAATATTTTATATGGTTCAGATTAAGACACGAGATGAAATATGTATAGGTTGGCTCCGGTTTCCTCTGAAAACCGATGGAGTTATGTGGTTTAAAATATATTAAATGAATTAATGTAAAATGTTTTATTTATTTATTTCATTAATATTTAAACAAATAAATATATAATTATTGACTTGATATTATTTTAAACATAATTATTTGTTTCCAATTGAGTTTTCTTCACACTCTTCCCATGCTGACTCATCAGTACCCAAATTGATTTAATGATTGTGGTATAAGTTTAAAGGAAAACAATATATAAGATAGTTGAGTCCAGATTTATATTAGATAAGGGAACTAGACATGGTTTATAACATTAATGGTATTTGTTTGTGTCTTTATTTATTTATTTTTTTTTTCATTTTGATAGTTGGAAAATATAATGGAATATAAGACCCATTATTGCCTTTTAGATATTTTATTTTCTATATAAGTCATCATGTTATACTGGTGTATTTTAGTTATTACTTATATAATCTGGCTAAATTTTATTTATTTCTATTGATGTTATTATTTGATAAAGATGTAAAAATATTCCATTGATAGATATTAGATCCTTGATAATAGTCGAAAACTTCTTCTATATGGGGAGGTTCAGATGAGGTCATGTAACCGACCGTCTCCGTGAACTAGTGTATAGCTCCTAGAGTGGGATGTTAGAACATAGATTCAATGTTTTTCTCTATATCACTATGGTTTAATATATCCAAAATGGAATAGTTAGTCTCCTGATAATAGTTGATTATTGTCCTTACTAATCTGGGTGAGAGTGACCTCATATTGTGTGGGTCATATCATTATCATCTGTAAAAATACAACAATTAAACCTCAACTAAATGAATTGTATCCCAGACAAGAAAAATGTTATTATTCTTTTATTTCATTATTATAATGATATTCTAATATGAAAATTTCTTCTCATCCCCAATCTCAACTAAAACAAGATATATGAATATAGTTACTATGTGGAATTTATCGTATTCCACCAATTCATAACTTTTCAATATTTCTTTAGGTTTAAAAATTTTAAAACTACTGTATGATTTTTTAATAAATTCTTATAAAACACTATATTTTATCCAATACTGAAATAAATATCATTCCACTAATGGATTCATGTTCATGCTATATTTTCAACAATATATATTGTTCTGATATTTTCATTAAAAATACTCAAACCCCTCAAACCTCTACACTAAATTTCTGACATAAAAAATCTAAATGACTACTAATTTATATACTAATATATTAACATTGATTTCATATTTATTTTTATTTCATTATTTTAAATCATCTAGAAATTATTTTTTATAAAGTATGATTCTTTTGTGACATGAAATATTGTAAAACTTGTAATATAACATCTATTAATTACAAAAAACTGAATATTAAAAAATATCTTTATTTTCATTCTTGGGATTAATTCAATAAATCTTCTCATTAATCCAAATATCCAATATTTAATTATCCATAGAAATATAAATTTATGTCTTTAATATTAATCATTAATTAAATATTCATTTAAATCCACATTAAATATCCATATATATTTTAAATTAAATTTTTCATATAAAAATATATTTTTAATCGTAGAATTACATCATATAAAATTTAGATTATTTCTTAAATATTAATATAATAAAAATTCATTATGAAGATATAGTATAATTTTTCATCATTATATTTAAATGATTATAATTAATATAACAGCATAAGTTTATCATTCATGTTACTCGAACATGAGAAATGAATGCTAATTAAAAATCCTCAATGATGTTTATTTTAAATAGATTTTACATCCCCATCCATTATGTTATACATATGATTACTATCATTTATTGTTATATAGACTGTAAAAAAATTCCATTTTTTCTTTCATAGATATATCTTACTGTTACATAAAAAAATATAATTTATATAAACTCATATCTGTATCTTTTTATAGAATTTTAATTAAAAATAAGCTTAAAAATTTTGAATTTTCTAAAAAGAAGATTTAATTTAATATCATTTATCTTTAAAAATTACTATTTAATGTTAAAAAACATTCTGAAATCATTTATTTATCTTATGAATTATCCAAATTTTTTCATATTTTCATCTAGCCTCCCCCTATGATTTTGATTTTATGAACACTTTATCCCCAATAGTATAAATCAATTGGAAATATAATATAATTTTTATATTAATTAATCTACGTTATAATTATCTAGTCCCTTCCGAGAATCTTTAATACATATAAAAAACAACATTCTAAGATACATTTAGTTGTTTCTCACTTATCATCACCTCATAAAAAATTCAACTTTTTTTATATGCCTAAATTTTAAATACTAAACATACAAATATATAAATATAACACTTCCATAGCAAATAATTATATAAAATTATCAGGATCAATAACTAAAAAAACCATTTCATTAGTCATCAACATTCATCGTGAAAAAATTTATCTAATGACAATTTCCTCATTTAGACCCTAAGAGAATAAAATACATCAATCATATAAAAATTATAATTATTACTCCATAGTCTTCACTATCATTTTACTACACATATTATTCAATAATATATCACTTAAAAAAATTTAATAATAGAATATTTTTATTCCTAAATTTAATTTTTTGTTAATTTTTCATTTTTTTAATATATATTGTAACTACTTGAGACTTTCATTCCATGATCTATGAAAAAAAATACTATTTTTATATTATAGAGATATATTTTGACCAATTATTACCATCTAATGAAAACAACATGAAAATATATAAGGGATATCTTATATATTCAAAGACCTATTAGGATTAGAGTTTTTTATAATTAATAAAAATATATTAAAAACTTGGGTTTATAAATAAATGGTACATAAAGATAAAAAACATCTTCCACAATGACTAGATTTTCATATTAAATTATAGGTACATAAAATCACCAATAAACTTCATCACATATGAATCATTAATAAAAAATAATTATTTATCACCATTATTTAAAACCTATAAAAAAAGAATCATAAGAACGTGTGACATTAGTTGCTCAGAATGTTTTGACCATTGTGATACCAATTAATAAAAATATTAAAACATAAAATAATTTTATGTGTATAACATCAGGAAAAAAATTAAAAGTTCATAACCAAATAAACAATGATCGTAAATGTGACTTCTAGTATAAAATATTATCATTTCAAATGACATTAATCACAAGAATGAATAATCATCATAACTCAATCACGAAGCATACATTCATGTCACAGATGTGTGAGTGTTATAATTGTATGTAAATAAACTTTTCATAGATCTTGGTTAACTATTTACAACATCTGATCATACATCAAAACCGGTTTATTTTGGTTGTTCTAGTACACTCTTCTATTTCCCTTAATAAATAAAACTCTTTGACTTGTTTTGGATTATTATCTCATTACATATAATACATCACCAAATGCAGTAGATGGAGATATATGCCCCACAAATCCAATAATGAATATCATATATAACTATAAAAAAATATCATACATCATTCCACATATTATAATATATGAATGAAATGTGTTAGATAATCATTTTATAATATCATACTTCAAGGAAATGAAATGGGTTTCCTAAAAATTTCATCTTTTCATTATATATATAATTAACTAATAAATAGAGTAAGGATGGTATCCCAATTGCATGTTTCTAATAAATATTCTATATCATAATTTTTTTAATCATAGATGGAAATTTATTTTAATTAATCATATAGAACATTTCGTGAGGAAAATAAGTTTTCAATTGTAATATGAAATCTCATTTTTATAATGTTGATCATATTTAAATAAAAACATTTTGACAGATAATAAACTTCTAAAAATGTAATTAAATAACAAAATTATTGATGTGTCATGATGACTGAAAATTCTACTTTTGAAATAAAAATTTAAATAATATTCTTTCTGTATTTTTTAGTAAAATGTCAGAAATTACCCCATTATAAAAATGGGTAAAAGACTCCATTAAAACATGGGTATAAATGAATTTTAATATATTTTTTAAAATATTTAAATCATTTAATAATTTTTTTTAGAAAACATATACATGTAGGTTCAGTATTTATCAACATTGACTAAAAAATAAACAATCATGAATAATGTTGTGATTGTGAAATAAGCCCTCACAACATTGGAAAATTTTTAATAAAAAATAATATGAACTAATAAATGAAATTAATAAAGTAAATATCATTATAAAAAGTATATTAATGATTCAATATTGCAAACATTATTTTAATACACTAAATAAACAAAAATTTGTTCTTAAAATAAAATATTTCACAACAGAAATAATATGGGTAAGGAACCGATAAATTATGTCTAACTCCTCACAAACTTTATTTATCATCATTAATAACATAATTATGATAATTATTTACTATATTAAGAGGATATGTCATGATTATTACTTATTTTATCTCAATATTCCGATTTTATATCAATTTTATAATCATTTTTTTACCATGGTTGTTTAATTGATATGTTGTACCTAAGTTCAGAACCAATTTAGTTGGTTTAATTTCGTAGAAGAGGTAAATATTCCATTATTTTATAATAATAATATTGATATAATTTACATTTTGACACATAAAATATTCTTTTTCAATCAAACCATTAAATATGGCCTTGAAAAATTAACAATGCTATAATCAGGGGTATTATAGGAGGTATTTTTGAATGTGTGTCACTTTAATTTTCCAATGATCACTATGAAAATATGGAAAGAATTACTATATAATTAAATAAAGATAATAATATGATATTACCATTATAAATTTATTACTTATAATTTTAAATATCATAAATTGGACGTGGTGATAAATAATGAATCACATCACTTAATGGAGGTGATAGTCTCCACAAAGGGATGAACATTACTATCATTGTTTAGTTCATTGAATGGTAAGAAGAAAATGATAAATTACATTTTTATAATTTTAAATATAGTAAAAATAAAACATTTTAAAATTAGCTACTTCATTATTACCATCATTAAATGATGGTATTATAAAATGAATTAAACAGGTCAACAAGGTTGTAGTATGTCATACACATGAATGATGAATTCCTCTACAATTTTATGGATGTTAGATATGTATATATATTAAGAAATTAAAATAATAACTCGTAAATACAATTAATATAATATTTTTATTATTTTAGTAAGGTTGATGACTATTTTATGGTTGTTAAAGAAGAAATAATATTGAATTCCCAATTATATATTATACATCTTATTTGGCTAGCCTCATTCTCTTATAATATTATAACCAATATGAATGGTTTTATTCCAAATAAAAGATCACTATAATTAGAGTATGGATTATAAGAATATATTGTTCTTGTTTCTTAAATGAAATGGGGATTTATGTGAAATGTAATGACCGGAGGAGGTTTTTTATTGTAATTGATGTGAGGGGAACTCAAAGAATTACTGAAAATAATAAACCATTATAAATAAATATTCAATTTTAAATTGATTTAATCTCATTTATTTCAAATATATAATGATTATAGATCTCAATAATCTCATTTAATAATTTTTCACACGTTTAGGTAAAACTTTTACCCATATCATATAATTTTAACCCCTTGTTAAACCCTTTTAAGTCTACAATGACAACAGTGATTTCTAACATAGGATGGTCAATATATTCCTTATAAATTTAAAATAATGAAACATAATGGGAAATATATATTTTATTATAAGTAATATACAAATAGTTTATATAAATATATGTTTTAAATGGGTTGTATATCAATTAGTAAATCAATATTTTTTTTAAATATCAATAATGTCAATTTTATGAACTATTCATTTCATCGACATTAGTAACATCATGATAACTCATTGAATTTGGTCAATTTTTTTTATAAATCCCTAAAATGATAAGGTATTATATAAAATTCTTGTATTTCATCAATTCTCTCATATTATAAAACTTTTATATTTATACTATCATTTATTTTATAATTCCATTAATTAAATAATTATTGTGTCATTGTCGTGATAGAATTTATGTTAATTATTTCTACACACGAAATTGAAAATATATTATCACGATTAATATTGATATATTAGTTTTATAAATAATATTAATTAATTAAAATATTATATATATAATTACATAATAAAAAAAATGAGTTCTAAAGAAGACAAGGTTATAATTTACTATCCTTGATATAAAATACTATAAATATCTTAATCTCATCCAAATGGATGAACAATTCAATATAACCAAAAATAGGATTTATATGAATGTCAATGAGTGACCAAAAATAATAAAGAAATGATTTGGAATATTTTCATAATACTTATCATTTTATTTTCAAAATTACATTCTTGATTTATCCATTATCATTGTAATAAAAAAATTTCATGACACAATTCATTTTGAACAAAAATAAAATAGAAAAATCAAATATATTTGTTTCTCTGAATTACAAATAGGTAATCCGATTTTGAAAATTTATCAAATATATGTGTATTATATTAAATTGAAATTGAAATGTTAAAACGTGTTGAAACACTTTTTTTCTCAATAATATCATTTTTATTATAGAAAATAAATTCTAGAAAAATTAAAGAATGAAATCCATCTAAGAAGATTTTATTAAATTATTGTAAATTGAATGTAATTAATAAAATTTAAATAATACAATATATAATTATATTTTAAAATAAATTGAAATAAATTATAATTTTGCATATAAATATTTATTTGTCACTATTTATTTAAAAATGACCCTTTTTATAAAATTGGCACTATTTCACCATTAGATAATTTTTATATTATAATTCCAAAATTTATACTTATTTATAAAATAAAAATTATAAAATTTTATGAAATTAATTATATTATTTTCACATAAAATTAAATAAAAATATTTTTTTATGAAAATTTTATTTTTTGTACAATTAAATGACTGAAATTAAAATTTCACATTTATATTTTAAATATTTATGAATGCATGTATATTGTAGTGCATAATTAATAATTTTTAACAAAAAATGATCTTATTCATACCCACTAATTTAAAATCAAGGTTTTAGTGGTCACATTTAAATAATAATATTTCATCGATTGTTTAAGATCGATGTTTCATGTCTTATAAACAATAGATTTTTTTTCAAATAACAAGATTCTAAATTTTATCACATTTAATAAATTATGTTCTTAAAATTAGAACGTGGCCTCGATAATTACAGTAATAATTTTCTAAAATTGATTGTTGAAATCACATAATTTAAAAAGGTTCAATAAAAAATCAATTAAAAAGAGATAAAGTGATGTACGAAGGTCATATTGAATAACAAATTACTAGGTTAAAATGCCTGAAATAAAATTTGTTGTGAAAAAAATAACTATTAATAAAAAAATTGTCGTTTTTAATTAATAGTAATTGAGAACATGATCATTATAAAGTTAACAGTCAAAAAATCCTAAATTTGGGACTGGTAAAAAGACCATTGGTCTCATTGTAAAAAAAGTAAATAGATTTTTTTATAAAAAAAAAGACATTTCTGAAAATTGATGAATTTTATATCATATAAAAATAAATCATAAAGAAATATTACAAATTTTTATGCTTTATTTTATATTTTTATCAATGTCCATCATAAAATTAATATTTTCTCAAAACCATGATCATTGAAGAATAATTTTATATAGTAGAAACATGAATCATGTTTTAAAAGATCGCATAATCCACAAATGGTTAAAAAGCTATTAATCCAATCATTAGACATTAATAAAAACCAATATGGGTGGGAAAATATACGATAATTTCCTAAATGAATATACCATCATTTGAGGAAAAAATAATTTATTTTTATAAAATTCTATAATAATAGATAATTTTTATTATATATCATTCAATAAATAACTATCCTAAAGAATACACAAAATATTCCATGACAAGATTCAAATAGAAAGATCAGATGATTTTGATAACATAGTCTTCCTAAACAAGATTAATGTTCATCTCCAAGTAACATTAAACAAAAAGAATGAATTATTCCATAAATATAAGTACCATAATAACATAATTTCACAGTTTTTTTAATAAATTATTTATATAAATTGAGTCATTATAAATCCACAATAACAAATTATTTTCTTCATAATGATAATAATTATTTTTCCCTCAAATAGTAACCAAAATTATTCAACTTATTTAGATCTGATATGGTTCCCAAAATAGTGAACATCTTCATACAATATATTTATCACATAATAAAAAAATATCAATCCAATGGTAATATATTTGATAAAAAATATACCTAAAATACATGTAATTATTATATTTCAAAACATATATATATGAAAACAATTTCAGGCCATCCTTGACATCATGTAGTCATGTTGTAGGGCATACAACCTTGCTCACTTTGGTCTTGGGTTCATTCTTCATGGTCTATTCAAATGAGAAAAGTTGTCACATGAACATGGGATTATATTTTATTTCTAAAACTAATTTAATATAATCCTTATAAAATTCCAAAAAATATTATAACAATTCTCAAAAATATTTTATATACATTCTTGATTAAGGAAATATTTTAACTTCAAAGTTCACTTCATTCATTTCATTTTTCATCCCAAAACATAAGAACCCATAATTACATCAAAATAAATGAAATTATAATAAAAAATATAATAAAAAATAATAAAACATATCTCCACTAAATGTAAACTCATTATTTTTCATATGAAACTTCTTTTTAATCCTAGGTATTTCATAAACCTCTCCCAAAGTATCATTATCCTATTTAAATTACAAAACATAATACATAAAGAGGGTTTATATTAATATGAACTTATAGTAGATTTCAACATTTTATACCCATGATTGTATCCACATATTTTAAAATATATAATCACCAAAAAATTCTAATTTACAATGTTCTGTAAACATGAATCTCATTCCAACTGTAACTTCCCGTAATCCATAATCCATGATCTCGTGATAAAAACCTAATAATTACAGTTATTTATTCAATATTTATATGTGATACATAATTTATCCCATCCAATACAAGAAAAAAGTGAAATATTGGATCCCAAGTATAACCAATGACTTTTAGGTTTATAGTTTAATATAATTTGGTGAAACTTTTGATAAGATTTTATCAAAAATAACTTGTTCAAAAATATTTACATCATCTCCCACTATACCCATATATTCTAATTCCATGTTATGTAATGAAAATCTCCCATTATCTTCCCGTTATTTGAAATTATAATAAATAAAAATAATTTAGCATCATTCAATATGAAGTTGGAATAGGAATCTTAACAAAGGCCGAGTGTAGATATTCAATAATGGCTAACATGGGATATATCAACTATAGATCAAATAAAGCTATAATATATTCATAGTAGTACAAAATTATTAAAATAAAATTTCCATTAAAACTGAATCTGGAGAGGATTATAGGCATGAATTATGACATAAAACAATACTATTTCCAAACATATCAATCATAATAATGAGAAATAATTACAAATCACATATAAATAATATATTCATGTCATAGAAGTGTGTATATCACTATAAAACTTTTATAAATAATATAATATTTCTATTTTCACCACCATCTCCATAAAATCATGGATCGACACCTATTTCCCATATTGTATCACACAAATCTACTTGATGCAGATAATATATCAAGACCATCATCACATTTTGCATTATTATTTCATGATAAATAATACAATACTAATGAATTGGGGGTAGATATAGGTCCCACCCATAATAATATTATATTAATATAAATATATTTTCTATAATATCCTAAATGAGTCATCAAATTATAATGAATAAAAAATGTGTTTTCTAATCATTTCACCATAGCATAATCCCTGAAAATGAAATGGTTTTCATCAACCATTATTAATTTAATTTCAAGAGAAAATTATATATAAAATAAATAAAGTGGTATCAATGGATAATACACCAAATAAATGTCATATATCATCAAAATGTGTCATCATTTATGAAAAAATGATTTTGAAAGATCACTTGGAATAATTCCCAAGAAAAACGAAATTTTAATTTTAAAATTAGTTCTTTTTTTAAAAAAAATTTATAAATATTAATGTTTTTAAATTTATATGAACGTAATCTTATATAATAATATTTTAATATTAAAATAATTTAATAATAATAATGTAATAAATCCACACATTTTTTAGAAATAAAAAGAAATCATTCGTTTTTTGTAAAAAAGACACAAAGAACCTTTTTTGTAAAATGTTAAAATTATTCTATTCAATCCATTTTGTAAATATAAATAAATAGTAAAAATTATTTGAAAAATAATATTAAATATATTAAAACAAATTTTTAAATTTTTTTATAAATGATAACGATGTAATAAAAATATTACACAGTGCATACATAATAATAACCATTTCTGAATAGTGATGAGATTAAGAAATAAACATATAAAACTGAGGTAACTTTTGAATCACATTCCCTATGAAAGAATAACATAAAATAAAAAATTTCATATCATGAAAATAAAGATATTAATAATTTAAATTTTCAATTATTCTATAGATACACATCATAAATATAAAATATTTATAACATGAAATATGTCTCAACAAAACAAAATTGTGATGGGGAATAATTTCCTTATGTATGACTCCTCATGTACATTCTTTATCACAATGAATAATAAAAATATGTTAATTTTATACATATTTAAGAAGTATCCCTATTTATATTTTTTTGTTTTTCTCAATTATTTCCATTCTATTTCTATTACATAATCGTTTATGTCCATGTCATATGTTTTTGTGACATTATATACATAAATTCAAAATTACATTAGTTGGATGAATATGGTCAATGTTTTCATTATTTCATAATAGACATAATAATAATCATAAAATAATTTTTATTTTTATTCATTAAATATATTTTTTATCCAATAATATAATATTGCGAGTAAATATTAATAAGGTTACACTGATTGAGATGGTAGGTCATATGTACAAATTAGTATCATTTCAATTTTTCCACAATCATTATGGAAAGAAGGTAATTATTTTTTATATATTTATTTATGATCCTGTACTATATATAAAATTTATTCATTTAATATAATTATATACATCATCCATGTGATGTGGTGATGTAAAATAAACCACATCACTTCATAGAAGTGGTAGTCCACATGCAGTCACCTATGCTATAATAATATTTCATTACATTGTAATGTATGAAGATCAATTATATGTTAACATTTTTTAATAATAAATATTTAAATTATATAATATATAAATATTAATAGAATATTTATAACTAGTCCTTACAGAATATTTTTGAAAAATTATTAAATCAGTTTTCAAGGTGTCTCCCTTCATCCACATGAATGATGATTTCATTTCAAATTTGATTTTGTTGTAAAGTGTTTAATGTTCTTAAATGAACGTACTAAATTATAAATTTATTTTTTTATTATTGTGTTATTAATTTTTTAATTATTTTTTAATATTTTAATAGGTTTCATGAATAAATAAAACAACAACTCGTGATTCAAAACAACCCCTTTTATTTTGACAACCATATTTTCTTATTACCTTAACACCACTATAGTTAGTGTAATTCGTAAAATGTTTTCTATAGATTGGTTTAATATATTATATGAAGGTATATTCTCCAATATTTTTTAATCATAAGGTGTTTTTATGTGTTAGTTAATGAGAATAAATGGTGTCCTTTTATAAAAGAGGGTAGGGGCAATGATGAAATTTCCCAAATTATTAAAATAATTTAAATTAATAGTATATTCCAAATGGATCAAAGAAAATTATTTAAAATATGAAATTATTATTTGTATAAATAAAATCATATGTTTCAGTGTTGTCTTCTACGGTCCCATTTTGTCTCATAAAATTTTTCTTATCCCACGAAAACTGTTTTAAACATTCCATAAAAATAGAACATTTTAGTCTCTATGGGTCGATATAGTAAATATATACAGAGAAAATCCCCATAAATAGATCATATATATTATATTAAACAATATAATAATTAAATTTATGAAACTAATATTTTTAGTAATTATATATCATTAAAGAAACAATTATTTATTTTATAATATTAATAACATTATTATTTTTGAAAAATTCATTAGATTAAGTTTATTAATTTCATGAAAACCATTATAAATATAGAAAATTATTATAATAAATCTCTAATATGTTCTGGTAACCTTAAAAATTTATGTAGTACATTATATTTTTTTAAATTATAGTTATTTTTATATTTTAAATGTAATTTATCTAATTTTAAAAATATTTAAATAAATATCATATGACCATTATGAAAGAATTTAGTTTATATATTTTTTTACAATGAAATTAATTTAAAATACCCATATATATATACTTAATTAATATTTCTTAACAATATATACATTAGAACATATCTTCCATATTACCCCATATTAAAAATACTACAGCTGTTAAAACCATTAGTGTTTCATGTTTGACTTTAATTTAAATAAATTATTATAATGTTCATTATCTCATCCGAACTATTATAAAATACAATATAACTGAATCTTATATGACTATTAATGAAATATATTAATCCCATAAAATTATATCATTTTTGGGTCATTTTATTATCCTTATAGTTTTATAATTTACATTAATTACCTGATTTACATTTTACAATGTTATAAAAAATTAGTAATGTTTCTATTCATATTGTACACAAATAAAAAAAGAAATGATTTCTAAATTTAAATATCCTAATCAAAAAATTTGAAACCATTTTGAAAAAATAAAAAATACATGTTATTTAATTTATTTCTAATTTAAACAAGAGAAAAATGATGATAAAATGTTTTTTCAATAAATTCCCTTTTATATAAATATAATGATTTTCGGCTAAATTCAAGAATAAAATAAATTTTAATAACGATAATTTAGTTAATTTAATAAAAATGAAATAATAATAATTTAAAACTAATCTAATATATAATATTAATTATTAAATACATGAAAATAAAAAATAATTTTTAATAAAATTCATTATTTTTAACTAATCATTGAAAAATAACTTTGGTTAGAAAACTATCTAAACTTCCAATTATGTTAATTTTCTTGTTTTTTTGTTAGAATATAATGTTATATATATAAAATAAATTATATAAATGTTCCAAAAATAAATTTTATTTTTATCATAAAAAATTAATTATAATAATTTTTGAAGAATGTATTATTTTTGACAATATCTTCTTTTAGCTAAAGCACTGTGTAGAGCTTAAATTCTCTCCACAAATCAAAAACCTCTTTCTATCTACCGTGGCAGAGCTTTTACACATTATCTGGAATGATAGAAATTCCACTATTCACAATAATCACTCTCCCAATCTCATTGCAGGTCGCACAAGCATCCTGATTTCTATTAAGCATGCTTCATCGACCCAGAAATCCAATTGCGACAACACGATCAGTGTCTTTGTGATCCTGAGGCATCTGAAGATTAAAGGAATTTCTCCTCAACCAAAGCGTTTTTTGATGACTTCTAAGAAGTCCCTCTTCCAGGATGGATCAAGATCAATGTGGATGGGGCTTGCAAAGAAAATCCTGGCCCTGCAGGTTGTGGGGCTATCTTTAGAGACTCCTCAGGTCACTGCCATGGTTATTTCAATGGCAGTTATGGGATGACTTCCTCTCTTTAAGCTTAGATGTTGGCTCTCATCCATGCCATCCAACTTGTCAATTATAAATGCTAGAACAACATCTGGATTGAAATTGAATCCACCACCATTGTTCAATCCATTTGGAATGGGGGTTTCCACCTCATTTGGCCTCTTACTGCGAGTTGGAGGATCTTCCTGAACACACTTTTGGAGATCAGATACATTTCCACCCATGCCTACCGTGAAGCTAATACGGTGGGAGATGCTCTTTCCAACATGGGGATCAACCGGTCCATTACGTGGTTTGATGATTTGTCGGATGACCTCTTTCCTCTCCTTACTAAGGATTGCTATAAAATTCCCACATTCAAACATTTGTAATCTTCTCGCTTGATAATAGGATTTCTCATATTGGTCGTTCACCAAGACATTAATTTTAAAAAAACTGAAAAAATGCTGAGTATTTTATAATATTTTTTCAATAGATTTATATTGAGTTATAAAAATATATCTATTCAATGACTCAGATAATCATATTAATACTCTTCAATTTAATTACTTATATATAATGGTGATATTTAAACAATTATATATTTTTATTCTTTTAAGGATGGTTTTTATTATATATTATGGTATAGAATTTATTTTCATAATCATGGGATATTATTTATATCATCTGTATATATTTTAAAAATATTTAACAACCAAAGCATTGGTTAAGACACATATGTATTTTCAGAAATTGTTTTTCACCAATATGTTTTTAAATTAAAAGATAATATTTATTTAAAAATATTACTATTGATTCACCATTTTTATTTATTATTTCATAAATAATAAATTATTATCATTTATTTCCACATGGAAAAATAGCTTCTAGAATATTTCTAACTTTTTAGATACTTATTTCTCATAATATTGAGGTATATCTGCCTTGGATTTCTTAAAACCATTAAAATATTACTGTCACTATTATTATTATAATAAATATAGGATAAATAGTTTTATTTAATGATGTATGTATCTATGCTGACCACATAATGTTAAATATAACGAAATTAGTGAATTAGGGTATGGTGGGTTAAAATAATTCTTCTTTGAAAGCTTTTGTCATCATTATAACAGACATTATTCTCTCTGTATCTTCTAATAATGTATAATGAAATATAAACTCAAATGTTTAACCATATTTTTTCACTCCATTCAACCAAAAAAGTATAATCAATGTTTAAATGGAATGAAATTTTTGTAATTTATCAATGTCACAAATGACCACCAATGTTTATAAATATCGTAGTAAACTCCATATCGAAATTTTGCGTCAACCATTATCAAATGAGTACTCAAAATAAACATAACATGAAAGAACTTACTACTAATATAGAAATTTTTATATCTATTATCATAGTCACAAATGAACACCAATGTTTATATCTATTATAAATTTTTTCATACTGACATGAATGTGACATAAATATCCATTGGCATCAATGTGATGAAATACTATTTAACATGAGAAATCTACTTCAAATATAATTTCATTTAGAACTAATCTTTATCACAAAATTCCCAATATGGCTTATTACTCCTAAAATTTTCTTTTTGATATATTCTATATAAATACCATTATTTCACGAACTACCTTTATTCATCATAAACTATCTATGTGTTGTGAACTTCCCCTTATAAATGTTTTTAATTGAAAACCATTATATAATTACCCCCCATGAATTTTTACATATATAGATTACCTCAGTATAATAATTCACTACATAATCCCACATGATATTCATACATTATTTAGTCAATATGATTTTCAATTCTTTGTATGATACTACGATGTCATTTACTTATTGAAAACTAAAGAGCTTCATAGACTACGATGCTTCAGGAATTATTGTTTATCGAATGATGTTTTCCAGTATTATGGAATTGAAAACAATGAACAATAATGTTAACTTTCACTATCCATAATGAAGATATTAAAGATCCTATATAGGTAAACTTCATTGTAAATACAGAATCACAATATTTATAATAATAAATCCTTGAAAACTAAAATATATATTTAATTATTTTTTATGAAAATGAAGCGATTTACCTTTATAGTTCACCAACTATTACCCCTACTTATTTGAAAATAATAATACATCAAAAAATACCGTTCATTGTTTCACAAACTATAACCATGAAATTCTTTATTGGTAATATAATTTATGCTTTGTGAGATTTCCCTATGACTCACATACGATTATATTTTATCTTCTAAAAAAATTCACATATAAAAATCAATTTTTTGGCCCATTATTTATATAACTTCTAGATGGTGGATAAATTGTACAATTAACCAATATATATAACCTAAAATGTCACAAAAATAATATATTGTGATATATCTCTTTGATTAAAATTCTCTATTTTTTAATATTATATGAAATTAATGATTACATATATTAGATTCTAGAACACTATGGATAACCGATTTTTTCATAGACACATTACCAAATTTATTTATACAATAGGAAAAAACCAAACCAACAAAAAAAATAATCAAAATATGTTGGGATTTTATAAAAAATTATCCCCTTATTGATTATCATTATTTTATCAATTATTTACCTCCCTATTTTCAAATCATCAACACATTCAAAATAAACCAACATTATCTCTTCATGACTCTATATATCAGTCACATACATACTCTATATGTATAAGATCACCACATGATTGAAGCATGATGTGAAAAAATATTACAATTTAATAATAGTTAGTAAATAAGTTCTTTATTGAGATTATATGATGAAACTTGTTCAATGATACCTGAATATCTCATTGTTGAATCACTTCATTCACATCACTACTTATCAGACAATTATTATCAATTTATATACATTTTTTAATAACACTAGGCAAAGTGAATATACTAGGAACCCAATAGTAACCCATTATTGATATGTAACAAATGGTTTAAAAACTTGAGTACCACAATGTTTCACTAATCCAACATTGTTATCACACTAACATAATTTGGAAGTGAATAGATGCCCACTTTCATTACTTTAATCAATCATTAATGTTCTGTGAGAAATATATCCCCATTTTACGGCCAATATTCCCCCGTATTTATCAATTAAAAATGACACAATTTTTTCCTTGATTAATTTTTGTAACCATACCCGTGAAATTCTGAATATGGTGTCAACAACCATTACATTGGAATTCTTCCAGGGAACCGCATCATGAATAAATGAAAAGTTTAATAGTATTGGTAAACCAGTTACATTCAAGAGTCTTGTATTGAAAATGAATTCACTAATTACGAAATATTTTTTTCATATAGGATACCATTTTCACAATTATAATATCATTTCTTATATTTATTAATATATATATAAGATTCTTATTGAAAGTAAAAATATAATGGTGAGAAACAATTATTAGAAATGGTAACTTATAGTGGATTAAGTAATGAATCAATGAGAATAATCAATATATAAAGGTAACAACTATAAAATCGTTTCATATAATCAATAAACATATAAGTAAAAGTATAAACAATATGGAAATGTAATAACTAAAAAACATTCCATTTAATTAATTTAATGATAATGAAATGCATGAATATATAATTTAAAATAAAAATATTTATTGATAATAATAATAAATAAATTCTTAGTAAAGTAATTTCTTAATTATAGAATGGAAAATATCCTAGGTATATTATACATTTACAGTCAATAGATTTCATAGGTCATTTTGGAATACTTTAGTCTAGACCTTACATAAATTTAATTTTAAAATGTTAGTAGAAACAAGTCCATTCTTGTTGAAAAAAAATCCACTTTTTTTCTAACTATTTTATCTCATAATATAATTAATGCCTCATGAGGAATACATTAAATTGTTATGAACATGTGTATTTCAAGTGTAAATAATTCCACATATATTGAATTATCGATTAAATTCAAAAATAATATACCTTATCAAATATCCTTAATGATTAAATGATACAGATTTAACTATATTTCATATAAAAAAGTTATAATTTTCAATTCAAACATATTCTTTATAAATTGTATAAAATTTAGTCCATGAACATATATGTGATAAATGATATGGATATTTAGGGGAAATTAAATTTTCAATGATAAAATGAAATTTAATTTTTCAAGGGTACAGAAAAAATGATTTAGGGAAAAAAGTTTCAATCTATCATTGGTTAAATCAATGAAAAAACATCTATAGGATGAATAAGGATAAAATCAGTAGAATATATATTTTATTGGGTGAAAATAATTGTTTTTTGATGTTTATGAATTGAAATATTGTAAAATTAAATGAAAAATAATATAGTATTTAATAACTAGAGAAAAATAATATTGATAGTTTTAACAAATAGTGATCCAATAATTTCTTCTAATGGAAATTCGACTATAAAAAATATAGAAGAAAATTAGATTATGATATAATCCCTTGAAAATTTATTAACATTGGTGTGAGAATAAATCAATGATTTTATTATGTGTGTCAAATTAACATCCACATAAAACATAATGAAATACAAAAATATATTTTAAAATGTGATTATATGTAATTCATTATTTTAATGATAATAAGGATGTAATATATCTCAATGAAATGTAATTGGTAAATGAAAATTTTAACATCTTGCTAACACTAAATAAAACTACCAATATAATAAAATGTAAAATTTAAAAAATAAAAATCCATGATGTCAAAATAATTCAAGATATAATATATCAAAATTTAAAATATGTAAACCACAATGTTGAATAATTTTTTTTAATATGACATTTATCTCACACATATAAAAATTTCGATGAAAATACCATACATTGCACTTAATTTTTTGTGAAAATTATATATCTTCTAGTATAATGATTTTAAGAATATAAATCACTTATAAAAGAACCATAATAATATTTATAATATCATTAATTAACATCTTATAATTTATTGTTTCCCATTTATTAAAATTCATTCATTATTTTACCTAATTCAGGGTTTCATTTCCAAATTTGTTGATGATGATTGTACATGTTATTTATTGTTCATATTTATTATATGTATATTTCTACATCTACTGAATAATAAAACTAAATATTCATTGTATTACATATATATTTATTTATGTAAGTCAATAATATTTTTATATAGTAAAATAAATGCACCATTCATAGAGACGACTAACTATACGTACGGATGAATGTAACTTCCATTTTTTTATCCTATTTAAGAGAATAAAATATTAATTTTATATAATATATATTTATAAATTTATAAATTTTTTATATATTTGACATATTTTATTTAATTTCGCCATTTATACATTCCATGTATAGTGTTAATGAGTCACACCACTTTGAGGAGTTGGTAGTATACACATCCAAATATGAAGTCATCGTATTTACATAGAACTTAATTCATGAAAGTATGTGTCATATAAGAATTAAATTTGCATTAATAAATTAAAAATATCATATATACCATATGAAAATAGTCTTTCCATCATAAAACCCAAGAATAAGAGGTGTTATTTGAAAAAAATAACATCGTTTGGTGAGGTGGTTATTCGCCATACATGATCGGTATATATTGTCACCATTTGATGGATGTTTTGTAGAAATAGTTATAAAAAATAATAAAAATGTAATATTATATTGAGTAATATCCTGGAATTATATATGTTCTTAATAAAAATAATTTTCAGGTTTGTACATGGTTTGGGGGGAAGTATGTACAGTTTGGTCAAACCATGAGCCCCTCCTATATCTTAGAAAGGAGTGCAAAATATCCTAGGGAAAACTTCACCATTTTCCATAACCATGTGACAACTTTTCATAGCCCCTTGGTATTTAGATATTCTCTAAATATACCCAAAACAACCCAATAAAAATCCAAAAAAAGGTATGATCAAAATAAATATAAAATTATACATGAAATAAATCATAAGACATCTCTAAAAAGGATAGGATCTTACGAGTAACGTGTGGGGATTTACATTATTTCTCCATTGGATGCATCAGAAGGTCTCGAGAGAAAAACATATTTAGGTGTATTGTGTTTTTATTCCAAATTCTATATGATGTCTTAAATATGATCATAATGGAAATAATTAATTATTGGATAAAACATTGATAATAAAACATACGCCTTATCTTCCGATTTTATAAGATAATAAAGATGTATAGAATTTTTAATTCCATCACTAGGGATTAATTTATTATTACACATGTGATGTATTAATTTTCATTCATATGAATGGTTATATTATACTCTCAGTTTCAATTGATTATGGAATTATGAAGATTATACAATCTTTAAATTATGTTGATTCCATGTTTATACCATGATTTCCTCATTTGTATGTTTTCCCGTATTTATAATCTGAGAACACCCATTATTATGTTTCCATTTCCTTGTATTATGAATAATGATATAAAACATGAAATGGCTAGTTGAATTAAATATGTGTGGTATTTTTAGGTGGTGTTGAGGATATATTAAGGATTATTTTTTTTCTTATATAGTGGAAGAAAATTTTAACTTCTTATGAAGGATTTGGGTTTTATTTGTTTATGGTATCTAATAATTCACAAATCCTAAAAGCATTCAATCTATTGAGATTTTATATATTGAACTATTTTTCATTATTTCAAGTAATTATGGAATAGTTTTTTTTAGAATCTATAATTGGAAATAAATACAATAGATGAGGAGTAGCTTGAATGAAAATGAATACAATTAATTATGGAATAGTCATAGTATGGGAGATCAAAATGTGTTTAGAGGTGTAATTTTTTGGGATGGATGAGTTCCATTTGATAGTAGATGAGGAGTAACATGAATGAAAATTTTTTAGAGGGAATTACAAACACGTTTTCTAATGCCATGTGGAACCAATAATGTAGGAAATTCAATTAAATGGTAATTATATTTGAAATATTAACATATAATAGATTTATTACTGTTTTAATGGTCATTATTTCACATATGTTTAAGGATCAATCCCTATTACAACACAATTTTAACTTACTTTCTATAAATAATTTAAATTACATTCAAAAATAATATTTGAAAAAAAATGTAGAAATTGTTATAAAATATTAATTATTTCTATTTAAAATAAATAATTATTCTTTGCAAATCCCAAATAATGATGTGGTATAAATTAATTGAAATTTATTCTCATAGTTGATATAACCAAATGGTTTTTAATGTTATAATATTCATAAGGTTGGGATTTTTTAATATAAAATTTCAATTTAAATATTATTATAATAAACTAAATCAGACTAATTTTTCTATAAATGATCTAATTTTACAATAAAACCTAATTAAAATGAAATTTATCCATATATATTAATTAGACACAAATGCGGTGTTCAATTAAATTTCAGTATTTTTTACTATTTATAAAAAAATGAATTGTTACAAGAATATACAAATCAATGACCATAATATAGTTTTTATGTTCTTATTTATAAAATAAATTTTATTTTGACATTTGAAATAATGAAAATTTTAAAAAAATTTATTTAAAAATGTTTTTCTAATTAAAGATTATAAAACAACATTTTTAAGAAATTATAATTCATAACATAAAACAATAGTTATTATTATCTTATTATTATTATTATTTTGATGAATATTAAAACTATATTATTGAATATTATATATATAAATATATATCTCATTAATATCATTTGATAATAGTAATTAATTTAATATTTTATAATAAAACAATAAAGTATACATTAATCATTTCATTAATATTCAATTGGTTCATAGATTCATTTTAATAATTTCATTGCCGATTAATTAATTTTATATTTTTAAAAAACATATATTTTCATAATTTAGTTAAAAAATATCATAAACTATAACTTAATAGCTATATTACATCTTATTATATGAAATAATACTATTCTGATTATTTGTTGTTGTTTAGTAAAATGTGATCCTGCATATAAAACAATTTATTAATGAATGTTTTTGTAGCATGTAACACAAGATAACAAAAAATTGTATTCAACTTATGATATATAACAGTTTCAATCTATTTAAAACAGTACTTCTATTCCACATTTTTATGTTATTATATTTATTTATTTTCTCAGTGTTCTATTTCAGACATTCTACTGAATAAAAGTTACTCGTTTTGAATTTTTATGGAGATACATTACCCTCAACGTAATTTAATTGAATCACGAAAATTAAAACATGATCATGGTATCAACACCATAATGGGTTGATGAATTTGGAGACTGTTGGTTCCAAAAATAAATAATGTATTTGGAAAAGGATCATCATGGATCATGTTTCATAATATTTAGTATTATTTTACATCTAAAGAATGGATAGAATTATTATTACGTGATATGTTTTATTTTTGAATGAACAATTAAATTAATTGTTTCTGATTTGATCAATTTCTAGTTAATACATTACTTTTAATCATTTATATGAAAAAGCTATCATTAATGCCAAAATAACTAAAATATTAATTTTATATATCTTATAGAAGACAAAATTGTGACACATATAAATATTTGACTCTAATTATTTTCCAAACACAATATGGTTAAAACAGTATGCTCTAATCATTAAAGATAGTGCTGTTTGAAGATCATTAATATTTATTCCCCATATTTCTTAAAAAAGTACAATGAAGTATTAACAGGTACATTTTTTAGTTCAGTGTTATGAATTAAACCCTTATCATCCATCGGCTAACGGTTCAAGTCCCGTAGCTTTGTCGAGTTTGATTGTTTGTTTTCTAACATACTAGTTGTCCTTATCTAAAACCAAATTGATATAATATCAAAATAAATATGATTGACATAATTGAAATTTAGTCACTAAATATCCTTTTATCTATGGTTTTAAATACTTCCATCATACATAAACACATCAGTAATTTTATTTCTACAAAGTCATTCCATTGTCTAATTATTATACTAGGCCATTAATTTTCATTATCCACTCGAATCCTTTAAACTAAATTGTATGGAAAACTAGAATTATCTTAATAGTGTCTCCTGGTGTCAAACCTGGTCCACAATAATAACAGTTTTAATTGACTAGATTACGCTCGATTCAAGATCAACACACATTTTTAGAGTTGTTACCCCTATGTACATATGTTTTAGAACTATTTCAATATTTATTATCCAAAAAGGGATACATTAATATGAGAACCCACATAGCATTAACCATACAAGAAATTTATGGTTTTCTTCTGTAAATATCATTAGATTCTACCTTAGGGTTATAATATTTAATCTATGTATTCCTAAATATAGTTACCATGTTTTCTATTAAACATCTTCTAATAAAAAATGTAGAAACTTGACCCTAGATTGTGTAGAGATAGGGTTAACTACCATTACGTTTTCATGATTCCAACGAATCAAATCACAAAAGAACAATGAGTTTAGAAGTCCAGATAAACAAGATAAATAGATTATTTTTGTATAAAAAATAATAAATTATTTAAAAATTATTTAATTGTTCTAGTAAATATTCATTATTAACAAACATATCCGTATAAATCTTTCTAAGTATACTTCATGGATTTCTAGGGAATGTGTATAAAACAATAGTCAACTACAATTCTATGTTAGGGTTAATTAATGTTAATGAAATAGTTAATAAATTATAAAAACAAATATTTAAAGATAATAATTGAACACTCATGCAACATAATAATTAATCTAAGGAAGAAGTTCATAAAAAACATGAAAATATAATAATTGAAACACATTCCATTTAATCAATAAACTTATAATAAATGTATCCATAGATAATTTGTATGAAAAAAAATTTATGTATAACAATAATAACTGAATTTCAATTTAGGTAAACCCACAATTATTTTACTTCATGTTACCTAGGTATATTATACATTTACGTTAAAAAAGTTCATAAGATATTTTAGCATTTTAAGGTTTAGACCTTTTGCAAGACAGTTTAAATATCTGGTAAGAAACATGCCTATTCTACATGAAAAAAAATCAAAGGGACTGTCTCCAAATAATCTCATCTCATGATTCTATCGATTCATCGATGGGCTTACATTAAATAGCCCACAACCAAATTATTTTATGTCTAAAGAATTCATCGGAATATAAAATAATGTATTTTATTAAAAAACAATATACCTTATCAAATATTTATATAGATTAAAGGATATTTATTTATCACTATTTTACCCATAAATTAAATAATTATTAATATAAATATTGTATGTTAAAATGTATTATACTTCAGCTAATGAACATTTAAATGATTAATTATATGGCTATATAGGGAAAATTCAATGTTCAATGATCCAATAAATTTTAATATTTCGTTGGTACTTCAAACAATAATCAAAAAAATTAATATCAATATTTTCCTTAGTCAAATAAATCAAAAAACATAAATAGAAATAATAATTATTGTAAAAATATAGCACATCTTACATGGAGTTAAAATGAATTGGTTATTATTGAAAATATGAAATATAATTAAAATATATTTTAAAAACATTTTCGTTGAAAATATCATTTTAATTTTAAAAAAATTTTGAAATTAATTTAATATAAAAAAATTTAAAATATAAATAAAAATAATTAGTCTTGAAAATGATTAATCCATGAAACAGTGAGGTGTCATTCTTTAAATGCAATACAGTTTCATTAGAAAATTCCTTTTACATGTTTAATGGGATAGAAAATATCCTTTTTTAGAAGGGGAAAAAATATTTCATTGAAAACATTTGTAAAATAAAAATATGAAAAAAATTCATTAATAAATAATTTAGTAAGGGTTATAACATATTTGATAACCTTTTTATATAATATGGGGTTTAGATGAAAACCTATTCTTTGAATAAAGAGATAAATGATGTCGGATTTTAATAAAAATATTTTTTAAAAATAATACAGTTTAAAATAATAAAAAATTGTACTATTGCCCCCAAAATGCTGTAAATATAAATAGGATAATAAAATTATAGTGTTTATTATAAAATGATACACTGATTTTTTTAAAATTTAAATTCATTTGTAACCAATCCCAACCAAAATTAGATTTTCATGTAAACCATTAAAATTATAATAACCAAGATGTTATAATCAATAAATTAATAGATTATGTGAGTCAAATGTAATTTCACTTAAAAAAGTTGAAATAAAACAGTATATATTAAAAAATGATTATGCATACTTATAGAACATTAATTACAGTGATGAAGTAATATAACCAATTGAAAGGGAGTCATGTTTTATATTCTTTACGACTTGGTAACAATTAGTAAAAATCGCTCTAGAAGAAATATTTATACTTTAAAATAAAAAATACTATAAAGGTAAAATAATTCCTTATACAATATATGAAAATTGGTAGTTAATACACGACACAAGTGAAGTAAGAGGTGAATTATAAATTTACCACATAAATGTTGAATATTAAATAAAATATGTTACAATGTGTTTTCTTTGTGGTTGAAAATCCATTATCCTCATCTATAACAATTTTATACACGGAATTTTATTATTAAAAAACTATATTAATATTTATATTATCATGTATTATCTTTGTATAATATCTTATTAATCATTTGTTGATAATATTTTATATTTTTAATATTTCATGGGTAAATTCCATAGTTTTTCAGTTTTTTAACATGATATTTTTATTACTATTACATAGATAATGATTTTATTACCTCAATCATGTAAATAACTATTTAAATATATTATATATTCAATATATGTGTGTTAATATTAATCAAAAAAATAGAGATCATAAATTAAATGAACAGTTTATAGAGAGAGTATTCCATACATACGCATGAACGCTACATCCATTTATTTTTTTATACAATGATAATAAAAATTTATAAAATATATATGAATTAAATTATTATTTTTATTTAATAGATGTCATATATTTTTATTAATGTCATCCATATTATGTACCGTGTATCGTTTTAATGAGTCATATCTCTTTGAAAAGGTGGCACTCCACACTTCCACTAATCATGTTATAGTATTTACATATAATGGAAAGAACGGAGGAATGTATTATATAGAAATTTTAGAACTATGAATAAAAAATAAATATTGATATATTGTATAAAAATATTTTAAATCGTAATTTTCAAATATTATATATTTTAAATAAAAAAATAAACGATAACATTTCACAAGACAGTAATTCCTTCAAAACGAACGATGTTTCATTACCCATTTGATGGAAGTGTGTATATGTGTAATAATAACCCTTAAAATAATTTATTATATGTATTTTAAATATAATTGTGTTATAATATAATATTTTCCTTAAAAAAATCATCTATTTATATTTAAATGATGAAAAAGTGATAATTGAAAAACATTACATCTTATACAAATAACTTCTTTTGGTTTAAACCAATAGACATCCTAACATTAATTTATTTCAAATGGGATACTTCCTGGATGAAGGTGGGTATTTTAGGTTAATATTTTTTCAGGTATTGGGTCATATAATGTTTTTGAGAGGCGTGAATAAGTTTGAGTTGTGCGTTCTTTTTTATAGTGGATTATAAGTTTCATTCTTGTAAATTTTTTGAAGAAGGATTTCCAACCAAAATAATCCCTCGTTATGTTGAATCAATAATAAAACAAAATATATAAAATAAAGGATAAGGTAGAAATATTATCATTCATATTATTTTGGAAACATTTCTAGGTAATTTCATCAATTAGGATTAAGGATTATCCCTTTTAAGCTAAATTTTACCTTAATTGACGTGGCTCATTTTCATTATTTTCTTAATATGTATGATAGAATACTATGTTTAAATTTTTAAAATTTATAAATTCTTTTAATTCCAAATATAGAATATATTTTTCTAATTTCCATTCACATAACCAGTAAAAATTAATTTCAATTTAATCATGCAAATGATATGACAAATTAATGTAAAAATGTTCAAAATATTGAGAATTTTTAATATCAAATTTCAACATAAAATTGATTCAAATGTCCTAAATTAAATTATTTAATGTATTATTTTTCATATTTTAAATTTAGAAATATTTAAAATATAATTTTCATTTATAAATAAATTTGAAAAAAATAAAGATTTCAGTTAAAATTCATTAGTTGTAACTGCTCATTGAAAAGTGAACCTTCTTAGAAAAATACAAATAATTCACCCTGAGATAAATTTTATTTTTATATTTTAAAAAATAATTTTAATTTTATGGAAAATAATTTAATTAATTAATAAAAATTATATTTGAAATATTTTCTCTATTAAAAGGTGGTAAATGTTTTTAATAGAAAATACAAATTCTTAGCATAAAAAGATATTTATTTTTATCGTGTGCTTGTCAACAAAAATTAGATGAATATAAAAATATATGATTAATTATATGGAATATAGATTTCATTAATATAATTCACTAATATTAATTAATTTAATTTACTATGATAAAACACAATCATTAGCATTTGTACATTTTCAAAATATTCAATTGGATATTATATTAATTTTAATAAATTTATTACCAATGAATTAATTTTATATTAGTTTAATACAAATATATCATATGTTAGTTAATAATATTCATAAATAATACTTTAATGGATGTGTTATATATTAATTTTTTAATCTTAATGTTTTAATAATAAATACTTTAACTGTAAAACTCATTCATTCATCATATACAAGTTTTCTAAGAATTTTGATGATGCATGTAAAAAACCTAACTCATTATTGTGTGTATTTAAAACTATATAATATATTTAATTCATATAAAATAGTAATTATATTTATAGTGTAATTAAATTATATTCTCTTATGTGCTTGGTGTTTCAGGTTTTCCACTCTATTGAATTAAAGTCACTCATTTAGAATTTTCATGAAGTAACATTAATGGAATAATTTTTTTCTATTATATAAAAGATTCAGTGGCCAGTATATATTCACCCTCTATAGTACATAGTGAAATAAATTGTTTTTTATTAATATTACTAGAGATAGAAAATCCAGAATGATGAAATCATCCACCAAATGTTGACATTCTATTATTTGATGAAAACCCCCAATAAATATAAATAAATTCAGTCAAATCTAGTTCAGATATTTCATTGTAATCTAAACAGAAATAAATTGTCAAAATAATTTTATATTTTATGTTTTCCATGACTATAATGATCCATTTTCTGGAATAAAATTAGTACCTTTTAATTTAGAATAATAGAAAAAAAAATTAATGAAACTTTATTATTAAATACTATTGGTCCATAATAATAAATATATACTCTATGTTATTTGAAACATTTTAACAAAAAACTATTGATAAGTTAATATAAGAAACTATCATTTTTAATATTCATATAACCAAACATACAAATTTTTTCAATTATATATTTAACTTGTTATTATTAAGAAAGAATGTCACTTACCAACTATAGATTACAAACAGACGAATGAATTTTATTAATTACCTACTATTATAATTTTTTTAATCAATCCTCATATTATTTTACTGCATCTTCAATTAATTTTTGTCAAATTTTCTAAATATTATTCCATCTAGATAGATATAAAAAATTATAATTTTATGATTTTCTATCTTAAAGTCAATATTTTAATTAATATTACTTCATTGTAATCCCCAAATAGTCAAATAATGATAAATCGTAATGTATTATGCACTTTGTGATTAAATTTCATTATATAAAGGTTTATTCTACAATAAAACCTTGCTATTATGTTCATCTATAAGAATGAAATCAAGTTTATTGTTCTATAAATCATACTAAAAAAATCCGTTGGGGAGTTCTAAATTAATATCAATTTTATATACATTGAATTATATTTGAATTCATATTTTATTATAATATAGAAGGCATTATATCATACTATAATGAGAAATGTCTTATTGACATCAATTCCTTATATTTAGGAATATCCTTTCCATATAAAACAATAATTGTTTTTATTCACCATTCCATATTCAATGATATTATTCCATATCACAAATTTACTTCCAATGAAATTATTTACTTCTATCATTGGATCTATATCAAATTACTTATTATTTTTTACTTTTTCCAGATCATCATTTAACCCCAAAACCAAAAGATAGTTGTTATCATTTCCTTAAAAACATTTTACATCAACTGATGATAAAAGTTACTTTTTATTAATTATTTATTATTATTTGTATTATTTTGTTGGAAAGTAACATTATTATACTCACTAATTTTTCATTTTTTCAGCTTCTTGGAAAATATATGTTTATCATCATCCCACTTATAAGCATTGTATCAATATTTGTAATCATTGACTGCATGTTCCCACAACAAGATATACCTCTTTATCACATTCATAAAGAACCCTCAACTATATTGTTAATGATTTACTCCATTGTACAACATAGTTGAATTAATGATATTGTAGAACAATACTAATAACATATTAAAGAGTTTATATAAATTTATATGTACTTAAAATACATTTAAAATATCTAACTATACATGAGACTCAATCTTTTATTTTTTAAATTTTTATAAACTGAAGAATATATACTTATATATATTTATTTTAAATATTTTAAATTTATTTTTTCATTTCATACAACTTTATATTTTGTGAGTTTATTACCCTTTGGGAAAAGATGGTTTTTTGGATATGTTGAATAATGTTACAACTACATCACTCAATAAAAAATCTTGGATGTCATTCTAAATTAAAATAAATCATTACATTTTTTAGGATCCAATTTCATATCTTATCAAAAAAATTAAATTTAAGGGTTCCCTCTGATGAGAATTTTTCCTGTATAATAATACTCTAAAGATATTCTTCTACATAGTTTTTGGTAGACTAAAACCTTAATTTTTTTATTTTTTGAGAATTTTCCATCCCATCATTTTTTCTTCCTTTATCTATTACAAGTTAATGTTACTGAAGAAATAATATTTTTTATTTAAAATTATAAAAAAATGTAACCCATCAATAAACATAAATGATAATAATTCCAAAACACTTCTAATAAATATATATCGATGATTTAAGTGTACGGACATCTAAATTATCCTATTTAAGAACCCTGGTTAACTTATGATCTAAATCATTTTATGTTTCTCTAATAATAATTCTTTTTGTTAAAAACACATGACTTTTCATGTCATCAAGAAGATTTTGTGAGATATATGGTAACATAATTCCTAAATAGATAATCCTATGATTTTTTTCTCAAATAGAAAATAATTTTTTTGCATAGATCTATTTTCTTATTTATTTAATATAAATATCTTATATTATTCCCCACTAAAATGGTAGAGAATACCTTTCATGTTTTTTTATTCATATTAGATACACCATCATTCCTTTTACAGATTTTTTTATTTCAATATTTATTGTACTACCCATGTCACACAAGTGACACACACATAGTATGTGGTAACATATCCCTTCAAAAACCAATAAATATTTTTATTTTATATCCTTAGATAAAAACATTAATATTTATACCCAATAGTAATTATCTGTTCATTATTTCCAAATATGACATCATGCTTATTTTGGTATATAATTCTTATAAGTATATCTATATTTCATGTGATATGGTTCATATACCCTTTATCAAAGACCCATATTCCAACAAAATTGTATTCTCTTATAAAAACAACTACAATCACATCTTTTTATTCATTTATTCTTCTTGATCCTTGTTATTTACATAGTACTATAAGATTAATATAAAATATAATAATAATATAAATATGATGTTCCTAATCATCAAATAATGAATTAAATTGTTATTTTTGAACACTCTTGATTATTTATTCTAATAATTTATACAACAACTATGAATTATTATAGGTAAATTAAATATCTTTGTTGATGATAATTACCTATGCATAAATCTACTAAAACCAAAAACAACACATTTGAACAAAACATTTAATGTGCACTCGATTTGGATACATTTAGTTATTTTATGACATATTGTTCAATTTTTCATTGAAATGTTTATTTTATTAATGTCACAATTTCCAATTGAAGAAAAACCATGATTGAGGTGAATTCATTTTTGACTTTATTAAAGTACTGGTTTTTACATTGGATCTGTTATTTTTTTTCTATGATATTCAAAAATCAACATTAATCATCATAATTTAACCACTAGATTGAAAGTAATTATCAATACTATTTATATTTGATCAATTCTACCATATGATTTTTCACTACGATGTATCTTTTTGTAACATTGTTAAAAATATTCATTACATAAGGTTCCTTAATACTTCACTTTAATCATTTTAAATTGTTATTTTTTTAGATTTTTTAATTCCATACTGTGATTCAAGATTTATTTCATGTCTTCTATTTTTCATCCCAATGTGAAAATATATTCATTATTATTATTTTTAGCTTTGAATTTAACTTTTATTGTATTATTGAAATTAGTTATGACCATAATTTTATCTTAAAAAATTATATTTCACTCAAATTTCATAACTGAATTATTAATATTTTCAAACATTGATATTTTCATCAGTTATCTTACCACTAACATCTTATGTTTTTTTTGTTTCATGTAGAGATTTCAATCACGGTATACCCAATAAGAATTCATACTTTTTTCGGTCAAATAAATTTTTTACATGTGTATCATAAAACACTTGTGGGATATCAACTCTTAATTTTAATTTGTAAGCATCATCATAATAGATATCGTTTTTGGATTGTCTGTTATTTCCTAAAGCTATGAGGAAATATTCTACACGGCCTTTATATTTTCAATATATTCATCATCAATATATTATTAGCTATTATACTCTCTTGATAAAATGATATTATTCTTGAATATTCATTTATAGTACTCCTCCTACCTTACACATTGGTGAATTACATATTTGTGTATTCTATATAATCCTTATAATTTTCCTGAAACTAATGTATAAAATATTATAAAATGAACCAAACCATTTTACATAATATGAATATGAATGTTTGTTTTGATTGAAAATTACATTTATCCTTTTTATATTTTATTCATGGAATTAGTGGAGTTTATGGAAAACATCTCCTTCATAGTAATCGTGTATAGCGATTTTTTTCAATGCTTTGAATTTAATTTCGTTATGTTTAATCATTTAAATAGAATTATTATCATAGATATTCATTTCATATATAAAATATTTACAATGAAGAATATCCCATTTTAGTTATTTTATATATTTATCCTTCATAACATAGTGTTTCTATTAAACTAAGGTGTAAATAATATCAAGACGCATGTGAGTATAATTTTATTATCTAATGTTTCACTATGACCATGAAAATCTTTTATAATAACATTTACCATATCAAATAATGCATCAAATGATTTTGTATGATAAAACATTGATCCCTCTTACTTGTTCCACAATATTTTTAGTTTAGCTTCTTGTACTATTGAACCTCCGTAATAAATGACGACTAGATATTATTACATGGAATTTAAATATATACATTAAATCACTTTTATGTAGGTTTTGATTTATAAAGTACCACCAAAAGTCTATATTACATTAGAGTGACCATCAATTTATTTATATCCCCATATTGGAAATGTTATTCTCTCTATCCGAATTTTAATAACAATAAAAAAAAATATATATATATACATCCACACACATTCTTCAGAAGTAGTTCACAAGTAATTAATCAAAATCTGTAATATATTTCGATCAATGGTTATAAAATTATTTTTATTAAAAGAGAACATTACTTCTTTTTAGAAGGATCCACTAACATAAACTAGTGGTGTAGATACAAATTTTCAAACATAACAGAATAAAAATTGTAAGGGTGAAACCATTAGTGAATTTATTGTTTAAATAAATTCTTATCTTGATCATATTTTATTGTTAAATAAGACAGTGATTTCTCACTACCCTAAAACATGTATATTGAAATTACATTATTCTATGGAAATGGGATGTTTTACCTGGTTCACATAAAATAGGATAATCCTCAATAAATTAAATTGAAATGTCAATATGTTTCTAATAGATAATAATAAATAAATTACATATCTATTTAAAATGTTCATAGTATACTAGTTGACTGTCATATTTTATAGCCATTCATACTTGAGATCCTATTATCCCCATTACTTAAAGTAACACACTGTCCATGAAGAAGATTCATTTGGTTATATGTAACATCTGAAAATTAGTTCACGATGATATATGTGAGATATAATGATCAAATTTTTACAATATATGAAATCATATTTAAACACAAAACATATGTCATATGTAATGACATCACTAAATGTTCTTTTCCACGAATGATCATACACATATGGTTTTTTTAACTATTAGTCATGAAATATGAAATTTAGATTACTTCCCTTCACTATCTATATACATGCATAATGAACTATATGTAAATCACAAATATCACCTCACACATTAAAAATACAAACAAATATTTCATAATGATTATCATCAAAATATCCCTATATAGACTTCCTCTAAAAAAAATCTTTTAAATATTTACTCATGAACATACAATATTATTTGTGCATTATGACTCCGACATAATTGTACTATCCTATAAGTTTCTTTATCATTTCCATATTACAATTATATAAAGACTACTAAAGTCCACAAACTATTAAGGATCATAATGTAATTTTAAAATGGATGGAATTTTCTACGATAATATTCAATTATAATATTCCCTCTCAAAAATGATTTGATTTGAGATATTTATATATGTCTTTGAAATCAATAAATTGAAAAGAAAATAATATTTTTCATCCACTCAGGTAAGCTTATCCATGTATGAATTTACATTATGAAATAACATTAAAAAGTTTATTTGGTATTCCAATTGATATTACTAGATCAAGACCTCATATTAAGACACAACAACAATAATCCTTTATGGATTTATAATCATCCACTTATGCTACATTCATGGTTGTAAAACTCATGATCCATGATTATAATTTGTATCTTCGAACAAAAATATCATAGAAAATTTCATAAACCATCATGTGGTGAATATTAATTATGTTTTTATACCTTTAATATCTAATTAATTTGTAAACAATTATTACACAATATCATATAACTCATTTGTGTTATAATGCCTAATATGATGTCACATTACAATTTAATGAAAATAAACCCATTAATTTTTTTTAATGAAATTCTTGATTACATTAAACTAATTCTAGATCACCTTTTTGAACATAAATTGAAAATAAACATAGTAAAACATAATCTTCATGGATTATCAATTATGAAAACAACATAGAAAACATCTAACAATATCATGGAGGTAATTATTCTATAATCCTCTAGAACGTTTATAATCAAATTATTTATAAATTATTTATCTATGATTATTATATTAATGAAAAAAATAAACGATGATAAACTATGGGGTAAATATAATATATCAATATTGATATACAACTCCATATTTTGATAAAATAAAAAATATTGACAACTATAAATATACTTTTCAATTTCAATTAAATGATGCCAAACATGGATTCCCTCTACCAACATTAATATAAATAGTTATTTACAGCCCTAAAAAATCCCATTTTTATATATATCCTTAAATTTTATTTTAGATTAAATAATATAGAGTATAAATATATTATATCATATATTATTAAATCAATTTACAATGATGGAATATTAACTAAATCGACATGCAATACAAGGTAAAAATATTTAAACACACTATCTTTATCAAACTCCCTAGAATCATGATGAGAACTAATGGGTAATGGGGATTATATTAAATAATATTTTAATTCTCTAATAATATCATGTTTAATATATTATACCACTCTATGAGATTTACATTATTATGGTCATTTTGTTTTCCAAAATATGTAACTCTAATATTGTTTTTGTAGTATTTTATTCCATTATATATATTAAAAAAATAGTATATATTAATATATATTTATTACCAATATACTAATTATATATTATTACATCATTTATACCTCTCACTTTTTTATGAAATTATAGTATATTTCATTATTAGATTCAAAATATATAGTCTCTATAAAACATTAGTTTTAAGGATCGATATTTCACTAATCATAGATCTTGATATTGAAATTCTAATTTACTCAATGGTGTTTTATTATGTTTCAAAGTGAACTAAATCAATACAAAATAAAATATCTCATCAGCTAGAAGGTGCAAGGAATATATTTATTTAGAAATCTCCATTGAATCAAAACAAATTTCAATGATATCCAACCATCACATTAAGAAACATTTTACTTCAAAACCCAAATGAAAACAAATTTAATCATTAAAATGAATATAACATTAATTTAACATTGATTATGCATTCATGATATAAAATAATCACATTTTAGATTGTATTAAAAATAAATATAGTGTGATAATAGGAAATGATATAATAACAAACCAAATAATTACCTTGAAAACATATAAATGATATAGATGATGTTTGAAATTCCAAAAAAAAACCAACATGGGAGTAGATAATAATTGATAACCATTTATAATAATTAATAACAAAGATATGTATGTATTAAAATTCCATATAAACAATCTGTATGTAAATATGTAATACAATTCAATAACCACCATTATAAAATATTGATATTAGTATCAATGAAATACCAAAGATAGTGGATGTGACTTCCAGCTTTTCGATAGATGAATAAAAATCACTATAATAACATTATATTGAATTAAGGGATTCTGTAATATACTAAAATAAATCTATTATATTTTTTATAAGAAATCCTTCCAAATGATTATCTCAAAAAAATTACAATTTTACTTTGTTACATACGTGTGATAAGGAAAATAATTACATTATCTATTATATTACTTTAACATAATTTTTTAATTTTTAAAAACATAACCATTAAACATAATATATATTATATAATAAAAACAGAAAATATATGACATGAAATATGTAATGACATGTGATGAAAACCTCTTGATTGAGGGAGTACCAGTAATATCACATAGTTGGACCATATACTAAAATATGATATAATCATGTGGCACATAAAACTGAGTCACTCTCTCTAACCTCATTAGATTTAAAACCTCTATATATGGGATGAACTACACTTTTCGAAACAGACTAGATTATAATCATAAATTTTTTCTATAACTCATAACTATATTAATATAATTGTATCCAAAGAATAATATATAACTATAATAAATTGAGAAAATAATTAAACCAATCAGGTTCATATTTTACTATTATGTCAACTGCAAACATTCTCTAATTATAAACCCCATTATGAATCCATAACATAACAATCATAATCAAAAAATCAATAAAATAAATTAATGCAATAATATGGCATAATAAGGAATGATTTATAATAATAAATATTACAAAAATTATCAAAAAACCTACATTTATTATTAAAACATAATGCATAAATTTAAATTTAACTTTATAAAAACCAATTATCATTTGTGAACTTGTAAAACTGACCATCAATTGAATTTTGATTCATGGGAAAATAGTTTTATTTAAATCTGGTTATTATAACATTAACATTGAATTTTAGAATATAAATATGAACAATTAAAATTATGAAACATATTTATAATGGTCATATAAAAAAAATATTGATTAATTCTTATAGAATATGCAACTCATTTGAAGGGAGACAATTTTTTTTGCTTAAAATAGATTTTATCTTTATATAACATATTTATAAAATTTTCTTTATGGATATTATAATTAATTTTAATTTCATATATAAATTTATTTTTAAAAAATTATATTTTTTTAAAAATTATTATATCAATAATATTATCTAGTAAATTATCATAATGTTTTTAAAGGCTTTTTGGTATAATAATGGAAATATCAATTATTAATGAAATATGTCATTATTTTAAATTATTTTCATTTCTCGATTTTAATGTAGAATTATTTGTATATATAAATATTTTTATTATTATTATGAATGTTAAATTTATTCATATTATATAAATATTATACTTGATATTGTATTGAAAACATATTTATACAGAATAATAGATTTTTAGAGAACTATTTTTCATTATATTTTTTGTTTTTATAATATCTTAATGTCAACCTTTTATATATATTAGGTAATGAAAAATTGATTCCATATTGGTAATAATATTAAAGAAAATTATAATTGTGGACAATTTCATTTTTGGTAACTATAAAGGGAAACTATGAATAATTTGCCTACATTAATAAAAATGCTATCAAAAGTAAAATAAGATTAAAAAGAAGTGATTACTTCACTATTTTAAACAAATTCTTATTATAATATGTAATATTTATCATTATCACATTGTTATTGAAATTTATTACTTTATAATATAGTCTTCTATGATTGTGAAATAATAATAATTTCTTCATTTGAAAATTTCAAGGTGTATCCCTACCCCCACATAAAAATCAAAAACCACCTCTCTTTTTCATTGCAATATCATGAGAAAAGAATATAAACAAAAACATAACTAATTATACTACTAACATCCAAATCTAATTAGTTAAATTATTTTATTCCTAAATTCCTTTTCAACATATCCTTGTTATTAGATCTAAATAAACTATTTGAAATAATATGTAATCATCATAACTGAAAACATCAAATTTATTTATATTTTACCACCAAGAGTACTATCCTTGAAATTATCATATATTAAAACCTATATATATCATATAATATGAAGATATAATTTTTTGTGTAATAATATTTATCCACATCTTTATTTTACACATAGAAAACAGAATCCTTGCTCATCTGTTTGACATATTACTACATGACAAATTAATATAATTATCTTCATCGTAGACTCAAATGGACAGTTATAAAAATATAACTACAAAATATTTATGATAATTATAATATGATAATGATTATTTAAATATAATATATAATTTATCATCTTACCATTTATCTCATTATAAAATTATGTCATTTCTTAAACAATCATTTGGTTTACTAATTCTATGATGAACTAGGATTAATTTTTCATGTCTACCATTCCATGATAATTAAAAATATTTATAAATATAATATATATTACCCATATATAATGATTAAAATCAATAAGATAATGTTACAAGGATCATGATGTAAGTAACAATGCTACTAAACCAAATCATAATTGAAAAATGAAACAGTTTTCAATAAAAAAATTATTATTTCAATAAAAATACATTACAGAACATGTGTTGAGATGTTATTAGTGGATAACATATATAAAATTATAAAAATTTATATAAATATATTTTATAATTATGATAAATATATTTTTATTATACTTGAGGATAAAAGAACATACAAAAGAAGCCACACATGAGGTGGGGGTTTATTTTATAATCTCATCCTTATTTTTGATTCTTTATGTTTAAGTATATATTGAGAGGATAATATATTTTTTATATCTTATACAATATATATATTCATATCCTATTATTATTCATTAAATTTATTTTTCTCCCTCTCATTAAAAACATTATGTCTGGAAATAGATTTCTTAATCAAAACTATCATTTATTTTCCTTAGGTATGGAATACTTTTTTAATAGTCGTGTTATCATTAATATCTTTTCTATAATATTTTTAATATTATCCAATGAATTAATAAATATTTTTTACCAATCATTTAATGTTTATAAAAAAATTAAATTAATTTTCTTATCATTTTATGAATGAGGATTATTTTTCTAATGGTTTGAAGGAAACCATTATTTGGAAAAACCTCGCATGAATAAATAATCCCAGATTCATATTTACTATTTTATTTCAATACTATTTTACATGTTTCCATGATTTTTTCTTTGGAAAACATTTTTTCTTTATATGATTTAATATATTTATATTTTAAATACGTTAATTTAAAATAAAATTGGTAGTTTCCCCATGAAATTATCATATGATATATTAAATATAATTTTATCCAATTCCACATACATTGATGAATTATATAAATTATATAGTATATACACAAATGGTACCATTCATAATATTTCATTAAATTACATAATATCATTCTTACTTAGGAAAGTACTAACATTTCAGATTCTAGATTATCAAAAACAAATAATAATTGATTATTATGGAATGATGGTTATGTTGTGTTGATTATTCATAAGATTAATGCTATAAACATATTCAATGATGGGTGGGGCCCATAACTACATATTGACTCAATGAATCATTAGGTCATATGAGAAAAAAATTCTGTGTGTTTGGTTATGGTCTTAAACATTCCATTAATATGTCTTGGTACTAGGCCTTGATGACGAGTTTATGTTTTCTGGAATTAAGAATTATATCAATAATAAATTAATTATTTCCAATCATATTAAAATATTATTTTCATCTATTTATATGTTACATGATCATGATAATTTTCTTGATACATTATTTACTCCTCATTTGTTTATGTAAAACTGTCCATGACTTATTTATTCTAAGATAACCTCCAATGTACGCATTAACATAATGAGAATTAGAGAAAAACCACTAATATTTCATCCTTTCCCTTGTATATCTGTTAGTATACTATGAATGGTATGAAAGAAATACTATAGTTAATAAAAATTTCCTAAAATAAAATACATTGTTGTCTAATATGTTTTCAAATGTAATGTGAGAATCAATAATGTATCTAATTTTATAGAATTAATAAACTATTATATTTCATCAGATGAGAGTACCTAAATCTAGTTCCAATGTAATAATGTTTCCACCAGAACTGGACACATGATTTTGGGTTATTATCTATGGTGTTATGGAATGATTAGTTGAAACTTTTTGTACTAGATCTTTTAAAAAAATGTATTATTAAACCTAACCATATGATTGACACTACGTATTTTTATATGTATATGAAAATATAAAAATATTCTATTTAAGTAGACATTGTAATATTTTCCATGTATATACTCCCATAAAAGGATACAATAATTGTATGTGGATTTGTCATAGAATAATCTAGGTGTAATAAACTAAGAAAGTGACAGTGAGTATAACTCACGTATAATTCTATTTCATAGTGAATGGATCATCACTGCATACATGGTTTGACACTCCAAATGAAATGATAGGGGTAATTTAAATTTATTTATGAACCAATATTTTGGACTGGAATAGATATCAATAGTTACTAATGCATTGAGTTGGGATGGTGAATTATGATAATGACACTATTTTCATTTTCTACATTCCATATATCCAATTACAAGAGGTCACTTCTACAGTTATTATTTATGTTCAATCATTTAACAATATTGGATAATGGGATGTTGGTTTCCCATTCTAGTGATTTCACCATAGAGATCATCCCCAATTCCTGGTCTCCCTAAATAATGAATACATTATTTTGATACTCATTAATAGAAAAATATAATTTTGGAAGAAAAGTATTTAAATATATTTTAGCTCGATTGGGAATCAACCATTTTTTTTGTAGATAATAATAGCTATCTAATTTGTAAAAATAATTGAATTCATTATGTTGTCCACCTAAAATGTATTACCTTATTTCTGGTCATCTAATATTTGAGGTATCTTATGTGTAGAACCAAAGGAATCTTTTTTTGAATAAAATTAGTTGATTCCATATGTGTTGTTTAACACATGAATTATATTATTATTTTATGGGGTATATATTCTTATCAAATGATCAACATCTTATGTGGATAGGTTTTTCAAATTTGAGAAGTATTTTGTGGATTGATGTGTCATAATTTTAATTTATTTTTGGGATAAATATTTAGTGAGATCATTTGGTTAAAATTATCACAACATTATAGTTTGATGGTAATGAGAGAAAGTGCACCAATTTAGGGATAAAGAGAAAAAAATATTTTTTTGTGTGTTCTAGTGGTGAATATGATCACACATTAGGATTTGATGGTTGTGAGAGAAAATGTGATGGCATGGTGGTAGATTATCACATATGGTTAGGAGATAATGTGTTCCCCCAACGGGGAAGATGACCAGACACATAGATTATAGGAGTTATCCCCCTATGATGGAGATGATTGCAAAAAAAATAATTTAATGATGATATTGATATGTATGGATTAAAACACATGGAGGTAACCCTAATTTTTAGTTTTCAGAATTGACCCTCAAAGATGAATCCTTTAAACCTTGGTAATTTGAATGAATATAAAGACATCAATTTTGATGGTGCTGTTTAATTTCCAGTGGGGGAAGTTTTAAAATTTTTATAATCTTGTGGTGAGTATGATCACATCATGGATGTGGAGTAAAAGAGGGATTGATTGGGTATTTCACATGGATGATTCATAATGTGGTAGGATCATCTGATGGTTGGAAAAATGTGTAATCCCATGATGATCAAACATGTGTAATCTTGTGTTCATCAAAATGGGTAATACTATAGTTTAAGAACTTGTAGTTATCGCATTGTTGTGATGTTTAATTTAAAATGAATAGGATGATGGGCCATAATATTTTACACCATGAAACTAATATATTGGTAGAGATATCACCAAGGGAGAATATTTTAATGTATGATTTTATGATCCATCAAACTTCCAATCTTTATGGAATGATTGATAGTTTTAATTTGTATAACCACCATTGGAGAATATGTTTCTATTGTACATATTGCTATGGGTGGGTAATTGTATAAACACTATCTGGATGAATAAATTTTACACACATTGATTTTGGTGTGTATATTATTTGTATCAATTGTAAATAGTTTTTATATGATTGGTAAAAAATGACAGATATTGTTTAAAATGAATGTGATGCGAAATGGAGAACAGATAAGGGTTGTTGGTATGATACGTAACATAATTTGGGGTGATAATGAACTAGTTTTTGAAGGGATCATGGTCCACAGGGACTTACTATTCATGGAATGATTTTTGTATGAAATAATGTGCCATATAAAGTATTGTTGGATGGGTTTATTGAATGATATGGTCTCATGAAATTTGATGGTATTGTGATGTCGAGGGGTCTCACTAATAAAACTGTTCCATGAAATAAGTTGACTCTCCGTCAATGTGATTTTTATAGTCCTTTAGGAAATGAATCTTCTTCAAGAGTCCCCTTAAGAATTTATGGTATTTCATCATATTTTAATGTCATGGTCTTTCAATATGGGAATTTTTATCATGGTTTGTGGTTTAAAACCCCCGTCATAGTCAATTTAAAAAATGAAGGATAACATGGGAAATAAATCCAAAATTTGTCATGTGATGTTTAATATTCTACAAATTCAAATATGTATTTGTAATAAAAAAATTTATTTCTCATAAAAATATTGTGATGGGGACATAATTATATTCCTAGTGTATGTGGGAGAATCGAGTTCAAAATTGAAAATGGATTTCACAAATTATTATAATGTTCCTGAAAACAGGATTATTCTTTGAATGGGAATATATTGTGAGGAGATTACTACCAAAACCTCAATGGAGTCTTGTGACATAATAAAATAATTGTTATTTTCTGAAAAGGATACAAAAATAAGCTACATGTATACAAGAGACCCCCACAAATAAGATATACATTGTGTGGAGGTTTTTGTCTCTACATCTTCATGTTCAATCCTTATTGATAAGTTGACTCTTATTCACAATTTTGTTAACCATCATATACATAGACCCGTAGTTTTTATTTAAGAAATATTTTTCCCATATTTGTATTTACTTTTCTATTCTTTCATTAACATACCCAAAAACCTATATTTTAGAATCAATAAATCTCTCTATATAATTGGATCTGATAATGGAGTGGGGGCTTGGATTTTTCAGTGAAAATGCTACGATTAGTGATTGGAATGGTTTTCTTTGGTGATACATCGTTTGAACCCATGCCTATAAATAGTGGTGTAGTCCCTATGGAGATCATGGTATTTTCATGAATGATATTATAATTCTAGAAATTTGTAATTATTATGAAATTTTTGATCATTTTAGGATCTCAATCCCCACAACTCGTAAATCCTTCCACATAAGAAAACATTAGTTTTGTGAACAACCATTCATTAAATTATGAATATTCATTTCCTCAGCATTCAAAAATAACCTATTAAATCCAACCTTTGAAATCCAAACTCTAGTAACATTAATTGTATTTCATGTACGACACTAATGGTGAATATGCAGTTTTATCTCAGCAAACTGATATTTTCTGGAACCTCGTGACTTGGGAGATCATCCAGAGTCACTTGCGAGAGGATAAAAAAATTATTTATTAGTGAATGGGTAACATGAATATTCATCTTTCAAGAGGCATGTATTATATTGTTTTGGTATGAGTGAAGATGTGTTCATCCAATGTTTTGATTAAGATGAAGCCAATTATTTGCTCATGAGAATTTCTAGGTAGTAATAATTTCAATGATGTGTAGGAGTTAACATCATGACTAACTGTGCATCTATACCCACTCAAATGTTGTGGAACAACATGTGTAATTTCATTGGAGAGGTCCCCCCCACAATGAATACAAGATAATTATTATGATAGGTTTGATAGACTATCACAAGGTTAATACCAAGTATTAGTGCATGTGATATCATGTAAAATTATTGATGATTGGGCATGGGAATACTTGGAATGATATCCCACTAAAAATTTAAGGTAGAGCTGAAGTATTTTAGGATTTCTGAAGAGGCATGGTCATCAAAATTTTATTTTTACAATTACTATGATATAATACCAACAATATGAAAAAGGTTGTCCCTAGGGACACACATATTTTACAAGCATCATGGGGAGGATAGACTTCGTTTTTTAGACATATACCACATCACATGAATCCAATGTAGATGGAAGACCTATGATGGGTTTTTTCCTACTAATAATTTCTATGATAAATAGAAAAATCTTTTATAAATCAAGAATTTTTTGTTACACATGGTATATGGTGAGAGTGTGAAGAAGCTGAATATGATTGTAACCCCATTAATAAAAATATCTATTTCATGAATTATTCTATGATCAATATTTCTGGGAGACTGTGCCAATCAATTAAGGTATTCATTTTACGTAAGAAGATTTAGAATTTTAGTATACAAGATTCTATCTTGTGACTATATAGCGATATAGTGTATGAAATTAGTCTTCCATATTCTAAATGGTTGGATTCATTGTTCTGAGGATCACCAATTGGTTGATCCTAGTTAGGGATGATGAAAAGTGGGAATTTATGAGAACCGTCATTAGTGTGGTGATCCTAGTGATGATGAAACCCTTTAACACAGTTCTCTTTGTTCTAGAGAAGTGATACATGATGTGGTTCTACATCAGTCAATGAAAGAATAACATTAATGTGTGTGAGATCTTCCATTTCATTAATGCTATTAATCGAACACACAAAGGAAAACATCTAACAATTGGGGTATCGACTACTAGGGGGATAATATTTCCCCAACGGATTTTTCATGAGTATTTTGAGTTCATAGTTAGACATTAATATTTTTATATTATTTATCTCATTCTCAATTTTTTTTCTCAATTTATTTATTCTTGTATAAACCCAAATATTAAATGGAAGATAAACATATTATTGGGGGTTAACCATCTTTGTTTAAATTTATGTTAGTAAATACCCTATTTTAGGTAGTGATGTCTAATGTGGGAGTCCTTATAGAGGAAACTGTGGAGGTTCTTCCTTTATTGAAAGTACTCTAGGATGCTATGGTTTTGGAAAAACCATAGATGTGTCACAAGGGTGGATAAAAGGACCAAATTCATAATATATGGTGTCTATATCACGACACCAATAGACATAGTTATGGATATTATAATTGATATTACCACCATGATTGTATCTTTTATGGTGGTTTCTGGATATGAGGCACCCATTACAGAAATCAAGATAGAGTAACATGTAGAGGTGTTAAAGGAGGCTATGCTAGCCATGACTTCCAAAAAATATATGTAAGGGGTTTTGGAATCTCTTTTTATTGGAGATAGATATATAAATTATGTTTTTATCTATGGATTGGGGTTTATTCTACATTAGGAACTGAATTCCCATGATCCATCCAATTATTTTTTGGTGGCCCTCCATTAGTATGTGTTAGTACTATGAATGATGTTTGAGGATTCCAGCTCAGACATAGATGAAAAGAATTGGGCCATCTGGTATAGGCAAATGAGTGTGGAAATTGTTATAAAATACACTCCCCTAGAGAATCATCTATACAAGGTGTTATATCATTTCTATTGTTTAATCATCCTAGGGATGGGTGGGGTGGATTATAGAGTACTTCATGTAATACATTAGGAATTTCTCATCCAATGGTCTTGTTTTGTGTTGATGGAGGTCAAAATTTTCAAGAAGAATTTGATTTTGGGAACCCAATCAAACAATAAATAGAAGGTGAAGATTGGTCATCAATAATATAAGGAGATATAGAATTAAACTACTAATAATACTGATGAATACATCATAATCAAATTGATGGCTCTATTTTCCAAAATTGATACTAGGGGCGTAGAGGTGTCATATTTGTTTTATGTGTTCTATATTTGGAATGACCATGAAATCTTTTATATATAAATATACTTCACATGTACCTTAGAGGAAGAGGATGCACAAGTTTATTAACAGTATGCCCATGAGGATACTCAATAAAGTCTAAAAGAGATATAGTGCTCAGCATTTTCGGTAGATCCTTTGGAAATGTATCTTAGTATGATATATGATTAATCACCAACATGTATATAGTGATCCCAAATTATTTGTACTGTTTTCTTAAAATTTCAGGAATTCTATACATTGTTCATTTTGTTATTTATCAACCATATTAGTGAGACAATCAATAATTAAAATTTAATCTTGTGTGGGTCGTGATTTAATTTTTAAAAAAACAAAAAAAAAAGATGATTGATCATTTATATGAGATTACTAGATAAGGGCACAATAATTAGGGTCTAAACATGTTTATTTACTACTAGGAGTGTCCTCAATAATAAAATTTATTTGGAGAATTTTTCTCTCTCCGCATATAAATCATTTTTTCAATGTTCCTCAACGAAGTTGTGGGGAAAGGCTAAGGTAATTGAATTCTTCTTGAACATTACAGGATTGGTGGAGTGATCAAATATGGATACATATGATTTTGAACACAAAGGGGGTGATGTGATAACATAGGATGAATGATGAACATTTTTTGAATCATATTCTACATTATCATTTAAATATGTATGGGTAAAAACAATTAAGTATGGATGGTTGACCATGTTCATAACATGTGGTGTGTCAAAATACACTCCAAAGTATTTCATACTATGTTTCATACATTAATGGTGGGAAAATATCATTAAGCACAATTATCCATAAGAGTCTTTTTAGGATATGAAATTTCATGGTTAACTAATATAAGAGGACATAAATCTAAGAGATTAATAATGGTATTGATTAAATCAAGTTCAAAACTCTAAAAATTACAATATAGTGATTGGTAGAACGTAAGGTTTTTATATTAGTCATGACTAAGGGTAGAATAATATACTTAGATAAGCATAATTTGGTATATTGAAATATATTTATTATACATTAATTGTGTGGTAGATGTCCGAAACATAAGGGGAAATGTATTTTTAGGTGAGGTCCTAAAATTCATCACAGATTTACACAATGAAATGATGACAGACAGAAAATAAATTTAAAATCATGAGGCACAGACATCAAAAAAAGTCTTTTAGTGTCAAATGGTAAGAAATGTATATCAAATGTTTTAACTAAAAATTGTAACAATTTTTGAAGAACAAATTATACTCTTGAGACAATGAGATGTGAACGGGAAGGAATAAATTACGTCTAATCATGGTTATGGGGTCAAAAACAAGTTACACTATGAGTGGATCCTCATAAAGTAGTGTGTGAGGCAATGGGATGTGTGATATGGATTTATACTCTCCTATAACATATTTCTTCTATGAGAGAAAATATTATTATTATTCATGGTGGCTTTTTCTAGCTTTTTTACATTTTAATTTACACCCCGTACTTGTTCTTGAGTGATGTGAGTGACCCCATGTGTGTGGTTATTACTTTTTATTAGGTATTACCTATAGTTTTCATGAGGAGATACAAAATATTCCACTTTGCATTTTTATTTTAGGGTCATACATGTCATAAATAAAATCCACAATGTGTTTAAGGTCATAATTTATGGAATAGGGGAAGAAAATATTTTATTTTTCATAATTATTGGTCAATGGGGTTGAAAACGGTCATGTTCATAATGCATAGACAATTTGGGATTCTCAATGTAATTTCTATTGAATGTGAAAAAGGTTAACTAATGATAATTTAGGGGCAATGTGGCTCAATTCCACAAAATATACACTTGAGGGAACTCGAACCATGATTGAGGATGTAGTGATTGGACCTCCACTCCTATTTTTTGTTCAAGGTGACTAAAAATATATATTATTTTCCATTTAAGGAGAACCTATGTCTCTCAACAAATCATAGATAAAATCATCCCCAAATTATGATCCCTTGAGATCCATGATCGATGTGAGAAAAAAGAGTGGTCCAAAGTTACAATTACTTATAGGGAAGAACAAAAAAATACGAAAAAATAATTGATATAGGGAAATTCAAGAATGTTTTATCTTATTTAGTGACCATAATCATGTGAACGGGAAATAAAGAATAGTGTTTTGGAAATCACATTACATTTATGGTGAAGTCAATGCAAGGGAATCATGATTCTATGACATGTATGGTATAATGTAGATGATCTTTGTGTAGGGAAAATGGATAATCGTGTTCAAAACATAGTTTACACACACGTATCGAGAAAGGGTATGGTGAACAAATAGAGTATTTAACATTGAACTTATATAAAACAAAAAAACATCTATCTATTATCGAAAATACTTCAATCATGTTCCAATGATTGTAGGTGATACGGTGTGGCCACGACCCATTGTTGTTAGGGGGAATTTATATTAATGTTATGATGTTATCTGGAATGATGCATACACAAAGTGAGAAAATAGAAGGGCGGTATGTCATATAGAAGTTAAATTCCCTATGACTTGTCGTGCCTTGTGCTCGGACATGCTGTATGATTATGATAGTATGGAAGGGTAAATCCCAAACTAGAGCATAAAAACCCCAAAATTAACATTAAATGGGGTTTGGGTAGTAGATAGAACTTCCAAAAATATCTATGTATTCTATAGTAATTGTTATAAATCTTCTTGTAGATCAAGAACATGGAATGGTTGACTAATGATGATGAAAATATGGTGTTCTCTATGGTGATTCCTCTCATATTTTTCATATGAGGAATCGAATTCTCATTAGATATTTTAATTATACAGTTTTTCATCGTCTATTGTGGATGCTAATTTTGTTATCCCATTTTTTTCATATGAGGAATATCGAGTTTTTATGAGTTAAGGATTTTGTTTAACATCATTTGTTAATGATGTTGGTTTTTCTATATCATAGTTATTATAAAAGGAATCATATTTAAATAAAATTGGTTATTGATAATATAAATGAATTGTGTTGAGGATATTTATTTCATCTTAAATTTTTCTTTTGAGGCATCTCGTATTTATTACAATATATAAGGCTATAGTTTTAATGACTTGTGTTATGTACTACAGTCTATGTTGTTTTGTGTTGTATAATTTGGACCAAATTTTCTATTATATTATGTCCCAGGATATCATACTAATGGGTGTCTGTGTCCGGAAGTGTCTTTTTTAGCATGAATAAAAATTACATAACATAAGTAAATATAGACAAGGAGACCCATTAAAACAATCATATCTGAAAAAAAGTAGCACACAAGTTGACAACATGATGTGGAAGTAATAAATACTCTATATTGATATGATGATAGGGGAGGAACCTAGGATATGATATATAGACATAAATATGTATCATGTGGTAATGGGAATTTATATATACATAGTTATGGAATTTGGAGTGGTTTAAGAATGACATAAGAATGGTGGTGTCCTTTTGAGTGCGTATGTGTTGAAAAGAAGAATGTGGAAGTGTTTTTATGAAACACTGGGGATGTAAAATACTATGTCAATGGGTTTATATTGTGGGATAGTTGAAAATTGTTTAGGTTCTTGAAGCTCATACTATGGTAGGACCAAATAATAGATTTCTGTTGATGATGGTGTGAGGATGGTAAATCAAGGTGTCCCAAAGTATGACAAAAAAAAATTGGAATCAATGAACATGTATTAATTGAATATGGCCTACTAGATGAACTATGGTTGAAAGGTGGCATACCATTTATATGGAACAATGAATTATATATTATTATTTATGATTGGAATCTTATTTTCATTACATAGGGTAAATATATGGTTTAATATCATAGGGTGAGTACTCTAGTTTTGGTCATATCAATTTTTTATATGAGTAATACTATGTTCATCACAAATGGTAAGGATGCAGTTTATCATCATGTTCTAAGAATGTTTTTTGTATATCCTCACATTTTTCTGTGAGTCATCCCTTTTTTATTGCATGTGGTAAGGTTATTTTTTATTATCATGTGCTAAAGACATTTGTATTGGTCATCCAAATTTTTTCGTAAGTGGCATATCATATTATACATCAAGGGTAATGACAGAGTTTAATATCATGTTCTATGGAAATATGTTTTTTTTCATCTAAATTTTTTCATATAATAGAGCCTGTATTCATAAAATAGGTTAAAGATACAATTTATTTTTGTCTGATGAGGACATTGGTGTTTTTTCATCTCATATTAGTCATTTGAGGAATGTCATATTTATCATAATCAGTATGTAAATTATTTAACATCATGTGATAAAGACATTGGAATTTTTTCATCTCATATTTTTCATATGAGGAATTATATGTTTATCACATTGGGTAAAGACATAGTTTATCAACATTAGATTAGGATGTTTATTGGGTTTATCTCAAAGTTTTCATGCACAGAATCCCTTATTTTTAATAATATATAAGGCTAAAATTTTCATCAATGTGTAGAAGAAGTATATATTAGTTCATGTCACGTTTTTATGTGTTTTATCATGTATTTATCCCTTTAGTTATGGAACCCTTTTAGCATAAAATGTTTTGGAGATTCATATTTTTATATTAATGTAATAGAGCTTGAACTAAGGATGATGAAAGTTTATAGTCAAAGTGCCTAAAAAAATATCCTCTACTAGTTTCAGGTCATATAGCTTAGTCCATGATATGAAATAGTTTATGATCATAATGTCTGGCCTCATGTATTTGTACATTATAGTCAAGTATCTTTAACCATGAGTTGATGGGATGTATTGCTGGAGAAACGTTGTGTTGGTGTGAGGTGTGACACACTCCCGAACAAAAGGGATTAATGTGAATGATATACTAGAATAGAAGATATTTATAATTATAGTTTCTTCCCACATTGGTTCTAGAATCTTCAAATTTTTACAGGGTAGCATCAATGTTCCGAGAGTTTGAACATTTTCACATAGAATGAAGGATCAGAGTCAGACATTTGTGTCGAATAGTCACACAACCCTCGTCTACTTGTCCTATAGAATGTGTAGTTGAATAATCAACGGGGGTGAATTGAGTCCCTACAAGTTCCGTTAAATTATCACACCATTTTAGTTATGAAATTAAAACTATTCTCTTCAATAAAAATATCCACCATATACATAAAAACTAATCATAAAGATACTGAATACTAGATAATTATAATGGTTCAGGGGAAAAATATCTCCCAGTTCACTCCACCAATACCTTTCTCCTTGATTTTGGAAATTTTACTATAAATAAAAGTTTTTGGGGATTCACAGCTATGTAAATAGAGTAGTCACATATTAAAAAGGTACAAAAGCTTTCAAAAAGACCCTCCCTATACAATACTTATCCCGGACCTTAACACACTTATTTATATTGAGTGTAAACATCATTGATATGAATAAAAATTAATGATCTATTAGAGAACAATATTTCCACTAGAAACTAACCAAACATAATGATATGTCTTGATAAGATGATGATATTTAATGATCAACTCCATATGAACATTTTCTATTTCTAATAGATTTTTAGTAGAAGAAAATTGCCATTTTATATCATATTTTCTAGGTATAAGAGTTATTTTATATTTTAATTTAGAAATTCATATGCAAGTGTGTATTTTTATTTATTATTATCTCTATCATTCATGCCTTTTCATCAAGAGGCACAAAATCACTTTTTATATTTCATATTTTTTTGAACATATGAACATGAACTAATTGAAATGACCATGTTGAATATCTATTCAAATTATGAGAAGATAATCTTTTACTAGTATGCATCCATTATTTTCTAATATGGAATAAGAATATGTTACAGATATATTAGAAATAATATTCTTATTTATGTCTTTCCATTCCTATAAAAATGATAGTTTAAATAAATTAAACAATCTTCAAATAGAAAATCAATTTATGATATACTCCAAAGAAATAAATGACATAACAATACATTATGAATGTAATCTTGACATTATATATAACATTTATTAATTAATAAGATATCCAATTGATAGTATAATTATAAAATATAAAATTTCTAAGATAACTTTTCTTATTAGATAGATATTTTGACTTTTAATGTTTATAAGATATACTAAAATCAATATCAATAGATTAACATTATTCATAAAATAATACTTATTACTAACTACACTCTGACCAAAATATCTGACATTCATAATACTGTAGATAATATATTCTATTCATAATATATTATTCTACATAGTTAGAAATCCATATAATATAATGTTTTTTTATTCTGAGTATATGGAGGATAATTTTTCAAAACATCAATTCTTATAAGATAAAACAGTTCTTCATTGATTTAATGAATTACTATAAATTAGATAATGATTTATATTAAGTGTATGATAAATACATGATAACAAACTATCACATTTAAAATAGAATATGAACTCATTAAATTAAAGTACATATTTTTGAATAATAAAAATATATATAAAATCATATATGTTAAAACAATATAATTCATTCCAAAAATGAACACCTCCATTATGATCACAAATTTAATTGAATAAAAAACCAATATTTTTCAAAATAATATTTATTTTTAGTATTATATAATTTCTTCATATATTTTAAATTATGTCTTCTCATTTTTTTCCTCACCTTTTGCATTCTAATAAAAATATATAGAATAGGGAAAACATGTATATTACTATTTCACACGAATATGTATAAATTTTTAACAGTACTAAATGTGATAAAATATGGAATGAACTGGTATAAACAAATGGGCATCTAAACCCATAATATAATTAAATAAATATTAATAATTATTAAATAGATGCAGTGAAAACTATATGGATGAAATTATAATAATATAGTAGGATAATATTAAAAATTAATATAAAAATATTATCAAAAAAATTAATACATATTATAGAATGAAATGAATAAAAAAATAACCAATATAACATTAAAGTTGACTTTTTTTTATAAAAACGTGATTTAAATGTTTGTGAATAGACCATTCCACCAATCATGAATATTTTGAAGGTTCATCAGCTAAGAATAACGAAAAATTATTTAAATGGGTTTTGTTTGGAATTTAGTTGTCCAGAAGTTAAAGTGGATATAGAAAAAAAGATTTTTCTCTCAATACAAATAATCACCCAACATGAGTTATGATTCCGGAAATCCAAATCAATCACTTTTTTAGATTTGTATAGTGTTGGATCTGGTGTTGAGAGTATCATGTTAAGATCTCTCCATATAAAAATATATATAATAATTAATGGTTTAATAGAATATGGTTTATGAGAGACAATGTTACTACATCTACAAACCTACTATTTTTAAATTAGAAATATTATAGTATGATCTAGAAACACTATGATTCATTAAGAGGTAGTGACATGAAGATCTATAGTATAAGGTCCTAGATGACATCTCCTTTGAATATAAAATTTATATTTTAAAAAAGTGTCAATTATCCTTGACATGTCATTTTGGTTTCCATCCAAGAGTGTTGTGAGACTATTTCAAAAAACTAAATATTATTTGATAAAATTTTACACATATAGATTCATGTGATTTCTAATAGATATCTTCTTTAGGGCATTCAACTATATTACTAAAAAAATAAATTGGTTATGAATAAAATCCACGTATATTCCTTTTGTAGATACAGGATTATTCTATGATTCAATAAATGCATCACCCACTTATTCAACATCATCATTTTCTTGAAAGGATTTAATATTTAATATTCATATTCCCAAATGATTAAAATACTCAATCAACATTTATAAATTTATAAAAAAAAATTTCCATGTACCCATCAATAATATGTTCAGTAATCAAAAAAATTTGATGATCATGAATAATTTTACTAAAGACATGCTTAAATTACATTAGGGAAATGATAGATTCCATTTTGTTCTATATCAAGTGTCACTCCATCCAATCATTGAATTTCATACACATTAATTGTGGATTTTTATCTTTGATATATTGAATGCCTTTTCAACACTAGTTATACCAACAACATAAACTCCAAAACCTCATATTTAGTTACTTCCAATTCTTATAGATTCTAAATATTACATCTAGTCTCAATTAACTAAAACATCAATTAAAATAATTTTTAAAATATTTTGTATAATATTTATAATTATATATCATCTGTAGTATCCATTTTTATTGTGAAAAATTATTATCATGTATATTTTTCAATAATACTGTAAAATATATGTTGATGAACTTTCGTACATGGTGATCCAAAATCTTGATGATAATAATAACATAGGTACATCCTCTACATTGTATGGTTATGTAGATTCCAACTAACATATTATATTTTCATCAAACTAATTTTCATCTTCTATTTATTCATGTTCATCTGTAGCAGTAACATCCAGACTTACAAAACCAATTGATTTGATTATAACTCATCAATGTGTACACCCATTTAGAGTTTATAATAAGATATGTATGTAAATAGACAATATTAAAATGATCCTTTTATAATCAACATTAAATAAATTATTAATTTCCACATCCAATTCCCCTTTATAAAAATATCTTGGTTTAACATCAGGATGAACTAATATTGAAGATGAATCCAAACTCAATTGAGGATAAGTTTCTTCACTTGGCTAAAAAAAATCATTATTAATCTTCAAATTTTTTAGAGATTAATTATTAAGATAATAAATTTCATTAATACATTAAACTGATAATTATACATTAATAAATATAATTTCACAATTATAAGAAATAAAATCATTGGAAATTTCTCTATTTGAGGAATTCCCCTGAGTCATAGCTAGGTCTACATAAAGTTCATCTTCAAAACATACAGGGAATAATTTATTTAAATATTAAATATTAAAATACCACTTCAATATATGATATTTTTACTTACCATAGTATTTCCATGATAATGATTTTTAGTATTTTCATCCTGGTATTTACCAGGTTTATCAAAAACATAATTTAACGTCTATATATATGGGAAATAATTCAACAACTTATTCTGAACTGGACATATATATATAATATTGTAATGTCCCATATTCAATGGATTAATGATCATAAACTAGTATAATACCTTATCATTGTGAAAAATGTGTTTTAAGAGATCATCATATTGTTGTGAAATCATGGACAGAGTAAAATTTACATAAACCTTAATTTTAGGTTTTATTTATTTTTACATATTCTTATCAATATTATGTATTCCAAATAGGTTGTACAGTATATTTGAAATACATAATTTATCAATAATGAAAATATATGCAATGAATTATTCATAAACATTAAGATAACATTTGAAGTCATAAACAATTACTAAAAAAGACAAAAAAATATCATTCTTTTTACAGTATAAGTAACCAATTCATCATTATCAAAGAAATGAAAAACTATAATCTCAATATAAATGGGATCTTCAGTGTAAAAAACAAACTCCGTTAAATTTTCAAAAAAATATGTTTTCCCATCCATCATTATTTCTAAACATATTTTCTTTTATATTAGTAATATTTTTTCAACAAATATCATTTATTATTCAACTTAATAACATTTATTACCATTCATGGTACATTCATCCTACTAGAGGTTACACTGTAAATTATTTGTGGATTATCCATTATCCAAGGTTTATTAGAATATTATTGGGTTTGGGGAGATATTATTACATAACAATGAGATAAATGTTTAGAGGTTTCCAATGGAATCATTAATATATGTTACTGACTATGTTTTGTATTTCAGTAATCGATGGATCTCATAGTGTAATGTGTAGTATAATCATATCAAAACAAGGTTGATGTGTTATTTTTATTTGACTAGTATAGAAAAAAAATCAACTAAATCTAAATATTAATTTAGTAACAAAAATAATCCTATTAATTAAAATTTGAATCTATTGTGGTAAAATTATGAATTGAAATAATCAAATATGTTAGTAGGGAATGGTTTTGTATGAATATCATGTAATTGAGTTTATGATGAAATAAAATATAAAAATATATCTCATTTTTTGAATAATATATTATTAAATGATGACATGAATGAATGATATTTGTTCTAAAATGGATTAATATATTTTTTCTAATATTTATAGGAATCGTCTTTTCATATTTCATTGGAACACAATTAGAATTTTTTCAGAAAATGTATTATAATGTGTTTCATCCTAACCAATTTTGAAAAACCATATTTTATTGGAATGTATATCAATTCATTAGTTGATAAAGCTAAAGAGTGTTGTCCCATTCATGAATAATAAAAAATATATTTACAATGAAAATTGAATATTCTTGAGATGGCTTTCCTAACTAGTCTATATGTAGAAAAATTATCATCTGAATATGAAGACAAATCAAAGTCAAAAGGATTTGGGAAAAGTTGGGACAATGTCAAAATTCCATTCATATATCATAAAATTCTCTTCATAGCACTTAAAAGTGATTCCTAAAGATTAAATTGATAATATTCCAAATGTAATAATGAAATAAAAATGTATGGACTAATTATCATATGATAAATTTGTAATACAATGATTCCTATATATAATTTATTGTAATTTTTTAGTTTCATCCATATAAATTATAACATTGGAGAACGTGGTATTTGAGTATTCATTACTGTTTTCAAGTCCAAATTTTTTAATCTAATATAGGAATTATTATAATTTTATTTTTGGATTCTCTAAAAAATTATTTTAAAATTATTAATCGATGAAAATATCTCAACTCACCCATCATACTCATTTAAAAAAATTCACATGTATTGAATAGTAATAATATAATTTTTTAATTTTTTATCTGAATATAAAATAAAATAAATTTACTTGTACAAATAATAAATCTGAGAATTGAATTTTATTATATAATATTGGGTGTCATATCCTATAAAAACAACCCTTTGATAAAATAAAAGTTCATCATCTCTCATAAAATGCCTTTTTTTCTTGATGAATACATGTATATATTAGGTTTTTGGAAACCAAAATTTTTAAAGGTAGGTCCTCAAAATTTATAGGTTTTACAACACACAAATCCTCTATTAAAATATATTTCTAAACACATATTTATGATCCATATAATATAATAAAAAAATCATACATTAAGCATATTATATAAAAATATCAATTTCTTCTAAACCAACTACATGGAAATAAGCTCTTCAAAATCTATTCCTTTTTATTGATTGTAACATTTTGAAATTATTCATGAATTATTTAATGTGATTACACCGTGAACATATTTCGTGTTTCTAAATATCCATTTAACTCCAATTGTGTAATAATTAGAGGGTCTATCATCTATTTTATTAAATGGTTCCTATTGAGCATATTTAACTCATATTGTAAAGATACATACAAAATATCACATGCTAAATCTTCTTCTACATTCTTATGTTCATACTAATTTTAAAATGTTTAAAATTATACTATGTTTCCAATATTTCCTCTTGTTATAAAATTTTCTATAAACATTCAATAATTTATTCTAGAGGTTGTTCTTTATAGATTATATGTAGTTTAGGATGCACTTTTTTAGGGTCACTCAAATCCAATCATATTGGATTTAGATCAAAATAATAATATTCTAAATCATCATCCTTGTTGTTATTAAATAGATTTTTAGGACTCGTGTACTTTAAAGAATCAATCAGCTCATTTGTTTGGGACATTTTATGATCAAAATGATCGCTTTTATTAAACTATTACTATATTTACTCTTCATAAGTCCTTAAATTGTAATTGAAAACTCTATAAGATTTTTTTGTATCTGGATAACCTAAAAAAGATAACTTCTCCATCTTTTGGATCAAAGATACAATGATTTTCATTGCTGAGTAATATGTAAACCATGAATCCAAATTTCTCAAATTTTCCTAAAATTAAAAATATATTATTCAGTATCTCATAGGGTGTATTATTAAACATATAAATTATTAGAACAAAATTAATTACATATATTTTTGTGTCACCAACTACATTTCAAAAAAAGGTAGACTTTTTATACTCACCAAACATTTATCATGAAACTTCTCAAAATTTATTATCCATCAATTATAAAACCACATTCTATTAGTGTTTCCTAGTTGATGATAAAGGAAAGATAATACATTGTTGTTGGTAATGTGAACTAAAATCATTTTTACAAAATTTACATCCTTCTTAACATCTCAAAATCAAAATATTATAACATTTTTAATATTATTATTAAGTTTACAGAAATTATTAAAACCAGACAAGATTCACTCTTAATTTTCAAAATTTAAATCAATGTAAATATATAAAAATAATCTACCTATGCATAAATTAAGTATTTTAATGCAATATTAGAATCTATATTAGGTATGAAATGATCTGTGAATATATTCTATTGTGTTCTTGAGGTTGAAACAACATTAAATATTTTAATTCATCACTTTGTGCCTTTCCCATTTGATATGAATTATATAGTTTGATTTTATCCATTTTTTAGAATGGAAATTTAATAACAAAATGTCTTATTGAGAACATTTTCATGGAGAGAATATTAATATGAAAAATATTTCTATTTTAAAACCATGACTGATAAATTTTAGAATTCAGTGATTTAAAAATTTTCTAAATAGATACTAATGATTTAATGTATAGCCATTTTGTCTTGGTAATTTGATCTTGAGATATTATTCTTATCATAATGAACCTGAATTTTTATGAAAAGAACGTAAATTAATCTCACTTGAAAATTGAGAATGACATTCCATATTGTGATTTTCATCACAGACATAATGAAATTTAATTGTGATGATATATTATCGATTTACAAATGATCCAATGTGTAAAATTATTCATTTTCAATTTTTACATAATGTGTCATAACACCATAAAAAATAATATTCAGTAAATTATTGATAAAAATCCAATAACATTTATTTAACAACCACCTTCCATAAACCACGTTACATATTTCTTCGTATGGGTAATTCCTATAATTAATATTCAAACAATAAGATTCATTTGGTACACATACACTCTTGGATTAAAAAATTGAATATTAAAAATGTATTTGTTTTCCAAATATATTTTTGTTTTATTGAAAAATTGGAAACACATAATTAGATATATTTTGATTTTTTTTAATTATAGAAAAATGAGGATATCTCGAGATACAAATATTAGAAAATTTTAATTCAATTCAATAGTGAAATCAAATAATCTAGTAGAGGTTTTTTTTAAATTCGAATAAAATAATATATATAAAAATTTTATCTTTCTTCATAAATTCCATTTATAAAAACTAAATTTTTTTATAGTTTTGCCAAATAATTTTTTGATAATCACATACATTTGCAATGATAATGTCGAATTGTCGATGTTTTATACTTCTTTGTTGGATCTAAATTGTTCTATCTAGTTCATTAAATGATGATGCATTATTTATTGACTACATTTTAACATTAGTATTTTCTTTATTTTGGACCTTCACGTCATTGAATGTTTTTTATAGGATATATTGAATGATTTTTTTTCTTTTTATGATTTCATATTTAGCTTTTAACATAAATAAGAATTCATTTAATTCATATAGTGGCCTTGTAAATAATATATTATAAATATAAATTTTACGATTTACAATAACTAGAGTATTCAAAATCACACCACATGGCCATTGTAGATTAAGTGGATTTCATCTTTTATATAGTAATCTTCATGAACTTTTTTTCAGGATTTTTGATTTTCCTGAAATTTAATAAAATATCAGATAAATAATAATAAATTATTATTGTAGTAGTAACATACATCATTATAGTTGTCACCATTATTTATATAATTTTTTAATAATATTATATAATCTATCCTCTTAATATAGTAAATTAATTTCTATTTTTTATTATGTGTAATCTTATCATTGGATCCAAATTTTTAGGATGAATCATCATCTTCTTATATTTTTCAGATCTACAAACACATTTTGTTCTTATTAACATTATATATAAAAACCTAAAAGCATCATTCTCTTTCATTCCAATTCTTTATTCTCCAACTTCATCTTCCAATCTTCTTCATACATTATAAAATTAATGATGATATATTTTATTTTAATAATTTTACCGTCTATATATTTTTGGATAGTAATTTGGATTCCACTCCACTAATGGATAATACTCTTATAACATTCAATACATTATCAGACATATTACTTTCTATTATTATAGAAGCAATAATATTCATGATCTTTATGACACTTCCATTATCAGTAGTAAATCCATGTCATTCATAAATATTTTATTAGTCCAAATTAATTAGAGAATTATTAGATTTTTTTTATTTTAAAATTTCTATACCCTAATCTGAAGCTTATATAGTTTTAAAAAATTCATGTAATTATTGAAAATGTGGAAATAGATTAATCTCATCGATGTCTAGTCTAAATTTTATAGAATTCATGGCTTAATAGTTAATATCGTTGATGTCTTAAATATCAAAACCCCACATTTCTATTTGATTAGTTTTAATATTTTAGGGCTTAAAATATCTATGATAAAAATTTAAAACAAGATTACTTATATATATGGTCATACAAGACTCCATAAACAATAATTGTATCCATTATAATTATGATCATTGACTATAGGAATAGCTTTTGTATTATCCTCCCAAAAATAAATTTGAAATAAGATCATTGGACATTTTCCTTTGACAACTATGAACACATGAGGCATGACCTCTGATACCAATTTTTTTCCTAGATAATTTTAGCTTAAAACCTGAGGGGGTTATTTAAGACCCTAAATTTCTTTTTCATTATTCCATCCTTTATCAACAAAAAAAATCTGATCATTTACATGATAAATACAGACAGCGTCAATACAAAAACATATATGAATAAGATTGAACACGAGATATTTTTTTGGAGAATTTAAATCCCCTTTTTTACTCCACCAATGATCTAATCCATGATTTTGGTGACTATAACCATGTTTTATAATTTCATGGGTATCTTAGTTGAGTACATGATGTTGTTAAATATTAATAATATACAAGAGATTTCAACAAGGATTCCCCCTTGAAAACATATTCATTACCTTTAAAGAGTCACCTATAATGAGTTTAAATAGAATTTATATGAATGAAATATATTGAACCATTTTAGAAAATAAATTCAAGATGTATCAGATAGTATATAATGATCCATAATTAGAATATGTCGATCTTTAATTCACATCATCAGATGTTGTCTGATTGTAATGTATATACATGTAATCATAGAGCATGATCATTGTATCCAATTTTTCTATGAAAAATTTATCTTTGATACCATTATCATTGTATTAACATGAATGTGAATATTTAAAGGTGCTCTTACTTAAATCATTCATTCATATCTATTCAGTTCAAAATACTCTTTTTTATATCAACTGTTTTATTTTTACATTATTGATGTGAAATTATTACAACGTTCATGATCATAATCCATTGAAAATATAATATGAAAGGATCCTAATGGAATCTATATATTCTATAGAAATTTGTAATAATCCTCTATAGTGAAAATTTTAGAAATAGTCTTTATCAAATAATCTAATTCATATAAATAAAACACAATATAAACATCAATCTTCCACTAAATAAAGATAAATCTTTATGATAGGCTCATAATAATGAGATGAAATATCAAGTGATTATGACTATAATCATTATATTTTTAGTAACATCTAGTTATTTATAAGATATCAAAATTATAGTACTAATTTTATTGGAATATTTTTTCCAATACTTTGTATTATTAAATATATCATCAAATTATACTGTTTGCTAGATATACTGAATTGGAATCAGGTTGAATTATTTCATTCATAATATAAAAATATTACATAACTACACAATGGAAATAATATTTAAATTTTATCATGTGGTAGCTATAATTTTCTCTTCATAAGATATTATTTTACTAGTAAGATCATCTTTAAATATAAATTTTTATGATATTGAGAAGAAGAAAGATAATCTCACAAAATTTCAATTTTTATTATGTAAAATATTTTTCCAAAAATTGAAAAATGTACCTATATTAATATAATCACTTATACTAACCATAAGATAAATTATTTGTAAAAAAGTATCATTTTAATCACTTGAAATAAAATCATTACAATAAATATATGAATTTAATTAATCATTACAACACATAAAAACTATGATATGATAGAACAAAATATGTATGACCAATAGTTATGGTTCCACTCTATGTTATGAAATTCCAGAAAAATATTTTCATCAATAGATATCACCTCATCTAGACAGTTTTTTACAGATATTTCTAGAATTTTATTGTCATAAATTTCTATTGAGAGTGTTGAAAATTGATATATAAGGGGTGAAACATGATTTTCTTAATACACTACTGAGTATGGGGTCACCAAGGTGGAATTTCAAGTTATTTTCCAATATGATAAGTGTGACTTAGGGATTTAAATTGGAATACTATTTTTTCACCCATCAAATTCTATAAAATGTTAGAGATTGTTTTATTGAATTACTCGATCTACCTATTCACCTATGTGTTTTAGTGGGATATTTTGTTGGACCAAACGTATTACTTAACATATAATTTCATCAACATTCCATCTCTTAAATTAAATAAATTTTCTATGAGAATGATGTTAGTTACCCTAAAATGATAAATGATGTGAGAGATCATAACTTATATCATGAATAGGGTTTTATCTTCTTTTAGGGGAACATCTCCTATCCACATAGAGAAGAATTATTTTGTTGTCCAAATGATCTTATAATATTGAGTCGTCACAGTGGGATGTGGACCCACAACATCGGTTCCCCAATCTATGAATGTCAAATATTATTCGGTAGTGTAGATAAGTTTGTGTTTATGAAATTTGTTTGCATCTATGACACTATTGGAAGCACTTAGTTCGGTTATTAATTATATTTAGACAGAAGTCACAGAACCTCCAATGTTTGTGGGAATATTTAATACAACTTGATGTGATCTTCATGACTTGATATGATCTTTTTTCATGATTATTGGTATCTCACATCCTTTGTTGTAATAGAGAAAAATTCAATCGAAACCATTCATATAGAGAGCATGATCAAGATTTAGGCCACACTAAAGGGTAATTTTTTATGTACGTTGGCAGGTTAAATGGCATTTTTTATCCTAGATAGATAATTACATGTTGACGATACTCTATGATGGTATTAATTTAATAAGTAATTTACTATACCAAATGGATATTTGGTGACCTAGGAACATAATTACTTGTTTCAAGCCGATATAATTGTTGGTTTCCATCATTTTAATTTGTGTAACAGATGATTCACCAGTGATCCACATTAATAATCATGTCATGCTAAACATGTTCTATGAGGGATGCATATATCATGTTAATGTGTTTTCTTGGATATTTTTTACCATATAACATGTGTAATATTTGGCTAGAAACAGATCTAGGCCATCAATTGAAGAGTCGGTTTTGTTAGTGGTACAATGTCACACTTTATGACGATTTAGTCACACTTAGACTAATTAATGACTAAAATTGAGTCTCATTTCACGTGTGTAATTGAGAAATTAGGGTAGATGGTTTATTTTGAATCTTGTGATGAGGTCTTAGTACTACACTATATTGTTAATGAAACCATATTAAAAAATTTGTAAGACATGATAACATATTATGTAGTAAAGTTGATAAAACCATGATAACAATATTATGTTATGGTTTTTTGATCACGTACCATTATAAATATAGTTGGGGAATTCCAAAATCATCAGGAATCAATACTCAATCTAATGAATTGATTTAATGTATTCATTTGTAAAATTGATATCTAGGGTTTGATTCTAATGGTTTAGTTTCATGTCTTGAAATATTCCATGTTTTGGGACCCATGATTTCATTATTAGGGAAAAGCATTCTGAAATACTTAAGGATTAACACGTAGTTCACCAATCTTCATTTCAACATGAGAATATTGAGAATGTTTTTAGTGGTTTAAAAAATTATTTCAGTTTTAATTAATGGTGTTGCAAATAATGTCACATCTTCTAGACTATAAAAAACTATGTAGGAAATACATAATGATTATGGAGTATATTGAGTATCTATTTATAACTTTTTGAATATGGTAATGTAGTGTATTTCCTATAAACGCACATATTATTTGTTTAAAAGGGAACCAAAGTATTATTCCATAGGGACCACGTAGGGGACAAGAAGGTTTCATGAGATGGGTAGTATCATAACTCAAGGAAATAGAATATACCGCTTAATATCCTTAAAAATAGTTTATTATTACTCATCCCACTAGAAAATGTTTCTTATTTTATTATTCACGAAAAGGGATATAAATTTCCAACATGATTTTAAATAAATATATTAATATTTTATTTGTGTTATTGAAGGGCCTTATACTCCAATAGGGTTCTTTGGAGAAGCCATTTAGTTGATAGTCTTAATTTTTTCTCAGTTGATTTTTTATCATATATATCTATGAAATAGGAAAATAAATATTATATATTTTTTCTAGAATTACTACTTCAATGGGTTTATTTATTGTGATTAAAATAGAATAAAATAGAAATGTTTCACAAGATCCTTATTCTAAAACTGTAATTGGTAGTATTTTTCTTCAAAACATCCAAATAACACTCCACCAATGCCATAAATAGTAATTTAATGATATTTGGCATAGAAAATTGGTTTTTGTATCAAAAAAGATTTAAGCTAAAATGAATCACCTAGTAGAAAAATGTTCCTTAGTGTACCTGAATGATTTTGACTGCTCATCCTTAGGGGCCATTAGGATCTTATTATAAAAGAACATATATCTATGAAGAAGATGGGATGGAAATTAGTTGTATCAAAAATAAACAACTCTATCACTTGGATAGAAAATTCACCTTTTCAATAATGTCAACTGACGTCTCAGAGGTCAATGTAGGTAATGTGCTTCCAATTATTCTTCTAGACTTTAACAATGTTAGACTTCCATTTGGGGAACTATACCTCTCTGAAATTGTTTCCTTAAAATTCATTTCATCATAAGAATCAATCATGGATATGTGGGATGGGTTTATTTTTACCTGAAGATACATTAAGCCTCTATTTTCCACAAAGATACTAACGTGATGAATAGAGACCTGATGGTCAATCCTTGGAATCTCATTATAGATCCCAGAAAATAAGTCATGGTAATATTTCCAAAATAACTATAATGATTTTTTTCTGCTAAAAACATATCTAAACTAATCAATTTAATCATTAGATCTTTTTTAGAGTCAATTATAACCCGAGTCATCTTTATAATAGTGGTAGATATTCCCTCTTCAAATGATGTAAGGGCATATTCATTATCCTCTTCATCATTTGATATATGAGAGTAAATGGAAGGAAACATGTCTCATAACACTATGGGCTAGTGTATGACATAAGAACAATATATCTTCTAAAATATATTTCTAGCAGGGACAATTTTTTATGGATAATAAAATGAAAATTGATAAAAATTGAATCATGTGTTTCTTTAAGACCATAGCATATACTCAGGATATTGATGAAATGGTGATGGAAAATCATCCATTGAGTCCGCCCTACATTTTGAACCTTTCAAGAGTTTAAAATATTAGTTTAAATTGTGGGAAGAAAATAGAGTTTTATATGGGTAGTTTAATCTTGTAATGTTTAGTCTAATCTTGGGTAAGACTATGATGTAATGTGTGAGAAGAACATCTTCGGTAATATAAAATAACATCCCATGTTCGGTGTAATGGGTTTGAAATAATTGATTGGATGATCAATCGTACCTTTAATGGCCAAACAATAATCTTCTATAATATATTTAATATCTCTAGGGTTGATGATACACTCTACATCGTCAATAAGGGATTTTTCCTTCCCTTTTTTGAACATGACATCAATACAATGGAACTCAAAAAAATGGAATGATGCAACATAACTATAGCGTATATCTACATGATCATAAATGGTTTACTTGAGGTACTAGTAATATATATATGGGAACACTTTATGTAAATTGATATATGTCTTTACAAACATAGATCTACATGCTTTGTCTGGGGAGACGACCATAAATTCAGTGATTTCTACCATGCCACTAAATTTAGTAATCATCTAAATCATGATAGGTGGATTTTTTATCACATAATACCACTAAATAATGATGTTTTATGGAACTTCATACCCTTACAAGAGACATATATATTGTAACATTCTTGTTGGGTTAAGATTGATCACAGATCTAGTATCCAGTAAGAAACAATGGATTTCAATTCCATTGAACTGACCATTGATTTGCAGTCTGTGCATACTCCCTTATAGAGAATCACAATTATCCTCTTCATAAAATAAAATTATATCCCGACATTCCACCCAACGGGCCACTTATGTGATATATAACTTGGATTTCGGTACTGTAGACTCAAATTGAAGTATTTCTACAAATCATCGATGAACGATTTACAAATATATATTTAAAATAATAGTGACTCTAGGATTGTGATCGTCACATTAAAAATATTGAGGTTTTACAAAAATCATATTTATAGTTGTGGGGAATGTTTTTTGATAAGTCTATAATATTGTAAAAATAATAGAGGGACAAAATTGGATGAGGCACTGGGGACTCACTAGAAATAGCTATACTATGTTTTTGATGAGTTGTTAAATCTAAATGCATGAATGTAGGAAACTAAATGGATTAAGAATTACCATGAATGGGAATGGTTGATCACATCCCTATAAAATGTGAGTCTTATAGTCAAAATATACAATCAAATTTCGGAGTCACACTTGATAGAGTTCTTTAAGATGGTGGTAGCATCTGAGACTTACGTGGGGACTATAGGATAGTCTTAGTATAACGAATAGCCTAGTGCAGAGAACTATCCTAATTATTTATGTATCATAAAAAACATTTCTTAATATTATATATGCTAGAGTGTCATCAACCTATCTATTTATGATATCATATATAAGATCCTCTATTGTTCACATTGAATTCATCATCATTATTCATTTTATTGAAATTCACTACTTTGACAGTCTCCATAGAGGTTCATTACTGATCCTCTTCCATGGAATATTTCATTATTAGATGTGACTATGAAAAATCTCCCATTTTGGGAGGCATGAGGCCTTCATGGGAATTTTCTTGTTTCGATACTGATGGGGGACATTTATTTATCTTATTCTAGATATGTGTACTTCTTTAGAACACAAATTATTATGCTCTCGACATGGATTTAGTGTATTGGGGTTCATTAGTGTGCACATCAGCAACATTTTTTTACAATCAAGCAAGGAATAGTCCATGGTAATAATAAAATATATGTATTTGATCATTTCCTTGTAATTTATCATTCCCTATCGAATATATAGCTTCTACTTCTAAGAGGGTTTGATGAAAATATCATGTTCAGTGGAGGCATGTGAAAATTATGTTCGTACATCATCCAATTTGACTAATCCATATCCCACTTCATCCTATTGGTAGTCTGTTAATAAAAAAAATACATTTATAGTGTGTACAAACATCCAATTGTATGATTGGTGATTATTTTGATTGGAATGATTTTCTATTTGGTATATCTTATATTCAGGAAACATCATAATTCCTTTTTCCAATATACAGATGAAATAACCTGGGAATTTTATATATTTAATGGGTCATGTATTTATCATACATTCAATGAAATGAATATTATTTTGTCAACTGTAATGTGATGTGGATGGGGAAGTATTCTTCTATTGATTATGTTGATAATGAGCCCACACTAGTTGTGGTTTCACTAGTCATGGTTTCATCTGGGGATTCTCTTCTAATAAAGTGGCTAGATGATAACCATAATTAGTATACAATGGACGCCTGAAAAGAATTATTTCTTCACTCACATTCCTTTTCATATATTCTATAAGGACTAATGGTTTTGAATCATTCTTGTTCTAATAAATGGATTATTTCAAACATTGATAATTTTTTTCGAACTCAAGAAATATACCTGTATAATTCAATGAGGTATGGGTAAGGACCAACTCTATATTTATATTCTCTAGACACATCCTGAGAAGTTTTTTTTATATGGTGGCATGTCAAGTGTGTAATTCGTTTCCTTATACCATGAAATAATGTTAGAAACATTCATCTGGGGACTATATAATCATTTAGAGAGATCGATAATGCAATTATATTATGAGGTTGAGACGAAATATTAGAATAATAATTTATGTATATCATCCAATCTAGAAATGCATCTCAGGGCCTTCTAGTTGTGCAACATGAACATTGGACCTTCCATATTTTTACAGAAACATCAATTCTTAATAGGTGTCTTCTATTTTGGATTCCATCACATTGGGATAAATGTTGAGAAAAAGTGGGCATGATGTTTTTGTGGATAACCAACAAGATTTAATGGGGTAAAATATGTCTTTCTAAATATAATGAGTGGTTATATATTTTCTATACATTTTGGACATGGTTTTCTCTCAACATAAATTAAAACACTGCTTCATTATATTGCATCTAGGAATGTGGGGAGAGAAATAATCACATACTTATGATGTGTATTATTGGTAACTAGTGTTTTGAACCACAAATAAGTATGATTGTAGCCCCACTACTCAAATTGACTCGGAAAGTAATATAATGGTCATTTTACAATGTCCCCAACTTATACACTGGCCAGATATGTAGGGCCACAAGGCTCAAATCAGCAATCATGGACAAAAATGAATGAGTGGAAAACTTTAGGAGAGATGAGTTCCCTTTTGACAATTTCATGTAATAGGAACCAATCTAAAATTTTATCTACACTAATATTTTCATATTTCTCTAGATCTGGGTGCATAGGGATCATCTGACACATTGAATTAGTATCTATTAAACTATTAGAAGAATCATTAAGCATAGAATTCCCCTGTTAATTTTCAATAAATATTAGGAAAAGATAAATGTCTCATTGGGGGACTCCAATGATCCAATTCCAGTCATCACTAATGACTAAAGTCACATGTTGTGAGATCTTCATAGTACTCTATTTCCTCTATAAAAAGGTTCTCTCTATTGAGCCCAATATTCCCATCCTAGTTTAATTGATAATTTTTAAGGTCATATTGAGGACATTAACTACGGAAGTGTTCATAGAGGAAACCTAACTGTCATTGTGAATTATATATTAATGTTTTCATTATTTTCATGGGATGTGTATGAAATGGAGGGTAGTGTACTCACCCCATCCTCTGATCTAATCATGTTGTTATGACTCTACCCAGAATAAATAAATTGTAGTAAGGACATTAATATAGGTTCTCTAAAGTTTATAGATCTGTCTACATGATTCATAGAACTGATCTACATGGATCACAGTGATATCAACCATCTTGAACTATTTTTAAATGTCATCGAGTTTCTTGTAGATTACTAGGTAGGTCAGTAGATAGCCATGAAAAAGGTGTAATGTCACAAAAATATTCTTGTAGAAAAAATACATTGGCCATTGTGAGGGAATTGGGGATGTAAGATTAAAATACATTAATATTATAAAATTTGTTTGATTTCTGGTCAGTTTCCAAGATTTTCCACAATTCCTCTTGTTCATTACTAAGAGGATAACCCTATTACCTGTTGGATCAAGTCCTAATTGAAGCAGGATGAGAAAATTGTCATGGTACTAATTTGGATTGTCTATATTGACGATTTACTAGGATATGGGTTGATGTTCATACCAAACATCAGTTTCATATTTGAATTTCTCTCATAGAAGGATCCAACATCATGATCATTTCTATGTTAGACTGGGTGTTTCTTACCACTTCATGTGAATGAGAAGTAAAAATTATTTAGTGATGTGCAGAGTGTTCACCATCATCTAAAGGAATCACCACTGGCCATGGAATTTTTAAAATGACATATGTGTAGGTTGAGAGGAGGGAAGCTAATATCCATGAATACTATTTCCAAATATATCCTTGGAATGAGTCTAGAACATCATCAACTGTTTAGTAATTATATTGTGATTTCGGTACTTTTTGGACATCCACATTGGGGATCTTAAGACTGAATCTATGGAATTATTCAAACATCTCTAGTAGTAGGTTGAAAGATCCCCAATTCATTTATAAGTCATCACAATGCTTGGGAGGTTGATGGTGATTCAAATCTTCGTAGGGGCCATCCTCAGATGATGTTGGACTTCTCAATCTTCAATTTGCTGGGAGCCACTTGGGTTTCCTTCTCGGGTGTGTAAAAAATGCACTTTTGGATAGCCACCACATTTTTTTCCATCCACATTCCCAAGTGAGGAAAATCATATAAAGATATATTTTTGGTATTTGGAGTTCCTCCACACAGGATATAAGTTTTTTTAGGTGGTACTGTGCATTTAAATTCTTCTTCTTGGGATGTCCCATAAGAGTTGATGACAAAATTAACAACTGATAGTGTCAAGTTAGCCTACCTGATATATAATTGGAGTCTCTATACAAATTAAAAGATCTAAAATACACCATAATTTTTTATTGGGGTCATAATTGGATACACCAATGGTTATGGGATGAAGTAGAGTCATAGAATATTACTCTTATTAGAAAATATATTTATCCTTCCCCTAGAATTAGAAACTGGAGTTCATGTTTTGGGATTTTAAAGCTTCAATGGTGGTGATAAACAAGCTCTTCTACATATGGGTTGGTGTTTCTAATAAAATAGCTGGGTGGGAGCCAATTTGGTCAATCATCTATTTTGACCACATTAAGTAAAATAGATACATTTCCAACCTCCTCGACAAAGGGAAACATATTGTGTAAAGGCTATTTATTGATGCTCCCAAATATGTATTTCATTATAATAGTGGTTGATACCACTATTAATTCATAATGGGTGGCGGTGTCAGTTGTGAGCCGAATAATTGATATCCTGAATGGACATATACCTAGCATGAATGAAAAATTATTTTTCATATTGATGAAAACATGTATTGATCACCCTATTATAGATTGTATCGAAGGGTGATATGGAGAATGGGAACCAAAAATGATGAATCCAAAGTTTTCATGGAAGGATCATATTCATGTGGGATTGATTAAAAAAGATTCCCCCTCCTATTCACTTATTGTAGTTATATTAATGATCTATAATAGCATTAGTCCTATAAATTATAAGGACAACCAATAATTACATATTGGACGAAGGTGATTCCAAATTACCCAAGATCATCTATTAGATATGATGCAGGAACGAGATCCATATTGATGATGTTAGAAAAAGAGGAATCACAATTTTTATCTCCCAATTCTCAACAATGTTCCATGCTCATCCAACTAATCAGTCTGTGTGACCTATGACTAATTATATGGAGATTGTGAGATGGAAATTACATGGTTACAAAACATATTATGTCATAATAGAAAAATGAAATAATATTCACATCAGGTTCTCTATATCGTTCAATGATTTCAAATTGGTCCACATGTCAAGATGATAAAAATATTTTCATTCCCCTCATTACCACATCCTAATGGTAGGGGACCTCCATCACCATAGTTGGTCATGTTGACTCCATAATAAAATATGGTATGATTGGATGTTAGTGCCTCTTTTTATAGAATCATCAGTATATATTGTATCCTAGTTCGGTTCTCTATAAATTATTTAATTCATGTTCATAAAAATCATTTACAACACCATTTTGAGTTGGAGGACAAGTGATTATGAAAATTCTATCACAATAGGGTGGAAACGATTAGTTATAGTATATAGGAACATTGGGTATGTCTAAGAATATGTGGACATTGGGTATATTGGGAACCAGAAGAGAATTGATTTTTTTTCAGGTATCTCATTAATGAGAATCTTACATGTGGAAACCAAGGCACCAGGTGTTAACTAAGGGGCAGTTTATAAAAAATTCATAAGTATATGAGGATTTTATGACATGAATATCATGTTTATTTCATGAGTTTTATATTCTGGGCATAGACATAAACTCATTGTGGAAAAGGTGGTCATCTGTTTAACATCTTGTGGGGACTGATGGGTCACATGTTTAACATTATGTAAGAATATTTTTCCAATATATTCCTATAGAGAATATTATATTACCATGTGGCTTTCATGGAAATTAAAAATTGCTCCCTCATGAGGGTACAATGATCAAATTGTAATTTTCATTTTGTTCTCATGGGGAAGATTATACACTATTGTATTTGATGTTTGTGAGAGACTCTTTCCTGCATGGGGATGATGATTAACATGGATATGATAAAAAGATTCACATAAGGGGGAGATGTTCATAATTTTGAATGTGAGGATTTTATAACCATTAGAGGAAGATGAACACCTATACAGATAGTTTGGTTATCGTGAGATGTAAGGATTGAACATCATGGTGGTTACCAAAGATTCATTAGTTCTTATGATTGATCCCCAAAAAGGTGGCCCATGGACTATGCTAATATAAAATGATCAAAATACATTTTATATGTCAATGCTTATGGCCATGATTCAAGAAAATCCCATGTAGTTTATCATATTGTTGTAAGGGTGGTCATATCAAAGAATGAGCATTGTTGAGAGATGAATTGGGGATTACACATAAAGATTACTAATGTATGAGTTGTAACAAACAATAATTTAATTAATTAAAATTTATATTTTTTAAAAATTTAATATATTATAAAACATAGAAATAACATGGATACAAAATTAAAAACATTATTTTTATTAATTGATAATGAAATAAATGTTATATATAGATATTATGGTTCATATATCACTAGAATAGTAACGTAACAATTTGATTAGTAATCCGGCTGTTAGGAATAATAAACTAGATAATATATTAGTATCCTTTACTATGAATGTATTAATAAAAAGTAGATATATGATGAATAAAAATATAATATATTTATATAATGAAATAATTAATTAATTTTTTTAATAAAATGATAAATTATTATTTTGTATTTTCTAAATTGTAAATGTTTATCTACAAGTTTAAAATAAAAATAATAAGTCAAAATGAAACTTATTTTAATATTATATATATATATATATTTTAATATTCTATTTTATTCAAATTATAAAATATTTTTTTGAGATAATTACTAATTTTTCCCATGTGTCATAAAATAAGTATTAATTTCAAAACCATTAATTTTTTAAGAAATGATGAATTAAATTGAAAGAAAAATTATCATTTTTTAATAAAAATTGAAATTTTTTAATTTTTTTAATTTCACATTTCAATAAACAGATAGGGTGAATTTGGGTTTTTTATAAAATAGTTGATTCGTTGGTGAAGATTAAAATACATTAATTTACGATATTTAACATTATTAGTATATATAAGAATTTTTTGGTCATGGTTGGGTCATTAATGATATAAGTGAGATGTTTTTCTAACTCACATTCTCTATTTATTTTATTGATTCAGAATAATTAACATTATTGATAGTGTTGAGATAAGATAATAATCATATGGCTAAAATAATCAGAAACGCCCTTACCTATCACTATAAATACCCCTCTCTCTTTATAATTTAATAATATTTATAGAGTGATTTTATTCTATTCAATTACCCTCCCAAATCAACTTCCATTGTTTTAGTCTTTTAGATCTCACCTAAATCTATTTCCAATTTCGTTTTGTGGGTTCTCAAGGGGATATCAATCAACTGGAAAAACCCTTTCCTAATTCTCTTTTAATATCACTTCAGTTATTTTCCATCCATCACTTCCACAATCTAATGTAACATTATTACATTAGTATCATAAATATTCTATAATTTTATTATGTTAATGGGATATCCATTACCTATTATCTTCTCTTCAATTTTTGTATCATATATTAGAAAATGTCATCCATAAATATATTATGGTGGTCATTTCAATGAATGAGCATCGTTGAGAGATGTATTGGGGATTACACATAAAGATTAATAATGTAAGATTTGTAACAAACCATAATTTAATTAATTAAAATTTATATATTATAAAAAACATAAATAACATAGATACAAAATTAAAAACATTATTTTTTATTAATTGATAATGAAATAAAAGGTATATATAAATATTATGGTTCATATATCACTCGAATAGTAACGTAACAATTTGATTAGTAATCCGAATGTTAGGAATAATTAACTAGATAATATAATAGTATCCTTTACTTTGAATGTTTTAATAAAAATTAGTTATATAACGAATGAAAATATAATATATTTATATAATGAAATAAATAATTATTTTTTAAAAAAAATGATAAATTATTATTTGGTATTTTTTAAAATGTAAATGTTTATCTACAAGTTTCAAGTTAAAATAATAAGTTAAAATGAAACATATTTTAATATTATATATATATATAAATTAATATTCAATTTTATTCAAATTATAAAATATTTTTTTGAGATAATTATTTATTTTTCCTATGTGTCATAAAATAAGTATTAATTTCAAAATCATTAAATTTTTACAAAATGATAAATTAAATTGGAAGAAAAATTATCATTTTTTAATTAAAATTGAAAATTTTGATTTTCTTAATTTCACATGTCAATAAACAAATAGGTTGAATTTGGGTTTTTTATAAAATAGTTGAATCATTGGTGAAGATTAAAATATATTAATTTATGATATTTAACATTATAAGTATATAAACGTATTTGTTGGTCATTGTTGGGTGATTAATGATATAAGTGAGAAGTTTTTCTCACTCAGATTCTCTATTTATTTTATTGATTCAGAATAATTAAGATTATTGATAGTGTTGAGATAAGATAATAATCATATGACTAAAATAATAAAAAACGCCCTTACCTATCACTATAAATACACCCTCTCCTTATAATTTAATAATATTATAGAGTGCTTTTATTCTATCCAATTACCCTCCCAAATCAACTTCTATTTTTTAGTCTTTTAGATCTCACCTAAATCTATATCCAATTTCCTTTTGTGGGTTCTCATGGGGATATCAATCAAGTGGTAAAACCCTTTCCTAATTCTCTTTTAATATCATTTCAGTTATTTTCCATCCATCACTTCCACAATCCAATGTAACATTATTACATTAGTATCATAAATATTCTATAATTTTATTATGATAATGGGATATCCATTACCTATTATCTTCTCTTCAATTTTTTTATCATAGATTAGAAAATTTCATCTGATGTATACATATAAATTAAATATCCTTTTATATGAGAATACATGTTTTATAATGTTCCCATCTCAATTTCTCTTGATAGGAAAACATGATTAAATGGAGAATCATAGTTTATTACCTATTTTCACATACCATCCATAATATATTTATGGAAATGGTCATTTATCTAAACTAAATCTTTCTATAATTAATTAATATAAATTTTTATTTCATGTTATATATAAAAAATATTTTATTTTATTAATTTATGTCTCTTTAATATTATCCCATAAGTTTCACTAAAATGGATCATTTCTAAAGTTTATATAAATAATATTTTTAAAATATTTGAATTTATTTTGAAATAGTTATGAATGATCTATGCATGTTCTCCCTTATGAATGTTCATGTATGATTTAAATCAATTCATTAATGGTCACCAATTTGTTACTCCATTTTTTTCTACCTTTTGAAAAATTATGATACCCATTCCATTCCATGTGTCACCATTATTATTTATTCTTAATGTGAAACACATATTCCTGGTCATTTTATGATAGAAGTACCCATATAGTGCTCCAATGAAATGGGTAATTATTTTGTGTCATGAGACATAATATTGTGATAGGGAGTGAACCTGATTCTTATATGGTACATTGTCTACAAAGTGATATAGTCATAGTAATTTGAATTGACTCATTTTTATTTCTTGGTGTATGTTTTTTTCACCTTCCTATGATTCCATAATTACATAATCCCATGAAAAATATTCTATGATTATATTTGATTATTCATGATTCTATGACTTTTTAAGGGATAATTTTATGCCTTATATCTCCACCTCTTATGCATTATTTCTATCATTATTCACATACAATGATTGTTAGCTAATCCCTTCATTAAGGCATTCCCCATAGAATACCATTAAGATGTAATTTTTCAAAGGAACCAAACAGCTCATTATGAAGATTAAATGAATATTTTTTTTCATGCTTTCTAATTATGTACCTAATCATAGAAAGACACTAAACATTGTGATCAATGATTTTTATTTGATGGTTAATTATGCATAAAAATTTAATAATATGTGTAATGGTCTATGTTGAAAATAGTTGGTATATGAGAATTGTATAGTATTTGGTGAGTATTCAAATTCGGATAAATTTATAATAACCCCAATGAAAATTATATCACCATGTATAACCAAGATTGAAACATTGGGAATCACTAGTCATGATATAGTTTTTAATTTCCTTTTTATCCTTTGATGATCCATGTTTTATTTTTTATATTGTTATTAGCCATGTATTCAAGTAATAATAATTTTAGTTTATTTTTTCTAGATAATGACTAGAAATATTAGAACCCCTTATAACCATAATTGTGACAGGAAATAAGATATTTCACTAATGATATGCATATCATAATGGAATATAGATTAAAAAAATTATGTTTATGAAAAACCATTTATCAAGGATTTGAATAAATTAATGTAACTTATTTTAGGTTCCCAAAAAAAAGTACTAGACGGACCATCATAGATCCTTATGTAATAAAAATATTTTGGAAACAAAGAATAAATCCTCTACTTGAGAAAAATATGAGAATAAGCATATTTGAAGTTGTCTCAAGGGGACTGGTTGATGTATTAAATGAGTAATATAATGTCAAAATTTGGCCAATTTCCAATGAAATTTAAATAGTCATTATATAAATTAATAGGGAAATTAAATTTATCAAATGCTACCATATATATGGTGGTATTTTTTAATTGTCTTGAATATGGTCATTATCTTAGTCATTTCTCTCTTCTATGGGATGAAAAGAATAATGGGCACAAAAAATATCCAAGACCATGTAAAAGAGGAATCCAAATTGATGTGAAAAGTCATGATGTTTGATTTATAATTGACCTATACACCATATTTTTTTTTTGTATTTTGAGTCATACCATATTAGCAGATTTAGTATTTTTTAAAGAATGTAATGTAACCAACCATAATTATTTAATTTTTCAAGGGATAATACTATAATTATCATAACATATGTGAATTTTTATAGAAATTTACATCTTAAAAAATCATATTTTACATCGATTATTTGTGTTTTATGTAATTTTTTGCATGGATTGTCTCTCTTTATACAACAACGACATCAACAGTCGGAAAAGTGAGATCATTCTTCACATAATAAGTCATCATAAAACTCTATTAAATTATAAGGATGAGGATGAATATTCATTTGAATGAATCACCTCATGTGGGGATATTATTTATTTATGTGAAAATATATATATACCAATTGATTGGGACAATGAAAACTATGATTCTTGAAGACGTGTCCATTGGGATGAGTAACACTGATGTGTCACATCAATGAATTTCCTTGCCTTAATCATGAAAGATAGGTTATGTTCTCAATTTATATTATTTCTAGGTAAATTTTTATAGTGAATACACCATGTAGAATGGAAACATTTGAGTTTGAGGAACTAAAGGAGAAATTATAATAAAATATGGGAAATGGTTTCTTAAGGAGGAGTGTTTCCCCACAGGTAGTGCCAATCCTCTTCAACATAAAGATATATGTATGTAGGCACATTTTCATTGATCATCACTATCTCATAAAAATTGTGATAGAGAATAGGTATACCCTTTCACAGATATATGATTTATTCTAGAAACAAGGTGGGGCCAAATATTTCTATAAGGGGTACCTTTGGTTAATATATCACTAATTAATAATGATGAAGGAAGATATTTCAAAATATTCTTTTTTAAAAAGGTATGGAATCAATTAGTTCATAACGATTCACCTTGGACTCCCTATTTCTCCTATAATTATAAGGTATTAATGAATATGGTAATTATAGATTCGCTCTAAAAATTTGTGGTAAACATTATCGATTATATTGTGATATTCTAAAAATTCAAGGAGGAAAATGATATAAATATAAATACTATTCAAAATAGTTCATTGAAGGGGGGAAATCATGTAAAATATAGAAAATGTGTGTTATATATGGCAGAAGTATCATTCACAAATATTTTTATCACCAGTAAATCACTATTTTGGAATGATTACATGAAAAAGGTAATCCAAGAGTTGTCCAGGGAAACATATATAATAGAGATCAATAGTTTCCATATTTTATATGGGTATCACCAACCATTCATGATGAATATATCATGATTTAAAAAAATTATCTTATATGAATCATAAGGAATTATCAATTTTTCGGTTAGTGAAAGTAAAATCTACTTCGAAGACATAAAAAAGGGTTCCCAGTACAGTAGTACTCAAACATACGACATTTTGGGAAATAATTATGATATACAGTGATTCCTTAAAATGAGATTATGCTCTATACTGAATAAAATTCATAATTTTATAGACTACTACTCAATACAGCTGAATAATCATTAGAATAACTGTCCAACAGAAGATCTAGATTTGGTGGATGTTATCTTCTCGTAAATAATGGACAAAATTATCTATATGGGTAAATGTGTGTGATATATAATGATCCTTAGAGACTCAAATATAGATGGATATATAAATATATTAATATTTACTAGAGAAGATGGTTAAAGTTCATCTTGTTTTATGAATTATCAACCTATTAACATACTGATATAGAAAATATAGTGGAAGATGCTCTATGTAGAAATTAACTTACAACATAATCAATGATAAGAATTGGGAATGATCAAATATTCTAATACATTCACAAGATATATATGGGAAACATAATTGAAGAACCGTTATTATTACTTTCTCAAATTATTTCTCCATAATCGTTAACTTCATAAGTAAAGGAATAAATATAAAATGTTGTAGAAATTAAAAAACATGTTAATGAAATAAAAAATGGGAAATCATCCAAATATAAATTAAAGAGTAATAATTATTTTGATTAGGGGCACGATTACGTGTACCATCAAATATTGTAGAAAATAAATATATTCTGAGTGATGAAAATAACTCAACATACTATATTCACCCTGGAAGAACATAGCTGTATCAGGATCTCTGAGACCACTGTTGGTATGACAATATAGAGAAGGAGATCGATGAATACACATCAATATGATTGGTATTCTTGTAGGGGGAATCTAGATGGAAAATGTATACTAGAAAGATTCATCCATTACACATACCAACATGAAAATTAAAAAATATAACCATTTTATGTTTCATGGGGCTTCCAAATATATTTACATGATATTTTTTTTATGGGTCATTGTGTATCATCATTGAAAGAAATATCACATTATATTAATTATATAGTCATTTGCACACAATTTGGTAGAATTTATAATCATTAGAGAAGTTCCTAGGGTTCATGGAGTGCCACTATAGAATGTATATTATAGTGATCTAAGATTTACCTCTTTGTTTTTGAAAGGTCACCAATTTAAAATAAACATTGAGTTGAACTTCAGTATTCTTATCATACTAAAATGGATGGCCATGCTTTGTGGAATATTCAGAAACTAAAATACATGTAGATAGAATGTTGTATTTAATATAAGGTAGGATGAGACCAATATTTACCTATGAACATGTTCACTTAAAACTATATTTCCCACTCAATAGTCTAATTAGATCTATATGAATCCATTTACAGATAAATATATAGAACACTGGCATGCTAGGAAGAAGTCATTGAACGAAATCGATTCACCCATAAAATGGTCATAAATGGTATAAAAGGTTAAACCCATTTATTATCATATCAGAACTGCGAATATTTGATAGACGCGTTATGAAGAAAGTTATCAATTGTACTCAGATTTTAATGTTTGAGACATTGAATTCTACTATATATCTCCATCGAATAGGATAATGATATTTTGGGTGTATGGATAGGGGATTAAAAAGTACAATGGCCCATTTGAGATTCTTGATCATGATGAGATGTGTTCTATTAGATATAATTTTTACAACCCAGGTCTCATGTAATAGATCTATTCCATGTATCCTTATTGTGGATGAACAAACAATATCTCATATATGTAATAAAACATATGGTTTTATAACTCTAGATTGACCAATTACATAATGAACAACTGTAGAAGATCATGGAATGTATGGATTAAGTTCTACATAACCATAAAACTCAAATGTTCAATGTACTACTAAATAACCACAACTATGATGTGGTGACATGGAAATCAGAATATTCCATGAATAATATATACCCAAACATGTTTTCAACATATAATTTAAAAAGAATTTTATTGGGAAATTTTATAAAGGGGAAGAATATAACAACCAAAAATTTTATCAATGGAAATTCCCATCTTTTAATTATTTAATATAGTATAAGAAATGTAAATTACCTAGATAACATATTTAAAACAATATTTTCAAAAATAAATAATGAATGAACTGGTATTTTTTTATACTAAGGAACTTATTCCAATTGAATAATTACATGAACATAGCTATAGTAATCTGTATATAAGGAATTGTAAAATTTCCAATAGAATAGAGACCCCAACTATGAAGATATAATTAAGAAAATTTTACTAGATATATGAGAATATCTTATATTTATATATAGTAATAAGTAAACAAATGTTCTCAAAATGTTATATTATGTATTGGTATTTTTGAGAAATGTTAATATTTATCTAAAATTTTCATAATAAACTATTGTTAAATGAAAATTACTTTTGAAAAAATAAATCCATCAATTAATATTTTATTGTTTTGGGATTTTTAAAATTTTTTATGAGACCGTTATTAAATATTTAATGTGTTATAAAATCAGTTTTATTTTTATGATCAATATTTTTCAAAGCTATGATGATTTTAAATAAAAATTAATATAATCGTATTTTGAAAATTATTTTCATAAAATGGTGTCTAGTTTTTAAATATTTATTTAAAAAAATGTATAAGGTGTTTTTTTAGTATTTTTGAAAAATAATTAGATTTTTTGTGAATATTGAAATACTGTAATATGATTTTTTTAAAAATACAAGAAAATAAATAAAATTTTGATCCCTTGTTGACACACGGATGACATAATAGGCCATTAAATAAATATGAAATCCCATATTTACTTTATATAGTAACATGAATCACACAAATTGATAATCTATAGCAAAAATAGTAAAAACATATTGAAAAATAATTAAAAATACTCCTCTCTCACTATCAATACCCCCCCTAGAACCATTTCTCCTCACACCTTCTACGCTTGAGATCAATATTATATTAAGATAAATTATACTCCCAATCAAATTTCTCATGTTTTGGTATTATAGATATTACCAAAAGACAATTTTCATGTTTTATAAGGAGGTTCAAAAGGAGACGACACTAAATAGGTAAAAACCTCCATTTTTCGTTTAATTTCTATTATTTTATTATACATCCATCATCTCAAATATCCAATCTAAAATGGTAAATCATGTATAATATTTTTACTATAATTTTATGATTTTAATGGGATACACATGATCTAATATCGTATCATCTCATTTTTATCTTAAAATAAAAAACAAAATCTATGATATGTTGATTCACCACCTTTAGGGACAATGACTTTTCATTTTCTATTACAACATTCGAGTCTACAAATACAAATATTATTATTAAAGCCTATTTTAAAAAGTTCATTATGACATTATTTATATTATTTATGTAATAAATATATATAATATTAAATAATAAAACCAAAATTTATTGTGATATTTGAGAATTCAGCTAAATAATCAAGTGTTCATTATTAATGGTTGATATAATGAATCATACTTAAATCTATTAAAAATACATATTAGACCATTTATAATTATGTATGTTCATAAATATTGTATAATTTCATTTCTATGTTATTTATTCTATTTTACATGATCTCTAAAAATTAAACTCAAGGGATTGAATCATAAAACCATGAAATGAACACTCCAAAAAGTATGTAATTGAATAGTTTATGTCAATGAGATGGACATAAAAGGGTTTTAATTGAATTTTAATAAGTAAAATACAAGTAAAAGTGTCTCTGAATTAATAAATTATGATATTTTATTAGATAATCCTTGATATGATGTTTGTGTACATAATATATTCAGAGAAAAGGTTAGGGATTCAATTTGAACAATCATTTTTCATTCAGGATGCATTTTCTCCCTCTTTACCCTTATGTAAATCATCATTATAATTATTTTATTCGTGAAATTATAGTTATATGTTTCAAAAATAAGCATCATGATCAATTTAACATTCTCTTATAATAAAATATATGTTTTGTAATGTTCTCATCTCAATTATTCCAGATAAAAAACCAGATTAAAAGGATGTTCTCAATTTCATAACCATTTTTAATTATCAGCTCTAATCTATTATAAGAAAGAATTATTTTTATAAAATCCAAAATTTTATCATGAGAAAATATCAATCATTATTTATTCTTCAATAAAAAAAATTATTCATTCATCCTCTTCATGTCCCTTTATTATTTACCCTAAATTCGACCAAAAGAGGCTCAGTTCTAATGTCACTTAAAGAGGATTATTATTTGATTTTACTTTTTTGGTCATAATATATCCTAATATATAAATTTTATCCCATATTAACATCCATGTATGATTAAAATATACTCTTACTTGGAATCCATTATAATACTCCCTTATATATTTCATTATTTGATGATTATGATTCCCATTTTGTTCCATCTCTATCCTTTATAATTTCTTCTTCATATGGTCCACATATTCAAAATCATGTTATGATGGGTGTATCCATAAAGCACTCTACCTAATATGGGTAAATTTTTAGTCCAATGATATGTGATGTTGTAATATGGGGTAAACATGATTCCTTCATGGTATATTTCCCACTATGTCCTATAGTCAGGTAATTTATCCTTGACTCGTGTTAATGTTTTGTTTCATGTTACATAATCATACATATGACTGCAAAATTACATGATTCAATGACATATATCTTATTATTCCATATGATTATTCAGGTTACATTAATTTTTATGTCATCATGGTATCCCTTCTATCCCATGATATATGCATTATTTCTGTGTTAATTACCTTACTCGGATTTTTCGCTCATCCCCTTGTTCATATATTCCCCATGTTATTCCATGAAGATGTAAGAGATAAAAGGATGATATTATATATGTATAAAGATTAAATAAAATTTGATTTCATTTTTGATTCATTATTTCTAATTATGTACCTAATTCTTTTAAATACGTTATCTTTTATGATCTATGTTTTCCATTTTAGGGATACATATTCTAAAAATCATGTAATGATCTATGTAAAAATATTTTATCAATATACGTGGAACATTCTATGGTGGGATAGAAGGTGGAATCCTTTGACGACTCTATAAGGAGACTCATGTGATCATTTACCAGGGAAAGGCTATAGTTTAAATCCTTACATTGTGTAAATATTTATAACATAAATACCCTCTTCATTGACTTTTTAGTGTGTGTGGATGACACATGACCTTATGAGACATACCTATGATGACAAATACTAGAAATAAATCCCATGGGATTCATTATCGTCGGGGGCTTATTTTTTCATTGAATATAAATAAAACCAAGCACACATTCCATAACTGAACTAACCACAACATGATTCATGATATCAATGGAAGAAATCTCAAATTATAAAAAATATTTCAAAATAAAATGACATTAGAGTACAACATATGATAAAAACATAAAAAAATACACCATATAAGAGTAAAAAAAGTAATATACTGTCACAACATCAAAACTCAAACATTCTCCAAAATCCAATCCACAAAATAAGACGAGTTTCACTATGCACCACTAGTGAAGTATAATACTTTACCATATCCCATGTATCAATTAACAACATCTAAAAAATAACCAATGTTCCAAATAATGGGTGAGTAATGAAAGGTTATATTTTTTCCAAAAATATATTTCTTACTAAAACCACAAGATTGAAAATGTTATCAAAATTATAAAAAATGATTTATAAAAAAACAATTTCTAATATAGTTTCTATAAAAATAAAAAAAATCATCTATAGAAAATCAGTTTTATCAAAAAAAAATCATGTTCCATGGAATAAAGATATAATACATTATAACCATTTAAAAAGTTTCATTATAGCATAACCCATTACCTTCCACAAATCCCCACATCCAGACATGCATGAAACAAGGACCTCGCTATACTCACGAGTGTAGAATCATCCCTAAATAAAGCCATCACAGTATGAACAATTTAATGGGTGATAACCATATCCCTTATCTATCTGACTAATTATGGGGGAGACTCCAATCCCTTATCCCTCCTGAATGAACACAAACTCACGAAACCATTATTCCATAAAATAATTCTAGAACAACCATTTATACCATTAAAATAAAACAATGTCATTATTGAAAACATTTAAAATAATCCATTTCAATGAAACTAACATTGTATTGTATTTCTTCCCTATAAAAAACCAAAAAATCATTTTACACTCATCATTTAAAAATCATGTTAACAATTACTCTATCCAAAAAATTACCGGAACTCTACAGTTCACATAACGTTCACAAAAGAGGGTTTGAAAAAAAATTCACATTAATTCAAAAACCAATTTCAATCAAAATAATCAATTTGAAACTAAGCATTCATGTTATAAAGAGAGGAGTCTAGATTTATTAGTCACACCTCATAAATTATGAAGAAAATGAATTAATCATGAAAACATCCATAAAACGGAGTTTAATAAAAAAAACTTCCTTAGAACTCCACCCCTATCACCAATAAAGAAAAACATAACCATATTTCGAATAAAATACTTTATATCTATCAAAAGTAGAAGTAGATTTATGAAACTAATAGGTATAAAAAAATAATATCTATGAAATATAATCATAAACAACCATGAATTATCACATATCATGATAATCCTATTTCATATTACTATGATAAGTATTTGGATTGCCTCTAGATTGGTGAGACAAGATTCCTTATCCATTTGGAAGAGAGAATATCATATCAGATACATATAGGGGGGAAGGGTCCATAGAAGAGAAAAGTGAGAAATCCATAATTTTAGGAACTCACTTTTAACCCGTTCTTAGTTAGATGAAATGTTTGAAAAACTAAGAGCTCACAATGCACTATCCATTGCCTTAGTGATGAGCCTCACATGGATTTCTCATACGGTTGTTTAACCAAGACCCAACAATACCAAATAACATTGTATCATGTTTAATGTTTTCTCCTGGATTCATAGTTTGGGAAACTAGTGGACCACCCATGTGCCTTCCCTTTACCCCTGGACTCATTTTTAACATTTTATTCTAGGTTTTTTCAAGAATCCACAAATCATGCACCAATTATTTAAACAATTGAATGACCAAAAACACTATGATTGTTTTGAATACTCAAAAAAATCCCCTATATTTATTATAAACATAAAAATATTTAAAAATGGTTACTAACATGAAAACATGAGTGTTATATTCTCCCCAAAATTATACCTTAGTCCTTGAAAATTAGAATACCATCATTTCCGTAAATGAATGTTGGCCTTCTCTTTCATTTCATTTTTGTGCTCCCATGCCTTATCCTTGGCCAGACCATGTTTATATAAAATCTATATTACATCGATGATTTTTCATGCATGAATTTCTCATGCCTATGCAAAATAAACATAGGCATATTCACCAATGACCCATTCAGATCTAGGTCAACGTGTTCCCATATAAAAGAGGAATGGATATGGATGATACTATTTGAAATGTGATACATTAAATAAATTATTTACTGAACTGAACTGTGGTGGAAATTACAACTGATATGAATAATATCCTACCCATTCAAGTATATCAAAATTGAATATTTATTAAGTAGATAACATTACCTACATTACTAAATGATCATGTCTAAACCTTGGATTGATTCTCAGAAAACCTGATCACCCACCTTGAAGGAAATTAGTCATAGATGATGATATATATGATTTCTGATGACTCTATGTTTTCTTGATATATTTTTCAAAATAATAACTCCTCGATATTTTCTATTGGAAAAGGCTCAAACTAACTAGTGGTGTATCACCTATTTCCAACCAAGAAAGTTGTGAATGAGAAGGACACCCATAAAATTCTTCAAAAAGAGTCATTTTTTGTCGAGGCCTAGTAGATGTTGTTAAATGAAAACTGCACTAATTGTACATGCTCTTAACATGAGCCAAAAAATCTTATTAATTTATCCCACAACATGTATTATAAAATTTTTATCTTTTATTTGGATTGCAGATCTGTTTTAGAATAATACGATGTATTCATAATCAACAGAGTCTTAAGGGATTTCTTTAAGGATTTATTGAAATGATACATAACACTCGAATATCTATATAACACTATAAATAATGATACACTATGCATCCTAACCACTTATAGGATAATAATATTTGACATACCCTCTACCATATTATATTCATGAATAGGGATGAAATGATTTGACTTTATGAGTGAATCCACTATCACAATAATTAAATTGTGTTATTGACCAGTTCTTTAGATACTAATTAATAATTCAATTATTATCTAATCCTATTTATACACCAGGGTAGGTAAAGGTTGAAACATACATGATGGTCAGTAATTCTCTACAATAATTTTCTCAAATGTTAAATTTTTTGGATCAAACTCGACCACACATGTTTCATCCCGATCCAAAAAAATCGTTCAATGCATTATAAATATTTTTCTTATCCATGATGAATATGACTTCTCAAATAGTGGCCAGTATGAGGTAGTTACTCCTGAAAATGCATTGGTACAATCATTCAATTTCTGAAAACCAATACTAAACCCTCGTCTAGAATATGGATCTCAGTGGTCTCTACGACATTGAGTTTTGACCTCATCGACAGAAATTCCAAATCAGATGTCCCATCATGTTTATCTATCATTAAGAAATGAATAAAAAAGGATACTAGAATGAAAATTTAAATATGGTATCTTTTTTCACATTCCAATTTCATTTATGATATCATGACCATAATCATCAACTAATCAAATTCTTCTTTTTCCAACTTGTCATATGAAATTCTACATAATGTATCATCCACAATATTTCATTTATCTACACTAGTAGTCCAGTTAAATTAAAAAATTTAGATATATTGTATCAGTTTACATTATTTAGGGTTCAAGTACCTTAATGAGATAATGTGATTCGTGTTCATATGATCTGTAGACACTGTAATTTTCTCCCAGAAGTAGTAGTGATGCCATGTATACAAAGAATGGTCTACATTAGCTAAATATAAATCATGGTTTGGGTAGTTATTTTTATTCACCTACAAATTAATTGAAAAACAAGAAACAACATATTCTCCCTACATTAGAATAAATCCTATCCTAAATCCCAAAGCATCATAATACACCACGCACCTTTGTCCTGGTTCGAAAAAATATCAATATTGGTGATGATATAAGGGGAACCTTTACCTCTTGAAAAGACTTATGGAATTCTTCATCCCATTGGAATGGAACATTATTCTTTTTAAATATTTTAATAAGATAATATATTCATGAACATAGCATTTCTAATAACTAGCTAGACCATAGACACCCTATATCATGAAGAAATTATTCCGCGATTCCAATAGCGAATGACCTCTATCATCTTTGGATCCATAGAAAAATCAATTTCTATTATTACATTTCCAATGAATCATACATCTTCTATCCAATAATCTCACTTTAATAATTTTTCATTCATATGGTGATTGTTCAAAATTACCAAAACTTTTTCCATTTGTTCCTCATGATCATATCTTTTCCATGAATACACTAATATGTGATCAATAAACACCACCACAAACGAATAATGATATCAATCAAAAATGGTATACCTTAATTCTATAATGGAATCTTGTGTGTTCCTAATACCTAAATTATTGACCACATATTCATAATGTCTATATGTACTTCTGAAATCTATTTCTTGAATATCCCCCTTCCCCATCTTCAATTGGAGATACCATAATCGCAAGACAATCTTAGAGATCCATTAATCTCCCTTTAATTGAAAAAATATATCATCAATGCATAGAAGGGGATAAAATATCATTATATAAGCTTGGTTAATCATGTGAAAATTCACACACAACATTAGTGTTCCATCCTTATTTTTCACAAACAACACCATTGCTACCAATGGATACTTTCATGGGTGAATGAACCCATTTCATTACAGATCTTACAACTAAACCACCAATTCCATTAATTAATTTAGTTTAATATGGTAATATGGATGGGAGATAGGACTAGTCCCCATGTAGAGATGAATTGTAAACCCCATATCAATCATGTGTGGAAACACATATATATTTTCCGGTTACACATCTGGATATCGATTAACAGCTGCTACAAAACTTTTTTTCACAATCTCATCCATCAATACTAATATCATCACTACCAATTTCTAGGAGATCATTCCAAATCGTAGAGACAACATGATTATTTAACCGATATTTATACAATTTATCCTCTAAAGGGATTCTTGAAACCAGCATATATCATGAAAAAAACTTTTATTCTATAACAATCAATTTGATTATTGATGCTTTCTAACCAATACATACACATGATTATATCATAGGCACATATCACAGGTATATATAAATCCCAAATCATTATAGCACAATAATGAATTATATAAAATTATCTACACAGAAAATATTCAAAATTAATGTTTTCTGAGAGGAGTTCAATGTTTTATATAAGATAGAATAATCTCAACTTTTATTCATAGAAAATCAATAGCATGAACAAAACATAATGAATGATATTATCCCATATCAATCAAAGATAAAATTATAGTATAATTTGAATGATCCATATCTCACACCTTAAATTGTTCACACTAACCATCCACTATTACCTTTTCTAATCAAAATAATTGTTTGCTCACATAATTTTGATATCTATATCCCTAATGAGAATGCAACTATTGAGGAGTCCTGGTATTCTTGGAATAAATATGTCTTTCTATGTTTTACTAATCAGACTAACTCTATTGACCCCATCCTCTCAAATATAATTATTCATATGACACCTAAGATGCATCTCGAACTCCCGACCTCGGAGAACTATGTCAATAATAGTGAATATTCCCCATCTATATAAAATTATATAAATATATAGGTGGTGTCAAACATTTTCACTTCATTTGGTTTATCTAACCACCTTGAAAATATCAAAGATGCCTCATTGGTTTTGGAAGAATATTCAATGATCCAGTCCATCGATTGTGAGCCATACTCCAACCTTATAAATAGGTTTTCCTCTTCTACACACTCCTAGATTTATACATCCAACCATGTCCCAAAGATTACAACACAATTCTTCTTCGTATAGCTCATGAGATGTAAATTTCTACCACAATCAATCCATTAACCATTTCTATATAATATATAATGTAGATCACAAATAACTTAGAGAAAGTATTCTAGATCATCCACAATTCAATTATGTGTGCCTATATGGATGGACTAGTAGTAATATCAAGTGAAAAGTACACTAAATTATATAACATATTTTCATAATCTATGATAGAAATATTTTTCTTCTTCAATATGAATATGATTGAAATTATTTCAATTTTGAACATCTATGGTTAAAAATATTTATATAAAAAAATTTCAAAATACTTTCAGGCAAGGCTAGGGTATAATATATTAAGAGAAGATAAATCCCACAATTTGTATGCAAGAACCATCAATATATACATCCCCAGATGGGATTTCAGATCTTTTGGGGTACCAATTAACTTGAAGATTTATCATCATCATCATAATTTATTTATTTAATGGATATCTATGATACACGAAATCTATGACAAGAAGGAACATAAAAAAACACAAGCCTCCCCTTAAGGTGGTCTGATGTTATGGAGATAGAGTGTATCTCAACTATTGAAATTCACTACCATTGGAGGCATATTATTTTCATTAGGATAGAATGTAATGTTCTCTTCATGACTAGGTAAAGAGGAAAAATAAATTTCCACCACATTTTTTCTTTAAGAAATATAAGTAATTTCTATTGGGTTTCAAAATAGATCCATGAACCTTCTGACAGTATTAGTAATGGACCATGGATATTCTTGATTATTTTTCTAGTAATTATAGAGAATTTTTGAGTCTTTATAAACTACTCTAGAAATCACAATTTTATGTATTAGTATATGGATACCTATAAGGATATACATGGATTCATATTTGAGAAAATTTTCAAGAACAAAAAGGTGGTATATGGGATGATAAAAATACCCATTCAATCATATACTGATGCAACCCATCCCATTAGACCCAAGAAATAAGATCTAGAAAAGATGATATTTTCCATTATATTGTGAATCCTAGAGTACCCAATGGGCCGAAATGAGATCAAAACTCAAGTGCCTAGAGGACTATCTTGCATGATGGGGATTTAGAAATAGTTCATTTTTCTTTTTCATCACAAGCCATATCATTTCTAGGACTAGATTTGTTTTGTAAACTTGTGTGTCAGGAAAATAAACACATCCTTCATAACAAGTGGCATTCAATGATTTCCATAAATTCCAGCACGCAACACTTAAAACCATATCTCTCATATTCCCTTCAGAACCAACCTGTTATGAAAACTAAAACTAGCTATTAAGGAATGATATTTCCAAACTATACTTCATATGAATGTAAATGAAATATCCCTAATATTTCTAAATGGTGTTTTCCTTGTCACCCTAAAAAAATTTTATTCACTTTCCTCCTGTTCCTTGTAGTTTCAACATCATAATGACATACCGAGAATGAGTAATTTTATGATCCCATCTATTGGAATATCTTGTTTTCATATCTTTTAAACATAAAAATTATACTTTAATGAATCCTCTTTACATGAAATTGAATCATTCCATTGATCCTAGTGATTTATTGTGGAAAAAATTTTATATTACGATTTTTTAGTACATCTTTGAATATGATTTCATAATGATGCACTTTTTTGAGTGCTTATTGATGTTGATAATAACAAATATATGTAAATGGATATTTTCTAGATCCACATTAATCAAAATTGGATTATTCCTTGCCTTCCCAATATAATATCCATTATAGAACATCCTAGGAAACTAGGCACATAACCAATGAAATTTTTGTTCCATAAGGATATTTTTCCTCTCCCAAATATCCAATTATCCCGGTCCTTATGAATTGGGTAATGTGGTTTAATCACATGCCAAATGGACCCACTCACAATATCCTTTCCCCCTATTGTCGACCTCCATAGCATAACCCCATGGATTTCTTCCCTCAACTACATTCCATCCATGTATGGCATGCATTCCATGAAATTTGTCTTGTATATAACAAAAGTTAATACCTCTATTCAGTGTGGGTCATTATAATTTACTGTAGGAATCCCAATGGTATTTTCCATAATAAATTTATTTCATAGTAAATAATTCATGATGTTTATCTATTTTTGGAGATAAAAAATTTTGGGACTCTAATAGACGATAGAGTCTATAAATGACTTATAGATATCACATTTTCACAACTGTTATACTTCTCCCCAAATGATAAATAATAATTCGTAAAATTTATTTCAAATCTCATAATATTCTATACATTTTAATAAAAATGATTCACATGTGTCCTAGTCGAGAAAATAAAACCCCCCATGTAGATATTGTTGAATATCCATTTTTGTATTCACACAATGGTAAATAGTAATTTTATACTAATGATCTACAATTGGTGAGAAATATATAGACCTCTCGTCACATTTTTGATGACTTGACCACTCTATTTGATCAGAATAATGTATATTCATCCCGCCTGAGGAAATACGATCCCCCAATAAATCCTCGAAAACACATTCATTTTATTCAATAAATATTAAACTATGATGTGAATATCAAATTTTTGAATCACTATGAAATATCTAGGCTTCTGTTCTTAATTTCAATATCAAAAAGTTCATATAAAATACTATGAACCAATTGTTGGTACACCTATTACTCTTGTAAAACTAGATTCTCATAAACTTCCTCCAATTGGTTTCTATGATGCCTACTAGGTTCCAATATCTAGAAACACAACAATGTCATATGAATCAATATCTAGAAATTTATACCATATAAAATCTCAATTTCTACCACATCATGCAATCAGAAAATAATTTTCCAATATTCCTCATTTTCAACAATCAACCATTTTCTACATTTGATTGTCCTTTTGATAAATGAAATAAAATACAAAATAATAAAATCAATATCTTCTGCAAAATATATCATATTAAAATAATATTATTTTTTTTAAAAAAATGATGAATTTCATCAGGTCATAACTCAAAATTAGATATGCAATATTATTTTTAATTCACTTCTATAATAAATTTCATGTTCGTTTTTTTGTTAAACCCATGAAAATAAGATTCTAAATCCTTTAAGTGTCTCTAATAAACTATTTTACTCAACTCATTATTAATTTATAGTTCATCCTAAATGGTTAGATATATTTTTTAGGCCCTAAATTTCATATCCAAAAAATCATACACCTTTCAACAAATCATAATATAGAAACAGATATTAATGAATTTCAACTCTGATACCAAAAAAACTAATGACCACTTATTACACATAGAATTATTGAAATAGATGAATGTTAATTCTTTTTAGGGCTATAATACATAGAATTTTCTTAATAAGGTTTTCAAAAAAAGATAATTTCCATCTTTTTGGTAGTACATATTGAAATCTTCTCGTTACACTCATCACTTATTATCCCCAATTTGAAAAATAATTCTTTGATAAATTCTTGAGAAAACAATTGCAGGAAGGGTATGTTTGATATCACATATTAAATTCTATAAAATATATATCATTAAATATAAAAAGATTCAAAAAATACCTATTTTGTGTTCTGTTAGTAATTTTACGAAACACTTGAAATAAAAATATTGTACTTTGTTCCCTTTCGCTGTAAAACTACTATACCTAAATACTTCAATAATACCTCTCATGTTTCATGAATAATTTCTTCAATAAGACGTATAGAAATAATTGTGTGTAAACACTTATGATAAGTGATGAGAATGGTATGAATTAATTATACATTCTAAATATTATATCTTATGAAAAAAAGTTTGAAAATATTAATTTTTTTCAAATAAACTACTAAATTCTAATGGAATATCACATAAATAAGGCATAGAAAAATACTATTGAGTAATAAAAAACTATGTAAAACAAAACACATATTATAATATATAACCACTAAAAGAACATTTTGTCAATTATTTTCAGATAATGTAATAGACCTTTGTTCAACACTAGTCCATTAATGCATAATTTAATCCACAATTTGGAAATAAATAAAATTAAAAATGACTAATGGGAATCCATAACATTTTATATAATCCAAAATCAATTGATCAATATATTATTTAAATTCTATTTATGCACTATAAACCAAACCTAATTCATATGATTTTTATTATGAATGTAGAATTCATAAATTAATGAATTTAATTAGACAATGAATATTATATCAATTACATCATCAATTTATTTTCATCACTACTTCAATATAGAATTATTTCCACTTATAATCTCTAGAAAGTTAAATATAAAAGTTTGAATGAAAATAAAAAGATAATAAGTTATGTGATCTTAACCCCTTTTCTAAAAAATCAATAAATCTAGAAGAAAAAAACATACTGAATTTTCAATAAAAGTATTTATTAAATAAGAAATATGGAAACAAATGTATAGATTTAATTATAAAAAGTGATCAGTGTTGTACGATTTTTTACTATCCTCTAATTAATACTTACTTATAAACAGATGCTTATTTATTACTAAGATGAACTTTAGTAAGGATGATATTGTTAAATTATTATATCCCATATATATTTTTATATACAATAATATTTTCATGGAAATTTACACTAAATATAGTTCCCTTACTGGTCACTATTATTTTGAAAGAGTGGTAATTATTTTTTATTTCAATGCATATGAGAGCCATTTCCATCTCTACATTGACCATCGATAAGAATCTCTAAAATAGGTAAACCCTAACACACAATCTTGTAATGGAACTTCTCCAGTTTATAAAAAAGACTCATTGATGAATATTAAATACCACAATAAATAATTTATTATTACATCAAACAAAAATGTAATTTAGTAAATTAGTTTCTCTCTAATAAAATCTATCAACTAGTTGCCTAATTATTCACCCCAATCTCTACAAGAATCCTTGAACATGCCTGGAGAATTGGGAACTCAACCCCAGTGTTAATGAGAAATGTTCATTCAAGGGATACAACTTCACCAACATGATTCCATCATACAATAGTTCTTTTAGAGAAATGAGAATCATCTTCCCAATTTTTTCCTTAAAATTACTTCAATTAGTTATTGAGCTCCTTTTTTACCCTATCATGGTTTTCTATTCTCTCATTAGTAGCTTCCTCCAAAAAATTTATTTATTATTTTTACAAATATGAACCTCGAACCTCACATGAACACAATGTTAAGGATTTAAGGTGATAAAATGAGTTATACCATTGTTGTCCTCATTTATTTATTGGACACAGTCATACGTATTCGTAGACAATGTTTCAACAATTGATGTGTACCGAGATCTTATTGTGGATTTTGTTTTTCTGAGATAATATTTTTTTCTAACTCTTCATCCATATTCTTGTAATCAATTTTAATTAATCCACGTTATAGTGATAGTTGTTCTGAACATTATGTTAAATGTGATAAACTCGGAATCCCATAAAATGACCTTATCCACCATTGTTGGAAAACATAGAACATATTACTATATCAATCAAAGACTTTGGATAGAAATTCCAAAAAAAGGGATAGATACCTTTAAATTCAATTCCAAATTCACTAAAAAATTAAAATTATGAATGTTTTACCATGGTTAAGATTAATTGTTTTATTAAACATATTTTCAAGGTGCTCAATGATGATAATAACATATAAATGATGTAATTTTTTACTTGTTCTTTTATATTAACATCCTTCTACCTCTTTTGGATGAAGAGAATAAATTGGTTTTATATTTTTTCATGGAAATTTAGTATAGTATTATTTCATTAATAATTTGTATCATGATGAGTTGGAAGGTTTGACACTATTCATAGTATTTCATAGTGTGTATGGAGTAGATGGGAGAACATGTTTAAGGTAATATATTAAATCCTCATTACTATATTAGTGTTATCACTAACATTTTATTTCTTATAACCACTTTATAATTCCTTGGTCTTAAATCTAGAATCTTATATAATTTTCACACTAACAATATATTAATGCCTCAGTCATATATGAAGTTTATGCCTCATCTATTTGTGAAATATTTGCAGAATCTAGTAGTGTTTCTTAGTGTTTGTGAATCATATAATAAATGTATTGTTTGAGAAATTTATAATTTTCATTACATGGAGTTCATTAGCATTAATGGCCAAGCCCACATGGTTTGGCCTATGGGGAAACATTACAACCTTTAGAAGGAGATGTATGAGGCCACTTAGATGATGTTGGATGTACTGCCCACTGGAAGATAATTTCTAAACATGTACACATATTATTAATTATATGAATTAATCAATATTTACATAAAATTTTATACTAGTTTTTAACATTAAAATCCACCCAATAAAAGAAAATGTGCATTCACCTATATTTCAATAAATTAAACAATTACCCTAATATTGAGAAAAATTGGAAAGATCAAATGCGATCAAGTTGAATATGATGAGATTAATTAAAAAGTATAATGTAATTATTTACCAATAGAAGTATTTTTATATTCATGATTATTTTAATTTGGTATCAATACATTGTGAATTGATGTCTAGGGAACCTATCCCCTCAATTAATTTTCATCTAGGATTCATAGTGTACCCCTTTAGAAACATAGTATGGGTTTTACCTTGATTTCACCCTTGGAATGTGTGTGAAATATTGATTATGGAATCTATTTTAGAGTTCTCAATTCATTATATTTAGAATCTATTATCAATTTTAGTGTTCTCATCATTATTTCGTATAGGGAATGTGATATGATACATATGTGTAAGAGAGTGGGAATTCATATTCATGTTCTAGTTGATGGTATCATCTGGGTCTATGTAGTAATGAGTGTTTTGACCACACATTTTCATTATTTTATTCTTTTCCTTGTTTTTCATGTTCTTTTCTGGCCTTACACTAGAATTGTGTACATGTACATTTCATTTTATTTGAGGCTAGGTAGCTTATATTGCTAGTATAATCTAACATGTATGATGCTTCCACGGAAACTGATGATGTTTTAGTTTTTTGAGAATCATTAATTGTTTTATTGAGTTGTATTTGGATCAGAGATTGATATTCTAATGTGTTTTTATACTACTAATCTATTCATAGTTTTGATGTAGTCACATTTTTGTGTTCAATCATTTATAAATTATAATCATTTTTATTTAATCATTGATTGATTGGGTTGACAGAATTAGAAAAGATATTTGAAACGATAAATCAATATGATATAATGAAAATGAATATGTCAAACTGCCATGATAATAATATGACTTAGGATAAAAATATAACATTAGCAGAAGATGGTCCCCCCTTGTGTTTTAAATGAGGATTTTCATTATAAATAGAATAAAGTTGAATCAAATTTAATTCCCTATAATCTGTGTTGAAAACTATAGTATCCTCCCATGAAACATCATAAACAAATTGTTAATTAGGACTAAGTTATATGGTTTTCCATTGAATTCATGGGTAAGATAGTTTACTTCAAAATCATATTTATATTGATTTTGCATCGTGTTCGGGAGATGATTTCTAAAAGGCATGTTATTGATATTTTTAGGCCCACTAACTATAAAAATATGATATCATTTGTACATTGATGGTTATTATTTCAATACTAATTCCTAGAATACATTTTATCAAAATAAAAGGTTTTCATTGAATGATTATTTCCTTGTAAATAGGTACTACCGTTTTTGAATGACAAAAATAAATTCAACACACATGCTGGAAGTTCAACACAAATATTTATTACATGTAGTAAAGGTGAAATATTTATCTTTACTGTGTAAGCGTATTTCAATCACTTGTATGTGTACCTTACTCAATTCAAAATGAGGTCCTTGTACATATGTTTTCTCATCTATGTTTTCATAGATTGGAGTTGAAATGGATGGTGTTTGTGTTAGAGCTAGAATGGATGTGCTCAAGCTACGATCGATGGGGATAGAGCGAGATGAGTTTCCATAGGCTAGATCTGGCATGAATTGGGTTAGATATGGAATATATGGGCTAGGCCTGGAGATAACATAGATATGATAGAGATTCCAGTGTTTTAGTGGCTGATGATGATGGTATGAAGGTTCTTGGGTGGTTGATCCTATTAATGGAGGAGGATAAAGTGGGGTGTTGGGTTTTCTAGAATTTTTTATGAATCTGGTTGGGGATCCAACATGTTATCTTTTCAATGAATTTGATATTATTAAAATTATTTAATTTCTAATTCTGAAAATGAGTTAAAATAATCAATTTTTAATAATTAAAAAATATATCATATATATAATGAAATAATAAATATAAAATTAAATTCTTCTGGAAATAAAAATTTATAATTTATAATTTAAATTTAATTTAGAATAAAATATTATACCTTGGTAATATTATTACTAGTATAAAGAAATTTTATCTGATCCTATTCCTAAACACTTTTTCAATCAAATATAATTTTTTTTGGAAATATTATAATTATAATAGAACAATTTTATATATCAAAAAAACATTTTGTGATAGATCTTTTTCAGACAGTTTAGTTACATGGACATAGATGTTGGAAAAATGTACACCAAAATAAAATGAACTTTTACCAACATATATGTCCCCATTAGTAAAAGTGATATATTTTTTAGTGATTAATTTTTATTCATTAATATATACATGATTATAAAGATTATAGAATCATCAATAACCAATCATGAGACAAGAGAGACTATTATAGAATAACAACATTGGAATATGGGAAAAGTATTAGCATATGAAATATTTATAGCATGAATATATATAAATACAAAAAATAATTATTATTATGTTGAGGATATGAAATAAGCACCCATAATAAAATTATAAAAATAAAACATGGACCATTCATAAAATTATGAAAACTTCCAAATACTATCATGTCTAAACATAAATTGGGAACATGGATCCATTTTCTTGCATAAGAAATTTATCCAAAGAGATAAAAAAATTCCCAATTCATTAGTAGGATATAAAATTTTTGTTCCAATATTCACATAATATATACCATAAATAAATGTGTCATAATATCATAAAATTTTTCATTATATTATTTTATCATAATGCAAGAATATCAATGTGGTTTAATAAATAATTCATCATTATAAAAATATAATTAATCTATTGAAAGACCTTTTATGGTATCATTAGTTTATATCTTATATTGAGGAAAATAAACATTTAAATATGTTGACAAAAATGAAAAAGAATTTAAAGAATTTAAAAAATTATTTAAAATTAGGGGGAATTATATTTTAACTTGAACGTCCTATAAAAATAAAGTATTGAATATTTAGAAAATATTATTTTTGAAAATAATACTAGAAATTTTTATTAGTTCATTCAATGAAATCCACAACCATGATAATGGTAAAATTCATTTATTATATATTTATTAAATATATGGTTCTTATCACACTATAGTAATGAATATTAAAAAGTAATCATTTATAAAATGTAAAAAAATATTCCCTTTTAAATCTTTGAAATGAAATTCCATGGAAGTAGAAAGCATTATTTTCAAATATTAGTGGGTAAATAATAAAATTTATAAAAACATTTTAATTCATGTTCATAGAAAAAAATACCACTGAAAAAAAAGAGAAATGAGGTTGTATTTTCATATTTCATATTCCAAATCCATTAAAGTATTATTGTGATTAAAATGAATGAAAATTTTAAATCCCAAAAAATAACTAACATATAATAAATTAATTTTTTTTAAAGAGAATCATTATTAAATTTCAATAAATTTTAATGGAAACAAAATCATTCTCTAAACTAAATGAGATTCTAATATAAACACATAACCATTTTGTAACTTTTGAATAAGAAAAATCATGAAATAAAAAAATAAAATGAATAATATAATTTCATGATTAATAAAATATTAATTATATAATATATATAATATGTTAGTATGTGTAATATACAAACAAAAATATGTTTCTAACATGTGGAATATCTCCATAAAATAATGTTCAGACTATGAACCCTTTAATCTAGTCCACATATTAGGCATTTATGCTTATGTGTTCATAAATAATAAATTTATCTTTATTGTAATTCTATACCATAACCATTTTAAAAATTTAACACCATATATGATTCACTTATTTGAACTTATCACCAATTTTTTAATAATAAATCATTAAAAAATTGATCTATATGTTAATTTTCCAACTGTTCATGAATGATTTGGTCTGGGGGTTTTAGTCCTTTCCATTTCATCAAGGATCAAAAAAATAAAGAATATTAACATGAAAATATGTATTATATTTATTTAAATTATACACTTTCATATCCATTCATATAATGTAATTATGAATAATTATCGACATCACAATGTAGATGCGGTTGTATCTATGGATGCATGAGTGATGGATTCACTTATCACGGAATGTAACGAATGAGAGAAAATACTAATTCAATTTTTTAAAAACATAAATATATAAAATTTAAAATATATATTCATTACATATATTCTTATTATCTTCCATATCATATTTAATTTAAAAAAATCACATCACATCATGGAGGTGGTAAGAGACACATACTCATGAGTTAAATTAACATTTTTAAATAGATTGAAGGGTAAAATGTTAGACAATATTTTACCATTAGAGAGTAAATATTTATTAATAAACATATGATATATTCTTTAAATACATAAATATAAAAAATATCAATTTGAAACAATGAAATAGTAATTAGAAAACTCGTGGAGGAAGCAGTCTTCACTTATTCAAAATGATGTTTGAATTTAACAATATTGTGGTTGAATAAAATATAATTTATATTAAAATATAATAATAAATTACCATTAATATAATTTTACTAATTCAATTATGTTAATTAAGTTAAATTATTTTTTATGAGGTATAATATGAAATAAATATGAAAGGAATTCAAAAAAAACTATTGCATCTACATTTGGAATATTCTATTAGATCTCATATTAAAGACTGTCGGGTTGGTCGATTGTGAAGGGAAAAACCACTTGAGCCCGTATAAGGATGTTTAGAGTAGATTTATATATTTTTCCAGTTTTTTCTTTCTCAAAAAAGGGGGATGAAGAGGGGATAGAGGGTTTCCTTTTAAAATTTAATGGAGTGTCACACATGTAATTATTCTAGAAAAATCATAAAAAGTGTATTTCATGGAAAATTGTCTATGCTTTAACAGATTTTCAAATTATAATTGTGATACCGTATAAATGAAATCAACCAATTGGTTTTATATATGTATTATATTATATTAATGACTATCTAAAAAATAACAAATCATTATTCATTTTATCATTAACGATTATAACAAGATATTTAACATTTAATAGACACAAATTTCATCTTAAAAAGAGATGGGGTTCATAATTGGAAAATGGGTAATGTGATCAGTAATTTATAATAAAATTGGCATATATAATATATTTTTCTACATTTAAAATATAATAAATAAATTTTTTGAAACATAATATATCATTAGTGATATTTCACGGACTATTCCAATAATTATAAATATGATAAAATAATATCACCTTGGCGTACTAATAGTCATATACAGATCATTAATTAACATTAATTTTTATCCATAAAAAAATAGAAACAATCTCATTTTTCTAAAACAAATCTATTTTATTATTTTTTAACTACATGAATTGATTTTTAGCCACTTTTAGAAGCACTGCATCCAAAATTTGCATGAATAACAAGTATATATACTAATAAATAAAATTGGAAACAAATTACTTTTCATAAAATGATTTATAAATATTATAAAATACATTATAACCGCTCATAAAATATTTATATACACATAAAAACATATTAGATATATTTTAACACTATAAGATTTATTTTTAATATAATATTTGTTGAGTCAATAAGGTTTTCCTTATGACTTTTCCATTCCTTTTGTTTTGAAAATCACAAACACCTTATCTTAGGAAAAATTGCTTTCTTAAGGAAAATTGCTTTTATAAGGAAAATTGCTTTCTTAAGGAAAATCGCTTTTATAAGAAAAATTATCCTTATCATATTTTCATCCATATTTTTCTTAAGTATGAGATTCGGAATCATTTTCTCGGAATCGTTGAAACATTGATATAAAATATTCTTTTTTAGGATTCGGATTCTGGACAAGAACTATAAGGAAGTTTCATTCCGAATTCCGGATATGAACTCTGACTAAGTTCTATTCCAGATTCAGGATACGAATTCTGAAAAAGAATTCTCATTACAAATTCCAATGAAGAAATCTCATTCCGATTTCTCATTACGAATTCTAATGAAGAATTCTCATTACAAATTCTAATGAAGAAATCTCATTCCGAATTCCCATTACAAATTCTGATGAAGAATTCTCATTACGAATTCTGATGACGAATTCTCATTACGAATCTTGATGATGAATTCTCATTACGAATTCAGACGACGAATTCCCATTACGAATTATGATGAAGAATTCTCATTAAGAATTCTGATGACGAATTCTCATTACGAATCTTGATGATGAATTCTCATTATGATTTCTAATGACGAATTCCTATTCCGAATTCTCATTCCGAATTCACCTATTAAATAGAATTTGAGTATCTTTGTTTTATACACTCTGAATTAATTCAGACTCTAAAAAATATCTTTGTTAGACTCCGAACTTTTATATTGCTTACACTTCTATAATTTGTTTACTCTTATTATTTTTCTTTACACTCCGAACCTTTACTCCGAAGTTTTCATTCCGAACTTTTATGTTAAGAATTAAAATGATGGCGTACATTCTGTTACCCTTGTTTTGTTATGAAACGATGTCATCTGTTTTGTTATAAACTAACCGTTGTCTAAGTGACACGTGTACAGGTCCCTCCGATCTTTAAGGAAAATATGACTGTTGGAGAAGGAGCCGACCATACCTATAAATAAGAGCTCATTTGAAAGAGCTCGGTGCTGATGGATGAAAGTGCTGAAAGGCTGACTAATTTTCTTGAAGTTATTTCTAGAGAGAGATGCTCTTATTAACTCTCAAAAGCTTCGTGCGACTCCGAATGTTGGTGATTACATTCGAGGGATTCCGGGGATAGGAAGACAGAGGTGCTGACTACCTTAAAGTTCGAGGGCTTTCTTGCTGAGGAAGACAGAGGTTGCCAACTACCTTGAAGTTGAGGGCTTGCAGGGATAGCAAGAAAGAGACTCCAATCTTCGTATCGAGGGCTTACCCTGGTGTGGGTAATACAGACTTTCTTGAATGTATGAATCAAGGGACCTTTATCCAAGGTTGTTGGATACCCTTCTCTTTGGGTTAAAAGACTTATATCTTGTTACTTGTAGTTTTACTACTTGTTTCTATTCCGCTGCATTTTGTAATATAAGGAAAGTATAACTTTCTTATACTTCCTTATTTGTACTCTGTTTCATTTAGATTCTATACACTTTAAGGAAGAATCTCATATTGTAATCATTTGTTAAGATTCAATTTCCAGAACCATATTTCTGGAACCCTCATTCGGAATCTCTTTCCTAGTTTGCATTCGGTGTTAGAGGTGTTGTTAATTTACTTAGTTTAACTTTATTAAACTTAGCCTTTTCCTTTTTTTAAGGAAAACATAGTTATTCTTAACTAACTTTAAAGGTTCCAATGGAATTTTTAAAGAATACAATTCACCCCCCCCCCTCTTGTATATTGATCATCTACATCACTATTCCGATCCTACAATTGGTATCAGAGGTTGGAAACCTCTTACTCTATACCAATCTTACATTTGGTATCAGAGAAGGTCTCTGAAATACTTGTACTCACATACAAGTTTTTCTTGCTCACTTTATCATTCCGAAACATTTCTAATTCCAAACTTTTCCCATTCCGAACATTTTTATCACGATTCTTTGCTACTAACAAGTTTGTGTGAAAAGTTTTTTCTAGTATGGCAGGAATTAATGTTTGTTCAATTGACAATCTAAATCCGACAAGACCACCTATATTTGATGGTAATGACTATGAATACTAGAGAGATCGTATGAAGACTTTTGTTATCAACACTGGAGTAGACAACTTTGTTATGCTTACTGGTGATTATAAAATTCCTGACAAGGAAGTCAGATCTTTTACTAACCAGGAAAAGCAAGAATATCAACTCAACTATAAGGTACGCAACACTTTACTATGTTCAATGACCAGAAATATATATAGCCAAATTTCTTCTTGTGAAGCAGCTAATTGTATATGGAAGAAGTTAGAAGTTACACACTTTGGGACTTCTAAAGTGATTGAGACTAGAAGAGCTATGCTTAGAGCTGAATATCATGGCTTCAATTTTCCTTATGGAGAACCTATCTGTAAAGTTCAACAATGATTTATGACTATTGTCAATAGTCTACAATCTATGGGTGAGAAAGGTTTAGATAATGAAGCTCTTTTGGACAAGATAATTGATATTATTCCCAATGAGTGGGAATCCAAGAGAACAGCTATAGATGAGAACAGGAAGGTCACTCAAATTACATTTGATGAATTATTTGGAACTCTTCTACAACATGAAACCAGAATGAAGAGAGATGCTGACAACATCAAGAAGAAGAATGGAAATGGTACTGTTTCTTTTGCTACAACTTCAAATCAGATGAAAGCTAAGACTCCTGAGAGAGTAACCAGATCTAAGTCTAAGAAAGTCATTTTCCAATCTGAATCTAGTGAGAGTGAAGTTTCAGAAAATGAATTAGCCAATCTTGCTCGAAGGATGAACAAGATAGCTGGACAGAGAAATTTTCAATCTAAGTATAAGAAGACGGACAGGAAAGATAAGAAAGATGGAGAAGTTACTTGTTATGAATGTAAAAGAGCTAGACATATTAGACCAGATTGCCCTATTCTCAAAAAGAAAGAAAGGAAGGAAAGATATTCAGACAGGAACAGAAAGAAGTATTATAAAGCCAAATCTAAGAAAGTTCTGAAAGCTAATGACACCTGGAGTGCCAGTGGTGGTGACTCTTCAGATGAATCTTCTGATTATGAATCTTTAGGACAGAAGAATCTTGGTCTTATAGCCAGATTACTTATTGATAATCATTTTCTTATGGATAAGGTACGAAATGCTGAATCTTTGACCATTGTTTCTTTAAATTCTAATGATAGTAAGTATTATAATTCTTCTGATGAAGAATCATCTTCAGATGAAGAAAATACTTTACCTACTTATGAAGAAGTCTCTAGGTTTGCTGAACTTCTTGAGATTGAGAATTCAAAACTCAATAAGAAACATGATAAGGCAAATTCTAGGAATTCTATTCTTACAAAAGAGATATCAGATCTTTCTAAAGATCTTGATAAGAAAAATGCTGATTTTGAAAATAATTCAAAAAATCACGAGGAAGTATGTTCTGAGAAGAACAAACATTCTAAAGAGTTAGAAAAAGTAATTTCTAATAAAAATGTTTTCGAGCCTAACTCTAGTTCAAAAACTAATGATTTCGAGGATAAAAACTTGGTTGTAAAACTCAAGCCCGAAATTTTTTCCTTAAAGAAGTGTTTATCAAACTTTACCCATGGTAAGGAAAATTTTGATAAGATGTATTCCCAATTACAACCTTTAAGAAATAAATCCGGATTTGGTTATACCCATGCAAAACCTATTTTCAGTAACAATTATTTTGTTCCTCAAAGTGCCCAATTCTGTACCAAGTGTCAATGTGGTGGTCACTGGGCAAAGAATTGTTCCTTAAACAAAACTCAGTCTCTAGGATTTCACAAAGCTTACTTTTCAATGAAAATGTGGATACCTAAAATTTTATTGTCTGGAAATCTCGGATCCAAACAAGTTTTGATTCCAAAAGTCTAATTTTCTTCTTGATTTCAGGATACTAAAGAAAGTACCAACAACAATACATGGCACATGGATATTGGATGTTCCCGGCACATGACTGGTAACAAAAGCTTTTTTCAAAAGATTATCAAAACGAAAGGAGGAAAGGTAACTTTCGGAGATAATTCTAAGGGAGAGATTGTTGGTATTAGTAATATTGTTCTTTTAGGTAAAACCTTGATTTGAAATGTTCTTTTTGTTAAAGGTCTTAAACACAACCTCATTAGCATAAGTCAGTTATGTGATGAAGGTTTCCTTGTGAATTTTAGGAATGATAAATGCTTAGTTCAAAATTCCAAGGAAGAATTTATTCTCTCAGCCAATAGGCAAAAGAATGTCTACACTTTGAACCTAGAAGACCTCAGGAGCCAAGATTTACCTTTCCTAAGTGAAATGGAAGATCATTCTTGGTTATGGCATAGAAGATTTGGACACTGTAATATGAGAAACCTATGTAAACTCTCTAAGAAGAAACTAGTTAAGGATCTACCTGAGCTTAGATTTGATTCCTCTAAAGTTTGTGATCCTTGTCAATATGGCAAGCAACATAAATCTAGTTTTAAGTCAATCGGTGAAGTCTCAACAACCGATGCATTACAGTTAGTGCACATGGATCTTTTTGGTCCAACACAAACTGGAAGTATTGGAGGCAAATACTATGTGTTTGTTCTAGTTGATGATTACACTAGATTTACATGGGTCTATTTTCTAGAAAAGAAATCTGAATCTTTTTCTTATTTCAAAAGTTTTAGAGCTCAAGTTAAAAATGAGAAAAACCTTCCGTTGAAAACTATTCATAGTGATCATGGAGGAGAATTTGAAAATTCAGATTTTGAAACTTTTTGTAGTAAGAAAGGTATTACTCACAAATTTTCAGCACCTAGAACTCCTCAACAGAATGGTGTTGTTGAAAGAAGAAATAGAATTCTTCAAGAGATAACTAGAACCACGTTGAGTGAATATTCTATTGCTAGACATTTCTGGGCTGAAGCTGTAAGTACTGCTTGTTATACTATAAATCGAGTTTTGATTAGACCTTTTCTTAATAAAACTCCTTATGAGTTATGGAATGGTAGAAAACCAAGACTTTCCTAATTCAAGGTTTTTGGTTGCAAAGTATTAATTTTGAATACTAAAGATAACTTACATAAATTCGCACCAAAGTCTGATGAAGGAATTTTCTTAGGATATTCCACAACCTCTAAGGCTTATAGAGTTTTCAATAAAAATACTTGTACTGTTGAGGAAACAGTACATGTGAAATTTGATGAGTCTGAGACTTTTGTTTTTAAACCATCTCAACTTACATCTTCGGATGTGTTTTCAAAAACTGATTGTCAACCTTTGATAGAAGATCCTTCTAATAAGGAAATTTTTCTAGAAGATACTTCTGAAACATTTACCCCAGAAGACTTTCTACCTTATGTTGATGAACAGGTTTTACAAAACCCAAATCAGGTGTTTCTTAGGAATCATCCCAGTGATAGTATCATTGGTAATGTAAACCAACCTGTAAGGACTAGAAGTTCCTTAAGAAATAAAGTAGAACATCTAGCATTTCTTTCCCAATTAGAACCTAAAAGCACTGATGAAGCGTTTGGTGATGATGATTGGATCAAACCCATGCAAGATGAACTAAATGAATTCGAAAGGAATAAAGTATGGACCTTGGTTGAAAGACCTAAGGAAACTTCTATTATTGGAGTAAAATGGGTTTTCAGAAATAAATGTGATGAAAATGGAGTCATTGTTAGAAATAAAGCTAGACTTGTTGTTAAAGGCTATAATCAGCAAGAGGGAATAGACTATGAAGAAACCTATGCTCCAGTAGCTAGACTTGAATCTATCCGTATTCTACTTTCCTTTGCAGCATTCTTTAATTTAAAACTTTTCCAAATGGATGTGAAATGTGCTTTTCTTAACGGTTATGTTCAAGAAGAAGTTTTTGTTGAACAACCTCCTGGCATTGAAGATACAAAACATCCTGATCATGTTTTTAGACTTACCAAAGCTTTGTATGGCCTTAAACAAGCCCCACGAGCATGGTATGATAGACTCACTGGATTTTTGCTTCAAAATAACTATGTTAAGGGAAATGCAGATCCAACCCTTTTTATAAAGAAAGATAAGAAAAATGTTTTAATTGTACAAATTTATGTTGATGACATTATATTCGGTTGAACTCAGCAATCTTTGACTGACTCTTTTGCTAGTCTAATGAAATCTGAGTTTGAAATGAGTATGATGGGTGAGTTAACATTTTTCCTTGGTTTTCAAATTTCTCAAAAACCAGAAGGAATCTACATATCTCAACATAAGTATATTAAAGATCTTCTTAAAAAGTACGGTTATGACAACACTAAAAGTATAAGTACTCCCATTGGTATCTCAAACTCATTAGATCTTGACGAAGCTGGGAAACCAGTAGATCAAACATCTTTTAGAGGTATGATAGGAAGTCTACTTTACTTAACAGCTAGTCGACCAGACATAATGTTTTCAGTATGCTTATGTGCAAGATATCAATCCAATCCTAAGGAATCTCACTTAAAGGCAGTATAAAGAATTTTTCGCTACCTTAAGGGAACCATGGATCTAGGATTATTTTATACTTCTGGAAATGATTTTGTTCTAAAAATATTTTCTGATGCTGACTTTGGTGGATGTAGAATGGATAGAAAGAGTACATCCGGAACTTGTCATTTCTTAAGAGATTCTCTAGTTTATTGGTCCTGCAAGAAGCAACATTCTGTAGCACTTTCCACTACTGAAGCTGAATATGTAGCAGCTGGAAGTTGTTGTGCTCAAGTGTTGTGGATGCAACACACACTCACAGACTATGGCTTGAGTTTTACTAAAACTCAAACTTTGTGTGATAACACAAATGCCATTTCCCTAAGTGAAAACCCTGCACATCACTCCCGTGCAAAACACATTGATATTAGGCATCACTTTCTTAGGGATCACACACTTAAAGGAGATATTATTCTTCAGTTTATCGGAACGCAAGATCAACTTGCTGATATTTTCACAAAATCATTGCCTTCTTGATGGACTTGAATATATTAAACAGAAGTTAGGAATGATAACCATAAGGTAATATTTCTTAATTAACTTTCTGTTGAAAAAGTCTCCTTACAGTAATAAACTCCTTTTCATAAGGGGAGTACATTTGATTTTTTTTTAACAATGTTTTTTCAAAATTTGTTTTCAAAACTTTTCGTAATGAAGATTTTCCTGAATGGAACTTCTGGAACTAAAATTTTCCAAAATGAACATTCTCATACAGAATAATTCTGGAATAGAAGTGTTCATATAAAAAATTTTCTGGAATGGAAAATTTCATACTAGAAGTTTCATAAAGGAATTTTCATACCATATTCTTCGTAATGTATTTTTCGTACTGTTTTTTTCCCTTACTAAGTTTGTTATTCGTACTGAATTTTCCATAATTAATGTTTCTTAATGTGTTTTTCGTATTGAGTTTTTCGTACTAAGTTTATTTTTCATAGTAAAATTTTTGTGAAATCTGCCATTACGAATAATCCTCCTAAGCGAATCTGAAAGGTATGATTTCCTAACTCAAGTTTTTGTAGTCATATTTTACTTGCTAGAATTCTCTTATATCATGTTTTCATATTATAGTTTTCTTAAATCATTACTTTAATAAAAACCTCAAAAAGATCGGATTCGAGATTTCAACCGTCAGATTTGATCTTAGTTCATTCTAAACTGTTAGATCAACCGTGGAAGGTGAACCGTCATCTCGTTGCCTATATAAAGGGGACCCAAATAATCGTCCCACATCATTCTCAAAGCTCTCGCGTCTCGAATCCTTTCCCCTCTGTTTTAAGGCCATTCCAAACATCATTTTTCTCCGTTCCGAACTTCTTAGAGGATTACAGATCCAAATGTCTGCAGAGTTAGCGTCTCAAGAAATGTCTTCAACCAAGCCTATTTCTCAATGGTTAGTTTACAGAGAAAGGTTACCCCATCCGGATTTATTCAACAACTATGATTCTCTTATCTCAATGAATATTAAGTTGAATGGCTGGGAAGATGTTGTGGCGTCAAAAACCGGGAATCAAGATGAAGTATATTCATATTTACTTGTCGAGTTTTATGAATCAGTTTCCTTCTTTAAGGAAGATGATAGGGAGAAGTTTTCTTTCAAGTCGTATGGCAAGACCTACAAACTTTCTTACACCAAGGCTGCAAGCTTGGTAGGATTGTCTTATGAAGGAGAAGAAGAATTTATTTTGCACGTTTTACCGGACTCTAAAGGTAGCTTCGACAAGGAAAAAGCATTAGAAACTCTCGGACTGGCTGATGACAAGGCTCCGAAGATTGCAAGTCTATCCACAACCATCCGGATTCTAGAGTTGTGGGTGCAAGGACTTATCGTACCAAGGAAAGGCAATAAAGACAGCTTGAAGAAGAGTGAGATCTATATCCTAGATTTCCTGATAAATCTAAGGAAGTTTAATTTCATGAGGCATATTCTTATAACCATTGAGAATCATAAGAAAGGAAATCTCAGAGCACAGATCGTAATGTACCCAGCAATATTGTCGAAGTTGATAGTTCGGTGCCTTGAATCTTTCAAGGAGGCTTGCAGATCTAAGCCGAGGGTATGCAAAATTTTGTTGGTTAGTGATGACACTCTTAAAAGAATGGATGTATCTTTTGACAAGAAGTCTGGAATGTTTATTGATCTACCCGCTCAAGAAGAGACCGTTCCGAAAGCTACTGATCCGGAATCCTCTAAACCGGTAAGGAAGAGAAAGCAAAAAGAAGTGCTAGTAGAAGCCGAGAATCACAAGTCTAAGGAAGTCCACTCCACACCTCCAAAGTCCAAGAAGAAGAAAGCCTATCCTGATGAGGTTGTTACAAAGTGGAGAGCTGATAAAGAGAAAAGGAAAGAAGGGGATCCGCAGTTCGGATTGGACCCTGCGGAGGCTAAGGCTTTGAAGGAGAAAACTGCTGATGAGCTTGAAAAACAAGCAAAGGAACAAAAGCTTAAGAAGAAGATGTCAGAAGCCGAGGCAGTCCAAGAGCTGTAAAAGTTTAATGAGATGGTATCCGGAAGCATCCCAGTTCCGAGATCTTTCTCCCTGAATCTCTACCCGAGACTCCAGGAAGAAACCTTGATTTTCCGGAAGTGACTACAGCTGAGCATGTTGAACAAATTGAGAAGATTCAGCAAGTGGAACAAGTAGAAGAGGGTGCTGAAGGAAGTGGTGAAACCGGAGATGTGCTGAAACAAGTAGACGATTACAAGGTAACACCTTCAGAACACTTATCACTCCGAACTTCTAAAGCTGAATCTTCGAAACTAGTTACTCCAGCAATGGAAGAAGAGAAAGGAGAAGAAGAAGTTTCTTATCATGGAGATGAAGAACGTCTTTTACTTGATGTTACTCATAAGTAAATCATAGGGGTTCAGGAAATCGCTGATGAAGATAATGTCATTCAAGTTTCTGATAGTGAGAAGAGAACTCCGGAACAGGACTCAATTCCGAAAAAAGATAAGGGGAAGCAAATTCTTGCTGATACTCCGAGCTCAGAAGAAAGGAAGAGAAAAGAAGCTGGTAGTTCTTCAAAGAGAAATTTGGAGCTTGTTGAGGAAGAAAATTCTCCAAGTAAAGTTTCGGATTCGGAGTCATCCTCGTTTGGGCATTATTTTGTTGTCTAGTCCTTAAAGAAGTTGGTAGGAACCATTCCAACTTTCTCTAGTATCGACTCAAGATTCCAGATGCTCCAACATGCGTTGAATCAGAAAACAGACTCTGTATCTATGGTTATGGATAAGTGCGTTGAGATTGAGGCTCAGTTCAAAACCTTCTTTGTTGGTTACGAAGCACATAAAAGGTCTTGCAAGAGGATGACAAGTTGGTCAAAGAAGACTGTGGAAGAGATGAGGGTCCTTGATGAGTTTCAAGAAAATGTTAAAGATTCTTTTGAGACCGAGGACAAAAAGATAAAAGAGTTAACTGCATCCTTTGAAGAGAAGCTAACAGAAGAAAAGAACTTCCGGATTCGAGAAGTAAGAGATCTGAATGGGAAGCTCAATTCCGTTTCTCAAAACTGGAAATTTGAAAGGGATCATCGGATCGATTTTGAAGAAAGGATGAAGGTTCAGGAAGAAAAGATCAAAGCTCAGGATGAAAAGCTGAAGCCCAGGAAGAAAAAATTCAAGCTCAATCTGAAAGAATAGTTGCCTTAGAGAAGCAAGCTGAAGAAGATCATAAAGACCTAAAGAAGATCAAGACTATTCTAAAGGGGCTCATGTCAAAGGAAAAAGATCCGAAATAATCCAATCCGATCTTTTTGTTGTAATTTTTGTTGTTGCTGAGATTTCAAATTTTAATGAAAGTTGTGCTTGTCGTTTCTATTGTTGTCATTACTAATTTTTCAGGTACTTTTTTATTTTTTTTCCATTCCCTCCAATTCTTTTTGAAAATCACAAAGGGGGAGAAGGAAACGATCCTTAAGAAAAAAAAACTCTAATAAGAGTTTATCAAAGGGGGAGAAGAAAAAGATCCTTAAGAATTAGAAAAACTCTAATAAGAGTCTGTTTAAGGGGGAGATTTTTCATTAAAGAAGATATTCTTATTTTTCACTCCGGAAATCTGAATACGATCCTTAGAGTTTCAAATCCTAAGGGGGAGTTAGTCATATTCATCAATATCCTTAAATCAAAGGGAGATAAGCCTTAATGTTTTTTCTTTCTTCTTAGAATTTCTTTTTCGTAAGGATGTTTGTGCTTTCCAAAAAGGGGGAGATTGTTGAGTCAATAAGGTTTTCCTTATGACTTTTCCATTCCTTCTTGTTTGTAAATCACAAACACCTTATCTTATGAAAAATTTCTTTCTTAAGGAAAATTGCTTTTATAAGGAAAATTGCTTTCATAAGGAAAATCGCTTTTATAAGAAAAATTATCCTTATCATATTTTCATCAATATTTTTCTTAAGTATGAGATTCAGATTCATTTTCTCGGAATCGTTGAAACTTTGATATAAAGTATTCTATTTTAGGATTCGGATTCTGGACAAGAACTATAAGGAAGTTTCATTCTGAATTCCGGATATGAACTCTGACTAAGTTCTATTCCAGATTCAGGATACTACTTCTGAAGAAGAATTCTCATTACGAATTCAAATGAAGAAATATCATTCCGAATTCTCATTATGAATTCTAATGAAGAATTCTCATTACGAATTCTAATGAAGAAATCTCATTCCGAAATCCCATTACGAATTCTGATGAAGAATTCTCATTACGAATTCTGATGACGAATTCTCATTACGAATCTTGATGATGAATTCTCATTACGAATTCTGACGACGAATTCTCATTACGAATTATGATGAAGAATTCTCATTACGAATTCTGATGACGAATTATCATTACGAATATTGATGATGAATTCTCATTATGATTTCTAATGACGAATTCCTATTCCGAATTCTCATTCCGAATTCACCTATTAAACAGAATTTGAGTATCTTTGTTTTATACACTCTGAATTAATTCAGACTCCGAAAAATATCTTTGTTAGACTCCGAACATTTATATTTCTTACACTTCTAAAATTTGTTTACTCTTATTATTTTTCTTTACACTCCGAACCTTTACTCTGAAGTTTTCATTCCGAACTTTTATGTTAAGAATTAAAACGATGTCATACATTCTGTTACACTTGTTTTGTTATAAAACGATGTTGTCTGTTTTGTTATAAACTAACTGTTGTCTAAGTGACACGTGTATAGGTCCCTCCGATCATTAAGGAAAATATGACTATTGGAGAAGGAGCCAACCTTACCTATAAATAGGAGCTCATTTGAAAGAGCTTGGTGCTGATGGATGAAAGTGCTGAAAGGCTGACTAATTTTCTTGAAGTGATTTCTAGAGAGTGAGGCTCTTATTAACTCTCAAAAGCTTCGGGCGACTCCGAATGTTGGTGATTACATTCGAGGGCTTTCGGGGATAGGAAGATAGAGGTGCCGACAACCTTAAAGTTCGAGGGCTTTCTTGTTGAGGAAGACAGAGGTTGCCAACTACCTTGAAGTTGAGGGCTTGCGAGGATAGCAAGCCAGAGACTCTGATCTTCGTATCGAGGGCTTACCCTGGTGTGGGTAATACTGACTTGCTAGAAAGTATTAATCAAGGGACCTTTATCCAAGGTTGTTGGATACCCTTCTCTTTGGGTTAAAAGACATATATCTTATTACTTGTAGTTTTACTACTTGTTTCTATTCCGATGGCATTTTGTAATATAAGGAAAGTATAACTTTCTTATACTTTCTTATTTGTACTCTGTTTCATTTAGATTCTATACGCTTTAAGGTAGAATCTCATATTGTAATCATTTGTTAAGATTCAATTTTCGGAACCATATTTCCGGAACCCTCATTCGGAATCTCTTTCCTAGTTTGCATTCGGTGTTAGAGGTGTTGTGAATTTACTTAGTTTAACATTGTTAAACCTAGCCCTTTCGTTTGTTTAAGGAAAACATAGTTATTCTTAACTAACTTTAAAGGTTCCAAAGGAATTTTTAAAGTATACAATTCACCCCCCTCTTGTATATTGAGCATCTACATCACTATTTCAATCCTACAATTGGTATCAGAGGTTGGAAACCTCTTACTCTATAACAATCTTACAATATTATGCTTGAGATATTTTGGAATGCACAAAAACATTATTTATTAAAACTATGAAAAACTAAAATATCATTTTTATTTAAAGGATAATATTATTTCCAAAACATTTATTGTATGAAATTATTAGTAATAATTATTTTTCAAAAAACAAATTTTTAATTTTATTAAATAATTTAATTTCATGGATTGACTTATAATAAATAACTACTCAGTTTACATTAATTTAGTTATCTATTTTAAATGTATTTTGTCTTAGAAAATTAGATTTATTGAATTTTTTTAAGAAATAATAATTAATTTCGACCATTTTTATTAAAAAAATTACTAGTAAATTAATATAATTTTTTAAATGAATATTTTAATAATATCTAAGGGATATTTTTTTAGATTTTTCTAAAAATATATTTACTTTTAGGTGTATAGTGAAAATATCATTTTTTTAAAACTATTATTAATGTTCATAAAATAAATTCATATTTAATTCTAAAAGTTTTTGGATTTTTTAAAATATTTCTTATTTTAATTAAATAAATTAATTATTTTTTTATGAATTATTATTATTGTTTATATTTATATAAGTTTTAATGTTGGCATAAATATACATTTTCTAAGAACAACATTTTTAATGCCTATATTGAATTTTTACTATAAAAAATTGTATGGGTAAAATATTCGAAAAAGTCAAATAACATTAGAGATTATTTATTCAGTAAAATATTTTTATATTCATATAATTATTAATACAAGGCATGTAATTGATGTAAATTGAATTTTATTCTGGAAAATAAATTTTTTAAAAAACTTGTTTTCATTATGTTTTTATTGATTATATAAAACTAAATTTTGATAATTATAGGAAATAAATTAGATAAAATATATTCAATATTTTGAGCCATATTTATTAAATTGTGGTATTTTTTAGCATAATTAATGATAATAATGTAGACCGAAAATACTAAAACTAGGTATCACAATTATTATTTTCACTAGTTCACCTGAGGATTAAACTAATTTAAAAAAGTATGAAAGAATAATAATCATGTAAATTAATAATATTTTTATCATATTTCAACCATATCATATCATTAATTTGAACCCAATGACATTATAATCCACCATCACATTAATGTGATATTATATTAATCAAATATTTTTAGAAATACCTTTTGTGTCCCTTATCTCGCCTATAAATGGTCATATATTCTAATCCATTACATATGCAATCTGAGTATACAATAACCACCAATACCTAACCCCAATACATTATATATTAATTCCATTTTTACAATTAGGAAAATGGTGTAATCCAATAAATGTATCTTAATGAAGTGTTATAAATATTAACAGATTTATTTCATTTTTATTTATTTTTCAAGCTTCATTAAACATAGTAAATCAATAATGCCTTGATAAAGATATTTTAATAAATATTAGGTAATTTTATTATTATGATATAAAAATTAATTATCGCCACTACTCAATAAAATGTGAAATAAACATGTCCCTCATTTGTACACATAGAGCATCACATCCACATATCGATATGATTAATTTTCCACTACTCTATATCTTGGTTGGTAATTAAAATTAATTAAATGTTTATATATTATGCATAATAACATTATTATGAATATTGATTCATAGTACAATATCTCCCATATTACCATATCATATATTTGAATTCATAGTGTCCCTCATCTGCACGTGTGGACTACCACCTCCTCAGATTAATGTGACCCATTTTTAATTTCCATAATTTATGGTTCTTAATAAGGATAAAATAATTGAAAAAATATATATACTATATTTATGAGAAAATAGTTGATTTTTAATGTTATATTGTCATTTAAAATTCACTTTCTACATCCTTAAAAAATTAGAAATATCACTCATGGGTACATACAGATTATTTCCCCCTTAAAACGACATAATTAAATTTTCAGCATCACTATACATTAATGGTTTTAAATATGTATATAATTAATATATATTATACTAATATCATAATCGATATTCTATATATTATTAAACCACTATAAATGCTCAAAGACTATATCATATAATCCAAAAGATAAATGAAAAAAATATTTATCACATATAAACGATGATATAAATTAATAATTATTACTATATTATTACTATAATGTTATAAGATCATAATATATTATATTATAATTGGGAATATATTTTTTCATTATATAATTATTATAAATTTAAAAATATTAAATGGTGGGTTATAGTTCCCTACAAGTCAAGTTAAAATTGAGGTGATGATTATTCATCTAAATATGGGTTTGTTGAGATATATAAGATGTTATAACACAATTAATTTTATTGAGAAGTATGTAATTCTAGTTTGATATATTATATTGTTAATAATTCTTAATTATTGGTTTATAAAGTTATAACTATGAATATTTATCTAATAGTTTTTTATTTAAAAGATTTTAAAGTGGTTAGTGTTTGCCATCTAAAATTTTCTTCTTTCAGACATATGTTATATTATACAACTCTATTACTATAATATGTGTATCTAATGACACATTTAGATGTCATTTGATTATTTTCATTATCAAAATTAAATATATATTTATTTGATTTTTTTTTCATGGAGGTAATGATTCAAAATCAACCATCATAGTAAGGTTTTTCTTTTATAAAATCATTTTTACTTGATTTTTTTACAATAATTACAAAATGTGAAATTATTTGATATATATCTCCAAAATCATATTTATTTTATTCTAATTTTTATATTTTTAGATGTCACTTGTTTTCTTTTGATTTTCATAACGCCATGTACTCAATAGTTGAGGAATTTTATTTTAATAAAAAACAAATTTATTTATCTGTTCAGTAGTGGTTATTTTTTCATATATATATTATAATGAAAATGAATTCCTGAAGATTTTTACCGACCCCCAATGATTGAATTAAATCATTATATTCAAAAAGATAATAATTTTTATCAAAAGGTATAATGTAACATTGTATACTTTTCCTAACTGAGAACATCTAATTATTTTACAATGAAATTGAATGTAATATTTTTTTAATATACACCATATGAATAAATTTTCCACTATCATATGTTATTTTAAATTGGAATCATACATTATATTATTTCGTACTTATTTTCAAATAAATTTTTCTCTTTAATATTTTATATTTTTTTATTTTAAATATTTGAAATCACAATGAAAATTGTATTTTACTAGGATATTTTTTTGTGATCATTTAATGGTATTTTAATCCATTAAAACCCCTTTTGATATTTTTTCTTTATTTTTTTGGAATAAAATCAAATTTTAACATCCAAATTATTTCTTCTGATGATTTATGATTTTGATGATAAAATATTAATTAAATAGGTTTTTCTCATTTGGTAATGCTTTGATGAAAGGATAACTTTTTTGAATTGTTTTTTAAAAAAAATACGAATGGATTATTATCAATTTATAGGTGGGGATGCAATGTCACTCAATTAAATTTTTTAATGATTAATATTTTATAAACTGATAGCGTATATTATATTTTTTATGTTTCCCACAATACAATACATTTTCTATTATCAATCTTCTAGACGAGGGTACATGATAGGTTATCCCAATACCAATGAAGTTACATCTGTGGTTAGCACAAGACTGTCATATATCTAATGAAATTATGGGTATCCATGACATATGACTTAAATTAATTTATTTTTCAAAAAATTATAAAATTATCTTATGATTTGTTCATATGCTAGATTTTTATTTTCAGGGGTTATTATATTTTATTCTATTATATTTTATTTTTATTAATTTCTAATCATTATACCATAAATTGTTTTTATGATAAATTTAATGTTGAGTTTTATATTTTAGTGATACTATTGTGCACCCATACCATTATTATTATCTTATGGTGAATTTTATTCACTGATTGATATACCCCATGTCACCCTAATTGATCCCCTAATAGCACCCATTGTATGTTTCAATTATTCTAGTTAATAATATATGTTTTATGTCGGTTATGAATAATATGTGTTCAATGTGAGATGACATTATGTGAGATATTGAATATATATGCTGAAATAATCTTATTATGTATCTAATATTGATGATACTAATCTTTTATATTCCCTATGAATATATTATTATGAAATATATTAACATTCCATATAAAAGGATATAATATTTATTTATGTAATTTTAACATCACATCTGGTAGTAATAGAGGATGGTTTTTTTAAAAAAATTATGACTATATCACATTAGTGAGAACCCATACGTTAAGCCTATATATAAGATAAGATTTTATGTTGTTAAAAATAAAGTAGTTTGGTTTTACAAGAAATGATATCAATACCTAGATATTATGAAGTGGGTATATTTTTTCCATTGACATACCAAAGGATAATAACTCTAAATTAGGTGGATAGGGTATTAATAGAATAATATATAGTGCATTATGAGTGACCCCAGAAAACATTTATACAAACTCTTGATAGATATTCTATGGATTATTTAAATATTAATTATGAACTATTATGAAGAATTTTAATAGATAATTATCATGAATTGAATATGATAAAAATATGGTATTATATCTTGAAAATAATGTGACATGATTTAAAATTTTAATGCAATAATTTTTCTTCACTATATTATTTCTCACCAATTTTTTTGACTTTATGATTAATTGTTTTATTAAATTTTCATCACTAAGATGAATTGTGTTAAAACTAAATATGATATAAAATTTGGTGATTATCCTCATGATTATAGAAATTAATTTGAGATTTAAATTTATTGATTTTTATTACATATATCTTGATCTGTCGATACATGATTAAAAATGTGAGAATAATTGTGTATATGGATTATCCAAAGAAATGAAAAATGTGTTTTCATGAAGACGGTGGATGAAAGATTATTCATCTTAATTTTTTCAATATTTTGGGAATAATTACCCCGGGAAATGAATCAATGTAATTGTTATATTATTAAGGATTTGAAAATGTGTATATTGAGAAAGTAACTGCAGATGAAAGATAAAAATTAACGATAACATAATGAAGGTTAAAAATTACTTCCCTAGGGTAACATTTTTGGTTGAATATTTAAATTTGGAATGTATAGAAATCATACAAACATATATCCTAGGTGTAAATCATGAGAGTAGAATCAATAATGTCATACGAATAGTTGTTTAACTTTTGATGATCAATAAAATGAAAATTAAATATTAATGGTATGAATTATTTTAATATTATTCATTATAATAAAATTAAGAAATATGATTTATTGGAAATTGATGAATATAAAAAATTGATTAATATTATATATATTATGAAGGATGAATTAAGGAAAAACACGACAAATCATAGTTAATTGTTTAATTTGGAATTCCAATGTTTTTAGTGTTTATATATTCAGATTATTGAATTTTGTTATAAAATAAATTTATCAAAGATAATATGTTTACTAGAATCATAAAGTATATATGGATTATTCTATAGCATTGTTTCATTATATATTTCATATGTATATTGACTAGTATTAATAAATAAAAAAACAGAATTAGTGGAACTAAGATAATTTTTTGGAACACATGATATAGGGAGATATAAAACTTAATATGTAAAGGATTTAAGGATAAAAATGTATTTTTTTGTGAAAATAGAATAGTGATATTGATAAAGTAAATAAGACTGTATTAGAGACCATGCAATTTCTTATCTATTTGATGAAAATGTGATTTAAGGTATCTCGTCTAGTGTTTATTGAACTTATTGATATATATAAAATATTTAATAGTTAATTTATTTATAAAATAAAATTGATACAGTAATTATTTAGATGAAAATATGTTCTAATTATGGTTTTATGGAATTTCATTTTTTTATCTTGTTTACGGGGAATATATCGTATAGTTTTTCATGATTGGTGAGTGAAAATTTGATATACATTATGTTGTTTGGGATAATTGTTAATGTTGAAATTTGAGAAAAATGTGGAAAAATATGTTTATTTTTTATTGTTTTATGAATTTATGTAATTATATTTTGGAGGAGTTCAATTATTATCCATTTTTGGAATGGACTAATGTGATATTTTGGTGCTATTATTATGGTTTTTGGTATTAATATATTATATGATCATATGAATATTTCACTATATTGGTTAAATTCTGGTAACCATTTCGGTTTTGGTAAATATTAATAGATAAATGGAATGACTTATCATATATTTATGGATATATTGATAAATTTAAAGATTATATTAATGATTTATCCATGAAAATTTCATCTCAAATATTTATTTCATATAGTATAAGATGAGATACCATTTTAAAATGGTTGAAGCATAACCTAAGAATGGAAATTTTTATATAAATTGGAATGAAATCAAGTATGAATATTTTATCAATTATAGTATCTTGATAGTAACACAATTTCCAATATTTTGGAAGAGGATCTTGAAAATAAAAATGTTTTATTCTTACAGTCAATTCATAAGGATTGATAGTCTTTTCAACCCTAATATATTAATTTTTTTGTTAACTAACATTTAGCTACCTATATACTCTATCACTCTCTAATATTCTTTACACACTATCATTTTACTATATGTACAAGTTTTCACATTCCACTAATGAAAAACATATTGATAAATCATACTATATTTTATTTTAGTTACCATTTATGCTTCACAATATCTCTTTTAAAATGATTTTTATTATCACTTTTCCGGATAATGGTTTTCTAAAATGATATTTTCATTAATTGAACACGTAATTTCAATGTTTGGAAAATATATTTCGGGAAATTTATTTAATATGCTAGAGAATATAGCTTCCTAGAAATATAATTTAAAATAAAATTATTCTTGACAGATTTCTTAACATGCATCATAGAGTTTTATGGGAACATTGATAATCAATGAAAATATTTGTATTTAAATTTGATTGGTATGTCGTGTTCATTAAATTAGTATTTATGAAATATAATAACAACAATATGAATAACAATATTTATTGATTTAAATAACACATACATATTGATTAATTTATAATAAATATGCTTTCATTTTTTGTAATGTACTTTTATGAGTCAAAATTATGTTTTCTCGAAAAATGGATTTCATTTTTTTATATTATTAAATAATAACTGATTTTTACCAATTTTTTATATTGTTGTTTAGTAAATGAATATAATTTTTTAAATAATATTTTTTATATATTATTAGAAATAATTTTACAAATTTGTGTAAAATGATTTATTTTTAACTATAAAAGTAAAAAACATATTTTTCCCAAAATCTCAATTCATTTCATTTTATTATCTAATTCAAATGTCTAATTAGCCTTTTAATATTATCATAAAATAACATGCATCTCTTTTAGTTATTATTAATTTTATTATTTAAATATTATTCTTATATATTTTAATTAAATTTAAAAATTAAATATTGAGAAAAATATTTTAAATATTGATATATGTGTTTTATCAGGAAATAAATTGTATTAAATTCAATTTAAGGATTAAAAATTATTTTCCCTAAAAATTGTTATACATTTCATTTTTCATTCTTATTTAAAATTAAATTCAATAAATTATATAAATTGAATCTAAAAAATATAATTTTATACATGGAATAATTATATTTGATATAATTTATTTTTTCCAAAATCACTTTTGGTAACATTTAATTGTAAAAATATTAATATTTTGATGTAATGGTCATGTTTAAAAGTGGTTTATTTAGTATTATACGAATATATAAGGGAATGAATTACAATAAAAAATTTAAAATTATAATTTCATTAATTTACTTAAATATTAACATTTTTAAAATTTTAATTATTGTCCATTCGACGAAACAATATCAAGAAAGTGGCATTATAATACTGATATGTTTTATCAAATGGCATATGAGTCCCTCACAACACTTATAAATGGAAACCTCTTCTCCACCATTATTCAAAAAACATTATCCTTCGATATTATCCAATAAAATATCAAATATATATATACTTATTCCCTTCATTATAGATATTCTCATATTCTCCCAAGAATAATATTTCAGGGGTTAAGACATAATCAAGATCAGGTATCTCAAAGTCAAAGTATAAATATTAAACGATCTCTTATAATTGTAATCCATCATCCACTCTTTTGAAAATTTAATAATCTATCATATCATGATGACGTGAATATCATAATTTTTCATATATGTTGTTATAATTATGGTGAAACCATTTCCACCTCTTCTACATCAAATTAGAAATAAATGTATCACCATGTATACAAGTTGAATTCTACCTCCAAATAGACATTTGATTCATTTTCAAATGCTAATATATAAGGACAGTTATGATTATTTAATTAATATTTATATATAATATCATTGGAATTATTATTAATAATTAAATAAATTTATTATCAACCTGTTTTCTATCCCACCCATTGGAAAATGATAATGATATTCATATTTATATGTGAACTACCACTTTCACAAACTAATGCTATTGATTTTTCATTGAAAAATAAAATTTAGGGAAATAAGGATATAATAAATTGAAATATATCTTATTTATTATATTTTTTTCAAGAAATATGAATAGTCCTTTTCATTTATTTAATTAAATTTATTGAAAATTTAATTCATCATACATGTGTATATACAGAATGTCATCTCCACAATTTGGTGTAAATAATTTTTCATAACATATTTAGATGACATGTTCTAAATATGAATATAATTGATATATAATATTATTATATAACTATTGAAATTTCTTATATGATGAAACCATGATCAAATTACTAGTACCATAACTTCTAAAATGAATCATATGTGTAAAACTAAAGAGTTTTTAGATTTAAATAAATTATTATTTTTAATAATATCTTAAAATATTATAATAGTTTCACATACGATATTATAAGTATTAAAAAGATCATGGTATTTAATTCAAATAAATTTAATTATAATATAATTTAATTTTTAGTGCTTACGAAGAAATTAAAATTTGGGGTAAGGGTTGTTCATCACAAATTTATTTTTTTAGATTTATTTTATATTATGAATTATTTATGATTAAGAGGGGTTTATAATACAGCTTTTAAATGTTAAATAATTTACCCTTATAAAATAATTTTATTTAATGATAAAAATAAAATATTTCAGCCAATGGATAGTTATTTGATTTTTACTAAAGTGGTAAGGGGTTAAAATCTCAAATAGTTTTTTTTAGAAATATGATATACTATAATTCTATATTCATTTATGTAGAGTTTCATGTTCCCCTTTTATATATTATATATTTAATTTATTTAATTTATTTATATCAAATGAATCTTTTGACGTTTTTTCAATCATATGGGTTATGATTAAAATGATAATGTAATTGTAAAGATCTTATGCTTCAATAACCTCTTTTATCCATACTTCACATACATACATTTCAAATGATTTAATTTGTGGAGTTATCTCTCCAAAACAATTAATATTTTTTCATAATATGGATATATTTATATGTATCAAGTTTTCCTTTCATATTTACATCTCAGTGTGATCCTGAAACCGAACAAACGTTTTAATGAAAACCAACGTTATTTATCTTTTCATCTTTAAATATTGTTCCTCATTATCAATATTTTATATTAAATGGTTTATATATTGTTTTTACAATTCAATAATGTCTTCATAAAGTTATTTTTTAACTATTCTATAAATTATATAATAAAAATTAAAATATTAAAATTTATGTCATTTTTCAAATGGGTCACATGGGATTTTTTAACCATAAATGCGAATGGAATATTTTTTTAATATACATAAAAAGAAGAAATTTTCCCCTACTCAAGATTCCATTATATTTTGAAGAATCCATTATGTATATCCATTTATAATTCCAAAAATATTGTTTCATCATTATTTTTAGATAATTAATTATTTTATTAAGGTGACATTAAAATTAAAAGAATATATTATTAAAAAATTAATTCAATGATTATTTAAAGGTACATTAGTCTATAAATTAATCATTGATTTTTCTTATAAATTATTATATATATGATTAAATTATTACATATATCATATTTAAATGGTTGTTTTCATATTATGATGACAATATATTAATGAACCCCATATTATTATTGGTAAATATTTCATGTATTTATAATTTTTTTCATGATAGTTGGTTCTCATGTTTTTATCAAATTAAAATGCATATGGTTGTCAGCTAAAATATTTTAAATTTTTAATATGAACTATTTTTGTAGCATTATATATTAAAATATATATATTGAATCCTTTTTACATAATCTATATATAAAATAAATGCAATGGTCATTATTAATGTAAAATGGAACCAAATTTCTATTTATTCAATTTTAGGATACAGCTGTATAAATTCACTTATACAATGAAATAAATAAAACTCTTTGGGAAATTTAGAATCCTTATCTAATCATTTTATATAGTTTAAACAATTTTGTCCCGTATCGAGGTGAAAATATTTTACCATTTTTGCTTATCCATATATAGAAAAATAAATGGAACATTTTTAAAAAGTATCACACTATAATGTTTAATATCTAATCAGTTATCAATGATTCAATTTCAATATGTGTTTCTAATTATATTTCATTTATGTTCTCAAAATCGGTTTTTTGAGAAATGTATGTTTTAAAAATAAGTAATGGCTCAAAATCAAAATTACATATAACATGTATTTAAGAATGTCATGACCCGTCCCTCGGGGCTGCATAGTGACTACCCCAAGCACAACTTCCATGGTCCAGGGGATGGTGACTAGCACCAAAGGCATATGTCCCTATACTCGGAAGGCGTGTCCTTTATTACAATAAACAAACACAACAGAGTATGCAAATGGAAGTAAAATGATAAGTAAAACTGTATACACAAGATGTGATGGAAAGAAATAGGGGCCGGAAATACAAGCCCAACAGTAAAGTATAGGGAAAAGACAAAATAAGTACAACTAAAAAGAAAAGAAGTAAAGAAGCTACAGAGTCATCCTCCATAATTTCCACCAGAAATTAGGGCACAGATGGCCACCTCAGCACCCCACGTCAGTCCGCTCTGTGTACGTCTCACCGAGTGGTCCACCTCCGGGTACCGTCTAGTTCTACTCTCTGCCTCGATCAATGCTATCCATCGTTGGAAACCAGGAAATGAGGTACTGGCTTAACCCATGAAGGGGTGAGTATAAAGATACTCAGTAGGGACCCTTAGACCCTCATGGTATCACAAAATCTAACAAGGATAACCAAAAAGTACGGAAACAATGTATAACCCTTACTTAGTTATATGCCCATACATATACCTATGTTATTTAGTAACCCATCTCAATCATGAAGAAAACAAAAAAGTCATTTTCTCAACTCAAACCAGGATTTTAGTAAAGTATAGACGTACAAATGATTAGTTTTAAAGATAGATCATCTTATTCTATCAATAGGCACTGCCTCTGACCATGCAGAGTCTGACCCGTATATGTTCGATAGGTACTGACCCCCGCAATGACCCACCCAGGATCGGTATATGCTAACCCACACAAGATTTCTGAGCACATACGCACACAATATCTAACCCACATAGGATCGGTATGCGCTCACCCACACAGGATCGTCGAGCGCTGACCTCCGTCTGATCTATCTCCAAACCCTGTCTCACTATCACCCACTGGATTCATCGCACTTGGATCGCTTGAGTTCCGTAGAATCTTCCCTGGAGATATTGGTCATACCTTGACCACAACTAAAATTTATAAAGTAGTGACCCAATGGTTTGTCATGTCGTAAGGGTTCTGACGCCGCATATGGTGCATCAATCGGACGTCGGGTCTTTGAGTTATTGGCATTTCCGTTTTAGGGGATCAGTTGGTTTTTAAGTTCAAACAAACCTGAACGTACTCCAAAAATGTCCAATCCTCAAGTGGGGTATTTCAACAGAACCGTTTCACTCTAAGGATTCTATCACTGCATGAGGTTCATCAATAGGACACTCATAAACCAAGATAGGGAGAAAAAGCGTAAACTTGCTAAAAGGGTTCGGGTCTGGTCCGACACAATCAGACCGACCCAAACCAACCTAGTCTATACCGGGGTTTGACCCGGTCCATGGGTCCAACATGGCCTGAAAAAGCAGCCTGGGACGAGGGGGCGTCCTGGCCCAAAAGGTTGGCCTAGCCCGAGGGGGGCCTGACCCGAGGGGGGCCCGACCTGAGGGTGGCCAGGTCACACCATGGGGGGGGGGGTGTGGCCCCCTACCTGGCATCCAAAGGAACTGGTTCTAGGCACCGGTTTGGTGACCCGCGGGACCCAAGGGATCCCGCCTGTAGCGTATACCGGCGGCCAGCTCAGCCAACCGCCCATGGCTAATCCTTCACTGTGTGACGGCATCGCGATTCTGCCGGCCTCCATGCAGCGCGACTGTGTCACGCCACCTCCTCTGTGGCTCGGCCTAGTCGCAGCCTCCAGCTTCTCCGCGCAGCGCGACGATGCCACACTCATCGTCTGACCACCGTGGCCCTCCTGGCCCCGATCCCACTTCTTCTGGTGCAGTGCGATGGAACAACACCCCTCTGCCACTGCCATGGCCGGTCTGGACGCGGCTCGGATCCCTACGTGGCAATGCAGTGTCATGCCCTTGTGGCCACTCAGTGGCCATGCACCACTGGATTCTTCACGGTCCGCCTCTGTCGTCATAAACAAGAACAAACAAAGTGGGAGGGTCGGGCCATGTTCGTGCGGTCTGAGCCCTCCTCGTCATGGCGATAACATTTGGCATACCATAATCCAGAAATTTGAATGACGAAGAATGGATTTTTATAATCATATATAAAATAACTCAAATTCTCCTACCTCGATTTTCGATGATCATTGACGAAGTTGTAGAAAGGCGGATGTTGTTCTTTTGTTGTCGAAAGAAGATGAAGAAGTTGACATCATCTGCGTTCTTCAAGGATGTCCGTGTTTCCTCATCATTCCTTGGTTGAAGAGGGAGATAGAGATTTCCATCATTATTCCTATGGACAGGGGTGTTCATCATTGAGAGAATAATGTTCTCCAAGGGTTCTCCAAAGCTCCACCAAAAAGAAAGTGTCAAAAAAATAATGGGTTAAGATAACAAATTATTTAATTATTGGCCAAAAAAATTCAAAAGATTTCAAATTAATTTATTAATTCCATCAATTAATTTGTAGTTTGGAACACTTATGAGGGAAGGTGGAAAGTTACAATTAAGTGAAGAGAGGGTTGGCTTCATTAACTCAAGGGAAGTTTAAGGGTTTCATCTCACATAAATGGGGGGTTTAGGGGGTTTGAAGCTTGGGTGGGACCCACCTAATAATATAATCCCAAGGGAGGTTATGTGTGGGTGGTCCCCACCTCTATCCTCCCCTTGGAGGTTTTAAATAGCATGAAATAAAAATAAGCTAACTCATATTTGTATTTAACATAATTAAAAACCTCCAAAATCTAACTTCCACTCTGGTTAGAATGCAACTGCGGTGAAGGTCTCACTAAGAAATCATCGACGCTGCGAGTTCAATAGTTCCCTTAGATTTATATTCTAAGCACCAGTTCAAATGTTAAAAAAAATCCCATACATACGTTTACTGAACGTATCTAAACAAAACTTCAGAAATTGATTCTGGGCACACTGGGCCTCAGAATCAAGCGTCGTTAAAAAAATAGACTCATAAAATTCACATGTATATATGAAAAAAAAATTCTAGGGAAATTCTATGTTTTACATTCTCCCCACCTCAGGGATTTACGTCCCCGTAAGCTACAACTCAAAATATGGGAACAAATTAGGGTATTGAGAACACATCTGAGCCTCTCGCTCCCATGTGCTCTCCTAATGGTTCACATGCTGCCAAAAAATGCACACCAGAGTTATAGACCATCCACGTAGGACCCGCTCCTTTCGATCCTAAATCTCCACTAGAACCTTCATGAATGTTTCTCCATCATCGAAGTCCATCTCCCCATGGTCGATAATGTGGGATGGGTCGTGCACGTATCTCCTCAGTTGAGATATGTTGAAGACATCGGGAACCGGGTGCAACTGAGGTAGAAGAGTCAAGCGGTAAGCCGCCTTACCAACTCTACTGAGGACCTGGAATGGTCCAATGAACCTCAAAGATAACTTTTCGCCTTGGCCAAATCTTCGTAGACCTCGTCGAGGTGAGACATGTAGAAAGACTTGTTCGTCGTCCTCAAACTCCAGAGGTCTCCGTCTCTGGTCACCATACAGCTTCTTCCCCCTTTATGCAGTCTTCATCCACTCTAGGATGATCTACAACTTCTCTATTGTAGCGCGTACCATCTCTCGTCCCACTAGTGAGGACTCCCCTGGGTCTTTTCAGCACGGTGGCGATCTACAAGGTCGGCCATACAAGGACTCAAAATGTGCCATACTAATGGTGGAGTGATAAATGTAGTTTTAGGTGAACTCCACCAAAGGAAAGTGATCCTCCAAGCTACGAAGAAATTAAAGAACACATACGTGGCGAATGTCCTCAAGGGTTAGAATGGTCTGCTCAATCTGACCATCTGTCTGAGGATGGAAGGCGGTACTCTAGCAAAGCTGCATCCCAAAATCCTCTTGCAACCCCTTCCATATCGAAGATGTAAATCGTGCATCATTTTTGGAGACAATAGAATAAGGTACTCTATCTAAACTCACAATATTCTGCAAATAGAGGCATCCCATGCTCTCTACTGAGCCATGCTCTCTGATCGGTATGAAGTGGGATGACTTGATTAGTTGGCAATGATCATTCATATTGAATCATGAATCTGTGATGTATGTGGAAGACCCATCATGAAGTCCATGGATATCCTATCCCACATACACTATGAGACCTCTAAGGGATGAACTAAGCCTGTTGGTACCTGTTTCTCCGCCTTCACTTGCTAACAAGTGAGGCATAGTGAGACAAACTCCTCTACATCCTTCTTCATACCTGGCCACCAGTTCAATCATCGAAGGTCCTAGTACATCGTCGCCACTCCTACATATACCGCTAGAGGGTAAGTGTGGAATTCACTCAACACTTCCTCCTAAAGTGCATCTGGTACCATGGTACGTCCTCTGAAGAGGATGACGTGCTCCCCACCTTAGAAAATACATCATGTGCCTGCCCAGTGGATATCTGAGCATGTCGTGTCTCTAAGTCAGTGTCCTCACACTGCGCCTCCCTAACTCGCTGAAGAAGTAGAGGAGTGACAATGAGAGACTGTAGATAGGCTGCTTAATCCCTATCCACAATGGATATCTGGGAGGCAGTTATTTGCTCTGTCACCTCTCCTGGCAGCTGAATACTAGTCCTCCTGTTGAGCATATTTGCGACAACATTCCCCTTTCCATAAGTATCGACTATCTTAAAGTCCTAATCCTCAAGGAACTCAATCCAATGTCATTTTCATAGGTTCTGGACCTTCTGGGAGAATATATACATGATAATCTTGTGGTCAGAGTAGACTGTGAAATTCACGCAAATCAAATAGTGCTACCACATCATCAAGGAAAAGACAACTACTACTAACTCCAGGTCATGGGTACTGTAGTTCTACTTCTGTTTTCTCAACTGCCGAGAACCATATGTTATCACAACTCTCTCCTACATCAGGACACACCCATGTCTGGTCTCTGATGCATCATAGTAGAATACGTACCCTACAACCTCCTCAGGAAGCCTCAAGATGGGGGCACTAGTCAGCCTCTCCCTCAACTCCTGAAATATCTCTTGACATCTCTCCAACCACATGGAGTTTTTCCCATTATTTGTTAAGGCTGATAGTGGTGCTGTAACTTTGGAGAAGTATGGAAAGATCCACCGGTAGTATCTAGTCATGCTCATGAAACTCTGTACCTCTGTCACACGCCTGGGTGGCTCCCAGGCAAGTACAACCTCAATCTTCACTAGATCCACCGCAAATATAGCCTCTGAGATGATGTTTCCCAAGAAGTGAACCTCTCGAATCCAAAACTGGCACTTTGAAAGATTACCATAAAGCTAGTTCTCTCAGAGTGTGTCTAGTACTACCTGAAAATGGTAGGCATTCTCCTCCTCAATAGTCGAGTAAATCATAATGCTGTCGATGAAGACTACAACAAAGCGATTGAGGTATGGCTAGAAGATCCTTCTCATGAGACACAAGAACACTACAGGATTGTTGGTTATGCCAAAGGGCATAACAAAGAACTCATATTTGTTGTACCGAAACCTAAAAGTCATCTTCTGCACATCCTCGTCTCGAACTCTGAGCTGGTGATAGCCTGATCTCAAGTATATCTTCGAGAACCATAGAGCTCCCTTGAGCTGACCAAAGAGGTTTTCAGTCCACAAGAGTGGGTACTTGTTCTTCATGGTCACCTTGTTTAGGCGACGGTAGTCAACACAAATATGCAAGCTTGCATCCTCCTTCTTAATGAACAGAATCGGGGTTGCCTAGGGAGAAACACTGGGCGGGATAAATCCCCTTTCCTGCAAGCCCTCAAGCTATACCCACAGCTCAGCGGGAGCCATCTAATATGCTGGAGTACATATCGGTGTCGTCCTGGGGTACAAGTCAACGTAGAAGTCCACCTTTTTCGAGGTGTTAGTCCTGGAACATTGTCAGGGAAATCATCTATGTACTGATCCACCACTACAGGATAACTCGGACTCTCCAAGTCAACTGGTCCAAGTGTAAAGAAGGCCAACAAATGGTTGATCTGTTGCACCCTCTTCCGAGTATGTCTGTCTTGTGCTGCAAAGTTTCCCTTCTCACCGGTGAAGGTAAACCTGGTCACATCCATGCGGACACACCGCACTTTCAGCCTAATACAGTCGATTTGAGCATGGACTGTAGATAACCAGTCCATACCCATGATGACGTCGTAAGGCCTCGACACCGCTGTGATGAGATCCCAGCCGAAGCTCTCACCTCCTAGAGTAAGGTCACACTGCAAGAACCAGTGCATAATCGTCTAGTTTTCTCCTGTAGGAGTCTCTAGCCATAAGGATCGGGCCAACAGCTCCATCAAAATCTTTGAGCTCCGAAAGTGGGTAGTGTCTATGAATGACTGACTGAAACATGTGTCTATAAGAACATCAGCTAAGGTAGATTAGACATAGATCATACCTCGAATCATGTCTGGATCACCATGGTCATATTTCTCAGCTTTCGAAAGGTGAGTTCTCCCTTATCCACCTGCTCCCTATGGTCGGGGTAGACCTCCTGGTGGTGGTGGTTGCAACACCTCAAAACGTCATCCACCACCAGCTGCTTGACCAGCTCCTCTGCCACACCAACCTGCACCCTGAAAACCACCTTGATCGAATATATGCCTCTGCCTGGGAGGTCCCTCAACTAACTTTTGTTCATATGTAGGGCGTGTCGGACGGTCACATGCCATGTGACCCTGCCCACCGCATGAGTAACACGATATGCTCTTGCCATCGTCACTACCTCATACAACTGATCTTGAGTCGTGCGGTCGACCACATGTAGGTCAGTTCCTCTTGGACCTATTTGTCATCTGTCTACTGCCAGCTGCAAAGGACTCCGCTGCAAGTCGACTAGTCGCGGGTCTCGCTACTGATGACTGCTCAGCAAGGGAACTCTCAACTAGGACGGCTCTCTCTAACAACCCTGCCTGTGTCAGGATGCTGAGGGAGATCATCGAAGCTCTAATATCTTGCCTGATCCCCTACTTGATGGTCCGGGCCATGAAGAATGGGTCCCTTAATATTTCCATGGAGTAGCGCGAGAGGTCGGTGAACGTAACTAAGTATTGTGCTACTGTCATGCTACCTTGCTGTAGATGTAGTAGCTCCTATATCCGCACAACACGAAGGTTGGCTAGAAAAAAATCTTCCTAGAACAGGATCCTGAAGTTTGTCCATAGAATATTCACCTCTTCATGCACATAGAGCATCAGGATACACCAACGATCTGATGCTGCTTGAAGGAGGATGGTAGCAAGGATCACCATGAAGTCTTTTGGTGTCCCTACTAGCCTAAATACTCTTGACACAACCTCCATCCAATCCTCAACCACCTGTGGGTCGGTCTCTCCCATGAACCAGGGTTTCCTCTAGCGCTGGAACTCATGCAAAGTGCTCATGTGGTGTGCATCGTCTTTTGCTGGGGATGGTGGCATCGGTGGCCCAACGGGAAGTGGTACCACTGGTGCCTCCGATGGTAAAGGGCCATGCACCAAGGCCTCATTGCTCGGTGGGCTATCAGCGTGAACAACTCTCGGGGAACTAACTGGTCATCCACGGGGAGGCATAAAAAAAGAAACAGATGCAACACGGTCAAACGATTTACCCCATGAGCTGACCTGGTTGAGCTAATTTAAATAAAGCTTTTGAAAACACACACGTAATCTGTGTTTTCATGCACTAAGTCAGAAATCAGTAGTCAGGGTCCTGGTGTATGGATACGTCGGTCGCCGCACGAACACTGGTCTCCCTAAAATGAAAACCACACTTTGTACCCTTAACAATATTTCTTCACAGATAAGGAATTTTAGAGTCCTAAGTTCTGTGGTAGAACCAAATCCTCTGAAACCAATTTGTCATGACCCATCAATCGGGGCCCGCATCGTGACTACCCTATTCCTGCCTTCCATAGGCCAGGGGATGGTGACTAGCACCAAAGACATAATTCCCTATAATGGTATGGAATTTCCTTTATAATAGTAAAAAAGCACAATAGAGTACGCAACTGGAAGTCAAACGCTAAGTAAAACTGTATAAAAAAGATGTACAGGAATGAAAAAGGGGCCAAAAATACAATTGCAAGAGTAAAGTACGAAGAAAAGAAAAAACATTTACAACTAAAAAGAAAAGTAGTGAACTAGATACAGTGTCATCCTCCAGAATTACAACTTGAGGGGTCGAATAGTTGTCCACCTCAGCACCCCATGTCTGTCTGCTCCGTGTAGGTCCTGCCGAGTGGTCCACCACCGGGTACCATCTAGTTCTGCTACACTCTTCCCTGATTAGTGTAGTCTGTCATCTAAAACCAACACAATGAGGTTCGGGTAAAGCCCACGAAGGAGTGAGCATAACGATACTCAGTGGGGACTCTGAGATTGTCATGGTCTCCCAAAATACAACAAGGAAAACCAAAAAGTACGGAAACAATGGATAAACCTTACTTAGGTATATACCCATACATATACCTAAGTTATCAAGTAACCCATCTCAATCATGAGAAAAACACGAATTTAATTGGCTTAGCTCAAACCAGGATTTCAATGAGGTATAGAATTACAGATGATTAGTCGTGAAGATAGGTCATCTTATTCTGTCAAGAGGCACTACTTTGGACCATACAGAGTCTAACCCACATAGGATCGATAGGTACTAACCCCTGCAATGACCCACAAAGGATCTGACCCAAAATGGATTAGTATGTGATAACATACACAGGATCGCTGAGCGCTGACCCACAGAGGATCAGTATGTGATGATCCACAAAGGATCGCTGAGTGCTGACCTCCATATGATCTGTCTCAGACCTCTGCCTCAATATCAGCCACTAGATTCCTCTCACCCGGTGCACTTGAGTTCCATTGAATATGCCCTCTAGAAATCGAGTGTACCTCAACCACCACTAAAATCCACAAAAGAGTAACCCAAAGGTACTCCATGTCGTAAGTGTTCCAACGCGCCAGACGGTGCTTCAATCGGACGCACAATCAGTGAGTTTTTGGCATTTCCGTTCCAGGGGCCCGGTTGGTTTTTAGGTTCAATCCAACTAGACCATTCTCCAATTGTGTCCAAACCTCAAGTGGGGTATGCGAATAGAACCATCTCACACTATGATTTCTGTCGCCTTAGGCGGTTCATCAATCAGGCACCCATAGCCCATGATAGGGGCGAAAAGGTGTAAACTGGCCAAATGGGGCCGGGTCCGGTCCGACCTAGTTGGACAGACCCGGTTCGACCCAGTTCTTGTGTCCAAACTGTTCTGAGGAAGTAGCATGTCCCGAGGGGGCGGCCCGACCCGAAAGGGCATCTCGGCCTGAGGGGGACCGAACTGAGGGCGGTCCGGCCGGGTGGCCCAGCTTCGATGAGCGGATAGGCCTGAGGACGGCCCAGCTTGGTAGCCGGGCTGGTTAGGCTGTGTGGCCATACTGGCCACACCATTGGGGGGGGGGGGTGCAGCGCCCTCCCTAGCGTCCGATAGAACCTGCACAAGGCAGTGGTTCAGAGACCCGCTAGACCGGTGGGGTCCCACCTTTATCATACACCGGCAGCCGACTCAGCCGGCCTACCATGGATCCTCCACTGCGGTGCGACGACACCGCTATTATGATATCCTCTACGTGGTGTGATGGCACGGTGCCACCTCTACCTAGTCCCGGAATAGCCGCGGCCTCAGGCTTCTCAACGCGGTATGACGACGCCATGCTCATCGTCTGGCCGTTGCAGTCCTTCTGGTCACAGACCCCATTCTTCCTGCGCGGTGTGATGGCACCGTACCCCTCCAGCACCACCACCGCCCGCTTGGCTGTGGCTCGGTTCCCTACGCGGCAGATAGGTTCCACACCCTTGTGGCGACCCGGTGGCCTTGCACCGTTAGCTTTTTCACGATCCACCTCTGTCGTCATCAAAAAGAACAACCAAAGGGGAAGGGTTGGGCCATGTTCATGCGGTCCCAACCCTCCTAATCATGGAGATAACATCTGGCATACCATAATCCAGAAATTTGAATAAAGAATAACAGAGGTTTATAATCAAATATAAAATTACTCAAATTCTCCAACCACGATTTCTGATGACTGTTGAAGAAGGTGCAGAAAGGCGGACGTCATTCCGTTGACGTTGGAACAAGATGAAGAAGTTGACGTCATCAACATTATTCAAGGATGGTGGTGTTTCTTCTTCTTTTCCTGGTTTAAGAGGGAGAGAGATATGTTTGTCGTTCTTCATTGGATAGGGGCATTCTTCGTTGGGAGAATAATGTTCTCCAATGGTTCTCTGAAGCTCCTCCAAAAAGAAATTGTCAACCAACGTAATGGTTTAATCTGACCCATTATTTAATTATTGGCCAAATGAATTCAAATGATTTCAAATTAATTAATTAATTCCATTAATTGTTTTGTGGTCTGGGACACTTATGATGCAATATGTAAAGTTACAATTAAATGAAGAGAGGGTTGGCTTCATTAACTCAAGGGAAGTTTAATTTATATGCGATACAATTATATATATTGACGTATTTAACCTATCTCGTTTCACTTCACATATTTTTTGTTGTGTTTCAGGACTCTTGATGATAAAGAGTCTTTTTTTTGGGAAAAATTGATAGATGATTGTGGATTCTTGTTCGTTTGAATTAATGGAGTACATGACTAAAAAATGGCAACTAGTTTTTTGGGGTTCTACCAATGTTTCTATAACCTTAGTGGTGGTTTTAGGTATATATATATATATATATTTAACAATTTTTAATGTGGTTACACATCATGTAGTGATTTCATGTCATGAATGTTTTAAATATCATAAATTTGATTCAGGTCATATAATGGTCAATGTATAGATGTTTATATTTGGTTTTTTTCTTTAAACGGTATACATTCCTTGAAAATATTAAATGAAAAAAAATGGTAACAAATTAAATATATTAATCCAAGGGGATGTGTTTTTTTCATTGTGGGTTTTCATGGATTACATGATGTAAAATGGGGGTACAGACCTTCTATATCTATGAAAATGTGGTTTTTAGGGGGGTTAACAGATACTATTTTTCTTTTTCATAGACAAACACATATATTTTAACCTAAGATCTATCAGACATGATTTTGGAGACCTTTTCCCCTTCTTAATTTCTTCATTTAGTAATTGATATCCATTATGGTTGTGCTACATTTCTCTCGGTGAATAATCCTTAATATTTTTTAATTAATAAAGATAATGATAGAACCATTTTTTAATTGTATTTGATCTGGTGATCTATAAGAATAATCATCATGTTTCGTTATATATCTGTTGTGTGATCTTTATCTATATTATAACCTTTGTATTGGGTGTGTTACAATGTGTGATTTTCATCAGGGTATTTTGGGTTATATATTTTCCAGTAACATCGTTTCTTGTTGAATTGAATATAAGATGTGAGGGTTGATTCTATAACAATTGTTTTATTCTTTTCATTCTTATTTGTCATTATGTCCCATTATAGGAAAGAGAAGCTATATTTTGAGATAAGATGTTCCATCTATAGCCTACACTAGATGAATTGTATTGACATGGATACGAAATTGTTTAAATTAAATGGAATGAGTGATTTATTGTTTAGATTCTAGGAAATTGGGTCATTGAGAATTGATATATCCCATTGTTTCGGTAAATGAAAAAATAATTTCTAATCGGTTTTTAATGGATTTCAAAAAATGGTTTCCAATGAATTATTATTATAAAAAGGTTGGAAAAAATGAACATGGGAAACCATGGGTATATAGGTTAAATTTGTAGCTTAGGTCTATTATACATCTATTTATGGGGGTTCACTCATGGTGTGTTCCTATTCTCACTATGTCTATTATTATAGTTACTTCATTGAAACGTCTGGGAATCACTCATGGGGTGTTTCTATATTCCATTGGCATGTGTACAAAGGTATTGAGTGTTAAATAATCATTGATTATGGTATGTATAGTCTTCTAGCCAGGCATTCAATGATCCATTGTGTGATGATACATGTGATATCAAATTTTATTAGTTTTGGTATGATATGTGTTACATTATTTTATTTAATTTGAATTTTTTGATGTTTTTCAAATTTTTTGAATTGGTTTACCCGTCATATTTGGAAGTGTGTAAATAAGGGAAATTAAATGACCTAACATGATTTTGATTTGAAAACTAGTTAACTATTTATCAAATGTGTTTTAATTAATCCTGATCATATTTAGATTATTGTATATATAATTAGTATGTATGAATTTGGTGGGATTCTACTAAGCCTCTTTAGATTATTCTTTGTGGCCACTATTAATGGTGTGTAAACCTTCATATGTAATTCGATGTAGAGAAGGTGTAGGTGTCGAAGTTATAGGGTGAGTTATCTATCAGTGGAGTCTAGGTAGCTACTGGTGATATGGAGGGAGTTTCCCATACTATCACATGGTGTAGTCAGTTATCTATTTTAATTTTCCATTTATGTTAGACATAATCGTTATGATGTTTTTAATTATTTTTAATTATATTATGTTCACTATCTTATTTTATTTTTGGATTAATTTTCTCTATTATTATTCTTCTCATAGTTATAAAAATACACTTTATTGTACTCTTGGATAGGAAAATTATTTTAATCTTGTCCTTTGATTCACGGGTGATAGTTTCTTGCCCATGGGGATCAAGGAACTCCCTCTCAATTTGTAAAAATAAGATTCTATAAACAGTTTGGGAGGGTGTCTCAGTTGGGATTAGCAAAGTTTAGAATCAAAACCATTGTACTCTCAAGAATGTATATATTGAGATGTTTGGGAGACGTGAGATAGTAATTTCAAGATATGATTGGTTGGTTCTTGGGAATTCTTATCTAGCTCTTATAATCATGAAACTAAAGCTACCATGGGTTGCTAGGATTTCTGACGTTAGATTTGAGTTTGTGAACTTAATTTCAGTTTTTTATAATGGTTTTGTATTTTGATATGAGATTATTCTATTTTTTAAACATTTATTATACTTCTTTTTACAATGTTATGCCTCTAAGACAACTTATATAGGTTCCATAGGTGGTTATAGTGGATTCATCTCATGAGAATATGAATAAGGATATAAAATTTATTGAGGTTGTTGTGTGGTCAATTAATTTTATTGACCAAAATTTAGCATTATTCTTAAAAACAGTTGATGTGGGATGAACAAGAGAAAGAGGTGGTAGAGATATATTATGAAAGTTATTACATGAGAATCCATCAACTTTTAAGTGAACAAATGAACATCAATAAAAAAAGGACAAGTTAGAAAAAATAGATTCAATATTTTCATTCCTAGATACAAAATAGAATATCATGGTGAAGTGTTTGGTGTTCAGATATTTTTGTCCCAATATGCGATGGTTGGATTTCATGGTACATGTGGATATCACTACTGAAAATTAGTCTACACCAATAGTTGAAAACTATTTCACTAGAAGGTAAAATCATTGGAATACAATATACCAACGGTTTTTAAAACCATTGGATAGTCCGGCATTGGGATAGATATATACCAATGGTTTGTAAATAACAATTGGTATACGATGAAAAAAAATAACAGATTCCCAACGGTTACATAGAACTGTTGGTAAAAATATATACCAATTGTTTTAAACCATTGGATTACAAATAATTCAGTATTTTAGTAATGGTTCAAAATTATTTTTATAGTTTTATCCAATGATTTCAAGAAACCATTGGTAAAATTGATGTGGGATGTTGATATACCAACGGTTTTTTAACCTTTGGTATACCTTTAACATTTCTTTCATTCATATTCCAATGATTTATAACTATTGGTATAGTATGAAAATTTCTATCCCCAGTATATGAACTCTTATAAACAGTTGGTATATCTTTCACCTAGATTTCACAGTAGTATGAAAAACCTAACACCTAGACTTTATGCCAAACCCAACATCGAGATAGTATATTGAACTGAATACACTTTCTAGGAATCCAATGCACCTAAGACAATACACCATAGAGAATCCAATATCACCTTCACACAAAATCAAATATTCAAAAGCCTCCAATATAGGATACACTCGACTCCAATACACCTATAAAAAATCCAATAAACTATAGACACAAGACAATACACATGCACACAGAATTCAATATTGCATACAACAGACTCCAAAATTGCATACATTGTGAAAATCAAATTTCATATTCAATAGAAGATATTCCTTTTTAAAACAGATTTTATTATCATAGTAGTTACTATCCAAACCCTCTCCTTCCATATTAATAAATACTAAAAATGATTAATAGTAGTATGTCTTCTCATTAATTATTATTCATATTTTTATTACCGTGTTTCTCCCAATTTTATCTCCAAAATCATATTCTGTTGGGATAATGCACTGTTAATCCTAGAAACGTCATTTGGGATATTTACTAGTCCTTTATTGTAATAGATTTCCATTATAATAAAAACATCACATGAAGATGAAAACCCATTATAGAGAACATACTAACTCTCTATCATAATAATATTTGCTCATTATAGAACCAACATCCTCTAATTTTTAAAAATTATACTATAAGAAATCATTTTTAAACCAATGTGTTATAAAACTATCATCCACAAACATTTATATGTTACTGAATCTGAAAATGGTTAGATATTAGGATCATCTTCAATGAATTTATTAATATTTATCAACTAGTATCCAAGTCACAAAATGATTATTGGAACATGACTCTTGAAAAAAATCATTAAAAAAATCTTCAATCCCAAACTACTTAATAACACTACTATTTTTTCTGATAACATCCTTTCAGAAACATTAAAAACATCCTGACATTGGGAACCCATTAGACTTCCAACCAATCTCAAATTATATTTCAAGCAAAATATTTCACCCAATAAACAATAACTAGGAATTGATACATCTTATTTCGGGAGAGGTGAAAAATATCAATAAATGGAATTTATATATTACAATTAATAAAACTACTTTTATTCATCATTTGAGACTGGGTAGTCGAGACACTACATCCATCACTCTAATCCACCACAAATTCTAGTGTGGTCACCTAATTGTTCTTCCAAATGACCTTCCATTTGAGGAAAATGAAAAATGAATGAAATAATGCATCATATAAAAGAAAAAAAAGAAAAACACAAGTATATATTTTGGTTTATATGATAGTAATATTTTTTTAGTGAGGGGGTGAGGGCTGTCTAGGGGCGGTTCCCATTTGGGACATTCCAGTGGGTGTCCAGGGGTTGGGTTGCCCAATGGGTAGGGGGTGTCCAGGGGGCGGGTTGGTGTCCTTGGTGGTGGGGTCTATCCATAGGGTTGGGGGATGTCAATTTGTGTAGGGTGGACCAGGGGTGTCTGATGGGGGGCGTCCATGTGAGGGTGGGGGAGGGGGGTTGTCCAAGGGGGTACGGGGTAGTCCATGTTGGTGGGGTGTCCATGGGGTTGCTGGAGGGGGCTGTCTAGGTGGTTGGGGTGTATCTAGGTGGTTGGGGTGGGGGGTTGTCCAAGGGGTAGGGTTGTCCAGGGGTTGGTGTCCTATGTGTGGGGGGGGCATGTCTAGAGGAATGGGGGGAGATGTCTAAGGGGTAGGGGGTGTCCCGGGGAGGGGTGGTGTCGAGGGGTGGGGTTGTCCATGCGGGTGGGGTGGTAGTATCCATGTTGGGGGGGTGGGGGTAGTACATGGCGCTTGGGGGGGGGGGGGCTATACAAGGGGGGTAAGGGTGTCTAGGGGTTGGGGGTTTCGGGGGGAGATGGTGTGTCTACGGGTTTGGGGTAGTCCAGGGTGTTGGGGGGGGCTGTCCATGGGTGTAGGTGTGTCCCAAGGGTAGCGGTGTACCAGGGGTTGGGGTGTTTTACGGGGTTGTCCTGGGTTTAGGAGGATGTCTAAGGGGTAGTATGTGTCCACGGTGGTGGGGTGGGATCCAGGGGGTGTGGTGGCTTCTAGGGGTGGGTTGGCATCCAGGGGGAGGGGGTTGTCCAGCGGGTTGGGGTTGTCCAAGGCGTTAGGGGAGTCCATGGGTTGAGGGAGTCCAGGTGGTGTGGTTGTGCTTGGGGGGTGTCCATGGGGTGGGTCTGTTCAGGGGGTTGGGGGTTGTCCATGGAGGTATGGGTGTTGTCCAAGTAGGGAGGGGTCTCCTGGGGTTGGATTTCTCCTCAGGGGTGGGGGGATATTCAGGTGGTTTTGGGGTTTTCCCTGGGGATCGTGGTTTCCAGGGGGTTGTGGTGGGGGAAAAATTGGGAATTACCTTTTTTATTATAATGTTCTATACACATGCTATGATAACATAATTTAGTATCTATATTTACACACTTAGGATTATATTATTAGGATCTTGATTACCCTCATTCATATAATGACTTTTCCATTGTTTGCATATTTAATATTATTATAACATTAAACAAGGTTGTGATGATTATGGTTAATATTTAATATAATAACACATTTTTATATAAAATTTATATCTAAATCAAAAAACATATTTACGGATATAATCCATAGGGATATAATCACATTATGAAATTAAAAATTAATATATAAATTCGTATATCATTCAGAATAAATAAATAAAACATCCATAATTCTACCTTATAAATAAAAAAATCTATGATAAAATATCTAACTTTTTTGTAAACATCAAAATATCAAATTAAAATATGGATTCTAGTGGGGGTGTTCAAGAGGTTGGGGTGTCCAGGGGGTGGGGTAGTGTCGAAGGGGAGGGTTGTCTAGGGGGTTGGGGGTACTTTCCAAGGGGGTAGAAGGTGTCCTAGGGGGCTGTCTAGGGGGTTGGGGGCTGTCCAAGGGGTTGGTGGTGTCCTTGGGGCTGGGTTGCGTCTAGGTAGGTGGGGGTTGTCCAGGGTGGTGGTGGTGGTATCCAGGGGTGGGCACTGTCCAAGGGGGGTAGGGTATATCCAAGGGGGTTGGGTTTTCCAGGGAGTGAGGCTGGGTGGGGGGGGGTCACCATGGGGTTGAGGGTGTATTTAGGGTATTTCTAGGGGGTTACGTGATGTCTAAGGGTGAGGGGTGGTGTTCATGTGGTTAAATGGTGTTTAGGGGGATGAGAGGTTGTCCACTTGGGTTGGGGTGTCCAGGGGGGGCAGTCTAGGGGGTGGGGGTGTCCATGGGTTGGGCAGTGTTTCCCACCGGGGTAGGGGTTCTTTTCAAGGGGCAGGGGTGCCTAGGGGGTGGGGGTGTCCTGGGGTGGGGTCTATCTAGGGTGGTTGCGGTCTGACGATGGTGGTAGGGTGTGTATAGGGGGTGGGGTGGTGTCCATGGGGTGGGTTCTATCTAGGGGGATGGGGGTTGTCCAATCGGGTGGGTGTATCCCTGGGGTGGGGGGTGCCCCGTGGGTGAGGGCTTAACATAGGAGTTGGGAATTAGTCACATAAAATCATCATGTAAAGTTTTATTTTTTATAGATAAATAAATTGAGATAATTTGACCTTCATAATCAAAGATATATTCAGACACAAAAAATCATCAAACATAAAATGTTAGTAATATCAATCAAAAACTATAACAGATTAAACTAACCTCATCACCCACACTATAATCACCATCATCATCAGTGTCACCCTCTTCCTCATCGGCATCCCCATCATTGTCATCTCTCTCCATAACACCCTCCTCCTCACCCTCTTACCCCTCCTCGGCCTCTTCCTCGACCACCTCCTCACCCTCATACTCATCCTAACCCTCCTCCTCATCCTTCTCCTCGTCCTCCTCCCCTCCACCGCATCCTCCTCCTCTCCATCATTTCAACCACCACTATAAAAACTACCTTCGACACTATATATAGAATTAATAGACAACATATATTCATCACAAGTTTTGTTGGGCTCTAGTTGATGTGTTGGATGCAAAACATCCATCAGTTTCATAAATGCAGTGTCTTCCCTAAAAGACTATTTTTTCATCTATGTGGCTTGTTTTTCAGCTTGTTCTGCATGTTCCTTATTCCACTAGAACTTGTTGGAACTACAACTCTTACATGCGGAGGGCCAACATCTCATCGGGACTACACTCTTCCCAGGTCGACAGTGTACTCTACATGGGTGCTTATCTTTCAAAACATGATTTATGTGATCATTTGGCCCAAAATTGAGAGGTTTTTAGGCACCAAGGGCCTCTATAGGAACTTGTTAAAAATATAAATATATTATTAGGTTCAAAATATATATTAAAATTTTAAATCAACATTGTAAATTTTGAATCAGGTGGTGAGTCGGTTCTTTAATCGCACTTCTATCTTTCTTCCTTCGACTCAAGAATTATAGTTTTTCTCAAGGAACCCATCCTTCAATATTAAATTTTTCCCTCTAATTTGACATTTAATGTATGATACCATAATTAAAAATATGTTTCTAATAATTAATTTCATAAATAAAATGGTATAACAACTTTAGGAATTAAATAAAATATGGAGGACACAATAGAAAGTGCATGTTATAAAGAAAAATTATAAACACTGTCAAACGTGCTTTCCCACATGATTATGCATCGTATTACGTCCCAATGTGTGGGGGTATTTTTTAGCATCAAGGATTTATTATTTCATTTGGATGATTCCTAAATAAAATTTAATAATACAAAAGATATTATTAATGAAAAACATGAAATTTCTCATTCAAATACCTCAAATGTGGTTAATACCTTAATCAAACAAGACATCCAATAAGTAATCATTTTCCAATACTATTCTAATAGACAGTCATCAATAAAAAGTCCGCCTCTAACTATGTGCCAACTCTAGCACGCCTACCATTATAAAACTCATTCTTATAGGATCTTCAATTCTCACACATTTCCATTAGATGTGCTGGTCCTACACCCTCAAAATCATTGAAATTAAATAAACGATAACATCACAATATTCATTCATATAATTAAAAAAAGTAATATATTGAATTAATTAAAACATATTTTTATACCCATATCTATGCCCATGAATTATCCTTGAATTCATTTGGAAACTGTCTCCATGAATGTGGGCTGATAGGAATGATGTCATAGTATTTGCAAAGCGTCTCCAAAAAACTGCAACATTATTGCCCTGTTTTTTCAATCATCAAACTATAATCATTGTAGTCCACTATCCCATGTGTGTGGCGGTTCCACACCGCACACATTCAAGTATGCCTCCTCCTCCACCACATATCAGTAGATATATCTGTTATAAAATAATAAAAATTATTTTATCAATACATAATATAATGAAAATAAAAAATAGTTTAAATTTGTTTAAGGGTTCTATAAATATACCTACAGATTTCTGATCAATGGGCGCCACTAGATCCACAGAAACCTAAATAACACCTTGTGCAGGTGTAGTGGGTCCTAATATATGCTCCGTAGGGATGGAATCTGGTGAAGCAGAAGTTGAAGAATATGGAATATAAAAGATCAGAGAGAAGGAAGTAGAAGTTAAAGAAGATAACATCGATGACTCTTTGAATTCTGGATGGGGAGTGGGAATCATCATCAGATATATTATAGACAAGGTGATGAGAATAATATGTAAAGGGTGGTGAAAAAATGGAAGGAATAAATATTCATTATGTCCATAATGACACACCCATATAAGAATGTTGGATAGATGGTATGATAGTGGGTGGGAAAGTGTCAAATCTAGTACGCTGACCAGATCAGCTAGCTCTCGTATCACCCCCACATAAAAACACCCTGAGTACTGGGACCACTACTAGGGTTCTCATCAAATAAATTTTTTATAAGAGGAGGATCCTAAAAAAATTAGATAAAATTAATTACATGACATTATAAAATATTTAAAAATATATATTTGAAATCAAATACTCACTCTAGGAAATAATGGTGGAATGCCCTTCTCAGCCATGCAATGATTGTTTTTTAATCATATTTTTTCATCACATCTCTTAAATTGGTTTCATTTCTTGAATTTGGAAGAAAATAAGGATGTAACTAGAAAAAGATAACAAATTTAAAACCCAAATAAGAAAATAAGTTATAGTGAATAAGGGGGCTTCATGAATAATTTAACCATAAATTTTTTTATATGAGCACCAATAGATATGTAATGAATTCCATAAATCGTAGAAGATGTATTACAGAAATTTATTTTTTAGTAGGCTGGTTATTTACTAAATATACCAACCAACCATCATGTTCATAAGGGGTAAAAAAAATTCAAAAAAAAAATTAATTTCTTCAACCCAGGTAAATGACGATGGTTTCTATACATGTTTTGTAGAAGTAGACACCCCATATTCTTAATTTGGGTTAAATCACTTCTAGTTCACAGAAAACTCTTAAAAATGAGCTATTTGAGTCATCAAAAGTAATAAATGGATCTTTTCCAATGGCAGTAGGGATGCATTCAATTTCATCATGACCATCGTTAAAAAGAAATCATAGAATTATGTCAACAATGACAACAAATTCAGGTCGAAGATGGTCTTTGACATCAAAAACATGTTTCTCCATTGATCCAAAAACGTGTGGTCTATCAGTAGAAAGAGTGAATGCATATAAATTACTCAAAATCCATAGTCATCAATAAATTTTACCAACCTCATCATCAAATCAAACCGCCGACATTTCATCATCGTGACTCGCCTATGAGAATAATAATCTAATAATATTATTTTTTCAATTACTCCGTAATAACCAAATTTTTCAAATCATGGTCTACTATCTGATGCACTAGCATAATATTTTTTTGGAGTAGTAACCTTAAAAAAAATTTGTTGTGTTCTAATGTTCTTTTCTAATTCAATGATGATAAATTTGTACCCATTGATAACAATTGATTTACATTCTCAAACCACCGTATTAGCACCAAAATCCAAAGATCATATTTATTAAGAGACATAGTTAGTAGAAAAACTAAATACCTAAAATATAAATGACTATTAAATGTAATTAAATATTTATTATATTATTCTAAATATTAATATTTTTAAATTCAATTTTAACCAAGAAGAAATTTTTTTTCTATGAAATGTCTCCCTCTTTCTCATAGATAAATGAAAATTCATTCTGTTTATCATTACTTTATGTTCCCTATAGATAAAAATATGAATAGTTTAAAAAATATATATGTAAGATATACATATATTAAATTTACCTACCTGATGTAGTCATAAAAAAATCACAGTTGAACAGAACTATGCAATGTGCCATTTCCTGCTCTTATAGGATTAATGTCGTCAATATATATGATCTAAGAATTACTCCTCTTTGTGGAAGGGATGGAAATATAGGTTCAATTTCCTCATACTATTCTTCATTGTTTCTCATTTGTATGTTCATTCTTGTAATATGATCAGAAAAATAAATACAGAGGAAATCCATATATTCTTGAGCCAATTAACTGTTCATGATAGAACCGCTGAGATGATTCGTGTTTCGGACATAAGACATTAATGTGTAAAAAATTCCTTTTTATTGTATTCATCCATGGAAAATAAATACGTCCCTTGTGAAGTATTTTAGTAGGAATATGAACAGTCAGATGCAACATAAATGTGGAAAATGATGGAGGAAATATTTTAACTTACTCACACAAAATTAATGGGGAATCAACAAATATTTTTTGAAATAATGAAATGAACAACTTCGTGGAACAATGATCTCTAAAAAATAACAAAACTGAAAAAAATTCACCCTTACAATATCAGACAAAACTTTTAATAAATTTTAATGGAATAAACTCATGTAGAATGATGTGATAATCACGAGTCTTCAAAGATTTTATCTTCAACTCTCTTCTATTGACTAGTTTAGATATATTTATTGAATAGCCATTAGGAACATTAATAGTCTCTAGTACATCCAGAATTTTTTTGTCGGTGTCATCACATAATAAGCACAAGGAACTTGCGATTTTTTTCACTGATTCGCACATGATGAAATTCTAGTCTGATACCCCAATCCAATATGTCTCACTGAGACCATAAATCATATTTTGTATTTCCCTTAACATTTAGATGAATCGAAATCAACATTATGCATATTTTTTTCAATCTGAATTACATCGTAGAAATGATTTAACAAATTGGTTGAACAATAAGAAAAATTAATGAAGATACATATCTTCTTCAAATTTTAACAGGTTTCATTGGAATCATTCATTATCTTTCCAGATTTCATTTGACCCTTCCTGAATAAAAAACTCTTATCATTCAATTCATTAAGCACATCAGTTCTAGACATTTGCTGAGGTGGATAATTGGTCTCTATGGTATTGTCAAATATTCGACGATTATTTCTATATTAATGGTTTATTTGTAAGAATCCTTGATGTCTAATAAAACTGAAACTGTAACTATGTTTCAATCTTTTGGATCGTGTATTTTTCAGAAAAATAAGACATGATAGTAATCCCTTTCATGCTCCAGCCAGACATCACTTCATAAGTAGGTAAATCATTGATTGACCACATAAGTACCACAGACATCTGAATTGTGTCTTTCGAACATTTATCATATGTGCACACACCCACATCATAAAGAATTTTCAACACTTTTATTAATGGTTTCAGGTATAAATTTATATCATTGATGGGATTAGAATGGCCAGATATGAGTATTCTCATGAACGTGAAAGGGGTTTTCATTCACCACAATGGGGAGAGGTTATAAATGTGTATAATAATGGGCCATATGGAATGAAAAGTAAGCATATACCCAAATGTATTAAAACTGTCACATGAATGAACCAACCACATATTACGCACATCAGATGCACAATAGAGATATTATGAATCATTTATCTCCATTGAAATTCCATCTTCAAGGTGAACGATCTCATCATTAGTCATATTTGTCTTGGTATCATTGAATTTCATTTTTGTTGATATTTATTCATACATAATAATATTCTAGAGTTGGATCTCATTGGAAGGGGAAAAATTAATTTATGTGGCACATGGGATAGTGTTCCATCGATATTAGGCTTCCAATGGGATATACCAAATTTTATAGAATCATTTCGGTCAGCAGTTTCCTCCTATAATAAACTACAATATTTCATGAATGCTTCAATATTGTATCTTGAAAATCCATGTTCTTCAACTAACATTCATTCCATAATTTGGATTGAGGGAATATCTATATCATCTGGAATTATGTCATTCAATAAGGTAATAATGTAATTAATGGTTGGATTAGATATCCCATGAAATGTTTTCCCATGAAATAATCAGATTAGAAATTATAGCCTTTTCAATTTACTACATTGTCGATATACTGGAGTCATGGAAGCATCATTTAATTTTCTACTGTGACAACATTATCATTTTCATTAGTTGAATCATTTTTTCTCATATTTAAGTCTTCTTGTGTAAGAATCCATTGATTTTCATGATAATGAATAAATGGAAACCGGAAATATAACAAATTCTCTAATCTAGTCCTCTTATTTTAAACATCTTCAATTTGAGAATTCATTTCCTCCCCATTTTGACACAACAAATAGTAGTTTTCTGGAAAAATATATTTGGTTATGTGGTCGATGACTTTTTCACGGATCAACTAAGGACTTCAAACACAATTGTAACATGGGCAGTGTTTGCAACCATTATCTAAAGCATTTTGAAATGAAAAATCTAAAATGATCTACATTTTTTTAATTGTTTGAGATATGACAAGTTTCATACATCGAACATCTATCAATTCTGTAAAAAAAATTATATGTAATTTGGTGAATATAAATTCAATATGATTGAAGTTTCCTTGAAAAAATATTTATTTAAATAAGAATTTTTTAATTTATATGAAACCATAACTAGGACAGTACCTTATATGATAATCCTAATACAAAAGGAAACAAAATAAAATATTTTTAACAAAATATCTTTGAAAACTATTCATGAATGTACAAGATCATGTACAGTAACAGCAATAAGTCTCAAAAAACAATGTTTTATGTAGAAAAATAACATAGTACCCTCATATGATCCATACACCCATTTCATTTAAGGCTTTATCAAATTTATACTCAACTACTATAAAATAATCCAATGAGGAACAATCATATTTAATCATATTGATAATTCCACAAATAAGATATATAAAAAACCCATATAAAACCAATTATGGGAACTTTATACAACGAAAACTTATGTAATTAGAATATTAAGTCACACATAAGAATATAGATGTAATGTGAATCCTCATTACACATATGATGAATGTACACAATCCTCTTTCATGTATTTTCCTTATGTCAAACCCCCAAAATACATTATAAAATCAACACATAATAATTGAGTAAATATATCAACTGTAAATTTGATAAGCATGAAGTGCAATTTTATAACCATATAAACATATAATAGATTTCATGAAAGTGTACGAGAACACCTCTGGTGCACCTCCACAGACTTCAAATACTATCAACTAGTAGTGAATAATTACGTGCACATGACCATGCAATTTTGTTTCATGATATATATCATCCTATGATATGAAATCCTAATAAATGATGGATTCTGTAGATTAATTAGAATATCCAAGTCAAGTATTGTATATTTCTTTGAAATGATAATTTATATTATTCAATTAAAAGTATATCATACTCTATAATATAAAATAAAATCCTAGCTAACCACTGTAGAATTATATATTAAATCTAGTATAAATAATGTTATCTAAATAAATACTTATCAACAATATTATGTGTATCCATTTTAAAATATAGAGTATTAATAATGATTATGAAATTTTAATCCATAATCATAAGAAATTAATTGTATCCAAAACACATCAATATTAAAAATGGAATAATGTGTTGAAGTGTTATCTTAATTAAATCCACACACACACATGACTGTATATATTTTTTCTTAATCCTTTTTCAAATACATGGATTATATCCATGGTAAGTAGAAAGTGTCAAAATCATTTTTTTAAATCAATATATTCACTATTTTCATAGCTAAGTAAACAAAATAAATGAATATAATACATGTTATTTGTCTAAGTCATTCAATATATGGCCCATCCTTCACCTAATCAGGGACATGAAATGGCTTCGATATATAATGAAGGGGTAAAATGTTAAATACTATATATATTATAATTCTTTAAAAAAACTTTTTATATGGTTAACTACATATCCAAAAATAATTAACATAGATTATTCTTAACATTATCTCCATATAAGTGTTAGAGTATGATAGTTTACAATTAAACTACCTTATTAAATTCATTCATATGATAAATAAATTTTATATGCACACATTAATACAAATAGATACAAACATGAAATTATACATAGTTATGATAATGTAAAATAAATTCAATAGAAACTATTATATCACCACACTAAAAAGTGGAAAACCACCTACAACACTATACTAACTGGCCCCAATCCCATCTTATGGTACCCAACCTCTACATAACAGTGTATATAAATAGATTAAATAATTTTTATTCACACATTTGTTACAGTTGAAGTGTAGAACAAAAACAGAAAACAAATAAAATCTTAATTATTGGGTATACCATACCACACATACCTTGAGTTTAAACCAAATAAAAAAACTACAAAAATAGATGCAAAAATTAAACGTAGGGTACCACATTCATATTTGAAGTGTAGAAAAAACCAATTCATTTATTATTGATGGATCTAGTATAATAATATTTAGAGCAAGAGAGATCTTCATGTGGTCTTATCTATAGGCCTACAATCATATGGATGGGGGATTGGGTCTATTGAAAATTTAGGGGAAAAAATTCCTGATAGTTTAGAAAACCCTTTTGGAAATACATCATAAAACTCACATATTCCCATAATTTTATATAACCATTGGGTAAAACTGATCTTAAACTCCCATATCAAAATGGTTTGATAAAACCATTCGGTAAAACTAATCAAATAATTTATATTACAGTGGATTCAGTAAAGAGTTGGGTAAGGTCCTCTCGACGTCGCTACTCTAATGGTTTATGAAAAGCATTGGAAAATTTCCATTGGTATAACCTCCATTTATAGTAGTGTAGGCATGAGACTGTGGACTATAAGGATTTCATGATTATCATCATCTTGATATATTTTAGGAGTCCCAACATATGGTGATGTCTTCAAAGTTCCTTTCATTGAAGAAGATGGAGTGTTCGGTGTTGGTGAAAGAAATCAATTTACTAACCTAGTTCAGTTTTCTATAGAGGAAGTAATGAATTACCAAATAAAGGCTCGGATATACATGCATAGTTTGGGGAAAAAATATCAGTTCAAATGTACTTATTCTGAATATTTTAACCTATATGGGGAATATATTTTGGAAAAAATGTGTAATATGTATATGGTTGTCATAGCCCAACCCTACGTGGGCTCGAGCCGCAACTACCCCAAGCCCGCCTCCATAGGCCAGGGGCTGGCGACAAGTGACGAAGGCTAAACAACTCAGGGAGACATTTTCCTGAGAACCTATACACACACGCATCACACTCAATGAAAAAGAGAAAAATAGAAGGGAATTTAAATTGAAACTACTATAAACGACCACAAGAGTGCATCGACCTGTAAACAGTACAAAGTAAGTGCTGGAAGTAAACTGAAAAGAAAAAGGGGAAAACACGTTCCCAACCAGAAATGTTCCACAACCCAGCAATAGGTAAACAAACGTAAACAGCTGAGAGGGTCCCACACATGGAACCCGATTACGACCACCGCACACGGTCCAAGCTCCCAAACTCCTAAGCTCTACTGTAGTCATGACCAACCTGTATGTCATCTGCAAGGGCACACCAAGTGCGTGCAAAGCCCAAGATGGTGTGAGTATAAAAATACTCAGTAGGATACCCTGAAGGCTCGATGGAGCATCAAAGGAGGAACTGAAGGGTGAGAAGTTCATTGCAGTTGGAAAAGTAAGGAGTACAATTGAGAGTGCACTGGAGTAACAGTAGAAAGTCCATCTCAACCCAACAAGTGGAAAGAAGGTAGACTCATCCAGACACAAGGATATGGAAGTGGTGAGAAGATGAACTTCCCGTAGAGTCTTCACTACCTATAGTAGGAGAGTATAATCGTCCAACCACGAGAAGCTAGACACGGAAAGCACGTGGCATACCCCACACTTCTTCGCCTCTCCTGGAAGGAGAGTAACCAAACCCAAGAAGTGGGTAATAGAATAAGGTATATACATATACAAATGCTCAACAAGAAGCTGGAACATGGTCGTAAGGGGATCTCAACTCTGTAGCTCATCCCAAGAAAGTGAGTAGCCAACAGTCCCAGAAGTAAACACCATCGATGCCCAGCATCCAGCACATCTGCCCCGAACTACATGTTAAGGGACTAAAATCACCGCACCTCGACAATATCCTCTTTGGGAAGCACTGATTCGCCCGCATGGTTTTAGGTCGCGTCACAAGGACACGCCTTAGTGGGGAAACCTCCCCTCGTACTTGAGAGTTCCGGGGAAAGTCATACCACACCTCGTCACTTCCTCACAGTCGAGAGGTCTCCTCAATGTAAAGGTCTTTCCATAACTGACCCGTACAACCATGGGTCCCGCACCGGTAATCACATATAATTCACAGAGTATCCTAGTAGAAAAGACTGAGTTAGGAATTCCAACGGGTATCCCACTGCCCAGCCCTGCTGGAGGGTAAATCGTAATAAGATATCGGGTGACCCACTTCCGCAGCCCTGTTGGAGGGTAAACCCTAATACATCATCTGGAAACCCACCGCCCATCCCTGTTGGATGGTAGACCTGGAAAAATTTGACAGGCGACCAATTGCCCTGCCCTGCTTAAGGGTAGACTTGGAACAAGACGACATGCGACCCACTGCCTAGCCCTGCCTGAGGGTAGACCTGGAACAAGACGACAGGAGACCCACTGCCCAGCACAGCTGGAGGGTAGACCTAGAACAAGACGACATGCGAACCACTGCCCAGCCCTCCTGGAGGGTAGACCTAGAAGAAGATGATAGGCGACCCGCAACCCAGCCCTGCTAGAGGGTAGACCCTCAAGAGTGGTCGGGTGACCCACTACCCAGTCTCTGCTGGAGGGTAAACCCTGAGAAGTAAATGAGCACCACACTGCCCAGCCACGTTGGAGGGTAAACCCGAAGAAGCCGATGAGTAACCCACTGCCCAGCCCCACTGGAGGGTAAACCCGGATATGCTCTGGCCATTTCTATTGGATGGTACAACACTTGCCAACAGAACTCGGAGTGGGTATCATGCAACCACTAAACTCTATAACAAAACCAGGGGAAACAACTCAAACCTATAGAACACGACATGCATATGGGGCCCACAAAACGTGTGGCCCCATACCAACTCCAACCAAGTGCACAAACGTTCTCAGGTAAAAACACCCACATGTACCTCCCACCGTTTTCGCATACTCCCAGAGTATGCCACATCTCCACCCCAAAGTCTAACATGCACACGGCCCCCAACGTCAATGCGAAGGCGTAATCGTATCAACTCCAACTTGGCACCTCAACGGATGAGGCACGGCCAACAACAACTCTTCAAGCATTACTTCACTCACACGAGAGTTCACGTGATCACACGCCAAGGGTTCGCTTCTGAACACAGTAAGAAGAACCGCCACCGGAGCACCTTTGTATTTACACATTTAATAAAATCATGTAAGAGACTCTGCCCGCCTTAACAGATTATACCATTGTAATCCCCATGAAAAAAAATGCGAGATAGACTACTTACTTGCCCGAAACGGTCAACCGGGGAAAAATGTACTATTCACCATAACCAACCCGTGTGGGGCCCACCCCAATATCCTGAAATTGAAAAAACGGAGCACATCACTATGATCCCCTTGGAAAAAACACATAGGATTGACTACTCAATCGCCCCTAATGGACACCTGATGAAAAAGGTATTATTCTTTATAGCTAGGTCGGGTGGGACCCACACCACATCCTTGAAAAAGGTCGGGAGAACGGTGCCATCGCAATACTCTTGGAAAAACACGTCAAAAGCACTACTCACATGAGTGGAATGGATATCCAGAGAAAAAGATATGTTCTAGCTTACCGCGCACGAGCGGTACCGCGCGGAACCTATACCCCGGTCCCGAAGTGCTGGCAACGGATTGCACCGTTGAGATCCTCTCGAAAAAGTACACAAGGTGGACTACTCACTTGTCGAAAACGGTCACCCAGTGATAGGGATGGAAAATCACTATCAACGCCCAAATAGCCCTTGTGGGGCCCACATCATCATGCCAAATTTGAGCGGGAGGATTACATCATTGCAATCCATTCGGAAAACCATCCATGATCGACTGCTCGCACGCCCCGAACGGATGCCCGATGAGAAAGTCGTTAAATGCTGCTCGCAGCTCAAAAGGCGGGTCGTGGGGCCCATGCCTCAACTCTGAATTCAACGCCCAAAACCACATGGAAAAACTCTGACTCAACTCTAGGGTCACAACGACACCGACGACGCTCAAAACAGACATCGGGTGCGTCCGCGCCACTCAGAACACGAACCCCCGAAAAGTCGTCAAATGAATTAAAGGTGTCTCGCGCCTTCGAGGCCCCTTGTTTTGGGAATTGAAATCACACAAAACAATCACAAAATATTCCTCTCATTCCGAGGCACGCGCCGCAGTAGACGGCTCGCAAAACCGACTCTCGGTTTATGATTTATTAAAATATAAATCATATTATAATAAAAATAATATATTATTATTATTATTATTATCTTTTTTTTATTTTATGTTTTTTATAACTTCCACCGACCGGCACTGGTCGGTCGGCCGCTTTTCCACTGGGAGACACGCCGCTGGCGGGTCCGCGGTCTCCCCCAGGGTCGCATCGCGCGACCCCTACTTCGCGTGACCGCCTGTCTCTCCCGCTCGCGGTCGCCCCCCCCCCCCCCCAGCTCGTCGCGACTGCTCCGCCATAACACCAACCACCGATGCCGCCTCAGACTGCTACTGACCACCGCTGCCATCTGATCCACTGCGTGCTGCTACCTGGATCCACCGCGCGCCACCGCGCCTGCTCTCCGGCCCATCGCGCCTGCTCGTTGGAGTGCCCAGATCCGCCGGAACACCCAAAAATGACTTTTAAATTCCAGCAAAATTCTGCGAACAACCGCGGCCTCTGCCAGACTCGGAATTGAATTCTGAAAGATGCGATGGAATGAAAAAAATGTATACTACATGGTCATGGGATTTGTTTGAATATTTAATAGCAAATCGATGCATATAATTGTTCTCAATGTAGATGCTGGAAATAAAAATTGAACCCGCAACGATCCTACCTTGTTGGGCTTCGCCCGATGCTTCACGGAGAGTCTATCGCCACGCCACTACCTTGCTGGATGGGAGGAGGAGATGGAGGATGAGGAGGATCTCCATGGTGTGTTCTTTATACCAGGGGTTTCAAAGGAGAAGGGATAGGGGGGAGGGTTGGTTTAAATTAATTTATTAACAGTTTAATTAATTTAATCATTAATTTTAACCCGCATCCGAAACTCTCGATGGGGTCGAGGTGAAGCCTCCTCTAGGGTAAAAAACACCTCTAGAGCATAACAGTGGTCTCAAAATTTCAATCTGATGCCCCGTTCAAAAGTTATTATGCTTAGCGTTCGAGGCCAAGAAATTAAGAAAATGCCCCTGGGACCATTTTTCACTGACGTCCCACGCCCGCAAAACATATACCCCACCAAGGGTAAACGGCACGTTCCAAACTCAACGATGCCCTTGGTTTTACAATCTGTGCAACCATTTAAGAGATACTAGATTTTACCCATTAAACAAATAAATTAATTATTTAATTTATCTGTTCCACGATCTGATAGCGAACGAGCGGTCCAAACGTCCCGCGCCGACATGTTTTATATCGTTCCTAGGGTAAAAACTTTATTCCGGACCCATCCGTACACTCAGATCTCTGATCTGAAACTCGGTTTAGGAGTTATCCCATTTATTTGGCCTGCCCAGTGTGAACGCACTGAAAATTTAATTCCGTCCACACTGGGGCTCGGAATCGCACGACGTCTGAAGGCACTGCCCTGTAATAATATAAATAATATTCGAAATTCATTCGCAGCAAAAACTAGGTTCTTACAATGATATTCATGTTAGTTTAGTCTCCCCTTATCGTCTACCTAATGTAATATTCACTGGCCTACATGAGAAAAAGAATATGTAGAAGGGTAATAAAAATAGATATGAAGGTAGTTATCATTTTCAGACCTCATCTAATCTATTTTTAGTAGATTTATCTGATCACCAAACATAATATCGACATTAATAGGTTTGAAATGCCTAGAGTTTTTTGGTTTTTACATTTTATTGCGTTATAAAAATTTATGAATTTATGTTGAGATATAACATTTCTTATCATTCTATGACAATGACTCATTATGGTCATGGGTCATTGACTCCAAATAAAACTTTGATGCAATAAATTTTTTAAAATTCTATACATATCTAGCCATAGGCTTCAATAGTAATGCACCATCATGAAATATATTAGTTTTTGGTTGACGTATATGTAGTTCTAGTGACAGTGAGTGGTATAATCATTATTTCAGCATTAACAGAATCCTCATTATTTGGTTATATTTTTTTTGCAGAAGGTTATATCTAGATGTTTTGTTGATATGGTTCAACATCCAATGGATCACATGACCTTAATTATAGATCTAATGAATATGAATCTAACTAGGAAAAAGTAGGGGTTTTAGGGATGTCCTTATTCGCTATCAATAGTAGATGTGCAGTTAGTCGGTGATATCAACATTCCCAATATTGATCTTTTTGACAACATCGTTAGGATGGATTGGATTATTAATTATCATGCCTTGGATGACATTTATCATCATAAAATTTAACATCTTATTTACAAAAAAATTTCATTGGCATCTTTGGGAGAGTTTTATCTGAGGTCTGGTCATGTTGGAATTTCCTGACGAGACCTGAAGATATCATTTTCTACTATTGTTATTTATTTTAATGATTCTTCTTCTATTTTTTATTGTTTTTATATTTTTATTTCTGTTTTTTGATGTATTCTATGTTGATATCTATTTTATCAATCTATAAATAGAATTCCAGTTTATGTTTGACCTGGTTTTAGGTACACAATCATTTTTCTTACCTTCTTATCGCATGACACTAGTTGAGATGAAAGAGCTCTGGATTCAGTTGGATATTATGAGGGAAAAATATTTTGTTCATCAAAATGTTCCACGAGAGGAGTCCTTAGTACAATTTTTTATAAATGAATATCGATCACTCTAGTTGTGTGGGGATTATATAATATTAAATATTGGAATGTTGTGGATATATAACCCCTTTTTCTAATGTGTGTAATTTCGTTGATAATTGGAAATGGTTAAATTGGTTTTCAATGAAATATATTTGGTCAGGTTGTCATCAAAACATATTAATAGTGTATTAAATTCCAAAAAAAGGTTTTTTATGAGCTAGTATGAACATTAAGAATACCATTTCATTCCATTTTTCCTAACTAATTCTCAAATATTTTTTGTTGAAATAATCAATCAAATATACCTTGGTTAGATCGAAACATTATTGTTATGGTTTTTCATTAATATTTTGGTTTATAGAGAACAGTGTATCATCACGGTAACTATGTGAGTTTCGTTATACAAATATTAAGGACTCACCATTGACATGGAAATGTTTGGAAATATAATTCATTGAGTAATGATATAATGTTATTAAGGAAAATGATTTAAGAACACAAATTATAAGTTTATCCAGAGAAAGAGAAAGATATTTTTTCTTGGTAAATCCACAAAAAGAAAATTCATATTTAGATAATCATATATATAGATGAATATTATTGAATTTTTGTAATGTATTTAAAACTATTAGAATCACATTTATCATCGCTTACAATGTAAGGGGTTAAATTCATTTGGGATGCAATGTATCTTTCCATGAGATGAAATGACATTTGATACCAACTCATATACTAATGTTACCTAAATCCTATAAAGAATATTGTTTTATATGAGTATTTAGGTTATGGATTGGATTTTATGATTGTTTAGGATGATAAGGTGGTTTCTTAAGGCTCTCTTTTGAACGGAACACTTGAGAAGAATTATCATATTCATGATTTATAGCATTATGTGGGTATATATTTTATTAGGTGTTAGAGGAAATATATTTTTGGGGAGAGGTTAATGATATTCTCTAACCTTAATTTTTATAGTTACACAATTTCTATAAAATAAATGAATATAAGACATATTTGGGATGTGGAATACCATTATTGGTTTTTTCATGGACAACCCATACACCTCGGGGAAGGGGAATGATGAAAAAAAATGCTCTCAAAAGGAATGTATCATCATTTAATATTATAGAATTATAGGAGGAGTAAAAACGCATGGGGATCTTCACTCATTTTCACCAGTATAAAAAGGTGGATTTTTGTATAAAATTATTGCTAGTTTAATGTTTTCTTTATCTATAGTTGTGTTTGATTTGTAAATTCATAAGTAGGATGATGAGGTAAATGGAATTTGATAAACTTTTTATGATGGGTAGACCACTTCTGTTTGGTTTATATCATTAAATGGTACTCAAAATTAGAGGGATCAGTTTTTCATATTATCTTCTATGAGGATAATAGATTTGGATGATTTTAATGGTTTCACATTAGTAACTTTTTTGGGAATAATGATGATTTATTATGATACAAATTTGAGATATATGTGTTTGGGAATGATGTGTGACATGGTAGATCATGTGTCTCTCTATTAAAACTACCTAGAGATAAAAGTATAGGATTTTAATCCATCTCGTTTCTCCATCCACTTTTAATTCATGTTTGGATGTGGGATGTGGATCCCATGTTCTTTTTTGGATTACAATTGACATATCAATGGTGGAATTAATCAATGTGGTGATTGATTTGTATAAATATCCATTTAATTTCATTCAGATCTAGAAATGAAAAAAAAACGCAGTGATATGTGTAAGATGTATGTACCATATATTGTGAGGGTACATGAGCTTCTTGTTTCTATTATTTCATATTTTTGTCAACTGTTTACATTATGTTTTTAAAAGTGACTCTAAGAGGAAATGGGGAATCAATTAAGGTTGAGTAGATCATTAAACCCACAAGAAAATTTCCATATGATTAATTCTATTCATATCCTAGATGATATGTTATATGCCTAAAAAATATATTTCGGTGGATCATAGGATATTGATATTGAACTCATTTAGTTTTTATATAAATAAAATTTCATTAATTGATCATAGTGGATCCTTTCGAGTATTTTTATTTCCTATTATATATTTTTATATTTTTTTGGGATGAGTTGGGTGTGGAAAATTTTGTGCAGTTGAGATTTGTCCAGGAGATTTCAGTAAGAATCCATGGTGTATTTTTATATTCGGTTGTGACTCAGAGTTGATAAAAATAGTATGAAGATCTTACACATCATCCTTTAGGGTTTTCTATTGGTTATTGAGTTTTCATTATTTCATATACATTGTTGTATAAATTTCATTTCAGAAAATAGGGGAAGATTTATTTGAGATATGATAGACCATTAATGGTAGCTAATCAGTTTGTGAAGGGTTCAAATCAATTACAATTTTTTGTTCAGTTTTCTAGAATTCATGGTGTTTTCTACATATCATAGCTCATGTATTACCATTATGATCCCTATAACATTTTATATTGGGATGAAATTGATATATAGACATAATATTTAGATTTGGAGTATCCATAAGATATTTTTTAATATCCAGTGAATTAATTTCATGTGAATATTAATTTACTGGTCCATGTGTTTTGGTAACAATTACTTGATTTTCCTGATACATGAGAGTGTGATTTATTGGTGAAGGTGCATTGGACTCACCTATTTTCAAGACATCATTCTTACAAATTGACTTCTCGTGGATGGAAATTATTTTGGTGGGGATTTTTAATTATCTTCTTAACCACATAATTTTTTTTGTATTATTTATTTAATTTGTAATTTTTTTGGTGTGATTTTGGATTTATAAAAATATAGATCCATTGATGGGGAAATGACCAAATATTTAGGGATGTATACCTATCTAAATTAATAATGTCTGATTATAAATGTGTTAATGTATTTTTTTTTGTTATTCAAGACTTCATAGAACATATTCAAGGGTGTATGTTTTTTTGTGCTTAGTATGGAGTAACTTCTATCTTTTGGGAGTTCACATGCAGTGTAATGATTATACATCAGGGATTTTTTACATTCCATTAATATATTTCATTTTTTTTATTGGGTGATAGGAATATTTTAGGATATGGTTTTAGAGTGTGATGGTTTTATACATGGTGAAATATTACATTTGAGGAAATAGAAAAAGGATTTTCAATATAACATTGTTCATTTTTCATACTTTATGGATTTTGAGGATTACATGATGTGGAATGGATATTCCCACCATGTAATTAACATATCTTGTGATTTTTTTGGCACTGAAAAACTACTTGGTTTTCCTATTCACCCACAAAAATATTTAATCTCCATATATGATCTCCCTTTTGTGATTTTTTAGACCCCATAATCTTTTACAATTCTTCATTCAGTGATTTATATCCATTATAGTTGTGCTTCATTTTTCATGGTGATGTGTCCATTATATTCATTGTTTCTATTGATCATGGTAGAACCATTTATTATAATTACAGGATTTTTTGATCTATTATGATAATATTATTTAGTTTTTTATATATCATTTGTTTTATATTTATCATGAGACTAACCCTTGTGTTTAATTTGGTGTGGCATTTGAGTTTATTCGACATATGTTGTGTTCTATCATTTAATATATTTTATTTTCTTGTTGAATTAATTATTGAGATGGGATGATTGATTCTAGGCCTTAATTTTTTTTATTTTCATTCTTCCATGTTAGTGGATCCCATTTAAGGTTCATATAATATTTTTTTTAGTTAAGTGGTTCCACCTATATTCTATGAAGAATGAGATGTATTACTGTGTTTTTTATAATTTTTTTATAAAACAAATGGAATAGGTTGTTGAATTTTCTAGGTGTTTGCAAATAGGTTTAAAAAAAATCTGATCATTTTTTTAAACTAAATTCAATTTAAAAAAAATAAATGTAATTATATTATATGTTACAAATCATGATTGTGGTGAAATGGATAAAAAAAATATCACATGGATAACCATGGGTACATAGTTGGATTGTATTTTCAAGTCCCACCATCCACGTATTGTTAGGGGGTCACTATTGGTGTGTAATTATGCATCCTAGGACAACAATTCTGTGTAATCTATTAATATTTTTTTTGTCCAGTCATGTGGAATCCCTCTATTAATTAGTTCCATTTCCTATAGAATTAATTGTGTTCAAGTCATTGATTATTCTACGAGTAGTCTGTAATCCTTGGAAGTAGTGATCTTAGGAAATATGTTCAATGCCATTATTATTTTATTCTATTTGATACGATAAGTGATTATTGATTTACATTGGTTTTACTAATTTTTTTATGAAATGAACGATCTATTTTAGCTATATTTTATGTAAATAGTGAAATTTTGGAATTTTAATGATTTTCCATGATTTGAATATAAAATTGGTAAACTCATTATCATGCATGATTTTCAATGATCTTGAGAATGTCCATATTATTGTAAAAATAATATTTATTGAAAACCTTGATGGGATCATATTTAGAATATTTATCACACACCCTACACACCCCAATGATAGTGAATATACCATTTTGTATCATTTGATCAACGAAAAGGAATGTTGTGCTAGTGAGGAAGTGGGGTTTTTGTCAGGTGATTCAAGGTATCTGGTGGTAAGATAGTTGGACATACCCCAAAGAAAACATGAGGGAGTAAATTTTTTTGTTCACCATTAATTTTAGACTTATAATTTGGATGTTCTTATTTCTTTTGGGTATTATTAGTTCTTGTTTCCTCTTTTAGTAGTGGTATATGTTTATCACTTCAAAAATTTTATTATATTTTCTGAGTATATTTATGAAATAATTTTTCTTTTGGAAATAAAAATCCATTCACTCAGGTTGGTGTTTGAGCTTCATGTACAAGTTTATAACAAGTCGAGATCAGTAATGTCCATCAGATATGTGTACATTTAGGCCATATACTACTACCAGATATTAGCTGATACTAGACAATAATATTTATCATTTGAGGAATTTAAAAATTATATTTTCCAAAATAATTTATGAACCATTAATTTATTATTTTTGATCGCATACATGAGAATTAAACACAAAAATTTTACCATCATATGTCTGATATTATCTCTATATATAACTCAATATAATTAGAAAACAGATAATTTAGTTTGAAATTTTTTTTACCATCAGGATAAATAATGTGAGAAAATTTATTTACATTATTTATTTCCTCTATTTTATCGTTTAGATTTTTTTTTTGTAGTTTTACACCTTCACTACATGAATAAATAATAATAACCATAATGAATTTTTCATAACTGAAGTAGAATTATTATCCTTTAATGTATCACATGGTCAACAAATAGTTAAAACATTTTTTCCATCCATTTATTCGCATTTACCCGTATGAATGTTCTTATTACATGTTACTATAATATCAAACAAGAATATTTTATTATATATTATAACTTCAATCAATACTAATACCAACATATCTTCATAAATAATTCTATAAATATTTATCCTTAAATCCATTCTAAAATATTTTTGACCAAATTAAAATGTTGTTGTAAAATATTATTCCAATCCTATATAGACGTATTCATTTCAAACATATATATTGCATATGTTAAAAAAGAATATTCATTACATTAATAAACACACACCTGAATATAGTAACGGTATAGTGCCTTCACATACAAGGTATAAAATATTCTACTTTGGTAAAAGATCGAGATCATCTCCCATATAGATCTTCTCTTTCATTAAATTTCATCATCATACCCTCCTCAAAACCATTCTATAAAACATTGGGGAATGATATATATGAAACTGTTAGAATAGATGCTCAGTAAGGATAAATGAAGAAGATATATACATATAAAACGATTATATTGTTATGATAACACGAGAATGTATTTTAAAAACAATACCATGTGTATAATATATCATAATCATTTTTCATGGAATAAGGATTGATGTTTAAAAGTAAATAATAATAATAAAATAAAATAACATGATCAATAAGATCATAAAATTGACATAAGGACCAAAATTATGGAATTCATATAATCATATAAAATCATTTACATGTTATTAATTGATCACTTCCATGTATATTATAGTAGAATGAGTTAACATCATATTCCATCATAGTTTTCAATGATCACTACCATGACTATCGTAGTTGAAAATGTCTCATAAAAAATAGTAATCACTTGTCATTCAGTTTTGTCTATCTCATGAGATATTAATAATTACCCAATGTGTTGGAAGGATATATATGTCCAAAAAATTATATAATAATAATCATACATATTTTTTTACAAGATCATAAATCATTACTCATATCATAAATAGTGTAATGAAATGTATTTCATAAACATTTCAACATATCATAACCTGTGGAAAAGTGATATGATTCCTAAATATTTCATCATATCAATATAGTATTACTCCTGAGGAAAATTAATTTTCTTAAAATTGTTATCATGATAAAACCCTTGAACAGGAAATAGGCATCATAAAAATTATGTGATCGTAATGATAAACTATAAATATAAATAATAAGAATGATATCCTTTGATAAAATACAATTAAAAGTATATATAACATCAAATGGGTCTCATTTTAGATGGGAAATTATTTTTTAAATATTCCCTGGAACATGTCCTATAGGAATTAATCTTACATGATAATAAATTAAAAAAAACATAACATATTATGGAAATTAATTTCCTTGAAACTATACTTGAAAAATTAAAAATGAATATTTATAAATTATTTAAAAAATATCATTGATAAAATATAATTTACTCTTTAAAAAACTGTTATTAACATAAAAAATTCCAAAAATAATTTTATTTTTAAATATCCTAGAAAAAAATATAATATAACCATTGATAATAATATAAAAAATTTAATCAAGAAAATATCATTAACAAGATAAAAAAATTTAAAACTGAAACCATTTTTTAAATCATTTTATTTTAAATTATATTGAACCCATATAACGTATTTTTTATTAAAAATATTGGTTATGAATTCATAAAATTAGGTTCATATTATACAACTTAACAAAATTTCGTTCATTTTTTTTGGTAAAATCAAAATGTTATTTTTCTTGGAAAATTTTATAATGATTCCATTAAAATCATTTTATAAAAATAAAAATACGAAAAAATAATTAATATATTATTTGAAAAATTTTATAGAAATTTTTTATAAATTTTTTTAAAAAAATGGTTTTATTAAGAAAATGTTTTTCGACATAAGAGAGAAATAAGGATTATTTTTCATAAAATATTTATTTTATACTCTTTAAAATATAATGATAAAAATATTATGGTAAAAATATATTCTCATAACATAACCATAAGATAATAAATGTCATGATATTATTTATAGTTTAATCATAATTTTTCATCATTGGAATCATAATCATAAACATTCCGGATAAGTGATGAGATCGTAACTCAGAAGTTATACCATTTTGGTAACATTGAATCATAATCACCATGAATGATTAAAAATACTTTAATCTTTTAATATATAAAAATTATTATTTTATGATATAACATATTTAAAGGGTAATATATACACTAAATAAAATTATATAGGTACAAAATATAACTTTTTTCTTGAAGAAAGAAAATTGACAAAATAAATCCCTTATCACTTCATGAACATTTGAGTTGTAAACCTTATAAATTGATATAATAAAGTGTATATATAAATCAAAAAATTCATTCTGGAGATGTAAAAATACAATCCTAAAAAATGCGGTTAATATAGAATGTGTCTCATAGAAAAATAAATTTGAGATAAACATGTATAACTTCTTTAGACATATTTTTGAATCAAACCCCCCATCCAAAATAAAAACAAATGAATAATTATATACAATTAATAAATTAATATTAATGATAAATGTACCGCCCCAACCCTAGTTACCGAGAGTCGGTGCTTTATTACATAACATTGGCATGACCACAAAATATCATGTCTCGAAAGACCGATTAGTTTAGTAGCCTTGTATGTTCTAGATAAATTCATAAGGTTTACATTACATCATAAATGGAAAACTACAAAAATATTGTTTGCATGGACAATACTAAGATCCCATAGACTATCCCTATAGGTCATTCATAATATAATCCTCATATCCTGGAAAAAAAACATAGAAAGGGGTGAGCTCAAATGTTCAGTAAGGATAACAATATAGGGGAAACTATCATAATTAAGCATAAAAAATTAATTCAATGTATAAATCTAAAAAAAGCATTTTCAACATAAACATCATCAAAATATAGAAAATATAAATCAAAAAATTCCATTTACTTACTCAAATGGATATTATACTAGTCGAGTAATCACATGCAATATCAATAGCCACTTTCATAATGATGGAATACATAATGTGACACTTTCATAACCACATTTTCAAGGCCTTTTGCAAAGACTACAAATAAAATTTTGTCTAGTCCTTGTTCCAAGACACTAGTTTTTTTCATGAGACTTACTGATGCATTGATGAGGTATAGTGGTCTCCACCCGTCACTTACTATGTCCAATGCATTCCTCATATGAAAAGGTTTAAACATAACATGAACATTCGTATTAAGACTAGAATACAAAATGTCAATAATTTATCTGTAAACCATGAATGATATAAAAATAACACATCCATGGTCAAAAATATCACAAAACCTTCAATAGAATATGTATGTTTTGTATCGTAAAAAATCAACTTCAAATAAGCTTAAAATCCATCAACGGATGTTGACATAGATTAAATAAAAACCTTTTTTTAGAGAAATATCTCTTAATACTTTGAAATCCTTTAAAATTCATATAATTATAAAAGAAAATATTTATTTATAAAATATTCTTTTAATATTGTAAGGTAAGCTTCAACTTTTTTATAATGGTGGAAAATAGCCACACCCGTCGTATAAGTTAAATAAACATTATTACCTTCATTATGTCGAAAATGTCATAAAGTACCGTGTTTCGAAAACAACAGAATGATTCCTTTCTAACCATTTTATAAAAAGTCAAAAAAATGTATAAATGACTTTAACCCATAGTCTAGTAAATAGTAAAAATGTTTTGAATACATTTTTAAGAAACATGGATGTTTATGATAAAGAGGTCGCAATATATAATTACATATAAACAACCTCTGATAATGAAAGGATTGTTAAATTAACCCTTACATTGTACATTTCCTTGGTCATGGCTCAGTTAAAATTCAATATAATGGTGAAATAATAGTTATTAAATTATAAAAATATAATATTCATTAATATGATATCATCTATGGTATTTTAACATTTCTTTGTTAATAATATCTTAGTATTATCGTCGTTTTGGGTGTTAACTGATTCATTTTACATTGTATGATTTGTTACGTAAGTAATATTTGTTATTGATATGATGTATCTTATTAATATTCAGAATGATATTAAGTGTTTAAATATTATTTTTAATCATATAATGAAAATTATTCTTGAATGGATACGATGGGAAATGAATCTCATCGCGTTCGTGGAGATAGTAATATGTACTTGCGCACGAGCGACAATATCATTATTTGGATGGTAAAATAATATATAATTGGGTGGTATATCATATATAATGAATAATAATCATGTTATATTTATTATTTACACCAATGAAACATCATTTTTATACCCATCTAAATAATAATGTATTGAATAATAATTACATGACAACGTGGTGAGGGTAAGTCGTACGGACACTCGTATGGTGACACGTCGTTCAAAGGATGGATATAATAATTAAAATGGTTGTACGAAATATATAATAACAGAAAAATATATATAAGATACTAGAGTTATTATTTTATAATGGAAACAACAATGAAATAGTAAGTGGAAGATGAAAGGAATTTCAAAGAGGTGATGAAATATTTACCTCTTCTTCCGTTTTTTCTTTTTATTTGATCAAAAGGGCTCAATAGGTAGGATTTATGACTAATGTAAGGCCTCTATGAGTAAGGGAAGATATTATAGAGGGTATTTGGGCAGGGTTTGGCCAAACCAAATGGCTTTTAAGGTGTTAATTAAAGAGAAGTAAGAGTGCCCTTTTATAAGAGGGGTGATGGGCACCTTAGAAAAAGCTAGAAATGTTATTTTATAATAAAATAATTTTCTATTTATAATGACTAAAAAATGAATTATTTAAAGTATATTGTTGTTATGGGTATAAAACAACTCAACCAATATGTTTAGGATAGTTTAGGGTCACTATATTTAATTTATCATTTAGATTTAACTCAAAGTTATACAGTTTGACATTTAGAAAGTATCTTTGTATTTTTATATTATATGGTTTATAAGAACACGTTAATCTTCCCAGAGAACCCCTAGTGGTTCATTAATGATACACCTATCATTATATAATTCTTTTTTCCGAACCTTATATTTTCATGAATAGAATATCAATTAATAATATAATATTTGTTTTTAAAACACTTTTATTTCAATTTTGACACTATTTGACATTTTGTTTTTTATAAATTCATAACAGAATTATTACTTTGTAAAAAATGCATCAAACAAACCTTAACATGTCATATTAACATATAAAATAATTTAAATAAATAAAAAGTCTTAAATTACATTAATTTCTATATTTATAATAAAACATATTTTAATATTTCATTAATAAGGTAATTAGTTCATCATCATTGTGTCATAAATAAATTTAAATATTTAATGTTTAAAAATTATAAATAAAATACCATTATGTAAGAAATATTCTTATATTTATAATTATTATTTATAGTCGAATTTATATTATGTGTAGCTCTATATTAAAAATGCATTAGTTAGTAAAAATTGAATTTAACACTTCAAACTCTTCTTTGAATTAAATTATATTAAATGTCCTAATCAAATACAAGTCGACCAAAAGGATCATATTTTATTCCTATGTTTTTTCATGGTCTAATTATACTAATCCAATAGAATTAGGACATGTTTTAGGGTAATAATAATATCATTGTTACTGTTAATTACAATATTTAATTTTTATCATGTTAAATAAAAGTAAAATGTTACTATTTTCTAATAATTATTTTCATCTTTTTGAACCACATTTTACATAATGATATCAACCATGTCTCTATTATTTTTGAAATTAAACTCACATAAGTGGTAAAATTATTTTTTATGTAAATTTACAAATGCTCTTAGGAGGTGGGTAAAAGAGGGTAAAAAGTTCAATTTTTTTATATATCTAAAATTATTATAAACTGACTCCAATGGATTACATTGAAAATATATATATATTATGTACCTATTATTATGTAAAATAAATTTATATATAATAAAAAATTATTTATATAAAAAATTTGGTTTTAAACTATAACTGAGTGTTTTTCACTATTCATCAAAAATTGAATGTTTTCAGAAAAATACCAAAAATTCCCTCTAAGATAATTTTGATATTCCAAGTCCAAAATTGAATTAAATTTTGAAAGATAAAATTTATTAAATTTCAAAAAGTGGGTATTACTATTCTTAACTTCTAGTCTGATTGGTTGTGGTGTGTTAGAACACGAGCATGCATACAACACATGATAGTGTATTATTCAAAGAGAAGCGTACTGTGGAATAATTTGTTGTACATTCTACCCTTCTTAGAATAATTTCCTCCTCAAAATTTCAAGAATATTACTGCATAAAAAGGCTCAGGTGGATCTTCATCATAATATCCCCAGGTTCCCACGTTGCCTCTCCCATCTTACGTTTTCTCCATAGAACATTTATCAGACGGGTCGTCCAGTTTCTCTACACTTGTTCTCTCTTATCAAGAACCTTGATAGGCTCTTCGTAATAAGAAATATCGGGTTCCAGTTCTAATTCTTCATAGGTGAGTACATTTTTTGGGTCAAGAATTTATTTTCTCAATAGTGATACATGGAATACATCGTGAAAGTTTGAAAGACTTGGCGGCATTGCCAAACGTTAAGCTACAACTCTAAATCATTCTAGAATTTTTTAAGGTTCGATGTACCTGGGACTCAATTTTCCCTTCTTACCGAAACGTATAACACCCTTCCATGGAGATATCTTGAAGAAAACATGATCTCCTACCTAAAATTAAAAATCCTTCCTTCAGTAATCATCATAGCTCTTCTGCCTACATTGAGCTCCATTGATGTGGTATTAGATTACCTTCACCTTTTACATCATTTCTTCCACAAGTTCTAGATCTATGAGTTTTTATTCACCAACATCATCCCAACAGGTGGGTGTGCAACATCTCTTTCCGTATAATTCTTCATATGGTGCCATCTGAATACATGACAAGAAGCCATTGTTATAGGAAAATTCAACCAAAGGTAACTATTGATCTCGCACACCATGAAATTCAAGTGATTATGATCTAAATATGTCTTCTAAGATTTGAATAGTCTGTTATGATTGTCCAACAGTTTGGGGGTGATAGGCAGTGCTCAAACGAAGTTCAGTATCTAGGGATTTCTAAATACTTTTCCAAAATCATGATGTAAAACGGGGATCATGATCATAAAAAATCGATAGTGGTACTCCATGAAGTCTTACAAATTAATTAATATATAGTCTTTCTAAACGTTCAAGTGGTGAATCTCCCCATATAGAAAGAAAATGTGTTGACTTGGTAAGACGATCAACAATGACCCACATTGCATCATTCCTTCTTTTATTCTGTGATAGTCCCATGACAAATTGCATCGTAATATTATCTCATTTCCACTCAGGTATGGGAAGAGGATGCATGACTCTTCTAAGTTGTTGCCTTCCAGCTTGCACTTGTTGACAAACCATACATCTTGAAACAAAATCAACAATCTCCCTCTTCAGGTAGTCCCACCAAAAATGTTCCTTCAAATCCATATACATCATGGTGCTACCAGGGTGTATAGAAAATTTGGAACTATGAGAATCATCCAACAATTCCCTTTTTAAATTAGGTATATCAGAAACAAAAATCTCTTCCCAAATTTGAAAATTCCATCTTCATACACACAGTCACTCAATCTACAATCATTAACAGCTTTAATCTTTTATTGAAACTCGTTATCAACAGTCTGATAACTTCATATCCTTTCTAGTAATGATGGTTTGGAAACCATTTGAAAAAGTATTGATGTTTCACCTTCCATTGTGATTCCAATATTCATCTTTACTAGATCCATGCATATAAGATCCTTTTCAACTCTCATATTGTTAAATCTCCGTGATCCTTTCTACCCAAATCATCTTCCACCCTATATTCCTTCCACGGATGGTAGTGTATAATGAAATAATAATCATGGTGTAGTTCAAGCCATCTCTTTTGTCTCGTGTTGAGTTATTTCTGTGAGAAAATATACTTCGAACTCTTTTATCGGTATATAACTCATTTTTTCCACCATAGAGACAGTGTCTCCAAATCTTCAAAGAAACAATTACACTTTCTAACTCAAGGTCTTGAGTAGGATAGTTATGAAAATTAATTTTTATATGTCGTGATGCATAGTAAATAACCCAACCATTCTACATCAGGACACAACCATGTCCTTTCTTTGAAGCATCACTATAAATAACAAAACCATCATTACTCAATGGTAGTGTCAAGATAAGATAATTGACTAATATTATCTTCAATTATTCAAAACATTTTTCACACTCTTATATCCAATCAAATTTAACCCCATTTCATGTGAGCTTTGTTAATAGGTTATCCAACCGGGAAAAATTCTGGACGAAACGTCCAAAATAACCAGCTAAACCAATAAAACTGTGTACCTCAGTTATACTCGTCGGAACTAGCCATTCAAGGATTTCTCTTGTCTTAGAAGGGTCAAAGAAGATTCCATCCATAGAGACAATATGGCCTTGAAAAGAAATTTCATAATGTTGTAATTCACACTTGCTAAACATCCCATATAATTTATGTATTTTAAGAGTCTTTAGAAATATGTGCAGGTGATTTTCATGATCTTCAGATCATTTAATGTATACAAATATATAATAAATAAATACCACTAAAAAATCAACAATATATTCCTTGAAAACTATATTCATTAGATCCATGAAGATAAGGGGTGCATTAGTTAATCCCAAAAAATTACTGTAAACTCATAATGCTCGAACCTGGTTCGAAATACTGTTTTCGGAATGTCTTACTTCTTCACACACAACTGATGATATCCATATCGAAGGTCAATCTTTGAAAAGTATTTATATCTATGATTTTGGTCAAATAAATCATCAATGTGCGATAGGGGATAAATTTCCATTATTGTTATAGCATTGATCTCCCTGTAGTCAATCCACAACCTTATAAATCCATCTTTTTTCTTAAAAAAAGGATAGGGGCTCCCCATGGATAAAATATGAGGCGAATAAATCATTTATTACTCAATTCTTCTAGTTGTTACTTTAGTTCCACTAATTCCATAGTGGCCAATCTATATGGGGACTTCGATATAGGCCTTGATCAAGGAATTAAATCAATGGAAACTTCAATTCCTTGTTCAAGAGGATGTGCAGGTAAATCTTTTATAAACATATAAACATATTATTTCACAAAAGGTACATCCTCTATTTGAACATTCCTTTCCTCGCCCACAATTATATCATTCTCTTCCTCCCCAATAATTGAAATTAGTTGAGATACCATGGGTGGATCTAGATAATAATTAGGTGGTGATGATTATTCTCTATAGATAAGGCGTTTTATCATCATCATAAAAAATTGTAACCTCCTTCTTCTATCAATAAATTTTTGCTTCATGGTCTGAAAGCCAATCCATACTGAAGATTATATCAAATTCAATCATGGTTATGGAGATGAGATCATTAGATAAAAAACATTTATATTCCCTAATGGGGACTGATTCACAATACATTATTCTAATGATACTTCCCTTAGATGTTTTGAATGAAAACTCCCTTCTTAAATCAAAATTGAAAACATCTAGTTTTCTTAGAAAACAAGGAATATAAGAAAAAATGTAATGATCTAGAATCAAATAAATCATTGGCTAAACATTGGGAAACCATTAAATTACATGCCACTACATCTTTCGTCACTTCAACCTCAGCAGTAGTGATAACATAATCTTTGCCTTGATCCTTTGGCCTCTATTGAGGTAAGTTCCTCTGACACTTAGGAAATTAATTTTCATAAATAAAAATTTCTCTACAATTGTAGCATCCAACATCGATATCCATTTTCATCCCCTTGAAATAATGATCTTGGTAGCCTTTTTCACCACACTTGTAACAGACTCACATTCCCTTCAGGCAAATAACAGGGTGTTTCTCTCAAAATTTACTACAGGATGGATATTAAACTTTTCCCTTTTTCCCCTTATTTCCATTTCCAGATTGTTCAGAATATCTCTTCTTCTATTGTTTTGATTTAAAGTCATAATATTTAGAGAATTCTTCTTCATTCTTGATATCACATTAGACAATATCTTCATAAAAATATAAGGATTGTGATATTAATGATCGACGAAGATATGGTTTTAACCTATCAATGAAACTATTAATATTACTTCTTGGGTTACATATATAATCTTCAACATGACTCTCTATCCTTGTAATGTTAGCATCAAACTTTGTGACATTCTCATCTTCCTTTTTCCTCAGTCTCAGAAATTGCCTTTCCATATCTGATCTATGGTAATGAAGAATGTATTTTTCAAGGAAAACTTCTTTAAACTCCCTCCATTCTATATTTGATAATTCATCATCTTCTTTTGTGTTTTGAATCAATGACCACTATTGATCAGCAAATCCAGTGAGGTGGTAAACTGCCATAACATCTTTTTCCCTTTCGCTACTCCCCAAGGAATGGAATATTTTCTCTAAGGAATTTATCCATTGATTAGCTATTAGTGGATATTTACCCTCATTGAATGATGGTGGTTGTTGCCTCACGAATCGATCTAACATTGAAATTCCACACTATGGATCAGGGTGATCCATATGGGTAAGGTTATTATTCATAACCTAAGGGAGTTGTCCCAGTATGGTGATTAGCTGATCAGCACCAGTTACATCAACAACTCCACTATAATTATCTTTAGGAGGACGGAAATCTGTACATGGAGTGTGTGAATTGATAAAGTTTCCATTCCTTACAATAGGTTCCATTTCTAAAAAATGGCATAAACTAGATTAGTTTATGAATCGAAATACATATTTCCAAACTTGTAAAACACAAGACATAAATTGAACAGTTTATGAATACAATCCATAATCATAAAAAAATGTTTTTTTTTGAGGAAGTATATACTCATTAAACCTTCATAATGTTTTTTAAATAAAATTAGAATAATTCTAAGAATATCCTCCAGGAGTGTCGTAACCAAGACTGCAGCATGGCCTATTGTCGTGCACCAATTTCCATTCGAGTCTAGCTCAAAGAGGTGTTTTCAGGTATCCCCCTTGGTACATTCGTGCCTGAGCCACCTCTACCTTCTCGTATCCATACAGGTATGTATTGGATTGAAAACTCACAAAATCTCTACAATAGAAAAATTCGAGGAAGTTCTTCTATACTAATCCTCAAATTATATCTTAGGGCTACGTTCTCTAATCAGAGTTTATCTAATTGTAGATTTGTAGGTTTGAACTAAACCTCCCACTGTTACGAACTATAATGACCCGATCCTAGTTACCTAGAGTCAGTGCTTTATTACATGACATTGGCATGATCAAAAAAGATCAAGTCTCGAAAGAACGATTAGTTTAGTAGACTTGGATGTACTAGAATCATTCATAAGGTCTACATTACATCATAAAAAGGAAAACTACAACCACATTGTTTCCATGAACAATACTACGATTCCATAGACTATCCCTACAGTTCAGTCATAATATACTTCTTCACATATTGAGAAAAATAAAACATAGAAATGGGTGAGCTCAAATGCTCAGTAAGGAAAACAATATAGAGAAATCTTTCATAAATAAGAATAAACATTTAAGGAAATGTATAAAACTAAAACAAAAGCCTTTTCAACACAAAATTCATCATAATATGGAATATATAAATCAAAATAATTTCATTTACATACTCACATGGATATTATACTAGTTGAATAATCACCTGCAATATCAGTAGCCACTTTCATAATGATGGAATGCATAATGCTAGACTTTCATAATAACATAGTCAAGGCCTTGTGCCAAGACTACAAATAAGATTTTGTCAAGGCCTTATGAAAAGACACTAGATTTTCTAATGAGACCTACCGATGCATAGAGGAGCTATAGACAGCTCTACAAATCCCTTACTATGTCCAATGGATTCCTCATATGAAAAGGTTAAAACATAACATAAACATTTGTATTAATACTAGCATACTAAATGTCAATACATTATACATAAACCATGAATGGTATAAAAATAACTCATCCAAAGTCAAACACATTCAAAATACTTCAATAAAATATTGATGTTTTGTATCATAATAAATCAACATCAAATAAGCATAAAATCCATCAAAGGATGTTGACATAGATGAAATCAAAACCCTTTTTTAGAGAAATATCACTTACTATTTTTAAATCAATTAAAAGTAAAATAATTATAAAATAAAACATTTATTTTGAAAATATTCTCTTAATATTGTTAGGGAAGCTTTTAAATTGTTATAATGGCAGAAAATAGATGCAACTCCTGTATATGTTAGAAAAATTTATTACCTAAGTTTTCTCGGAAAGGCCATAAAGTACCTTGTTTGGAAAACAACAGAAAGATTCCTTTCAAAACATTTTATGAAAAGTCCAAAAATGGTATAAATTACATTAAACCATAGTATATTAAATAGTAAAAATGTTTTCGAATAAATTTTTAAGAACCATGGATGTGGATGATAAAGAGGTCCTAGTAGATAATTTCATATAAACAACCTCAGATAATGAAAAGACTGTGAAATTTAACCTTAACTTTTACATTTCCTTGGTAGAGGGTTAGTGAAACTCTTGTATAATGGTGAAATAATTGTTATTAAATTATAAAACAATCATATACATTAATATGATATCATATATGGTCTTTTAACGTCTCTTTGGTAATAATATCATTCTATTATCGTCGTTTGGGGTGTTAACTGATTCATTTTCCATTATATGCTTTGTTACATTAGTATTTTTTGTTATGGATAGGATGTATCATATTGATTTTCAGAATTATATTATGTCCTCAAATATTAATAATAATAATCTAATGAAAAGTAGTCTTGAATGTATACAATGGGAAATGAATCTCATCGCGTTCGTGGAGATGGTAATCCGTACGTACGCATGAGCGGCAATATCATTATTTTTTTATTAAAATAATATATATTTTGATGGTATATCATATATACAGAATTAGTAACATGTTATATTTATAATTTACATCATTTACATATCATTATTATACCCATCCAAATAATAATGTATTGAATAAAAATTACACCACGATTTGGAGACGGTAAGTCATCTGTACGCACGTATGGTGACATGTCATTCAAAGGATGGATAAAATAATGAACATGGTTGTACGATATTTATAATAAAATTGTAGTATATAGAAGATAATGGAGCTATTATTTTATAATGGAAGCAAGAAATAAAGATGTCCTGGAAGAAGAAAAGAACTTGAAAGAGCTGATGAAATATTTACCTCTTATTCGGGTTCTTCGTTTTGATTTTGTCAAAAGGGATCTGAAGGTTACATTTTTGACTAAATTATGGACTCTAATATGTAGTGAGGACTGTTAAAAGGGTATTAAGGTAGGGTTTGGCTGAGTCAAATGGCTTTAATGGTGTGAATTAGATATAAGGAGGATTTCCCTTTTATAATAGGGGTGAAGGGAACCTTAGGAAAAGATAGAAATATTATTTTATTATAAAATCACTTTTGGGAATTAATTTCTCCAAAATGAATTATTTAAAAGATAAGGTGGGGGTGGGTCTAATACCACTCATATAATAGTTTTTAGATGGGTTTGGGTCACTATATTAACTTTATTTTTAGATTTAACTCTTTGTTAAATCGTTTGACATTTACCATGATTCGTTGTATTTTTATATTATATGGTTAATAAAAATAATATAATCATCCATAATAAACTCAAGTGGTTAATTAATGATATACCTATCATTATATAATCCATTTGGCCTATACTTATATTTTTAAGAATAGAATATCAATTAATAATATAATATATGTTTTAATAACTCTTTTATGTCAATTTTGACACTATTTGGTATTTTGGTTTTGCTAAATTCGTAACAGCATTATTACTTTGAAACCAATTCATCTAACTAACTATATCATGTCATATTAACCTATACAATTAGTGTAATTCATTATAAGTCACAAATTACATTTATATGGATATTTATAATATCAATTATTTTAATATTTCATTAATTATGTAATTACTGCATCATCATTGTGTCATAAATAAATTTCATTATTTAATGTCCAAAAATTATAAATAAAATAGAATTATGTAGGAATCTTCTTATATTTAAAATTAATATTTATAGATGAATTTTTCTTATTGGTATTCTTATATTAAAAATGGTTTAGTTATTAAACATTAAATATAACACTTTTAACTCTTCTTTGAATTAAATAATAATAAATGTTGTAATCTAATCCAAGTCGACCTGAAGGATCATATCTTATTTCTAAGGTCATTTTTGGTTGAATTATACTTATATAAATGAATTAGGAAATGTGTTAGTGTATTGATAATATCATTTCTACCTTTAATTACCATATTTACTTTTAACCGTGGTAAATAAAATAAAAAGATATTATTCACCAAAAATTATTTTCATCTTATTGGACCACATTTTTCATACTGATATCAACCTTGTCTCTCGGATTTTTGAAATTCAACTCACATAGGCAGTAAAATTATGTTTTATGTAAATTTGTAAATGCTCCTAGGAGGGGTGTAAAAGACGGTAAAAAGTTTAATAAAATTTTAATATGTCTAAAATTATTATAAACTAACTCCAATGAATTACATTGACCATAAATATGTATTATTATTCTATTTTGTCCTAAAATAAATTAATATAAATTAAAAAATTATTTAAATAAAAAAATCTGTTTTAAACTATAACCCAGTGTTTTTTCACTATTAATCAAAAAATGAATGTTTTCAGAAAAATAACAAAAATTCAACCTATGATAATTTCGATATTCCGAATCCTACTATGAAGTCCATTTTGAAATTGAAAATTTATAAAATTTCAAAAAATTTGTATTACTATTCAGAATGGCTAGTTTGATTGGTTGTGGTGTGTAGGAACTCAATGTTGCATACAACACACACTACTATATTATTCAAAGAGAAACGTATCGTCGAAGCTTGGTGTATTACATTCTCCTCCTCTTCAAATAATTTAGTCCTCAATATTTCTTGTATAATACTAAAAAAATTCTTGGGTGGTTCTTCATCTAATGTTCATCGGGTTCCCACGTTGCATCTCCCATCTTATGGTTTCTCCATAGAACTGTTATCAGACAAGTCGTATGGTTTCTCAGAAGTTGTTCTCTTGTATCAAGAAACTTGACATGCAATTATAAATAAGATAGATTGGGTTTTGGTTATAATTCTTCATAGGTGAGTACATGCATTGGGTTAGGAAATAATTTTATGAATAGTGATACGTGGAATACTTCGTGATCTTTGGAAAGACTTGGCAGCACTGCAAAATGGTAAGCTACAGAACTAATTAGTTCTAGAATTTCGAAAGGTCTAATGTACTAGGGACTAAATTTTCCTTTATTACCGAAACATATAACACCCTTCCTTGGAGATACCTTCAAGAAAACACGATCTCCTACCTGAAACTCCAAATCTGTCCTCCAGTTTTCAGCATAGCTCTTCTGCCTACTTTGAGCTGCTCTAATGTGGTGTTGGATTACCTTCACCTTTTCCATCATTTCCTCCACAAGTTCTAGGCCTATGAGTTTTCTTTCGCCAACGTCATCCCAACAAGTTTGTGTGTGACATCACTTTTCGTATAACGCTTCATATGGCCACATCTGAATACTTGAATAGAAACTATTCTTATAGAAAATTCTACCAGTGGTAAATATTGATCTCACACACCTTGAAATTCAATTGAGCATGATATCAACATGTGTTCTAAGGTTTGAATAGTTTTTTTTATTTTCCATCAGTTTGGGGGTGGTAGGCAGTGCTCAAACTAATTTTAGTATCATGGGCTTTATGAAGACTTTTCTCGAATCTTGATGTAAAATGGGGATCACGATCAAGAAACAATTGATAGTGGTACTGCATTATGTCTTACAACTTCATTAATATATAGTCTTGTTAAATTATCAAGTGGTAAATCATCCATTATAGCATGAAAATGTTCTGACATGGTAAGACGATCAACAATGACCCATATTGCATCTTTCTTTCTAAGAGTCTTTGGTAGTGCAATGACAAAATACATCGTAATATTATCCCATTTCTACATACGTAGGGGGAGAGGATGCATGACTCCTCCATGCTGTTGCCTTCCAGCTTTCACATGTTGACAAACCATACATCTTTACACAAAATAAGAAATCTCTCTCTTCATGTTGTCCCACCAAAAATGTTCCTTCAAATCTCTATACATCTTGGTGCAACCAGGGGGTATAAGGAAATTAGAACTATTAGAATCATCCAATAATTCTCTTTTTAGATCAGGTATATCGGGAACACAAAGTCTCTTCTCAAATTTCAAAAATTCCATCTTCATAGACAAAGTCACTCAATCTCCCATCATTCACAGCTTTAATCTTTTTGAAACTCTTCATCATCAGTCTGAGAACTCATCATCATGTCTAGTAAAGATTGTTTGGAAACCATTTGAAAAATTATTGATGTTTCACCTCCAATGGTGATTACCTTATCCATCATTACTAGATTCATGTATATAGCATCTTTTTCAACATTAATCTAGTTCAAAACTCCATGATCCTTTCTACTCAAACCATCTTCCACCTTATATGCCTTCCCGGGGTGGTATTGTATAGTGAAATCCTAATGCTTGAGTAGTTCAAGCCATCTCATTTGCCTCATGTTGAGTTCTTTCTGTGTGAAAATATACTTCAAACTCTTGTGATCAGTATATATCTCACATTTTTCACCATAGATATAGTGTCTCCAAATATTCAAAGAAATGATTACAGATTCTAACTCGAGATCATTAGATGGATAGTTTTTCTCTTGAATTTTTAACTATCATGATGTCTAGGCAATAACCCTGTCATTCTGCATAAGTACACAACCACGTCCTTTCATTGAAGCATCACTATAAATAAAAAACCCATCATTCCCCAATGATAGATTCAATATAAGAGCATTGAATAATCTTCTCTTTAATTATTCAATACATTATTCGGACACTTTTGTCCAAAAAAATTTTAACCCCTTTTAGTGTGAGCTTTGTTAATGGGTTAGCCATCCTAGAAAAATTCCGGACGAAACGTCGATAATAACCACCTAAACCAATAAAACTATGTACCTCAGTTATACTCGTCAATGCGAGCCATTATTGGATTTCACATATGTTAGAAGGATCAATGGAGATTCCATCCTTAGAGACAATATGGCTATGAAAAGAAATCTCCTAATTCCAGAACTCAAACTTGCTAAACATCCCATATAATTCATGTCTTCTACGATTCTTTAGAATAATGCACAAGTGATTATCATGATCTTCATAGATTTTGGCATATACCAAGATATCATCAACAAATACCACTAAAAAGTCATCAAGATATTACTTGAAATCTCTTTTCATTAGATCCATGAAGAAAGAGGGTGCATTTTCCTATCCAAAAGGCATTACTGTAAACTTGTAATGCCTGTACCTAGTTTGAAATGATGTTTTCAGATTTTATTCCTTCATCAAACACATCCAATGATATCCAGATCGATGTTCAATCTCTGAAAAGTACTGAGCTCCATGAAGATGGTTGAATAAATCATCAATGCGAGTTATGGGATACTTTTTCATTATAGTTATAGCATTGATATCCATGTTTTCAATGCACAACCTCATAGATACATCATTCCCTTTAATAAAAAGTATAGGGGTTCCCCATGGAGAAACACTAGGGAGAATAAATTCAATATTACTCAATTCCTCTAGTTGTTTCTTTAGTTCCACTAATTTCATAGTGGACATTCTATAAGGGTTCTTTGATATGGGCCTCGATCAAGGAATTAAATCAATAGAAAACTCAATTTCTTATTCTGGAGGATATCAAGTTAAATATTCTATAATCACATCAACATATTCTTTCACAATAGGTAAATCCTCTATTCTAAAATTCCTTTCCTCACCCCCAGTTATTTCATTCTCTCATCCCCAATAAATGTATTTAGTTCAGCTACTGAGAGTGGATCTAGATAAGAATTAGGTGGTGATGATTCTACTATAAATATAAGGAATTCTTTATCATCTTCATCAAAAATAGTATCCTATTTCTTCTTACAATAAATTTTTTAATCATCATCCAAAAGACAGTCCATACAAAGGATTATATCAAATTCAATCATGGTTGTGACGATGAGATCAGTATATAAAGAAAATTTATATGCCTTAATGGGGACAGATTCACAAAACCTTGTTACAATGAGACTTCCCTTATGAGTTTTGACTGACAAATCCCTTCTTAAACCAAATTGGAAATATCTAATTATCTTATTAAAATAGGAATATATGAAACAATGCAATGATCTAGAATAAAATAAAGAATTTTCTAAACATGAGGAAGCCATTAAATTAAGTTTCACAATGTATTTCGGATCTTCAACACCTGCAGTAGTGATAGCATAAGCATGGCCGTGATCCCTTGGCCTCTTATGAGGTATGTTTTCTTGACTCTTAGGATATTCATTTTCATATTTATCCTTTTCTCTACAATAGTATCATTCCACATCAACAAACTCTTTCTTCCACTTACAATCACGAGCATGGTGGATTTTTTCACCACACATGTAACAGACTCTCATTCCCTTTAGGAAAGTAATGGGGTGTTTATTCCCACATTTTCTCCAGGATGGATATTCATATTTTCCCTTATTCCCCTTATTTCCATTTCAAGAGTGTTCAGAAGAACTGTTCTTCTCTTTCTTTTCTTTAAATCCATAAGACTTAGAGAATTCAATTTCTATCTTGATAGCACATGAGACAATATCTTCGTACGACGAGAAGGATTGTGAGACTAATTCTCGACAGAGAAAGGGGTTTTGACCCATCAAAGAAACATTCAATATTACTTCTAGGGTTTTTTATATAATCTGAAACCTGCCTCACTAAACATGTAAAGTTAGCTTCATACATTGCCACATTTTCATCCTCCGTTTGCCTCAGACTCAGAAATTTATTTTCCATATCTTCTCGATGGTCATGTGGAATGTATTTTTCTATGAAAATTTCTTTAAACTCCCTCCATTCCATAATTGATACCTTGTCTTCTTCTTTTGTGTTTTTAATGAATGACCACCACTTATCAGCATCTCCAGTGAGGCGGTAAACTGCCATGACAACTTATTCCCTTTCGCTACTCCCCATGGTGTGGAATATTTTCTCTATGTAATTTATCCATTGCTCAGCTACTTGTGTATTTTTAAACAAATTCAATATTGGTGGTTGTTTTCTCATGAAGCAATCTATCATTTATCCTATACACTGCAGATCAGGGTGCTCTATACTAATAAGGTTATTATTCATAATCAGAGTCACTTGTCCCAGTATGGTGATTGGATGATCAACACCGGTTGCATCACCAGCTCCACTATCATTATCTAGAGCAAGAGGAAAATCCCTACATGGAGTGCGTGCATTGATACATTTTCCATTCCTTCCACTGTGTTCCATTTCTAAACAATGGCATACAGTAGATTAGTTTATGAATGGAAAAACATAATTCCAAACATGTAAAACACTTAACATAAATTGAACAGTTTATGGATACAATCCATAATAATAATAAAAAAATTTTCTTTGAGGAATTATATACTCATAAACTCTTAATAATGTTTTGTAATGAAAAATAGAATTATCCTAAGAATATCCCTCATGAGTGTTGTAACCAAGAGTGAAGCATGGCCCGTTGTCGTGCACCAGTTCCCGTTTGAGTCTAGTTCAATGCAGTGTTTTCAAGTTATACTCCTAGTTACATCTGTGCGAGAGCTGCCTCTACTTTCTCGTATCCAGATAGGGTTGTATTTCTTGGAAAACTCCCAAAATCTCTACAAAACCATAATTCTAGGATGTTCTTCTATACTAATCCTCAAAGTCTATCATAGGGATATGTTCTCTAATCAGAGTTTATCTAAATCTTGATTCTATGATTTGTACTAAACCTCCCACTGATACCAATTGTAATTCACCGACCCTAGTTACCCAGAGTTGGTTCCTTATTACATAACATTTTTCTGATCACAAAAGATCAAATCTCAAAAGACCGATTATTTTAGTAGCCTTGGAAGTACTTGATCCATTCATAAGGTTAACATTACATCATAAAAGGGAAAACTACAACAACCTTGTTTCCATGGAAAATACTGAGATCCAGTAGAATATCCCTGAAGGTTAGTGACAATATACCTTTTTTCATCCTAGGAAATATAATACATAGAAAGGGGTGAGCTCAAATTCCCAGTAAGGATAACAATATAGTGGAAAATTTAGTAAATAAGCATAAACATTTAAGGAAATGTACAAAACTAAAACAAAAGCCTTTTCAACATAATATATATCATAATATGAAAAACATAGATCAAAATAATTCCATTTACTTACTCACATGGATATTCTACTAGTCGAATAATCACATGAAATATCAATAGCCACTTTCATAATGAGGGAATGTATAATGCCAAACTTTCATAACCACATAGTCAAGGCCTTGTTCCATGACTACACATAATTTTTTATCACGACCTTGTACCAAGACAATTGTTTGTCTCATGAGACCTACCGATGTATCCAGGGGCTATAGCGGGCTCCACCCGTCACTTACTAAGTCCAATATATTCCTCATATGAAAAGGTTTAAACATAACATAAACATTCTTATTAAGACTAGAATAAAAAATGTAAATACTTTATCCATAATACATGAATGGTATAAAAATAACACATCCATAGTCAAAAAAATCAAAAAAACATCAATAAAATATTGATGTTTTTTATCATAATAAATCAACGTCAAAAAAGCTTAAAATCCATTAATGGATGTTGACATATATGAAATCAAAACCTTTTTTAGAGAAATATCTCTTACTATTTTGAAATAATTTAAATATCATATAATTATAAAAGAAAAAATTTCTTTTGAAAATATTATTATATGATTGTAAGGGAAGATTCGATGTTGTTATAACAATAGAAAATAACTCCACCCACCGTATATGTTAAAAAACATTCTTACCAATATGTTTCTAAAAAGGTACTAAAGTACCTCATTTTGAAAATAGTAGAAATATTCCATTCAAAACATTTTATAGAAAGTAAAAAAATGGTATAATTGAATTTAACCCATAGTCTAGTAAATAGTAAAAAAAAATTTGTAATACATTTTTAAGAAACATGGATGTGAATGATAAATAGGTCCCAGTAGATAATTACATATAAACAACCTTAGATAATGAAACAATTGTAAAATTAACTGTTCCCTTATACTTATCCTTGGTTGAGGGTAGGTTAATCTCTTTTATAATGGTGAAATAATTGTTATTAAATTATATAGGAACCATATACATTAATATGATATCATATATGGTCTGTTATCATTGCTTTGTTAATAATATCTTAGTATTATCGTCGTTTTGGGTGTTAACTGATTCATTTTCCTTTATATGATTTGTTACATAAGAAATTCTTGTTATGGATAGTATGTATCTTACTCATATTCAGAATGATATTAATTCTTTAAATATTTTTTTTATAAATATAATGAAAATTAGTTTTGAATGGATATGATGGGGAATGAATCTCATCGCGTTCATGGAGATGGTAATCTGTATGTACGCACGAGCAACAATATAATTCTTTTGATATTAAAATAATATATAATTGGATGGTATTTCATATATATAGAATCATTATCATGTTATATTTATTTTTTACATCAATTACACCCCATTATTATACCCATCCAAATAATAATGTTTTGAATAACAATTACACCACGACGTGGAGACGGTAAGCCGTACGAACGCACGTTTGGTGACATGTCATTCAAAGGATGGATAGAATAATTAATATGGTTGTACCATATTTATATTAACAAGATAGTATATATAATATACTAGAGTAATTATTTTTGAATGTAAACAACAAAGAATGATGAAGTGGAAGAAGAAAGGAACTCGAAAGAAGTGATAAAATATTTACCTTTTCCTTATGTTCTTCCTTTGATTTGATCAAAAGGGATCATTTAGTTGGATTTCTGTCTGAATAATGGTCTCTAGGATAAAGAGAGGATAGTTTGGAGGGTATTTGGGTAGGGTTTGGCCATGAAAAATGTATATGAAGGTGTGAATTAGAGATAAGGAGGAGTTCCCTTTTATAAGAGGGGTGAGGGGCACCTCAGGGAATGCTTGAAATATTATTTTATAATAAATTAATTTTTAGTATATATGGCTCCAAAATAAATTATTTAATGGATAATGTGGGGATTGGTCAAAAACCACTAAAACAATAGGTTTTAGATAGGTTTGTTTCACTATATTAACTTCATCTTTTAGATTTAACTCTTAGGTAAATAGTTTAACATTTACCATGTCTCTTTGTATTTTTATATTATATGGTTAATAATCTTACTATAAACTTCAAATAGAATCATAAGTGGTTCATTAATGATACACATATCATTATATAACTCTTTTGGCCAAAAATTATTTTTTAGGAATAAAATATCAATTAATAATATAATATATGATTTAACAACTCATTTATGTCAATTATGACACTGTTTTTTATTTTGTTTTTCCTCAATTGATAACAGCATTATTACTTCCAGAAAAATTCATCTAACCAACACTAAAATGACATATTAACCTATTGAATTACTTTAATTCATAAAAAGTCTCATATTACATATATTTGTGTATTTATAATATCAATTATTTGAATATTTCATTAATTATGTAATAATTACATCATCATTGTGTAATAAATAAATTTAATTATATAATGTGTAAAAATTATTAATAAAATAACATTATATTTGAAATATGCTTAGCTCCATAATTAATATTTATTGTAGAATTTATCTTATGTTTATCCCTATATTAAAAATGGTTTAGTTATTAAAATTTGAATTTAATACTTTTAACTCTTCTTTGAATTAAATAATAATAAATGTCGAAATCCATTCCAAGTGGACCTAAAGGATCAAATTTTATTCCTAAGGTTGTTTTTGGTCGAATTATACTTATCAAATACAATTAGGACATGAGTTAGGGTAATAATAATATCATTTTTACCCTTAATTAACCTATTTACTTTTAACTATGGTAATTAAAAGTAAATAGAATCATCAAAAATTATTTTTAACTTATTAAACTACATTTTACATACTGATATAAACTATGTCGCTTGGATTTTTGAAATTAAACTCACAGATGTGGTAAAATTAAGTTTTATGTAAATTTCTAAATGCTTTTTGGAGGTGGGTAAAAGACGATAAAAAGTTCAATAAATATTTTATATATCTAAAATTATTATAAAGTGACTCCAATAAATTACATTTAACATATATATGTATTGTGTATCTATTTTTAATTAAAAGTAAATTTAATAAACAAATAGTTATTTAAATTAAAAATTTGGTTTAAACTATAACATAGTGTTTTTCACTATTCACAAAAATTGAATGTTTTCAGAAAAATACAAAAAAAAGTACTCTTAACTAATTTCGATATTCTGAATCCAAAAATTAAGTCCATTTTGGAAGAAAAATTTTATAAAATTTTAAAAAGGGGGTATTACTATTCATAACGCCTAGTATGATTGGTTGTGTTGTGTTAGAACTCAAATTTGCATACAACACACACTACTGTATTAATCAAAGAGAAGCATATCGTGGAAGATTTTTGTGTTACAATAAATCATTTAAAATGGGTTTCATATATTGTACACACAATAAATTAGGAATTATTTTTCATTTGTCTCCTTGAACTAAATGAGAGACTAGAAATCACTTATCATTTTGGTAAAATTATTTTAGTAAACCATATGAATGATATTATATAAAATGTATATTTGAATCCCATAAAAATATACATTTAATCATCATAAAGTACAATCATATATCTTATATATAACACATAAAATAATAAATTGGTTAATATGGCATGTGTCTCATAGAAAAATAAATGTGAGGTACAAATCTCATAATATTGAAGTAATTTTTTGAGTCATACATACACATAAATAATTAATTAAAATGACACATTAAATATCATTAAAATTTAAAATAATTATATTACATTTCAAACATTAATTATATAGGAACCATAGAATAAACAATTTGAAATTATCATATCTCTCCCTCAAATAAAAGAGTTGGAATAAATACCTTTTCTGAAGTCTCAAATTACTTCACACAAATTTGATCATCTAATATTATAATAGTAATAATTTATTATAGAAACATATATTTATATCAATATAAATATGATCAATTTATTTTCATATTTACATTTTTTAAAATTCAATATTAATGTCACCTTTTTGGTAATAACTGTATTGTGGTTTCTGTATGTTCAGATTTTTTATTTTGGATCCTCTTGTTATGATAATGGATAGATCATATACGAAATTTGGAACATGATATTATTAAAATATATATTAACTAAAGGTATATTTTGAATAATTTCTAAGAATTATATATGTGAAATAAAATAAACTGTTCATGAAGATGGTAGGTCGTATTTATGCATGAACATAGTTTCCATTTTCTGAATAGAAAAAAGTACAGGAAAATAATATATAAATATACAAAATAATTTTAACTTCATATAGACCATATATGTGTATTAACATAAGAACATATTACCTTAAATGTAATGTTTTAATTAATTTCATCGCTTCACATGGCAGTAGTCAGTCGAACACGTGAACGATGATATTAAATTCCCCCTAAATCTAAAGAAAGAAGGGACATGTTACATCATAAATAAGATTAATAATATCATAAATAATATATATATATATATATATATGAATAAATATATAATTCAATCATTATATATATTTGTGATAGGTTTTGATAAAAAAAGAATAACTTCGGTTCCCGAGGAGGTAGTCTACTGTACAAATGAAGATTATTTCCCAACCCATTTAATGGAATAGGATATGGTTGTTGGTCATAAAATTAACATAAAAAATCTCAGAATATTTTAGAAAAAAAATTTATTATATCATATTGTTCTAATAATAATATATGGATTTTGAGTAATAGGCATAATAAAAGGGCCAGTCTGGGATTTCATATCAAATTGATAAAACAAAATTTGTTTTTCAATAAAATATTTCTAGGGATTTATTTCAAGAGAAATTAGGAATCTAGGATAATATGATTGAAATAATAATTTGATATTGGATGGTTATTTTTTATCAATGGGGTTTTTATGTGTTATGAGGATAGAAGAGTGTTTTAAATTTTTAAAAGTGATGTGAGTGGAAGACATCTCCCTAATTATAAGAAAAATGTGTACACACATTTTTCTTATGAAAAAAGGATTCAAAATGGACCATTATCTATCCTAGATGATATAAGGTATGAATATAAATATAAAATGTGTTATTGAAATGTGATTTAAATTTTTCTATTATCCATTTAGATTAAGCCTTCACTACCCTCTTCCCATATAAAACCATTTTCACCTTAACCACCGTAAATAAATTTATATGTTACAACTGTTCATTAATGTAAAAAATAAGATGATAGTTTGATGATATATATTATTTCGATTCAAAATATGGAATCCATACTTTTATATACCATTCACATATATAGGTAATTTCAATTTCAAATTATACCTACATACATTATGAGAAATAGGTTTTCCAAAGACAAAATGATCATATGTCTCTCATGTATTTATTTAAAATGTAAATATATAGAAAATATGATGAACTAAATTTTATTAATATATATATATTTGAAATAATTTTACCTTTAAATATTTTCAATCATCTTCTATTTTTTTCATTCTTTAGTTTTAATGAAAATTCTTAGTAAAAACATATATTTTTTACTATTCATCAAAACATTTACCGTCATAGAAAATTATCATAAATTCACCCTTAGATAATTTTTATATTATTATTACAAAAATAAATTTTTGTTTTTTAAGTTTATTTTCTATTGGTGTGAAAAAATACTTTTAACATATGAGTGAAAATGGTATTAAATCAAATTTTCAGAAAAATGCACTTTTAAGAATAAAAATCGATTTATTCTTTTATATTGTGAATAGAAACAATAATTTGGATGAAAATAATTTTATTTAATACATAATATTTAAGATTATATAAAATAATTCAAAAAAAAAGTGATAAGTTTAATTTTATATTGTAAAACACATTTTTATTCATAAATATATTTTTTAAATAAATATTTCCATTATTTAAAATTTTTTATTCATTTTCATTGCATGGGTAAACAATATATTTTAAAATTTTAATAAATCATAGTGATACCCCCATGATATCTTCTAGGTGATAAATAACATATTATTCAATAATAATAATGCTTCAATTGTATGTTGTATTTCATTTATACTCAATGTTATGTGTAACACAATCTACTCTCAGTGTTGTCTATAATTCAAAAAAAGTCAGAATTTCATGTAATGAAAGATAAAATTATTTTTTCATGTAAATATAAATTTAGGAAATATTTAATTTAATTATTTTTATATATTTCACTATATCTCGTGATGTTATATTCTACCCCCATAAATAAACTATTTCAGATATATTTCAATTTTTCTTGGTAAACAAGGGGTTTACATTTGAAATTTCCATATTTCGAAACCCACATAATTAAAAGAGAAAATACTAATTACTCACTAAGAGACAAAACGATATTTCTAATGGTAATCTCAAAGAAAAAATAACTTGTATTCCTTATTGGATATTGTTACTGGGAAGTGAAAACATGGACATAGAGTATTAAACATACACCCAAATACTGACGAGGGGTGATATGTCACATGGATTGGGGATAGTTAGTTAAAATGAATAAATAAATATATGAAAGGTAAGAATATCCTTCATTTCTATGAAATTATGTTATATATTTAACATTTTATTTAATAATATCTTCTTAAGGTGGGTTAATTTTCATTAAAAGATATACTAATAATATTTCATTCTATTTAATGAGAAAAATATCATCATTTTTCTCTGCAATAAATTTACACTTCATGTATCAATACATGGAATTAAGATGAATTATTAAGTCTTGAATGACAAATGGATTGCAAAATCTCTAATAAAATGATAATTTAATACTTTAATATCATGTTATCATTTAAAAAAGATGTTCAGACCAATTTATCCAATATATATAAATCATCATATAGTGATGAAATAAATTAATCCCTGGAACCTCATCCATATAAGAACATAACCATTCCTTAAATTATTAACCTGATGACCCATCCCTGTTAAAAATTTATTAATAAGGTCTCTAAATGTTTTTAAGGAATCTTAACATTAATTTTAAAAATACCATTATGTATCTATTAATAGACACATTCCAAATATTTGAATACCCAGTAGATATATTATCCCTAATCATGGTTATAACAATAATTACAAGAAATCATCAAGTAAAACATGCATGATTAACCATTACATAGTAAAGAAAAAATATTACCGAATTCGTTTCACATATCTAATGATAATTTAAACTCCATCAATGATATAAGTATCCTATTTATTACCAAATCATTTATAGTCATGTGGTCATCCATAATATCTAATTTACATTATCCATATCAATAAACTCATTTTAAAAAATTAACATAATTTACTCCATATCTAGAGCAAATTTATGATTATCATTCCTTAATAAAAATACCACATTAACATAAAATAACATTTATAGTACATCAATACCACTTAACATATTCATGAAAATCATTAATGTAAAACTTATATTAAATAATATGTATTTATTACATAATTATAAAATTCCAATATATAATATCTTAAACCATTTTATATTAAGAATTCCTTCTGACAAAGGTCATTCCTTTTTCACATGGATAACCACTGTTTCATGCCATTGAATCAAGTAATTCCATAATTTCTTATATATATAGGGAATGTAATTCCTCAAAAATTAATTAACCTCTAATATTATTTTCTCCATAGAAAACACCATACCAATAATTTAAAATATGATTCCACATTGTTATTCCCACAATCCTAGAATGTGGGCTGAAAAATATTTTTCCCCAATATTCCCCACTACCTGAACTTTCATAAAATACTTCCTCATCATGTTTTATGTTCTATGAATCTTATAAATATTATATTTTTTTATCATATATCAAGATATATTATTATTCATCATCATAATATATATCAATCCAATAAAAATCCAATTTGGTTCTTTATAATTTATGAATTTAGCATCATATTCATTGTTCACCCATTTCTTACTGGATCTCACTAATATCTACAACAAAAATAGATAGTGTGGTTGACACTAATCCTATTATAAAGAAACATATAATAAAAATCCATTTATTATATTTCAAAATCATGTACCTTCTATTAAATACATTACACATTTGGTTTAATCTTTTCCTTTAATAGTTATTTACTATTTTAATCACTTCTGATGGTTCTTAATGTGTTTTTGAATTTCTAAAGCATATCCCTGCATAGTGTCAAACTAGGTGTGTTTTGGAGCCCAATTTCATATACAAGGTGATAACATATTCATTCTCACTGCACCGTTTTGGTGTTACTAACCACATGGATGACTATTTCAGAGAAATAACCACTTTTAGATTCCATAAGGGGAGGTAATTTCCAATAATCTAAAAAAATATATAATTTACCAAAATTCTAATAATATTTTCTATACGTGGTTCCACCATAGAAATATCAGTAGAAATTTACTTGGGTCTCTCACTAAATATTTCTTATCATTGTATCCAAATGTTTACTAATCATATCATTTAATACTAATTATACCATCTTAAGATTTTCTAACATATATATTACATCTATTGATATGAATATTAATTAAATGACACAAAATCAAGCATGAGGATCATGAAGGTATTTTTCCAATGGAGAATAGGTACACAACATTCTAATATGACTAAATAAATTCACCCGATCCCATTAATATCATCCCCTTTAGTAATTTCTATATACAATCACCACATAAAACATATGGTCAAAACCCTAAGAACAGAACTTATGAATGTGTGATCTCGTATTGGTAATAATTGAATAAAAGGGAGATACATAAGAATTAAATCAAAAAAATAGTTAGAGAACATTAGCTTGTAGTTTTAATGTCCTTCCATATATTTCAAAGATTGTATTCTTGAGTTAATTCATAATGATTGCAAGGTCAAAATACATGGATCATAATGAAATAAAATAACAATGGTTATAATACACTAACCTAGGAATAATACATAATGATTCAGTATACAAATAAGAATTGAAAGTAATTCCTATAGTAGTCAAGGATTAGTTTTAGGTCTATCATAGTTGAATAGACTCACTCTCTATGCCAAAATAGTATTCAGTGGTCACTCCAATTAGCATCATACCAGACAATGCCTCAGACTGAACTAGCTTCAGTAACTATTCTATTATTATCTTTCTCATCATATATATGTAATAATACTATCATTTGGAGGGAGATATTGTTTCTACCCGTCACATCATTAAAATGAATCATCTGTGTGAAAAAATATCAGAAAACATTCATCATATTAGAACCCATGAAATGGAATGGTTTTGATAAAAATTTAATCATATTATAACTAATTGAAAAGATATCGTTTTCATAATCATTTCAACATTTTATAATAATATAACACATTAAGAGAAATAGTTTTCAATAATAACTATGATAGTATAACCTGTGGATGATAATTTTGTCTCATAAAAATATTTTCATTATAACAACCCATACTTTACATACATTTTTATTACTTCAAAATTTAAGCACACTTATTACATCATTTAACAAAACCAGGAAAGGACCATATAGGTATAGTGTCTTTAGAAACTGGAAAGTATAAACAACTGGTCCATAAAGCATCTACTTTGCCTCCCATTTATTTCATCATATCTAGAGTCCCTTTTTGGCATATCCTACTTAATAACCTTCTTCCTGACCTGGTGAAATAAAACATACAAAAGGGTGAGCTCAAATTCTCACTAAGGGTAAACAAAAGAAATATCAATCACATCATATACATAAGAACATAACTTTTCGAAATCTTAACCTGAAAAAGAGATCATAATTTCAAAACATGGGACAAATCATAGTAGTGAAATGTAATCCCAATAATCATAACTTAAAACATGAAACTTTGTGGCATACACACATAATCATTGATAATCATTTCTAATTAGTCAAGACTCATTGCCAAGACTATCTTAGTGGACAAAGTCCATTTCTGAACCGAGTTCACTTCTCATTTCACTCCTGTTTCACATAACCAGTATAACCTGCCGTTCCAGCCATGTCTATCTCATGAGATATAAAATCTTTACCAAATTCATTGGAGGGAGATATAGGTCCCACCCGTCTCATAATTATACAATTCTTATATGTGCCACAAAATCATAAACCATACATCATAGCATAACCCATGTAATAAAAATGGTAATCTTAAACATCGTGACATCATAAAACAACTCATATAAGATAAAGGAATTCATAAAAATAATTCCATCACAACATAATCAAATCAATGTAATAATAGGGATAGAAACAGAACCCTTTATTATCTTATATGGAAAATAATTTTGATAAAATTCTTGATCTCCATTCTTGAGGAAAATATCTTTTCTACTTCAAAAACACTTTTCCTTTATTAACATGTCATACAATTCTAAACTAAAAGAAGTTGATTAAAAAAACATGAAAACTTTTAAGGGAAGCTTCTTGGAAATAATGTTTTAAAAATCCATTCATGTCGTATAAGTTAAAAGAAAACATTCTTCTCGTACTTTTGTTGGAAAAGTGAGAAAGTACCTCATACGAAAAACGACAAAAGATTCCTTTCATATCTTTACTAAAAACTCACCTAAGGGTAAAATTGGATTTAAACAATTGTAGTTGGATGGAAACAATATTAAATATCGAGGAAACATGGATGTGGATTATAAAATACACCCCAGTAAATACCAAAGTATAAACAATCTCGGATAAAAATGAGATTGTGATATTTCCCTTACCTTAGGTCCGATTTTCTTCGTAAGTGTCCGAAACTCCTGTATAATTTTTTAAATAATGTCATTAACTTATTATAGAATCATAATCATTGTTATGATATCATATATGGTCATATTCTTAGCTTATTTTTAGTTATATTTCATTGCTATTTGTTATTTGGGTGTTTATTACTTTTTGTTCTTATGTGTGTTTTGTCAAATAAATTCTTATTCTTCATTTTAGGTTATATATACCTTATTTACAGAATTTTATTAGTGTAATATATATCATATTCATTCATTAAATTCATTTATATAATCATTATGCAATGACGATCATGTAGAACGAGTCGCATCACATCGTGGAGACGGTATTCCGTACGTACGCACGAGTGATGATATCATTCCCATGATCGTGGAATTGTATTGGAGTTTATGTATACTATTTTAGAATCAATAAAAATTTACAATAATCATATATATTCATTCTTTACACCATCATACCCATCCAAGTAAGGTGGTGGTGTAAAATAGATTACACCACGCCGGGGAGACGGTATTCCGTACGTACGCACGCGCGGTGATTTCATTTTCCGTATGATGGATATATGATGAAATAGGGTTGTTTAATACTTATAATAACATATCAGTATATGAGTTATACTGATTTTATTAATTCATAATGAAACAACTAAAGAAGAAGAAGTGGAAGAAGAAATAAAGATGAAAGAATCGGTATCGGACATTACCTCTTCTTTGAAGCGTTTCTTTGAGACCTCCTTTTAGGGCACTAAAATTGGTCTTTTAAGAAGACCAGGACCTCTAGGATTTCTTTAGGGACGTGGAGAGAAGTATTTGGAAGGGGTTGGCTGTGCTTGAAGGCTCAAAGTGATGTGAGGAAGAGAGGGAGGAGGTGCCCTTTTATAAGGGAGGAGAGGGGCACCTTTGGAATAACTAAAAAATATTATTTTATTATAAAGCCAAATTAGGTTTTTTAAATAGCTCCAAATTGATTTATTTCGAAGATAAGGTGGGGATGGGTCTAAATACTCTCATCCAATAGAATTTAGACAAGTTTAGGTTCCTATTTTAACCTTATCATTTAGATTTAACATTAAGTTAAATAATTTTACTTTTACCGTGTCTTCTTGTGTTCTTACACTATAAGGATAATAAACTTACTATAACAAGTAAAACGGACAAAAAGTTTTTTATTATTAGTATATATAACCTTATCTTAGTAATTTGGCCGAAACTTAGATTTTTAGGAATAAAATAACAATTAATAATATAATAATTGTTTTAAAAACTATTTTATGTCAATTTTGACACTGTTTAGTAATTGATTTTTGTGAAATTTATAACAGAATGATTACTTCCAAAAAAGTTAATTAAATCTATAAAAACATGTAATATTAACCTATAAAATTAGTGTAATTAATAAAAAGTCTCAAATTACATTTATTTGGGTATTTATAACATCAATTATGTCAATATTTCATTAATAAGATAATTACTGCATCATCATTGTGTCATAAATAAATTAAATTATATAATGTTTAAAAATTATAAATAAAATACAATTATTTTGGAAATATTTTTATCTTTCTAATAAATATTTATAGTCGAATTTATCTTATGTATAACCCCAAATTAAAAATGATTTACTTATTAAACTTTGATTTTAATTATTTTAACCCTTCTTTAAGTAAATTGATAATAAATGTCCTAATCTAATCCATGTGGGCCTAAATGGTCATATTTTATTACTAAGATTGTTTTTGGCCGAATTAAACTTATCCAATAGTATTTAAAATGTGTTTGGGTAATAATAATCTCATTTTCACCCTAAATTACCCTATTTACTTTTAACCGTGGTAAATAAAAGTAAAAAGTTACTATGCAAAAAAAAATTATTTTCATCACATTGAACAACATTTTACTTACTGACATCAACCGTGTCTCTCAGATTTTCAAAATTCCACTCACAGAAGCGGTAAAATTATGTTTTATGAAAAATTCTGTTTTTTTAACTACCACTAAGTGCTTTCACTATTCATCAAAAATTGAAAGTTTTCAGAAAAATACCAAAATTTCTCCCTAGGATAATTTCGACATTCCGAATCCAAAAATGAAGTCCATTTTGAAAAATAAAATTTATAAAATTTCAAAAAGTTGTTATTACAATTCATAATGGCTAGTTTTAATAATATTTTAATAACATATCGTTGTTTAGTGAAACTCGGTATTGCGTACGACGCATGCTATTGAGGAAGGCCCCGATTGCGTGTAAAACAAGTCAATCTAGAGTTGTGTGTTGTGAAAGATTCCTTTTATGATTTAAAAACAAAATTTTTCTCATAAAAGTCTCGGGTGTTACATTCTACCCCCCTTAAAATGAATTTTGCCCTCAAAATTCGTCACTTTGTAACAAATAGATGAGGATACCTCTCCCTCATTATATCCTCAAGCTCCCATGTAGCTTTTTCTAATTGGTTGTTCCTCCATAAAACATTCACCAAGTGAGTGGTCTTGTTGCGTAGGACTTTTTCGCTACGATCCAGAATCTCTATCGGTTGTTCTTCATAAGAAAGATCTTGCTCCAGCGCTACAACATCTGAGCTGAGTACATGTGAAGGATCAGGTATGTACTTTCTCAGGAGAGATACATGGAACACATAATGAACTTGAGAGAGATTCGGTGGAAGTGCCAATCGGTAAGCTACCTTTCCAACACGATCCAGTATTTCGAAAGGACCGATATATCTAGGGCTCAACATCCATTTCTTTCCAAATCTCATGACCCTCTTCCAGGTAGATATTTGTAAGAACACTTTATCACCCACTTCAAACTCTAGGTCTATTCTTCAGTTGTCGGCATAAATTTTCTGTCGACTTTGAGATGCTCTTATGTGTTGTTCAATAGATCAGACCTTTTCTGCCATCCCATCAACAAGATCAGGTCCTAATAGCTTTCTTTCCCCAACTTCAACTCAGCAAGTTGGAGTCCTACATTTCTTTCCATAGAGAGCTTCATAAGGAGACATCTGAATACTGGAGTGAAAGCTACTATTATAAGAAAATTCCACCCAAGGTAGGTGTTTATCCCAACCACCTTTGAAATCCATAGAGCAAACTCTCAACATATCATCTAGAGTTTTAATTGTTCTCTTAGACTGACCGTCTGTATGAGGATGATAAGCAGTGCTGAAACTCAACTCTGTATCTAGAGTATGCCGAAGACTTCGCCAGAACATTGAGGTAAACCTTGGGTCCCGATCAGATATAAGAGAAAGTCGTACTCCATGCAATCTGACCACTTCCTTTACATATATCCTGGCAAGCTGATCCAGAGAGAAATCCTCTCTAATAGCAATGAAGTGTGCAGACATTGTAAGATGATCAACTATGACCCAGATAGCATTATTGCCTTTGGATGTTTTAGGAAGCCCTATGACAAAGTCCATAGTGATGTTTTCCCATTTCCATTCAGGTATGGGTAATGGTTGTAACATCCCCTTAGACTTCTGTCTCCCAGCTTTAACTTGCTGACAGAACAAGCATCGAGAGACATATTCAGCAACATCTCTTTTCATGACATCCGACTAGAAGTACTCTTTCAGGTCCCTATAAATCTTCGTTCTTCCAGGATGAATAGAGAATAAAGAACTATGAGCCTCATCCAGCAACTCCTTCTTTAATTCTGGGATGGGAGGAACACAAACCCGATTCCTGAAAATTATTATCCCATCAAAATCAAGGTTGAATTCAGGAATATTTCACACCTTCTTTTGTAACTCGACATCTTCATTCTGTGCCTCATTAATCATCACATGTATAGATGGTTGAACATTCATTTGAAAAAGATATGATTTTCCCCCTTCCATAAAATTCCAAGATCCATCCTTTGCAAATCCATAAATATTGGATCTTTTGTGATCCTCATCATTGATAAACTGGCATGGTCTTGTCGACTTAATGCATCTGCCACCTTGTTTTCTTTCCCAGGGTGTTAATGGATTGAGCAGTCGTAATCCTTGATCAGCTCCAACCATCTTCTTTGGCGCATATTTATCTCCTTTTGTGTGAAAATATACATTAATCTTTTATGATTAGAATAAATATCACACCTTTCACCATAATGATAAGGCCTCCAAATCTTTAATGCAGTGATTACAAAAACTAACTCCAAATCATGAGTTGGGTAATTTTGCTCATTGATTTTCAACTGTCTTGAGGCATAAGCTATCACCATATCATTTTGCTTAAGAACACACCCCAATCCCTTCTTGGATGTATCACTATAGATCACAAACCTTTCTACACTACAAGGCAGTGTGAGCACAGGTGCACTGGATAATCTACTTTTCAACTCCTTGAAATTCTCTTCACATTCTTCTGTCCAAACAAACTTAACCCCTTTCCGAGTCAACATGGTGAGTGGATTAGATAATCGTTCAAAATCTTTCACAAAACATCGATAATATCCAGCCAAACCAAGAAAATTTCGGATCTCAGTTACTTTTGTTGGTCTCGACCATCTTTCGATAACCTCTGTTTTTGCTGGATCCACATATATCACCTCTTTGGAGATTATGTGACCCAAAAATGCAACTTTTTGAAGCCAAATTTGACACTTGATAAATTTGGCATAATGTTTCTCCATTCTCAGGGGCTTCAATATAATTCTCAAGTGATCTTCATGTTCTTCCTTTCTCTTTGAATATACAAGAATATCGTCTATAAAGACTACCACAAACTGCTCAAGATAGTCTCTAAAGACTCTATTCATCAGATCCATGAAGATAGCAGGGGCATTAGTAAGACCAAATGGCATCACTATAAATTCATAGTGTCCATACCTTATACGGAAAGGCGTCTTTGGTATATCCTCCCTGTTGACCCTTAATTGATGATACCCTGAATGAAGATCAATATTGGAAAAGTATTGAGCTCCACGTAGTTGGTCAAATAAGTCATCAATGCGTGGGAGAGGATATTTGTTCTTGATAGTGAGCTTGTTATGTTCTCGATAATCAATGCAGAGTCTCATTGATCCATCTTTCTTCTTAACAAATAGAACAGGTGCTCCCCAAGGTGACGCACTAGGGCGTATGAATCCCTTATCAAGATTCTCTTGGAGTTGCTTCTTCAATTCCTGCAACTCAATTGGGTCCATTCTATAAGGTGTCTTTGAAATAGGAAAAGTACCCGGTATGAGTTCTATTGAAAACTCAACTTCACGATTTGGTGGAAGACCCGAAAATTCCTCCAGAAAGACATCATCAGACTCCCGTACAATGGGAATATTCATAATTGTGAGTTTCACACCAACCATTTGAGATAAATAACCTTCATTTAGTGGAATCAAGACCCATAAGATGGATGAAATTTCCAATGGAAGGTTATGTTCATCCTTGCATCGATAGATGATCATAGATTGGTTTGGAATATGAAACGTGACTTCCCTTCTTTGGAAATTGATATGAGATCCACATAAAGAAAGACAATCCATGCCAAGAACCACATAAAATTCCACTATAGGAAGGATCAAAAGATTTGCAGGAAGAACTTTCCCACAAACTTTAGTCGGAGAAGAAATATAAACTTTTGATGTGACTGTTGTGCCATTATGTGTTGTCACAGCTAACTCAACATCTAATTGTTGAGGTAATATGGTGATTCCCTTATAAAAATCTTCAGAAATAAAAGAGTGGGTGGATCCAGAATCAAATAAAACATTTTCTACTTTAGAGTAGATGGTAAGTGTACCTTTCACCACATTGTTATCGTACTCCACATCGCTGATAGAAATTGCAAGTGACATTCCTTTTTTATTAGCCTTATGATTTTGTTGATGTCGATCATCATAAAAAACCCATGGACTAGGGCGTTTATTGGCATACTTTCCCATCTACTTGCACTTGAAACATTGAAGTGTAGTAGGTTAATTATGTGTATCCCTTCCTTTGTTTGCATCATTAGAAATCTTCTTCCCATCATTGCGGCAATCAAATGCCCGATGACCTTCCTTTCCACATTTGAAACATTTGCTTGTCCCTTGAAGACAACTCCCTCCATGTTTCTTTCCACACTTTGAGCATAAGAGAAAGCTAATCTTCCTTTCAGTGTGCTCTTTAGATTTTCCTTTCAATTATATTTTCCTCTTCTTATCAAACCCATATGACTGATGGGTTACTCCAATCTCCATCTCGTCTTCGAGAGAACATAGAACTATTTCCTCGTAGCTATTGAAGTCCCTTATGGCTAACTCTCTTCGAAGACTTTGTTTAAATCCACTAAAGAATCTATCAATCTTACTCTCAGTTTGGATAATAATACCAGAAGCATACCTTGCTAGTCTTGTAAAATTTGATTCATAGGTACCAATAGATTCATCATCCTTTTGCTTCAGTTCAAGAAACTCTATCTCCATCTTTGTATTGAGAATACGAGGGAAGTACTTATTGAAAAATAAGTTCTTGATCTCGTCCCATTCCATGGACTCAATTTCATCTCTTTGCCTCGTATTCTTGATAAGATTCCACCATTGATCAGCATCTCCTTCCAAACGATACACTGCTAGGATGACTTTATCATGTTCAGAACATTGAAGAACTGAAAATATCTTTTTAGTAGTACTAATCCATTGTTCAACAACTAATGGATCAGTAGACCCGCTGAAAGAAGTTGGACGCTGCCTCATGAAGGATTCAACAGAATGTTGCTTATTCCTTTTCTCGTTTGGAAGTCCTGCATGATTCATAGCTTGAGAAAGTTGTGTGAGCATGGCTACAAGATTTTTCATTCCAGCTCCCATAACGTTTGGTCGCTCTGGGGGACCATCATTGCATTGCCCATCACATTTCGCATTAACACGGTTCCTTCAGGTTCCAGCCATTGACTAAAACCATGAAGAATAGTGTGAGCAATATTAATTATAATAGGAAAACCACATAATCAAGAATAAAATTTCACACTTTAGGTCTTATCCTAGGTTATTCATGGTCATTTCTAAAACACTATGATTGTGTTCTATGCTTAGAATTATCCTTAGGGTTCTTACTAAGGCTTTCACATCCTAGTTTCCAAAGGTTGACTATACCTTTCCTATGATACCAACTATAACAACCCATACGTTACATACATTGTTATTACTTCAAAATTGAAGCACACTTATTACAACATATAACAAAACCAGGAAAGGACCTTATAGGTATAGTGTCTTTAGAAACTAGAAAGCATAAACAACTGGTTCATAAAGCATCTACTTTGCCTCCCATTTATTTCATCATATCTAGAGTCTCTTTTTGGAATATCCTTCTTAATAACATTCTTCCTGACCTGGGGAAATAAAACATACAAAAGGGTGAGCTCAAATTCTCAGTAAGGGTAAACAAAAGAAATATCAATCACATCATATACATAAGAACATAACTTTTGGAAATCATAACCTGTAAAAGAGATCATAATTTCATAACAAGGGATAAATCATAGTAGTGAAATGTAATCCCAATAATCATAACATAAAACATGAAACATTGTGGCATACACACATAATCATTGAGAATCATTTCTTATTAGTCAAGACTCATTTCCAAGACTATCTTAGTGGACAAAGTCCATTTCTGAACCGAGTTCACTTCTCGTTTCAGTCCTGTTTCACTGAACCGGTATAACCTGCCATTCTAGCCATGTCTATCTAATGAGATATAAAATCTTTACCCAATGCATTGGAGGGATATATAGGTCCCACCCATCTCATAATTATACCATTCTTATGTGTGCCACAAAATCATAAACCATACATCATAGCATAACCCATGTAATAAAAATGGGAATCTTAAACATCGTGACATAATAAAACAACTCATATAAGATAAAGGAATTCATAAAAATAATTCCATCACAACATATTAAAATCAATGTAATATTAGGTATAGAAATAGAACCCTTTATTATATTATAAGTAAAATAATTTTGATAAAACGCTTGAACTCCATTCTTGAGGAAAAATATCATTTCTACTTCAAAAACACTTTTCCTTTCTTAACATGTCATACAATTCTAAACTAAAAGATGTTGATTAAAAATAAACATGAAAAACTCTAAGGGAAGCTTCTTGGAAATAATGTTTTAAAAATCCATTCATTCCGTATAAGTTAAAAGAAAACATTCTTCTTGTACTTTTGTCGGAAAAGTCAAAAAGTACCTCGTACGAAAAACGACCAAATATTCCTTTCATATCTTTTACTAAAAACTCACCGAAGGGTAAAATTGGATTTAAAAAATTGTAGGTGGATGGAAACAATATTACATATCGAGGAAACATGGATTTGGATGATAAAATACACCCTAGTAAATACCAATGTATAAACAATCTCGGATAAAAATGAGATTGTGATATTTCCCTTACCTTAGATCCGATTTTCTTCGTAAGTGTCCGAACCTCCTATATATTGTTTTAAATATTGTCATTGACTTATTCCAGAATCATAATCATTGTTATGATATCATATATTTACATATTATTAGCTTATTATTAGTAATATTTCATTGCTACTTGTTATTCGGGTGTTTATTACTTTTTGTTCTTATGCTTGTTTTGTTGAATAAATTCTTATTCTTCTTTTTAGGTTATAGATACCTCATTTACAGAATGGAATTAGTGTAATATATATCATATTCATTCATTCAATTCATTTATATACTCATTATGCAATGAAGATCATGTAGAACGAGTTGCATCACATCGTGGAGACGGTATTCCGTACGTACGCACGAGCGATGATATCGTTCCCATGATCATGGAATTGTATTGGAGTGTATGTATACTATTTAAGAATCAATATCAATTTAAAATAATCATATAAATTCATTCTTTACACCATTATACCCATACAAGTATGGTGGTGGTGGAAAATAGATTACACCACGGCGTGGAGACGGTATTCCGTATGTACGCATGCGCGGTGATTTCATTTTCTGTAGGATGGATAGATGGTGAAATAGGTTTATTTCATACTTATAATAACAAATCAGTATATGAGTGATACTGATTTTATTACTTCATAATGAAACAACTAAATAAGCTGAAGTGGAAGAAGAAATTAAGATGAAAGAATCGGTAACGGACACTACCTCTTCTTTGAAGCGTTTCTTTGAGACCTCCTTTTAGGTCACTAAAATTGGACTTTAAAGAAGACCAGGACCTCTAGGATGACTCTAGGATAGTGGAGAGAATGTCTTGTCATGGTTTGGCCGAGATTAAAGGCTCAAAGCGATGTGAGGAAGAGAGGGAGGATATGCCCTTTTATAAGGGAGGAGAGGGGAACCTTTGGAATAACAAAAAATATTATTTTATTATAAAGCCACATTCGGTTTTTAAATAGCTCCAAATTGATTTATTTCTAAGATAAGGTGGGTATGGGTCTAAATCCTATCATCCAATATAATTTATACAAGTTTAGGTTCCTACTTGAACCTTATCATTAAGATTTAACATTAAGTTAAATAATTTTACTTTTACTGTGTCTTCTTGTGTTCTTACATTATAAGGTTAATAAACTTACTATAACAAGTCAAACGAAGCCCAAGTTGTTTATTATTAATATATATATCATTATCTATGTCATTTGGCCGATCCATAGATTTTTAGGAATAAAATAACAATTAATAATGTAATATTTGTTTTGAAAACTATTTTATGTCAATTTTGACACTATTTAGTAATTGATTTTTGTGAAAATTATAACAGAATTATTAGTTCGAAAAAAGTTAATTATATCAATACTAACATGTCATAGGAACCTATAAAATTAGTGGAATTCATAAAAAGTCTGAAATTACATTTACTTGGTTATTTATAATATCAATTGTCTCAATATTTCATTAATAAGATAATTACTGCATCATCGTTGTGTCATAAATAAATTAAATTATTTATCGTCTAAAAATTATATATAAAATACAATTATGTTGGAAATAATTTTAAATTTCTAATGAATATTTATAGTCGAATTTATCTTATGTATAAACCCATCATAAAAATTAATTACTTATTAAACATTGATTTTAACTATTTAAACCCTTCTTTAAGTAAATTGATAATAAATGTCCTAATCTAATCCATGTGGGCCTAAATGGTCATATTTTATTCCTAAGATTGTTTTTGGTCGAATTACATTTATCCAATAGAATTAGGACATGTGTTAGGGTAATAATAATATCATTTTTACCCTTAATTACCCTATTTACTTTTAACCGTGGTAAATAAAAGTAAAAAGTTACTATTCACAAAAAAATTATTTTCATCTCATTGAACCACATTTTACTTACTGACATCAACTGTGTCTCTGAAATTTTCGAAGATCCAGTCACAGAAGTGGTAAAACTATGTTTTATGAAAAATTCAATTTTTTTAACTACCACTTAGTGGTTTCACTATTCATCAAAAATTGAAAGTTTTCAGAAAAATACCAGAATTTCACCCGAGGCTAATTTCGATATTCCGAATCCAAAAATGAAGTCCATTTTGAAAAATAAAATTTATAAAATTTCAAAAAGTGGTTATTACTCTTCATAACGGCTAGTTTTAATAATATTTTAATAGCATATCGTTGTTTAGTGAAACTCGGTATTGCGTACGACGCAAGCTATCGAGAAAGGCCGCGATTGCATGTAAAGCAATCCAATCTGGTGTATGTGTAGTGAATGATTCCTTTGATGATTTAAAAACAAAATATTTCTTATAAAAGTCTCGGGTGTTACAGTCATCATAAATATAAACAATCTAAATAATGAATAAGAATTGTACCCTTGGATAATATCCATATTAACGAAAAATAAAAAACCATGGTAGAAATCATAGATGGGAAATCATTTTGAAAAGAAAAATTCTTTCATATAAAAAGTAAAATATAATTTCTTTGAAAATCACTATTTCAAACTATATATTCATAAAAAATTTAGAATTCCTTTTATTTTTAAAATACATTGATAACATAAAAAAATATTTAAACAAATTAAAACATTTAATTTCGAAAATATCAATTCCTCATTCATAAAAAATGTTTTAAAAAATATAACATTTGGAAAATCAATTTCTTTGAAATAAACTATTATAACTTATAATATAAAGATGTAGTAATATTTTTAAAAATTTATTAAGGAAAATAACAATTCTAGATCAAAATATGATTTTAAAATAAAAAAACAATGAAATTTTTTGACAATGAATACAAACATTACAATTTATTATGTAATATTAAAATAATGTAATGTTAATGATGTAATAAAAATATGCATATTCAATACATGATAAAATATGAAATCCATTTACATTAATGGTAAATAAATAATTTTCTTAAAAATAGAATGGATATTCCATTCTAATTTTTTTTAACATATAAAATTTGTCAATAATTTAAATAATAAATAATGTTAAAATCTAAAAAACATTTATAAAAACAGTTATATATTGTAAATATGTTTTTTTAGGATGAGTGAGTTAATTATTATTTTTTCATAAAAATATACTATCAATGTATTGAGTATGTTATGGGAATAAAATAAAGGGAATCACATATTATAAAGAAATAACAATTTAAAAATAAAATTAATGAGTTTATTGATATATTGATTATAATATTTAATTATTGGGATCATAATCATTAAAAATCATTATAAATGGTGAGAGTCTAACATAAAACTCTTAAAACTTCAGAAAAAATTGAATCATAATTACCATGAAATAATTACATTAAAATTAAATAATAATATCCTATTTTTTTATTCATTATATAACATGTTACTGGGGATGTATAAAAACCTCATAGAATAATAAGGGTGAACATCATAAATTATGTTCAAAATAAGACACGTTTAGACCAAAATTTCTCTACCACATTGGTATTGTATGAACAGTAAACCACATAAAAGAGATAACCTAAAATTGATATTTAACTCTAAATAATTTTAATGATAATGAAATTTAAATAAATTTATGTGAAGTGGTTACAACACATAAAGAGGCATGGAGTTAATATATAATGTGACTCATAGAAAAATAAAATTGAAGTGAAGTCATCTTACTACATTACTATTTTTTTAATAATAATCCCAAATAAAAAATATAATGAAATGTAACATTAATTATAATGTAAATAATGATATTTTATACAAAACTTTTCAATGGTATAGTATATATACCACATTAAAGAAACTAGTGTTTAATTTTCATATAACTCTTTGAAATAAAATATTGACTACAAATCTATTATCATTTAGGTAGTTTTGATTTGTAAGCTAAATGATGGAGAGTTAATATAATATACATTTAAATACAAATAAAAATTAAGTATATGAGTAATAAAATACATTTATGTGTTGTATATACACCACATAAAAGAAACACATTGTGAATATTTCATGTGTCTCGCCGTAAAATATAATTGAGATAGAAATCACTTACATGTTAAGTATTATTTTGAATAATAAAATGTAAAAAATAATAAAATAAAATTAAAAATTAAATATAATTTAATGAAAATGATTCATGATAAAACATGTCTAATGATTTGTATATATCTGATTCTAAAAAAACAAGTTGTGATTTTTTGAATGCCTCTAATAAGTAAAAGAGTAATTACAAGTCTCTTAACATATGTCTTGAAATCATTTATACTTAAACGAATCACTATAAAAAAGAATTATAAGTTTATTATAAATAAACTAAATAACAATGAATATATATAATACCATGTATTATTAACTTCTAATCTTTTATAACCTATTTATTAACAATTCAGTGTTCAAGTAACGTTTTGGGCAATACCAACTCTGTTTATCATGAATAATGTTAATTTTTATTTGTAGTGATCATAAATTTATCTTGGTTTAATAATTTCATCAATGTTAAATAGTATATATATATATATAATATACATATTATATTAATTTAGTGTTATCCAATATATTTTGATATAGAAAAAGAAATACAAATTTCATGGAGACTATAGGTCATACGTACGCTTGAATGATGTTTCTATTTTTCAAATGGAACAAAAGAGGTATATAAAATATTACCATTATAGAATAATTTATATTTCATATATATCACATTTTTTCATTAACCCACCAATATATCCATTCATATAATTCTTGAATGAAACACATTGCTTCATAAGCCTATAGTACTCCGTAAACGTGGAAGACGTTATCATAAATCAATGGAATCAAATTTTTGAAGGAAATAAATGATATACCAATTCAATATTGATAATTATAACATAAATACAATATATAATCAATATTTAAATCATTATATTTGTTCATTATAGGTGGTGATGAAGAAAATGACATCATTTTATGAGGCATAACTCCACCAAACACATAAATGACGATTTCTTAATAGATTTGATGGAGCATTTGATGGTTAAAAGTCATTGACATAACATAAAAAATACGATTATATTTATTAAACTGAGATTATTTTATTACACTGGTTTAATATTAATTTAAGGAGTTGAAAATGAAATAAAATATAATAATCAATTTGAGACATTACATCTTCTTCAGTCAACATATTTTCGTTTATCCCAATGGATTCATGGGATTTTATGATTACCAAAACTTGGAAAAAATGATGAGAAATTTTAATTACATATTTTATTTTTAAAATTATTTGATGTACAAAATTTTTGTGTAATTTTGAGGAGGGGGGATAATTGTGGCTTTGTATAGGTTAGTTGAGTGCCACATTATTAATTTTTAAATTAAAATGGTGTACACATAATGTTTCATTAAATAATTATCAAACATTGTCAAATATATATAATATTATATATATTATAAAAAATATGTCTATAAAATGGTTGTTAAAATTGTTTTGGGTCATTTTATAACCGGTATATTTTTATATTATTCCCTGAGTAAGCTCATTTTAACAGTAACCATAGTAAATAATTTTTGTTGTTAGAAACATTCATTATGGTAAAACAGTACATTGATTAATTTTATAATTTAATATGTTTAGATATAAAATATTTATTTCATTTTTCCAAATTATGATCAATTAATTGTAAAATGTTACTTTAAAATTAAACCCTTATATTTGATGGTAAAGTTATCTTCAGAAGAAAAAATTTTCACAAGAATAAAAAAATTTAATATCAGATTTCAACATAAAAATGATTAAAATGACATAAATTGGATTAATATATATATAATTAATATAATATTAAAATCAAAACCATCATAACAAACATATATTTTTTAAATTCATTTAATGATATAATATTTAATAATAAAAACTATTTTTCTTCACTAGACATCACAAAATTAATCGTCTCAGAAAATTATCAAAAATTCAATATATGATAAATATTACATGAGGAAATAAAATATTTAAAATATTTAACATAAAATATTTAAAATTGGAAAAAATTAATTTTATAACATGTTTTTCAATGAAGAAAAAAATTATGAAAATTCAGTTTTATTCATAACATTTTATTCATTCTTTTCTAATGATAAATAATAAGTAAGATGAATTATAAAAATTAAATTAAATTTATAATATAGAAATTTCAATTAAATCATTTAAAAATAATAATTAAGTTGAATAATATTGGTAATTGTTTTTTTGGGAAAAAGTAATATTTCTGAAAAAGATATATCATTTATTTTCAAATAGTCTTTGTAATAATATCTAAATAAATTTTACCAATGAATTAATTATATATTTTATATATATAAGTAAACCATTTATTTTAAATAATAAATTAATTTTATTCATGACCATAATTCGAATGTCCTTATGATATCTATTAGATTGAATAATAAAAGTATCTTAATAGTTTATCATGTTTTTTAAAAACATGGTTTTTTATAACATAAGATACCAGAAATGTATAATGTAACACAATTTAAACACATAATATATTGCAACACATGATAATATTAGTGTTTTTTGAAAAACCTGGTATCAAAAAGGTTGAATTTATTTAAAATAATTTCAGAAAATCTCAAGGCGTTATAAGGTTAACATAATTTTTTTCTTTAAAAAAATTAATTACTCATAATTTCACATAACATAAATGTATATAACATAATTATATACACTAAATAATATTCAAACCATTTTTCAATATAACACGGGCCACCATAAGGGAATAATATAAACTTATATTGTTCAACAATTTAACTAAATATTTATTCCTAAAAATATTCTATATAATAATATAATATTATGTTATCTTTATTCATATAATATTCTCAATATGGAGATATTAATATAAAATAAAAATAATTACATGTTCCATTAGTAAATTTTAAATATAATATATTCCTGAAATTTTATAACAACTTCATTCCCAATTAACATAATTCACTCTCCCGCAAAAAAAATTATTATAAAAACTTATATGCTTTATTAAACTAGTTTACACAATAAATATATACATTCATAACTTCATAGTAAATAAAATGAAGAAGCTATGGGTAATATATACCAAAATTATGTATAAAACCCTACTCTCATATCACTAAAATTCATTATTCATCATTAAAAAAGACAATATAAAATCAATAAATGGTATAAATTAAATTAACCATTTGAAAATATTTAAAATTATCAAACCCATAATAATATCCTTAACTATAAAAATTTATCATTTGATATCTTCCTATCCTATACTGTTATATAAAATGTATACACACTGGATTCATTATATACATATCTTATATGTTATTAATATTTATAACTTGGTGAAATAGAAACCTAATAATGAAAGAGTTTATTTGGTTATAATGGAATAAAATGGATGATATCAATTAATGATCATATGTGAGCATAAATAAGAATGAGTTTATGGGAACATAATAATATTTTATGAAAAGATAACTAGTATGAAATCAACCCCAAATCATGAATAATTTCCTATAGTTTTATCATAAAAAAATAAATGACTCACATTAATGCGGGATAAAAAATAAAGTAGTATATTCCATGAGAGAATATAAAAGAATTTGAATATATGAATGTAGCACAATTATAATAATATGAAATCATATTATTTTAAATATATAAAAACATAAATAGATCTTTTCATCAAGTTGAATACATGGAATCGAGTCCTTGTATAATATTTGTGGAATAAAACAATTTCCAAGAACAAAATTGTGAACACATCATATTATGATTATGTCAGTGCCAAATTGTTTGAATATATAATCAGGTTAATGAAATAAATAAATATCACATGATATATAAATCCATAACCAATACATTAGAGGGACAAAAAACATTGATTCTAGATATCACATAATCAAAACAATTCATATTTGTACCATACGATCATATGAAAATTCAACATATCAATATTGGCTAACGAGTAAAATTAAAGAATGATTATATATATTCATTTATATCAACATCAAAAATTTATAATAGAATTAAAATGGGTTGTATAATTATTAAATATCTATATATGATCATTAGAAAAATTGAATTATGTTGAAATAGATGAAGAATATCATTATAATATCATTTGAATGATTCTTTGAAATCGTGGTTAAATATCAATTTTCATTGGTATCTTCACAAACTAATTAGTTATAAAATAATTATAAAATGATTCTATACAATAATAACCATGTAAAGAAATATATTATTCTTGAATTAATATAATTAACATAATTGTGATAGAAACTATTGAATCATTGACATCACCTTGTAAAATAATATGTTGCCTTCCCAAGCAATGAGTTTCCTCCCCCGCACTGTGACAATGACGGCTCCTGCACCATTCCCTCCCCCACTGGTGGGGGAGGGACCCTTGTCATCCTTCAAGGAAGAGGCTTCTACCTTCTCACCCTTCTCTAACCCCACTCTTCTCCCTCTGTTCTCACTATGTTCTCTATCTCCAAAGATGCCCGATATTAATGAAGGATGCCCAAACCTTCCGTGTTCGATTGGCGAGTTCAATGAAGCTTCATTACTTCTCAATCAAACATTGATTCCTCGATTTTCACAAAGGATGACTTCATTCCACACCTTTGACATGTTTATTTTTATATTTTGGGATTTACATTAAAGGGCTACATTGGGGTTACTAGATAACATAAATATAATGATCCCCTTCGAATCGTAGGAAGATTTAATTCAAGATTGGTCGTCCCACCCTGCAACTGCAATGGTTCCCGTTTTTATCTGCATAGATTGTCTTACGATGTCCATATGTTGCAGGACTCTCCCTCGGTGGCCATCTGGGCGATCTTTCCTAATCTTCCTCTTACTTATGAAAATCACATAATAATTAGGATGATGGGGAACATGGTTGGTAGATATTTTTTTTCTAATAACAGAACAACGATTTTTGTCACCCGGTGAATCCGTGTGTGTGTGTGTGTGGAAGTCGAGGTTTCAAGAGAGCCATCTGATTTTGTCTGGATCATAGTATGAGAGGAATATATCTGTATGAAGCAAGTGATTTATGAATCGTGTGTTGATTTCTTTCCGGACAGCAATAGGTTGGGAAATGAGTTGACAAACTATAGACATGGGTCTAGAAATGTTGGAAAGATCCATGATGTTTTTACTGGTAAAAATTATGTGCCTCATCCAACAGACAGAACAACTGTGAAGGGGTAATAGAGTGCAGATACTAAGTCAAAGAAATATTCCGCAACAGATAAAACTCATAGTTAATCTTAAGAGAATCCTTTGGTGAATGATGTTTTCCACCGATTGAGGAAAGATCTAGGACTGGCGATGGAGGTCCCCTTGGAGCAATGGAAACCAGAAAGAGTTCTCTAACCTATTGTAACTGAGAAAACCTATGGAGGTAGTGGTCTTATGGAGGGAGTCCACAAAAGGGTGTATCGTATTCTGAAGTGGTGTTCACAGTGAGTGATAACAAAGACAATGAAGAAGAATATTAGACACCAAGGGATACATATACATTCAGTTATTCTTTGAGAAATTGTTTAGGTGGTGAGGCTATGCTCATAGTAAGTCCCAAGAGGGAGGTTGACACTATTTCACTCAACAGCCATTTTTTACAACTATAGAATGATGTGCCAGAGGTTGGATCGTCTTTTGTAGTCAGTAATGGGACAAATGATCTTGGAAATGAACCCAATGATGGATGGTTTTGTATAGGTGAATCAGAGGTGGACGTACCAGTTGGCCACCTCCCAAGTCCAAGGAGAAGAAAGAGCAAGAGGGGTAGCCGAAAATAGAGGAAGTATTATTCTTACCTACCTCTACTAATAGAGACCTAGTCATCAATTAATATTAAGGAAAATAAATTATTCAATGATTCTCAATCAATCATCAAATCTGCATGTCAGAAGCAGGTGTCAGAGTCTGATTCTATACCTGCACCTTCTTTGGAACTGCTCATGAGTTCAGAAGAGGTAATTGACAAAACTGTTCTGATAATTAATCCTCTTGTTGACAAAGCTAAAATATTGATGGCGAGGCCCCTCTGGGTGACTCCCTATGAGGAACAAGTCACATGGATTTATATGCAGGATATCCTCTTAATAAAGGGTTTCAACAAAAAGAAAATCATCATTGCGAATTATATTCAATCATGGGACAAGATAGAGTCGAGGTTTGATGATATTTTGATGGCAGATCCTGACACTCCAGTAAGCTCTCTCTCATGGAAACTTTATAGGGATACTAATTGGCTGAAATTTCATTTTAATGGTTTTCTTATCTCTAATTGAATGTGTTATTCGGTTTCTCCCTTTTTCCGTAAAAGTGTTGCGTAATAAAAAGTGTATTTTTGAGTTAGAAAAAGTATTGATTTTATAAATGTTAAAAAATTATTCTTTTTTCTCATTTGTAATGAAGTTTAAAAAGGACATGTATAGAAAATGTAAAAAATATTCTTTAATAGATGATTTAATATAAAGTAATATATGGTAGAAAAGGAAACACATATAACCAATGGGATAATTGTCTATAGTCATGATCCAAAACCATGGCTATAGTAAATTTGAACATAGATTTATGTTATAGCCCTAATCATCTTGGTCTTCACCATTATTTCTATTATTATACTACTTTAACTATGGTAATAAATTATAAATCACAATACGAATAACACTATTATCATAAACCTTGATGCATGTATAATTATTTCAGTTAATTAAATATATAGATTATTATATCCATTGTTAATGACCTTGGATTTAAATATTTTATGTAATAAATATATAAAACATATGTATACTCTTAACCACCACAAAAAATAATTTCCTTTCATACCATGTATTTCATCCATCAAATTGATTTGAGGTTCATTACAACATATTACCAATTAGTAAAATAACCTAATCATATTATTTCACATCAATTTGGAAACATTTTCCTAGTTTTTACCATATGATTAAATATACATTTTCATAATAGTAATTTAGAGGACAAATGGTGTTTCGTGTCATATTGTGCTATCTGAGAATTAGATTCACACATGGTTGATTTTATTATAATTAAAATTATTTTATATTCATTACTGATATTTACATGTAAATATATTTTTCCAAATTTTATATCTACTAATGGGGGAAAAGTAATTTTAGAGAAATTATAAACGGTGAATTGAGTTTTCTAATCATTTTGAGTAATCAGATGATCAGATTGATGTACGGTCATTTCATACATTTTAAAATATATTGAAATACTAATATCATATTGTTTAAATAAATTATTTTTTTTCTATTTTTTTAAACATTAATTAAAAATATATTTTTCATATTAAATTATAGAGTCTAAATAGAATATATGATCATAATTAAAAATTTAATCACCAAATTTACAATTATAAAATTTGTACAAAATAATAATGATTAATGGTAATTACCTTTAGTATATTTTTCAATAAATGTGGTTTGTTTTATTTAGACATTTTTTGGGTAAAATATTATTTTAATTGAATGATAAATACAATGTAAGGGGTTTCTAAAAATATAGAGAAATATGGAAACAATAATAACATGTAGTCAATTTTTATAAATTTTAAATTTTATAAATATAATTATCCCATTTTATCATATAAAGAATAGTGAATTTTCTTTTTTTATATCCCGGAGAAAAAATTCACCATATTTTTTAATTAATATATTTAAAATTATATTTTATAATATACTAATAAATTCGATCATAGTATTTACTGTATAATAAATTTGATTGATTAAAAATTAATTACTAGTTATTCTATAATTTTTCAATTTAAATACAAGTGGAATTATTAATTTTTTATTTTCTAATGGAAAAAATCTCATTTTATTTGAATTATAGATGGTAAATTATTTTTTTATCATACTAAGAAACATATAAATCATTTTGAAATGCATTAAATTTATAAAAATAAAAACTATAGATGATCATCTACTAAGTGTTTGAATAAATCCAAATGTGGTGACTCAATATTTAATCCATGATATGAAATTTGTCTACGTGATTTAAGAATAGATGTTAAAGGATTATTTGAATAACACCAAGAAATATGAGGTTAAAATTCATTCTTTTTCAATTCATATTGAATGGAAATGATGAAATACTCATTATCCAAGGTTTCAATTATAGTTCTACTGGGTTTCATCAATTTCGACCCCATCTAAGTGGAAAATATTGTTACGTTTAAGTCGAGCATTTCTAATAGTTACATGAAATCCTACCATAAAATTGATGATATGTTGAGTCTCTTCTATTTAGGGTGATATAATTATTATTATCCTAATTTTTCAAATAAATAATACTATTTTTAGTAATTTAATAACACATGAGATTAAATTCAATATCTTTAATTAATTAATGTGGAAAAAAAATTTAGATCTAAACGAGAAATCAGAGAATCAGATTCATGCATGATAAATTTATATAGATTAAAAATAATTTTATGGTAACTATCAAAATTTTTCATGTAATTTTTTTTGCCTTTGTTAGTTTTGAAACAATGACTAGAGAAAGTCATATTTAAATGAAATTATAATTCTAAAATTCTTTGTTTCAAATCACACAAAATAATATATACTATAAATGACATGAGGTTTATTTTGAAAGGATTAAAAAGACATGTTGATAAATACTCCATGTTTTCACATCAATATGAGTAATTTTTATTAGGATGGACCCTTGATGGGAAATACACTATATTAATTGATATATAATGGTTACATACTATTTCAGACCGTATCGATGAATACATGAATTTGATTCCTTCATGATCGACTCATAAAAATTAATAATGACTTAATAGAAATTTTATTATTGTTCCATATACATTCATGTGTGTATTCATGATTTGGACCCATTAATGGGAAAAATATAATTTTAATGGAATTATAAAATTGAAATGAAACATTTCCACTGATACTAACCAATCAGGCCATTAGATTTATGTACATTTACTTATTTTATAGGAAATCATATAGATAATGTTAACTATTATTTTAAAATTAAAATGAGTGTGTCTACTCAATTTTTACCACCTTTAAGATAAACATTTCTTCTAAATTGAAAAATAGATTTTAATTGGTGTTTTAGAACTTACCATGATATACGAGAATGATACTCATGTGAAATTAATTTTTATATATTATTATTGATTAAATAGTCATTATCCTATATTTCTAAATAAATTAAAGTGGTTTTTTGTTTGGATATTTTTATTGGTGAAATATTATATTAAGGGAATACTAAAGGTTAAATTATTAATTTCTAATTATAGGGATTAATCCACCCATCATGTTGTCATGTTGTAAATTATAGCCTATTAAATGTTATTCCAAAAAAATTCACAAATGTTTCCCCATCAATTCAAGTATTACTACTTAGTTTTGAAGAAAAATGATAAATTCATCAACATAACTAAATTATCTAAGATTAATTGATGTTCATATCATACAAATAAAAGTGATAATCTAATTCAAAAATGGTAATGTGATAATGATTTAAAATAACTCAATGCCTATTCTCATATATTTATGCATTAATCCAAGATTTTTTTTATATTATACCTTCTTATGTGATGAATTTCATATTTATGAAATTAAAATTTTGAAAACTGTATTTTCTAATTATATAGAGAAATATGGAGAAAATATTGAAATGTTTTCAATTACTATATATTAAAAATGATACATTGAGAATAGTGTTAGCATTTAACATAAATAAAAACCAGTTTTCATTGTTTCTGTAACATCCCTAAAATTTAGAAAGAAATATTATTTAAATAAATTATATATTAAATACTATATCACCATTATAAAATAATCATTATAGAAAAATTTTCCACTTTTGGGTTTTGAAATTCAAAAAACAGGCAAACATGGTTGTGATCATTCTGTTTTTTTGAGTCCCATACAACGGAATTAATTTTTAGTGAATAGTAATATACCATTATGAATACTATCATACACTTTTGAAAAGTAAAAACACCTATAATAATAGTAATATAACCTTGGGAATAGTAAATGACCCTTATGATGGTTATCAGAACATTTATGAATAGTAACTTGAAACTTATGAATAGTAATGTACCTATATGAATACTAACATTCCACTTATGAATAATAATGTACATATATTAATAGTAACTTCCTGAATAAAATTATAAATGAAATTTGGTTACCTTATAAGATTCAATAAGATATAATTTTACGTAAATAATATTTTGTAAAAATTATTGATTATGTGTTGGTAGATTTTTAATGTATATTATAATTAAAAATTAACAAATAATCTAACAATTTGAAGTAATATTTAATTTCATAAAATTTATTCTTAAATAAATATTTTTATGTATTCTGATTATAATATAATTTTATGATACATTGAGTAATTTTTCAATGTGTTAGAAAAGAAGTTTTATTTATAAAATTCTATTTTTCAGGTAATTTTTTTTTTTAAAAAAATTAAATTAATCATGTGTAGATTATTATTTATATAAAATGTAGATCATATTTTAATTCTATAGATCGATGATCTATTATGGTGAATTTTTTGTACTTTTCGGTAATTCTGGATTTTTTTATTATAATAAAAATCAATAAATTATGATTAATAATAAATACTTGTTTTACTACATCACATGTGAGGCAGGGATGATTTTATCACACTAGATTCAGAATAATATGCTATTATTACTATTTTGGGTCATATTAATCAATACTATTAATAGTATTGAGAAAACATATTAAAATAATGATTACAATAATGTAAAATCCCATCTCACATCCACTATAATCACATCCATCACTCCTATCTTCTTTTCACACCTCTAATTCAATGAGAATTGTCTATGTTCTACCCAATATCCAAAAAAAATATCTTCCCCATGTCCAAGGCCTTATAGTCTCACTAAAAGGCCCAAACCATTGTCCATATGGATGGTCTCAAGGGGAAGATATCAAGAGGATATAATCCTCTTTCCTTTTCATGTGTTTTCTTTCCAATTTCTTTCTTTTCTTATACTCTATTTTCCTACCTTTAACTAGGAGGAATTAAATCTATAGTATTATATATATATTTTATTATATCATATTAATGTTAAAAAAAATATTCGACTTTATTCTTCTCCTATCCCCCTTATTATTAAATTAAGAACACCGTCTGCGATGTGCCGATTTACCAAAATCGTAAACGATTTGTTTTTAATTTCCATTAAATCCTCAAAATACGATCACGCAACCATTTTAATGTCTTCATAAAAATTTTAACTTTATGATACATCCAATTTAACATTCTATAGTTATCATAAGTACATAATATTATGTTATATAATGAAACTAATTTGTGATTATTAATGAACCGAAAACATGATCTAAATGTATATCACTATGGATTTATTTAATGATTCATCTTTATATCATATAATCCAAATTAGTTATGGAAAATTTAAAAATTATGGAAACATATTAATACCATAAAATTCCTCTTCTATAATTTAATTTCCATAACAAATGGAAATCAAATTCAAACCGACCATGTAAATCATTTAAATAACGCACCAGAAACAATGGAAGGAACAAAATACTAATAAATAAAGAGTAAAAATTGTTTTGAAATTATAATATATTGTGTTATAAACATGAATATGATTCTTTAAGATATTAATATAACTTATTACACCATTAGACAAGAGTTTTAAAAAAAAATTATGTAAAAAGAACACATGGTATGGGAATTCGTAACCAAATTTCTATTTTATGTGTTAACCATTTACTTAATTAATCACGTGTCATTAAATAATTTGTGATAATTTTTGCTAAAATTATGTTTATTTATTGGTATTTATATTTTATATTCATATTACCTCTAATATATTAGATCTAAATTCAACAATATGACACTTTTAAGGTGGTTTTCTTTTGTAATCTTCTTAAAAATCAGTTTTACAAAATTCATAAGCAATGTTTTTATGCAATTATTCGTGGTTTATAATTATGGTCTGGTTATTGATAATTTTTTATGTTGAAGGTTGGGGCCTATATCACTTTCCAATGAATTAGGTGTGTATATGTTGGAGGTTGGATGTATGGTTACTCAATGTGAAACGGTGATGGTAACACCATGAGGTAGCCATGGGGGTGAAATTGTAAGTTATCCATGAAGGATACAATGTAAGGAAGCTACAATGGTTAGAAATAATATTTTATCCATAATAGTTACAATTTGAAGTATCTAATGACCCATGTGACCCACATGTTTTATTTATATTATTTATGTTTTCACAAAGTATGTATATGTATTTTTATGGGTAAAGAAGTATGTATTTTGAAAATGTTTTCACATGAAAAAAATGTATTTATCGACTAACAGTTCCATTCCTTATTTTTAGATACATTACTAATCTATTTCATTCCTCCCATGTTTTCAAAATGTATTTCATAGGAATCTATATATGATTAATGAACAATTAAGGTTAAGGATCATATAAATCCAATTAGTTATTTTGTAATTATTTTGGTAAAGATTAATCAAAATATGTATGTTGTAACAACCCGAATCCAGAGCTCCTCCACTAGTGCCCCATAATCGGTTTACCACATGACCTAAAACGCGTTTCCCCAAACGCCAGAGGCTGCGAACTAGCAGTGAGGGCCTTGGTGAGTCGGTGGGGGTAACTATTCCCTCATTTGGTAAAGTATACAACAAAAAACAACCAAACACAATAGCAGAATCAATAAACAGCATACAACAACTAAATTGAACAGTGGAAACAAGGGTAACTAATAATGATGCAATATGGTATATATGTATATGGAATGCTACAAACAATCCAATGAGCTGAATTACAAACGAAAAACAATGATTAAGGAAAACAAAATAAACTCCTCATCATCGCGAGCCACGACTCTGTCTCATGCCCTCCAGCTCCAGTGAAATCAAGAACCTGATGTAGAAGGCCGCTTGCCCTTATCTATACCCGCAAAACATAGTCTGTTTGGGCCCAAAGTCATGGCCCAAACATGGTTTGAGATACAGTCCCATTAGGCAATCACCCTAAGATTTGTGCCCAATAGTCAATGAATACATGGCAGTAATAAAACCAGAAGCAGTAAACAGGAAAGCACAAGCAGCTACAATCCACAGTTCTAACAATAAAGTACACAAGTAAACAGCCAACAACAAGATGAAAATAGGAAACACTCTAGGTAGCTCTCACAGCCTGACCCCTATGGTTCAACCTACAAGTACTAGCAACCCTCGAGGAGGCACACCTAGTCTCACCCCTCTGGTTCAGCTATGAAAATAACAGACTCCTTGGGGAAGCACTCACCATCAATTCCCCCTATAGTCTCATATCGTGATAAAGGCTATATGGGAGAGCACTCTATGTCTATTCCCCATGTGGCCCACATCTAGGAACTACAGACTTTCTGAGTAAGCACTCAACGTAAATTCCCCCTATGATATCACATCGTAATTAAAAGACACTCTAGAGAGGCTCTTCCGTCAATTCTCCCTTTGGTCCACTACCCTAGGTTCTCATAATCCTGAATGAATGATAAAATATGCTCGGCGTGCGTACATCATCCAAGAAATCCTCAAAAACTACATGTATATCATTCTAAGTTTAAACAACATAAAAGGTAGCAGTTCTACTATCCTACGACTAGGCAGCGAAACTGGAAAAATTCCAAACAGGTAGAACAAGCCTGGAAAAGCAAACTGGGAACAAAATAAATACTCTACTCATAAGTATAAACCTCTACTACAACATTCAAGAAAAGCAGGCAAACAACAGAGCAAAACAGGTAACATGCAATACCCCGTTCATGGGTATTGGTGGAATTTGCACAAAATACTCATCAAATTTCTACATAAAGGAACAAACCACCTACCTCGATCCTTGGAGGTCGATGTACGTGAACCACGACAACAGACTCCCCTTATAATTTCTTAGATCTGAGAAAATTCACAAATCTCTCAACCCACGATAACTCAAAAAATGAGGAGGAAGCAGAAAACATTGCTTAAGCAGAACGAAGAACTCACTTCTGCGATTCCAATGCAATTGACCGTGCTCGAATCAGAGGACAAATGAAGAGGCATGAGCTCGTCGAAGATCCTGCCATACGGGTCACTCACGGACGAACGAAACCTAGAAGGAGGAGTTTTTGTGCGTCAGGCGCGACCCCAGTTCATTTAGTGAAAAAAAGTACATAGTGTTTACTTTTAGAGTACACAGTGTGTAATGGGTCTTTTCTGTACTTCACCAAAAATGGACTCCATGTCACCCCTACACACCGTGTGTGTGGCCTGGACATGGCCAGCACACGGCTTTGAGCGAAAAAAGAGTACATGATGTGTACTCAGAATGTTAATGGCGTGTACATCGAAAATTTCCAGAAAGTTATTTTTTCTTCAAAACTCTAGAAAATGGAAAAACATACCTGAACGAAGATCCGGGTTCTTACAAACATCCCCGCTTAAAGATATTCATCCCTGAATTTCTCTAACGAGGTGGAGAAGAAGGAACCCAGAACAGCTCCAGCCACTGCGATCATACATCGGCCTCCCTCTCCCAGGTCTTGTCCTGTACTCACCCATGCTGCCATATCACTCATACCATAGGAATAGACCACCTGTGGAGAACCATCATACTGCTATCGACAATCCAGATAGGATGCTCCTCGAACGACGCATCCATTTAAAGCTCGAAATCCTCAGGCTGAAAAACGTGAGACAGGTCTAAAAAGTAACGTCAGAGCTGAGAGACGTGGAAGAAGTCGTGAATGGCCCGATAACTCTGAGGTAGCTACAGCTGATAGGCGACCTACCCAACTCTCTCCAAGACCTCAGACGGCCCAACGTACCACTGTGAAAGCTTACCCTATCTCCGAATCCTTTTGTGTCCCAACCTTGGTGCGACACACAAGAAAACATGATCACCGACCTCGAACTCAAGAGGTCGTCTCCGCTGATCAGCATAAGCCTTCTGTCGGGACTGTGCTGTTGCCATCCTATTCTGAATCATCCTTATCTACTCTAAGGTCTCTTGAACAAGACGAGGTCCCAGCAAAACTTCCTCTCCTGCCTCCAGCCAGCATAACGGGGATTGACATGGCCTAACGTACAGAGCCTCGTAAGGTTCCATCTGAATAGTCACATGAAAACTATTGTTTTAGGAAAACACCACCATAGGGATATTCTTGTCCCAAGATCCTCCAAAGTCTAGAATGCAAGCTTAGAGCATATCCTCAAGCACCTGGATTGTGAGCTCGGACTGGCCATCAGTCTAGGGATGGTATGCTGTACTCAAAAGTACCTGTGTACCCAATGCCTTCTAAAGTCCCTACCATAATCGAGAGGTAAAGAGTGTATCCCTGTCTGAAACGATGGAGTGTGGGACTCCATGCAGACGAACGATCTCTCGGATGTAATGTTATCCCAGATCATCGATACTTAATGTCTTCTTGATCAGAAAGAAGTGGGAAACCTTCGTGAGCCTATCGATGACAACCCGAAAAGCATCATTCCCTCCAGGTGACCTCGGCAACCCAGTCACGAAGTCCATTGCGACATCGTTCCACTTCCACACCAGAATGGGTAACTGCTGCAGAAGCCCCACTGGTCACGGATGATCTGCTTTCACCTGCTGACAAGTAAAACATCTCATGACGAAGCCCTTATCATCCTTCATCATACCTGGCAACTAGTATTGGCGATGAAGTTCTTGATACATCTTGCTGATGCCGGGATGAACTGCCCAAACAGAGGGATGAAAATCCCACATCATCTCCTCGCGTATGTCTGCTGGCACCCATACGCATCCCTGGAAACACAAGATCTCATCCTCGCCCACTGTCTATCCCGGAAGAGGGTCCCCTCCCGACACAATCTCTGTAGGACTATGCCTTCTTTGTCTGATAGTTGCCTCATCTGTTCCCGATCATGTAGTGTAGAGGTAACAACTACAGAAGATAGGAAGGTCTATCCTTGTCTACCATGCACTTCTAGATGCATTTTAAAGAATGGAGCCATAAGATTCCACTCACTAATGGCCTCCTGAACTGCCTGAACCTGAGTTCTCCTGCTCAGCGCATCTTCCACTATGTTTCCCTTCCCCAGTGTATAGGCAAGCTCAAAATCAAAAGACTAAAGATACTCGAACCACCCACGCTTTCTTAGATTCAGATCATGCTAAGTGAAAATATACTTAAAACTCATATGGTCAGTGAAGACCACAATGCGCTCTCCCCTCAAATAGTGTCTCCAACAACGTAAGGCATGAACAATAGTCGCCATCTCCAGATTGTGCGTAGGGTAGTTCCTCTCATGTGGACTCAAATACCGAGACCCGTACGCAACTACTCCATTCTCCTGCATAAGAACAACCCACAGACCGATACCTGATGCATCATAGTAAATAGTGTAGCTCCTTCCTGGCTCCGGAAAGAATAATATCGGTGTCGACATGAACATCCCTTTAAGCTCATGAACGGATGACTCACAAGAATCTGACCATAAGAAATTCTCCCCCTTTTTGGCCAGACCTGTCAAAGGTGATGCTTGATGAGAAAAGTATTGAATGAAGCATCTGTAGTATCTAGCCAGCCCTAGGATGCTCCATTCCTCAAAGACGTTCTTCGGCTTCTCCCAGGGAACTAAAACTCTCATGTTCTCTGGGTCCACAAATACTCTTTCCTCTGAGATGACGTGACCCACGAAGTGGATCTGATCCATCTAGAAGTGGCACTTTGAGAGTTTAGCATAAAGCTGATGCTCCCTCAATGTACTCAGAACGATCTCAAGATGTGTGGCATGGTTGTGTAGAGTGTGAGAGTACACCAAGATATCTTCCATGAAGACCATGAAAAAAGAGTCCAAGTAAGGATAGAACACTCTGTTCATCAGTGCCATGAAAACTGCAAGCGCGTTAATGAGATATAGCGGAATGACTATATACTCGTATAGACTATACCTGCTTATGAAGGCTGTAAGAGGTATATCTGATGGTCTAACGTGCAACTGATGGTAATCAGACATCAAATAGATATTCGAGAACACCCGGGCTCCTTGAAGCTGATCAAAGAGGACATCAATCCTCGGTAAGGGATATCGGTTCTTGACCATCAACGGGTTCAGCTTCTGATAATCCACACAAAGTTGAAGGGTACTATATGCCTTCTTTGTAAACAGGACAGGCGAACCCCAAGGAGAAGTACTGGGTTGGATGAAACCCTTTTCTTGCAGCTCCTCCAACTGCTTCTTGAGCTCCTGCAACTCAGGTGTAGCCATCCTATAGGGAGGAATGGACACCGGTGCCGCTCCCGGCATGAGCTCAATAGAGAATTCTACCTCACGCTCCGGAGGGAAACATAAAAACTCCTATGGAAAGATGTCCCTGAAACAACCCACCACGGGAGGAAAGTCCGATTGTGGAGTCCCCTGATCATCCAGATAAAGACTAGCAATTTAGACTGTCACCCCTCATAGCCCAAGATGCTCGGGTCCTACCCGAATTTCCCGAATGTCCCATTCACCATTATGAAGAAAATTCTCGCCCTCTGTTGAAACGAATCACACGCTCCAATGATAACAGTCGACGACTACCTGAAAGGGAATCAAACAGTCTGTGCTGAGGATGACATCATAGCCTGTCACCTCTAGGATATAGAAATCCCATAATAAGTGATACACTTCATCCTAGAGGGGGAACTCTCTACACTAGCATACACTATATGTCCTCATTCCCAAAGGTGTGCCTAGTGTCAATGAGTCGGCAGAAGAAAAGATACAGAGTCCAAGGCTCTCCACGACAGCAAATGAGATAATGACATTCATAGTACTAGTATCGAAAAGGGATGAAGATAAAACCGAGGCTTCTAAAATCATACCTCGAATAGTAGAAGGGCCAGGATCCTGCTCCGGATAAGTCTGCTCCACGGCAAAGGACTGGCCTGTATCGCAGCCCTGCACCCCTGGCTGACCACTCTGAGCTGAACCTCCCTACTGGTGCTAAGGATCTGGTGGCTGAACGCCATGGCCTCAACCTCCACCTTGGCCGGAACGGCCAGAAGAACTCCAGTTCCCCAACTGGTGGGAAACTGGTGGTGCTGCTCCTGAACAAGGAGTCATGGAAGAACCTCGGTCACCAGCTGCTGGTGAGAAAACATGACAGAAATGCTAAAGGTGAACCATATTACCGCAAGATCGACACTCCACAGGGTCCTTTTGGCACTGCAGCCTCGTCTTCCCTGACCGGACACACTAGTAGCATGTCACCTGGCTGTATGATGATGCATCTCACGTCCTCAGATCACTGCACGTAGGCTCTCTACGGTGCTTCTTGTTGTCATCTGGAGGAAAAATAGCTCTAAAAGCAGGACCTCCCTGGCATGCAGCTCTAGAGTCTCTCAGATTGCGCTCCGCAGTCAGTGTCAGGTTGACGATGGAAGTGATGGAAGTTAGCTAGAAGATGTTCACATATGAGCGGATCTCCCACTTGAGACCATCCTCAAAAATCCTTGCTAAGAACACCCCACTCCCATCCCGGAGGGGTGTGAAGCACTATAGCTCAGTGAAATGAGCAGAATACTCCATGAGAAATAGAGTACTCTGCTATAAGCTCTTGAACTCCCAGGCTTGGTCACCCTTCAGGATCTCCGGTTAGAAGTAGTCATAAAAGACGTGCTGAAACTCCTCCCAAAACATAACCTGCTGGTGACCCGCCTGCGAGATCACTTCCCACCAACTCTTGGCAGAGTCTCGGAGCATGTAGTTGGAGATTTTGACCCGCCTCTCCGGAGGCATCTCCAGATGCTCGAAGATAGTCAGCATGGCTTCCAGCCATGACTCTACTGCCTAAGGTCCCCCTTCCCCCGAGGAAGTAGGAGGATGCTGCTGTTGGAAAACCCGCGTCAAGTCTGCCATAGTCATGGAATGGGGCGGCGCTCCCTTTAAGGCATGCATCATCCTCATGAAACCTTCCCTGAACCATGCAAAAGTGCCTGCAACTGGTTTAATAGCCGTTGCCATGGCTGGCCTGACTAGAGGATCAGCAGAAAGTCCCTGATCAGCCCTGTCTTGCATCTGATCACTGCTGGACGATAGACATATGACCGGAGGACGAGTCGGATGCATAGCTCTGAAAGATCAAGAGTACACCTTAGATCAAGAAAATAAGGACATATAATACAAGTTTACAAAATAGAAACAGGGGAAGAAAAAAACACAAGATTTTAAAACATGACTACACGGCTTGTATAAAAACTACACGATGTGTCTTCTTAAGCCACTAACATGGGCATGTACTCCTACCCTACAACTCATGTACACCTCAATATTCACGGTGTGTTGACCCCAAAACATGGCATGTACTTGAAAAGTATTCCCCTGCCCGAGTCTCTTCACATGGCTATCCCACATGGTCCGACTCAACCTGAGACTACACGGTGTGTTCGAAACAAACACGGCGTGTACTAGACAAGGCTATGACGACCTGTGTTGTTAAGCACACGGCCATCTACACGGCTAAAACTTACACGTTGTGCTCTGAACAAACACAACGTGTATAGGTAAAGGTGACATCATCCCGTGTTGTTCGTGACAGAGTCGGGTACCTAGTCCCAACTACACGGTGTGTTCCGAACAAACACGACGTGTGGAAAAGAAGGTAAAGTTGGCCCGTGTTGTTCCTAACACGGACGGGTACCTGGATTGGACTACACGGCGTGTTCCCTATGGACACAGCGTGTTCTACCCATGCTTCCCTGACCCCTGTTGTTAGTGACATGGCCGGGTACACTGCTCTGAACATACACGGCGTGTACCTACCATACACAGCGTGTTCCCAGGTTACTTTCACGACACCGTGTTCTGCTCACACGGTCAGTGACACGGCCTGAAAACTTCACGGCGTGTATCCAAAAAGCACACGTCGTGTACTCTGGGTTTTTCTAGATAGTAGCTCGAAAACCACACAGAATCCTAGAAACACTAAAAACCAGGCAAAGAGGTGCCATATTCCAATCCGTGAGGGCCCATACTCCCCACGAATTAAATCTTGGCATCTCCCACAGTCATATAAAAGAGAAAACATGATCATGATCCTCCAAGTTTCTATTAATGAGGGCCCATAACACCTCACGAACCAAAATTTGGCGTTCATTTTTATGCAAAGAGCTAAACAAACAATTTTCTAACATAATAGTAGAGCATCTATCAAACATCTATCACAACCGCATGCATAATCTACACAGAGTCTACCACAACAGCATGTAATCGCTAATTTACCCTAGATGACATGACAAGAATGAATGGAATGTGATTTCTACAAGATCCTATATGATGCATGAGGTGGAATACCCGCATCTCATCGGGTTGCGATATAAATAGAACCGAAGTATAAAAAAACAATAGCACAAGTCATGTGAATCACTCTAGGTGAAATAAGATCAACCATAAAATCTCAAAACTAGAAAAATTGCAATTAACGAGGTAGTATGGATTTTCCCTATACACGGGTTAGATACTCCCGAGCACAACTTAATACAATGTACCAAATCTGTCCAATCCCTGGATAAAGTCTCTAAACAGTAATGCAAGAGAAAAGAACTTCTTTGATACCACTTTGTAACGACCCGAATCCGGAGACCATCCACTGGTGCCCCATACCCGATTCACCGCATGACCTCAAGCGCATTTCCCCAAACGCTGGAGAATTTAGACTAGCAGAGATGGCCTTGGTGAGTCGATGGGGAAACAATGTCCTCATTTGGTAATGTATACAGTGGAAAACAACCAAACACAATAGAAGAATCAATATACAGCATACAACAACTTAACTGAACAACGGAAACAACGGATAACTTATAATGATGCAATATGGTACATATGTCTATGGAAAGCAGGAAAAAAACCTATGTACTGAAGTACAACTGAAAAAAAGTTCATGGAAAACAAAATAAACTCCCCAGCATCGCGAGCCATGGCTCGGTCACATGCTCTTGAGATCTAGTGCAATCAAGAACATGAAGTAGAAGGGCTCTTTCCCTTATCTGTACCTACAGCAACATAGTATGTTTGGTCCCAAAAGCATGGCACAAACAGGGTGTGAGATACAATCCCAGTAGGTAATCACCCAAAGATTTGTGTTCAAAAATCAATGAATACATGGCTGTAATAAAACAAGAAGCAGTATATAGGAAAGCACAAGTAGCTACAATCCATTGTTCTAACAATAAAGTACACAAGTAAACAGCCAGCAATACGAAAAAAATAGGTATCCCTCTGGGTATCTCTCACAGCCTAACCCCTATGGTTTAACCTACAAGTACTAGCAACCCTCTAGGAGGCACACACAGTCTCACCCCTCTGGTTCAACTATGAAAATAACAGACTCTCTAGGGAAACACTCACCGTCAATTCCCTCTATAGTCTCGAATCGTGCTATAGTCTCTCTGGGGAAGCACTCAATGTCTATTCCCCATGTATCCCATGTTTAGGAACTATAATATCTCTAAGGAATCACTCAACATCATTTCCCCATGTTGTCTTGCATTGTAATTAAAAGACACTCTCGATAATCCCTTCCATCAATTCTCCCTTTGGTCAACTAATCTAGGTTCTCACAGTCCTGAGAGAAATATAAAACATGCTCAGCGTGTGTACATCGTCCAAGTAAACCTCAAAAACTACTTCGATATCATTCTAAGGCTCTACAGCATAAAAAGTAATAGTTCCACTATCCTACGACTAGGCAGGGAAACTAGAAAAATGCCAAACATGCAGAAAAACCATGGAAAAGCAACCTGGGCACAAAATAAATTCTCTACACATAAGTATAAACCTCTACTACAGCAGTCGAGAAAAGTAGGAAAACAACAGGGAAAAATCGGTAACACACAATACCCCGTTCAAGGGTATTGGTGGAATTTGCACAAAATACTCATTAACTTTCTACGAAAAGGAACAAACCACCTACCTCGATCCTAGGAGATCGATATATGTGAACCATGATGATAGATTCCCTTTAGAACATCGTAGATTTGAGAAAACACACAAAATGATCAACCCATGATAACTCGAAAACGAGGAGGAATCAGAAAACAAGGATCAATCAGAAGGAAGAACTCACCGCTGCGATTCCAACACAATCGACCGTGCTCTAATCAGAGAATGGACGAAGAGGCAGGAGCTTGTCGATGATTAGGTCGTACGGGTTGCTCTGGGACGAACAGAACCTAGAAGGAGGTGTTTCTATGCATCAAGAGCGACCCCAGTTCATTAAGTGAAAAAAAAATTAATTACACGGCGTGTACTTTTAGAGTACATGGTGTGTACTAGGTCTTTTCCGTACTCTGCCAAAAACGGACTCCATGTCACCCCTTCACACCGTGTGTGTGTCCTAGACACAGTCAGCACACGGCTTCGAGCGGAAAAATAGTACACGATGTGTACTTAGAAAGTACACGACGTGTACTTCGAAAATTTCCAGAAATTTCATTTTTCATAAATACTCCAGAAAAAGGAAAAACATACCTGAATGAAGATCTGGGTTCTTACATATGTTTTTGTCTAATTCTCCAGATCCAAAACTATAAAAGGTCCTCAATTTTAAAAATTACTATATATTTGTCAATAATAATTTATTAAAAAAACACACATCAATTTTAGTACTGAAATCGATAGTTCAGGATTAGGGAATTATAGTTGTTATGAGAGGAACAATCTAGATATATTTTGAGATTAGATGAGTTTGTTTTTTTTGGGAAAAAATTTGTGATATTGTTTATTTAAGAACATCTAGTTTATTATGAATACATAATAAATTTTTTTTAATTATCAATATGTGAATTAAAATTTATTAGTAAAATGAACAAATTTTGAGGGTGCAATTAATATAAGGTGGGGATAATGTAACATCCCATTATTATTAAAAAGAAACACCATGTGTTTAGATGAACTACTGAATACTATGTGACCTTTATAAACTAACCCTTACATTTAATTTTTTCACTTCTCTGTTTTGAATTTCTAAAAATAGACTTACTCTATTGTGATCATTATGATAAATGGATTCTGTTAAAACCAACATAATTTTTATTGAATAGTAGCCTTCCCTTATGTATAGTTACATACCCAAATGAATAGTAACATACCCTTATAATTAGTTACATGACCATTAAGAAAATTAATATACAATTATGAATAGTAAAGTGACCCTTATGAATAGTAATGTACCATTATGAAAAGTAAATTGACACTTCTAAATAGTAATGTACCCTTATCAATAGTATCATGAAAATTATGAATATTAATGTACCCTTAGGAAAAGAAAAATCACTAATTAATTTAGAAATAAAATTTATCCATCATATAATTGTCAATGTCATATAATTATAAGTAAATAATTATATAAAAAAATATTGATTATGTGTTGGTATTTTCATAAATCAAAAATATTTATTTATAATTTTAGGATTAATTTATTTCATTAAATGAAAATTTTATTTCATAAAATGTATTCATCAATAATTATTTTTAAGGCTTCTGATTATAAGATAATTTAAAGAGACCTTCAGTCAATTTTCATAGTGTTAGAAAAGCAGTGTATGTTGTAAAATTGTATTTTTCATGTAAATTATGATTATATATAAAAATGAAAAATTTCAATTATAAAAAATTATTTTTAAAAAATGGAGTTCATTTTGGAATTCGATACATTGATAAATTGTTTGAGTGAATGTTTGGGATTTTTCTGAATTTCATGAATCTTTTTATGAAAAGTAAATACAATAAATTATGATAAAAACTAAATACTATTTTACTGCATCATAGGTAATGCAAGGATGATGTAAGCCAACTTGTTTAGAAATCATATGAAATTATTACTATTTTGTGACACTTGAATCATGGATATTCATAGTCTTCAGAATAATATTAATATAATGATTAAATAATGTAAAATCCTTCCTCTCCTCCACTATAAATACCACTCTCATTCCCATCTTCCTCTCACACCTCTCATGCCCTGATCAATGTTGTAGTTTTACCCAACATATTTCCAAAGGATCTTCCCCAAGTCCATGGCCATTATTTTTCATCAAAAATCATAATTCAAAGGCCATATGTAGGATCTCAAGGATAAGATATCAATAGGTAAAAATCCTCTTCTTTTTTCATGTGTTTTCATTTCAATTCATTGATTTAATTATAATCAATACCTCTACCGTTTTCTAGGATGTATGAAATATCTAAAATCTTATATTTCATATATTTTATCATGATCATGTAAAATAATTCATCATCATTCCTCTTCTCCTCTCCATCTTATTCTAAAAATAAAAACATTATTCACGATGAGTCGGTTTACCAAAATCATGGACGATGTGTTTTCAATTTCCATTACTTCTTTAAAATATAATTATATGTACTTTATAATGGTTGAAACAGAATTTGAATGTATTATATATCCTCCTTAATTTTATAGAGTTAACATATATTAATAATATTATGATATATGTTGAATCTAGTTCATGATTATCAATTAACCGCAAAACCGATCTAAACGGATATCACTAAAGATTTATTTAATGAATCATCCCTATACCATATAACCAAAATGATGTATGTAGTCATTTAATATTCTGGAAGCATATAGATACTTTTTCATTCAACTTCTAAAATTCCATTTCCACATGACAAGAAAATCCAATATAAACTGTCTATGGAAATCATGTAAAGAACACACCCAAAATAATTGAAGGAACATAATACTAATAACAAAAGGAAAAAAGACTTTTTAAAATGATCATATAAAATGTTAAAAACATGAATATGATTCATTAAGATATTTATAAACCTCTATTAAAAATTATACATGACGTTTAGAAAGGTATTAATTAAAATTAAACCCGGGGTAAGGGAACTTGTTACCCAAATTCCATTCTTTGGGTAAAATTTTTCACTTCATTAATCATGTTTTATTAAAAATTTGAAGATTTTTTATATAATGTTGAATTATTAGTATTTATAGTTTATATTCATTCCATTCACTCTATTCATAATAACATCAATTTATCATTAGATGTTCAAATATAGAAATAACATTTACCATTAGATTTATTCATGGTATGTTCATAATGATTTAAGTATATTAAATGTCCATTATCCAATGGTTCCACAACATTCCAATGGTATTGAATGATTTGGACATAGTAAATGGAGAAAATAATCATATTAGAAATTTAAATGTAAATTCAGGATTTTCCAATCATACCATGCAATTTGACCATCCAACATTTTTTTCAAATAAAAATTATCACAAATGATAAAAATACATTTATTGTAAAATTCCTGGTGGGCCTAATTCCCAATGAACTTGGCCACGCTCGAGCTCAGCCCTATGGTAGATATAATACCTCCACCCTAAGGCAGATAATACTCCCCCACCTCATACTGTCCCAGATAACACATGTCAAGATCAATCCCCTGCCTGATGAGGATTTAAATCACCTCCCTCGCAAATCGAACCAGAGAACACATGCTTAAAAGTAAACTGGGAGCTTTATGAGTACCAACTAGGCTGTAGTATAGTTGGTACTAGTAATTCTCCAAATTGGTTGTTAGGCATGTGGTCCCTGTTTCGAGTTTTAGGGGAGGCTATTTAAATCCTCATCAGGCAGGGGATAGTTCCTACCATGTGTTATCTAGGACATTTATGGGGTGGGGGTGTGTTATATTTCTGAGGGTGGGTATCTTCTATCTTCTAGAGGGCTAGGCTCGGGAATGGCTGAATTCGTTGGGATTTAACCGTACCTGGTTCATTACATAAAAGGATCCTTTTATATGTAACAAACCCAATGGGACTAATTCCAAATGAACTTGTCCATGCTCAAGCCCAGCCCTCTTCCATATAACAGACCCCCACCCTCAGGTAGATAATAGGCCTCCACCTTAGACTGTCCCAGATAACATATGGAAGGAACATCCCCTACCTTACACGGATTTAAATCTCCTCCCCCTCAACTCGAACTGAATACCACATGCTTAACAACCAAACGAGAGCATTACGAGTAACAACTGGGTAGTAGCTCAGTTGGTACGTATAAAACTATGGGTTGGATGTTAAGCATGTGGTCTTTGGTTTGTGTTACGGGGGAGTCTATTTAAATCATCATCAGGCAGGGGACAGTTATTTCCATGTGTTATCTGAGACAATCTAAGTTGGGGACCCGTTATCTACCTAAGGGTGGGGTCTGCTATTTGCCAGAGGGCTGGGCTCAGGCGGGGCCGAGTTCTTTGGGCATTAGGCCCACAGTGTTAGTTACATTTATATTGGAATTTCACAAAAATTTGACATTTTGTTCATGTTTAGGTACCCATAACAAAAACAAATAAATAATCATTATTTAATTTAATAGTTTTAAATGACATTCTGATCATACTGGGCAATCCAATAATCAGATTCCCACATTGTATATTAATATAGATAAAAAATTATTTGAAAATCATTATCATAATTCTCAACATTAATAGTAGTAGTTTTCTAGTTCTGAAATATGGATGGATGAAATAAACTTTTTTATGGAATTATAATTTTAAGATCTTGATTTTCCAATCATATGACATAATCACGAAATAAAATTGACGTGTAGTTGATTTCTATAGATTTAAAATAATATACTAATAATTCAACTATTTTTTCCAATCATATGACATAATCACGTAATAAATACCCATTCTAATGTGATTTATTGGGTTATATAGTGTTTTATAACAACCCACGAAATCCATGAATCAAATTATTGAATAGTTAATTCATACATAGTAAAAAATATTTTATTGTCATGAACCTAGGATTCCAGATCAAATATATTTATAATGACTAGGATTTTGTCTGGTTTTATTTAGATAAATTAATTTGGAAAATTATGAGGCTTGGTGCTGGAATGGAGTAATATTCCATGACCTAGTTTTCCCGAAACTATTTGATAATTATTGTTATCTTTTTAATAATGTGGTCGAGAGGGATTGCATAAAACCTAGAATAACCCCTAAACAGGATCCCTTATCCAAAATCCTAGGGCACTATAATGTTTAGAACATTGAATTTACCTTTGGAGGGGTCTAACATCGAATGGTGCATGCAATATGTGCATGTTAGTTTTTGGATGTGAATTTCCATAAAATATTTTAATAAGTATATTTTATGGGTACATTTTTGTTTTAACTTTTAAAAAATCATTTGTCTTGGAATTCTTGGTTATCTCAGTAGCACTGAAATTTCTCTGAGATGTTAATGGAATCCCTATCATCAAACGATGACAATGGATTGTGGAAATTTTGAATCATTGTGCCATAGAACTGGAAAAACTCATCTATAATGGCAACGAAATATCACTTTAATAACTATTGATCCAAACATGGAGTTAAGGTGTTGTTTCATTCTGATTCCTTCCCCATTCTTAATATTCATTGATTAATGCAGACCAAACCATAAACATGTTGATTTTTAGTTTGATCATTCTTTTAGAATGGGTAATTAATGTGGGTTTGTTATTGGGATTGATTTTGTCAAGATTTTTGATTTATTTCTTCTAATTTAATAATTATCACATGGATGGATTTAGGCCGACATGAAAAAGTCCATGATACATTCTTTGGGTGTTATTTTTAATTTATCCATTTCCCTCAATCCTTTTGTGTTCCTAGTACATTGGGAATCATGATTGGATGATCTTTTCACCTTTAATATGTGTTGTATCAATCCAAGACCCATGATCTGACAACGTAATGACACAACGATGGTGCGACGACATAAGATGATATCCAGAGTATTTGGTCTTCTATGTTCATGTGGAGCACAAGGTGGATAGTCCACCAGTGGGGCAGTTGGTGGTAAAGGTAGAAAACGATCTAAGAATGATAGTGTGGGATACTGTGACTACAGAGGTTGTGGGTAACAACTAGGGATGCGGTGGTGAGTTTCCACATACATGGTTCAATCCACATAGAGCCCACTGCAGTAGAGGTCGTGATGGAGGTCAAAAATGTGGTGTACATCTGCGTTTACCAGGATGATACCACATTTAATAGGAGCTTGCGGTTGGGTTGGTTTCATGAAAGAGAATGCGTTTTGGTTTCATGTAGGGGTCTGGCACCCCAATGGGATGGACCCAGTGGGTTGGGTCTGGCATGTCAAGTTAGACATGGACCAGACCGAGGTCAGACCCTTTTTAGTAAATAAGAATTAACGTTCAAACCATGTGTCTATTTGATATGTTGTTTATAGCATTGGGAATCATGAGATGATAAAATACATTTATAATACAGTAATTGGGATGTTCTGGATGTTTTCATATAACATGTTGGCATGAGGAGTTGGTTCTCCTAGAACACATGCACTATGAGCTAAATCTTCTGGCTAGCTATGATCTTAAAACTACGACTTTGTTACTATGTGACATGGTGTAACGCCCCGACCCCAGCTTCCCAGAGTCGGTGCATTACTTCGTAACATTGGCATGATCACAAAAGATCAAGTCTCGAAAGACCGATTAGTTTAGTAGCCTTGGAAACACTAGATACATTCATAAATGTTACATTACATCATAAAGTGAAAAACTAATAACAAATTCTTCATAGTCCACACTCATATCCTCTTCTGACTATCCCTGCAGGTCATTCATAAAATACTTCTTCACATCCTGGAAAATATTAAAACATTGAAAGGGGTGATCTCAGATTCTCAGTAAGGATAACAATATAGCGGAAACTTTCATCAATAAACATAAACATTTAAGGCAATGTATAACTAAAACAAAAGCCTTTTAAAATTGAACTTCAACATAATATTGCAAAAGTAAAATGAGATAATTCCATTCACTTCTTCACATAGATATTCTACTGGTCGAATAATCACATGCAATATCAATAACCACTTTCATAATGATGGAATGTATAATGCCAAAAATTCTGAAACATTTTGTCAAGGCCTTGGCCAAGACTTCTAAAATGATTAAGGCCTCGGACAAAACCATAAATCAAATTGGGAAAGGGCCTTGGCCAATTCCACGTCTAGTTGTCTCATGAGACCTACCGATGCAATTTTTTTTAAAAGATACTTACATTAAAAATTGCTCAAATATACTCCAGTGTTTTTCTGAAATCATTATGCAAGATTTTGAAAACAAAATAACTAATTCTGAGACTTCTCGACTAATTACTGGCCATGATGGGTCCACTTCCAATCCCTTCATGTCTACCACACTCGAGAGTCGGGTTTTCTGAAAACATTTTTAAGCTTGCGTTAAATACGTATACATTTGCACTGTATTTTCATATATTAGAGAGAAATATCATTTTTTTGAATCCATTTAAAAATCACATAATTATAAAATAAAACCTTTTGAATAAATGTAAAAGTCAAAGGGGTTTATACACCGTATAAAAGAACGTTGTGTATAAAACCAAATATGCCTCAATGAAAGGGGTTTGAGACGAAGTCCTTAAAAAGATCATTTTTTTAAATAATGTACATCTATAATGTGTATTCACTATAATTACACATAAATAATGTAAAAATACAATATAGGACATAATAATATCATGACATAATTTGAAAGTAGGAGATTAACCCAAAGAATAGAAATTGTGTTAAGAAGTTCCCTTACCTCGTGTCTGACTTGACTCAACCGTTCTTTAACCTCCTGAATAATAAACTAGAGTTAATATATACCTTATTAAGAACCATTTTCAATTTCATTATCCTTTTTATATCACTTATTACAATGATATGAACATTATGGAATTATTTATGTTAATAACGGTCATTTTGTCGATCTTTGGTACTTGAGTCAACAATAAACTTCTTATAATTACAAGTTGTTTATGTGGTAGAATAACCATTATCTCCAGAATTATATTCAGGATTTAGATGTCATATATATCATATATATCCAGTATATACATTCATCTATAATATTACGTAACATTTAGAGGTAATAAATGAAATGCACCGTTCATGGAGACGGTAAGCCGTACGTACGCATGAACGCTACTTTCATTTCTATTTTGTATTTAATGGAATGAAATCATAATGATATAAATGTATAATATAATTCCAGTATAATATAGTGTATAATACCATTTAATACATCCTTTATACATCCCACATATGACATTAACGATTCAAATCACTTTGAGGGGGCGGTAGTCCACACTTCCTAAAATGAAATTATCGCATTTAACCATAATGGAAATCATAAAGATTGCCATAAATGAGAAATACAGAAGAATAATTAAAACATAAACATATTATATATCATATATAAATATAGTGGAATCTTAATGGCCACCTTTGAAGGTGTTATATGAGTGTTGAACAATCATCGTTTCGTGAGGCAGAAATTCGCCATCCACAGAAACCGTATATTCTTTAACCATTAGATGTAGGTGTGTGTAATTGTAGCTAAAATACTTATTATAAAAACATACTAGTATATTGAGGATACTGGTGTTGTTACAAAAGAAATGAATAAAATTAGTTATGGGGTTAGAGAAGAAAAATAAAACAATACAACATTAGAGAAGACATTACCTCAAAATCGGGTAACTCTTTTTTATTTGAGTCAAAGGCTTCTTTGGGAAGAGTTCTGCGCAAAGGGAGGCTTCTAGGAGTAATAGGGGGAAGTTGGGAGAGTATTCGGGTAGAGGTTGGCCAAGCCAAATGGCTTGAAAGTGTGAATGAGGTGGTAGAGGTGGGGGCCTTTTATAAGTGGAGAGGAGGGGCACTCTTGGAAAGTAAAGAAAAGTCACTTTATTATAAAATGTGTTTCGGATTTTAGAGGTCACACACTTATATAATTCTAGGCTAAGGTGATAAGGGTTATAAATATCTTCATCCAACAGGCTTTGGACAAGTGTAAGCCTTGGATTTTGCATTATCTTCTCATTTTATTTAAATCGTTAATTAATGAGGTAAACGCTGCATCATCATGATGTCATAAATATTTTAATTTATTTAATGTCTAAAAATTATAAACAAATTCTATAATGTATGAAATCTTTTTATCTTTCTAATGAATATTTATAGTCAAAATTTGGACTTGTGTAACCCCACTTAAAAACTATTTTAGTAAAACATTTCATGTTTGTGTCATTTTTTACTATAACATTAAATAAATATATATTAATGTAATTTTCCAACCAAAGTGGCTCCATGGGGCCCCCAAGTTGACCCATGGGTTGTCTTGGTCGGCCATGACTCATCCAATAGGAGTAGGACAAGTTTCAAGCTCATCTCATATTATTAAAACATTATTTTTACCTTAAACTACACTAATTACCTCTAATCGTGATTAAGAACTTAAAAGTTACTATTCACCAAAAAATTATTTTAATCTCATTGAAACACATTTTACATCTTAATGATAACCATGTATGTCGGATTATTGAAAATCAAATCACAAAAGTGGTAATATTTCATCTAAACGAAAAAACAGTTATTTAACTACCACTTAGTGGTTTCACTATTAATCAAAAATTGATGTTATTCAGAACAATGCCAAAATTTCACCCTACGCTATAATTGATATTCCGAATTCAAAAATGATGTCTATTTTACAAAATTAAAAAAAAAAATAAGTTGCATTAATTAATTTTATAATTAATTCCCGTTGTCACAACAAATAGCGTGTTTTTAAGAAACAATTTATATCAAAAGATTGACAATTATTTATGTCCAATTTCAATGTTAAATTAATTATAATGACCACCATTGGATAATATGGTAAAAATATATTCTAATTATACTTTAAAACCACTAAATATTATAATTTATCACTATAAATTATTTTTATTAAAAAAGTTTTTTTAAGTATTTTTCACTATTCATAGAAAATTAGAAGTTCTCAGAAAAATACCAAAAATTCATCATAGTCTAATTTCGATATTAGGAATACAAAAATGAAGTCCATTTTGAAATATAAAATTTCTATAAATTTAAAAAGTGGTTATTACTATTCATAACGGCTACTTTGATTAGTTGTGGTGTGTTAGAACTCGAAGTTACGTACAATGCAAGCTATTGCATTATTGAATGAGAAGTGTATCATGGAAGCTCGGGGTGTTACATTCTCCCCTCCATCAATAAATTGCGTCCTCGCAATTGGAAATTTTTCTTTGAAAATAAAAGGTTGAAAAGAGAAAATACCTTTGTGGAAAACCCACATCGGAAATAAGATTAATAAAATTTAGCCTTAATAAGAGGGAAATGGAAATAAGAAAGTCACCACCAAATTATGATCTCGATAAGGAGAACAATGGTGGCAATTAGAGACATATAAATGGAGGAAAAAACGTAAATATTTGTAGGGAGTGATTGAGGTCATCAATCACAATCAACTGTCAAATTGAGGGCCTTAAAGCCTTCAATCTATGTTGATTTAAAATATCATCAGTTCAACAAGACATAAGGTATTAGGATAACATATTTTTTTTTGTTTTAATATCCCTTTACTAAAGTTTAAGAATTAATTTATTCATTGAATAACAGATAGGTATATATATATTTATGCCTGAAAATTATAGTTTCAACCTTCAACTCACCTTTCACTCAAAAAGATAATAGAACCCGAAAATATTATACATAACCTAATTGTATAAGGTTCTAAATGTTAACACATACCATTTAGATTAGTAAAATTATTTTGTAATAACCAGGGACTTCCTGTAGGATAGTGGTAGGAAATAAAGGCCTGTCGCACTATGATTGTGGGTTCGATTCCTGCAGCTTTGTCCGACGTGACGAGTTATGCCACACCCTGCAGGTTGCCCTTTTCCTAAAACTATAGTATTATAGTATTCCAAAAATAATCTTCAAAAATGTTTTAACCTTAAACAATACTATTCAAAGTTCAACTTAATCCATCCCAACATATATAGTTATCCAAAATACCTCTGTCCAAACATTCTCTAAAAGGTCTCTTAATTCGAAAATCAATTTATCAGATTCCCCAAACAAAGTAATGTTTCTCTTATTGTCACATAATAAAAATATGATTACCTTCATCATATTAAATCCTTAATGAAAACAACATGTACGGCAGTACAATCCTTATATATATATCACATTATTCTAATAACCAGAATATAGTCCATGAGTCCAAAAGCACCAATACATTAATTATTCTGCTTCAACTGTAGTCACAGCATAAGATTAGCCTTGATCCCTTGGCCTTTTCTGAGGTAAGTTTCCCTGACGCTTAGGACATTCATTTGCATAATGCCCCAATTCCCTACAATTGTAGCATTCAACATTGATAGCCTCTTTCTTTCCCTTGCAATCACGTGCCTGGTGACCTTTTTCCCCCCATTTATAACAAACTCCCATTACTTTTAGGCAAGTACCAGGGTGATTCTTCCCACAATTATCACATAATGGAAAATCCTTCTTTCCCTTTTTCCATTTATTTGTCTCTTGTTCCACCGTTCTCTTCTTCTCTTGATTTACTTTGTTGTCATAAGACTTAGAGAATTCCTTTTCTGTCTTGATAGAACATGAGAAAATATCTTCGTATGACGAGAAGGTTTGTGAGACTAATGCTCGATGGAGAAATGGTTTTAACCCATCAAAGAAACGATCAATCTTACTTCTTGGGTTACGTATATAATCTGCAGCATGCCTCGCTAACCTTGTAAAGTTGGCCTCATACTTTGCGACATTCTCATCATCCTTTTGTCTCAGACTCAAAAATTGTCTTTCCATATCTGCTCGATGGTCATGAGGATAGTATTTTTCTAGGAAAAGCTCTTTGAACTCCCTCCATTCCATATTCGATACGTCATCATCTTCCTTTGTGTTTTGAATCAGCGACCACCACTGATCGGCATCTCCAGTGAGGCGATAAACTACCATGACAACCTTCTCCCTTTCACTACTCCCCAAGGAATGTAAGATTTTCTCTGAGGAGTTTATCCATTTCTCAGCTACTAACGGATTTGTACCCCCATTAAATGTTGGTGGTTGTTTCCTCATGAAGCGGTCTAACATTGATCCTCCACGTTGCGGATCAGGGTGCTCCATACGAGTAAGGTTATTATTCATAACCTGAGTGAGTTGTCCCAGTATGGTAATAAGTTGATCAACACCAGTTGTATCTCCAGATCCAAAATAATTATCTTGAGCAGGAGGGCGATCCCTACACGGAGTGCGTGCATTGATACGGTTTCCATTCCTTCCACTAGGCGCCATTTCTATACAATGGCATAAACTAGATTAGTTTATGAATTAAAATACATAATTCAATATTTGAAAAACACTTTACATAAATTGAACTAATTATATATATAATCCATAATTATAATAATGTTTTCTTTGAGGAAGTATATACTCGTAACCCTTCATAGTGGTTTGTAAAGAAAATGAGAATTATTCTAAGCATAGCCCTCGGGAGTGTCATAACCAAGAGTGCAGCAAGGCCCGTTGTCGTGCACCAGTTTCCGTTCGAGTCTATCTCAAAGCGGTGTTTTCGGGTTTTACCGCTAGGTACATCTATGCCAGAGCCGCCTCTACCTGCTCGTATCCAGACAGGGATGTATTGCTCGGAAAACTCACAACATCTCTACAATACCAAAATTCTTGGAAGTTCTTCTATACTAATCCTCAAAGTCTATATTTGGGCTATGTGCTCTAATCAGAGTTTATCTAAATCTAGTTTCCAAGGTTAGTACTAAACTGCCTCTGATACCAACTGTAACGCCCCGACCCCAGCTACCCAGAGTCGGTGCATTACTTCGTAACATTGGCATGATCACAAAAGATCAAGTCTCAAAAGACTGATTAGTTTAGTAGCCTTGGAAAAACTAGATACATTCATAAATGTTACATTACATCATAAAGTCAAAAACTAATAACAAAGTCTTCATAGTCCACACTCATATCCTCTTCTGACTATCCCTGCAGGTCATTCATAAAATACTTCTTCACATCCTGGAAAATATTAAAACATTGAAAGGGGTGAGCTCAGATGCTCAGTAAGGATAACAATATAGCGGAAACTTTCATCAATAAACATAAACATTTAAGGCAATGTATAACTAAAACAAAAGACTTTTAAACTTGAACTTGAACATAATATGGCAAAAGTAAAATGAGATAATGTCATTCACTTATTCACATGGATATTCTACTGGTCGAATAATCACATGCAATATCAATAACCACTTTCAAAATGATGGAATGTATAATGCCAGACATTCTGAAACATTTTGTCAATGCCTCGGCCATGACTTCTAAAATGATTAAGGCCACGGCCAAAACCATAAATCAAATTGGGAAAGGGCCTTGGCCAATTCCACGTCTAGTTATCTCATGAGACCTACCGATGCAATTTTTTTTAAAAGATACTTACGTTTAAAATTGCTCAAATATACTCCAGTGTTTTTCTGAAATCATTATGCAAGATTTTGAAAAAAAAATAACTAATTCTGAGACTGTTCGACTAATTACAGGCCATGATGGGTCCACTTCCAATCCCTTCCTGTCTACCACACTCGAGAGTCGGGTTTTTTGAAAACATGTTAAAGCTTGCGTTAAATACGTATACATTTGCACTGGATTTTCATATATTAGAGAGAAATAACATTTTTTTGAAACCATTTAAAAATCACATAATTATAAAAGAAAACCTTTTGGATAAATGTAAAAGTCAAAGGGGTTTATACACCGTATAAAAGAAAGTTGTGTATAAAACCAAATATGCCTCAATGAAAGGGGATTGAGACGAAGTCCTTAAAAAGATCATTTTTTAAATAAAGTACATCTATAATGTGTATTCACTATAAGTACACATAAATAATGTAAAAATACACGATAGGACATAATAATATCATGACATAATTTGAATGTAGGAGATTAACCCAAAGAATAGAAATTGGGTTAAGAAGTTCCCTTACCTCATGTCTGACTTGACTCAACCGTTCTTTAACCTCCTGAATAATAATCTAGAGTTAATATATACCTTATTAAGAACCATTTTCAATTTCATTATCTTTTTTATATCACTTATTACAATGATATGAACATTATGGAATTATTTAAGTTAATAACGGTCATTTTGTCGATCTTTGGTACTTAAGTCAACAATAAACTTCTTATAATTACAAGTTGTTTATGTGGTAGAATATCCATTATCTAAAGAATTATATTCATGATTTATATGTCATATATATCATATATATCCAGTATATTCATTCATTTATAATATTATGTAACATTTAGAGGTAAGAAATGAAATGCACCGTTCATGGAGACGGTAAGCCGTACGTACGCATGAACGCTACTTTCATTTCTATTTCATATTTAATGGAATTAAATAATAATGATATAAATGTATAATATAATTCCAGTATAATATAGTGTATAATACCATTTACTCCATCCTTTATACATCTCACATATGGCCTTAACGATTCAAATCACTTTGAGGGGGCGGTAGTCCGCACTTCCTGAAATGAAATTATCGCGTTTAACCATAATGGAAATCATAAAGTTTGCCATAAATGAGAAATACAGAATCATAAGTAAAACATAAACATATTATATATCATATATAAATATAGTGGCATCTTAATGTCCACCTTTGAAGGTGTTATATGAGGGTTGAACAATCATCGTTTCGTGAGGCAGAAATTCGCCATCCACAGAAACTGTATGTTCTTTAACCATTAGATGTAGGTGTGTGTAATTGTAGCTCAAATACTTATTATAAAAACATCCTAGTATATTTAGGATACTGTTTTTGTTACAAAAGAAATGAATAAAAAGAGTTTAGGGGGTTGGAGAAGAAAAATAAAACAAAACAACATTAGAGAAGACATTACCTCAAAATCGGGTAACTCTTTTTGATTTGAGCCAAAGACTTCCTTGGGAAGAGTTCTGTCCAAAGTGAGGCTTCTAGGAGTAATAGGGGGAAGTTGGGAGAGTATTTGGTTAGAGGTTGGCCGAGCCAAATGGCTTGAAAGTGTGAATGAGGTGGTAGAGGTGGGGGCCTTTTATAAGTGGAGAGGAGGGGCACTCTTGGAAAGTAAAGAAAAGTCACTTTATTATAAAATGAGTTTCGGATTTTAGAGGTCCCACAATTATATAATTCAAGGATAAGGTGATAAGGGTTCTAAATCTCCTCATCCAATAGGCTTTGGACAAGTGTATGCCTTGGATTTTTCATTATCTTCTCATTTTATTTAAATCGTTAATTAATGAGGTCATCGCTGCATCATCATGATGTCATAAATAATTTAATTTATTTAATGTCTAAAAATTATAAAAAAAATACTATGATGTAGGAAATCGTTTTAGATTTCTAATTAATATTTATAGTCAAAATTTGGACTTGTGTAACCCCACTTAAGAACTATTTTAGTAAAACATTTCATGTTTGTGTCATTTTTTACTTTAACATTAAATAAATATATATTAATGTCATTTTCCAACCAAAGTGGCTCCATGGGGTCCCCAAGTTGAGCCATGGGTTGTCTTGGTCGGCCATGACTCATCCAATAAGAGTAGGCCAAGTGTCAAGCTCATCTCATATTATTAAAACATTATTTTAACCTTAAACTACACTAATTACCTCTAATCGTGATTAAGAACTTAAAAGTTACTATTCACCAAAAAAATTATTTTAATCTCATTGAAACACATTTTACTTCTTAATGATAACCATGTAAGTCGGATTATTGAAAATCAAATCACAGACGTGGTAATATTTCATTTAAACGAAAAAACAGTTATTTAACTACCACTTAGTGGTTTCACTATTCATCAAAAATTGATGTTTTTCAGAACAATGCCAAAATTTCACCCTAAGCTATAATTGATATTCCGAATTCAAAAATGATGTCTATTTTACAAAATTCCAAACACATAAGTTGCATTAATTAATTTTATAATTAATTCCCGCTGTCACAACAAAAAGCGTGTTTTTAAGAAACAATTTATATCAAAAGATTGACAGTGGTTTATGTCCAATTTCAATGTTAAATTAATTCTAATGACCACCATTGGATAAAATGGTAAAAATATATTCTAATTATACTTTAAAACCAATAAATAGTTTAATTTATCACAATAAATTATTTTTATTAAAAAAGTTGTTTTTAAGTATTTTTCACTATTCATAAAAAATTAGAAGTTTTCAGAAAAATACCAAAAATTCAACATAGGCTAATTTAGATATTAGGAATACAAAAATGTAGTCCATTTTGAAATATAAAATTTCAATAAATTTAAAAAGTGGTTATTACTATTCATAACGGCTACTTTGATTAGTTGCGGTGTGTTAGAACTCGAAGTTGCGTACAATGCAAGCTATTGCATTATTGAATGAGAAGCGTATCATGGAAGCTCGGGGTGTTACACATGGTAGATGCATGCACTGTCGACACTCTATGTGTTATCTAAACACTATTGCATGCCAACACTGGGTTTTATTTAGAGAATTTTTTATAAACTTATTTTTAATACTACACACTAATTCCCTTATGAGATGACAATGTATCTCTTTAGTGGTATACTTTATGTATTGTGTAGTGGTATAATTCATTTATTTCATAGTTTTATAATTCATGAATTTCATAGTGACTTTATTTCATGTGGTTCAATTATGTTTTATTGTTGTGTTTCCATTGTGTTATACATCATTGGTTTCCATTGGGGGATAAGTTCTGTATTTCATAGTGGTGTTCCTTTGTGGTTTCGGGGTGTCCGGTGGAGGATTCTATTACTCGCAAATATGTAGGCTTTTTCTGCCCGTGTCATGCCTTATATATACAATCAATGGTCTGATGGAGTTCTAGGTTGAAAAGGTCAAGGTGATTCTTATAGTTATTAGACAGATGATGTGTGCTACTATTTCATTAGATAGTTGTCCTACACCTTCCCTTCAGGTACAATTTTCTACATATGTGGCTAAAAAACATGTGCATTCACTTTGACGGGGACGTTGTTTTGGTGGGCTTGTATTCTGAACATATTAAGATTCCAAATTCATATTATCATTCTATGTTTTTGTTATATTAGTACATGCATGCATTTTCTTCTTACTGTACTTTTTAAATATCACCATTTTGGTCATGGAGATGTGTGTGTGTGTATAAGAACATAGAAAAATGCCTCCCATTTTTGGGATATGCCTACTCGGTTCTAGTCTTCATCCCCTGTCCTATTAGAGGTAGTCATGGGGTATTCATGGCATGGTCTCTTCTCTTTTGGGTCATGATAGAGTGGTATCAGAGCAGTTCGGTTCTACTTAAGAATCATGAGTCTGTGTGGTTTGACTTGGACCATAGTGTTGACTGTTTTGAATTTGGATTTTATGAAAGTGAATCTAGTGTTGGTGCATTCCATAAAATATCCATACACATGAACTTTGTATACCTGATTTTCTAATTGATACTAGAAAACACTGGTGGTAGGGAATAAATGGTAACTTCTTCTGATATAATTTCAGAGTTTCCTCATTTCCTTCTTGAGTCAGATCACCAGGTATAATCTATTTATTGTGGTACATCCTTATATATTTCAGGATACCTCCACATGTACACACATCTAGGATTTTGCTACGTGATCAAATGGATGATCCCCCCAGAAATGAGGCATTTGTATAGGGGCATGTACTAGAGATACACCATGCTCTAAAAGAAACACCTCTTGGTTTTTTACTAATGATACCACAACATGTCATGAAATAGTTACTTTCAACACAAACATTTGATGATGCACATAGGTTGAGTTCAATTGATTAGTTCTAAAGGTAGATAATTCCCGGTCTTGGTGGTGAACCAGACCCCCAAATAGATAAGGACTGTCACAAAGATGTTACCCATGTCTTATGCCTTGTGGTGACACCTACTGAATAAATGGAATTCCTAGCTATATGGCTTCTTCAGTGCTAATCAGAGAGACAATGGATTTTAGAGACCTAGAACGATGATGATACAACTCTCTCTTTGAAATAATTCAATTGAATATTTATATTGAAGTTCATACAAGCAGCAATATGCTCAGGGCACATATTGGAGCGCCTGCATTTGCAGTAGGGCATCTATACTATGGAAAATAACTCGAAATTGTTGAATGATCATTATCACAACACCATATATATGGTGTGAGATCCATTAATAAGGCTTGGAACCATATATTATGGATTATTTTAGGATATCATAGAATCCATTATATCCATTATGATTATTACATATTTTATGGTACTAGAGTGATCTCTCACAGTGAGAGCTTTCTGGAGGAGGAAAAACTAGTTGTGGGAGCTACATGAAGGCACGAAGTAGCGGATTCGTTGTTGGTAGGTAGATGACCATAGACTATAGGATGAAACAGGGTCATGATCTATAAGATAAATCCTTAAGAAATGGGATTAGAAATACATGGCTCCCAGTGAAGGGAGATTCAGTTGAAGGATTGGTTGTGTTACTCATATGAAAGTCAATGATATTTTGACCAATATTTCTCGACCTATTATATAGATTATAAAGAGATAGTTGACTGAACAACGACGAAGAGGGGGAGGCATGACAATTTTTTTTAGGGTGGATGATCGGGCAGAGGAGTACGTATATCTTCAGGCGGTGTGTGGAGGTTTGATTTGTTACCACCACCACTCCTAGGTGGTCCACAACAAGCTCAAGGAGCTTGTGGACATAGATGAGGCCAATGACATGTGATGGATGATTATGACCCTAGTCTTCTAGGTTTGAATTGGGGTACAATATATTTCTTTTTTTACCATATAATATCATTTAATAGACATAAGATATAGTCATTCTTTTTTCTCCACAAACCATGTCTCGTGCTCAGAGATTCATTGGAGCTATTCAATCGACCCTTATTCATAGAGACATCTATATGAGGGGATTCTATGACCACACACTGGTGAAAATACTGTGACCATACTCAAGGTGGTGGTTGTTTAAGTTAGGATCACTTGGTATTGGTGTCGAGGCCTTACGTTGCCATTCTCAATATAGACTGGTTATCTATAGTCGATGCTTAGTTTGATGGTTTTATGTGTAGAGTGTGGTGTGTCCATGTTGATGGGACCATGTTTTCTTTTATTTATGAAAAGGATATATATGAAGAACATTATATACATACTCATAAGAGAATTAACCTAGTTACTCATCTGTTAGTTAGTCTCACCCTCAATGATGTTGATGATAGGAGTCCTCTGTTTCCTACAGTGGTAGAAGCGTATGAGGACATATTTCATTACGATGTTCCAGGATTACCACCTCGAATGTAGGTAGAATACAACACTGATCTATACATAGGTATAAAATGGATATCTACAATAAAATATTGGATGGTTCCCATAGAGAATCATGAGTTAAGGTTATATCTGGAGGAATTGTAATGGAAGGGATTTTTGAGACCGAACCTTTCACCTTGGGTGGACACAATATTTTTTACAAAGAATAATGATGGGAAACTGAGGATATGTGTTGGATTTTGATGCCTAAATCAGTTTAAATTAAAGGACAAGTTTACACTATTGAGAAACAACAAGTTCTTCAACCAACAGAATGGAGCGAGGTGGTTTTTGATGATTGACCTCATGTTTGGTTATCACCAGCTTCATGTACGAGATGAGGATGGACTGTAGACTACCTTCAGATATCGGTACCAAATCTATGAGTACATGGTACTGTTTGTTTAGCATGAAAATTTCCACAAAAGGGTTCATGGCAGTCATAAATATAATCTTACATCCTTACATAGACCGGTTCATGATGGATTTCTTTGATGACATCCCTGTGTACTATGTGACATAGGAGGAGAAAACAATACACATGAGGATAGTCCTGAATACACCTCTAGAGAACCATCATTATGGGAAGATCTAAAATAGTTCTTTATGGATTAATGAGTTCCTATTTATTGGAGATATCATTTTAGAGGTTGAAGTATTATTGGATCTAAAGAAGACTGAGTTGGTGCATGCTCGGGATTCAACCAGGGGATGCCTTTCATGTAGACAGAGAAGTGTCATTGCATCTTTCATAATATGTGGTAAAGGTTTACGAGTTCTCCCATTTTGAGACTACAAGAAGAGGGAGTTAGGTATTGAGTGTTCTCTGATGCATCAGTAAGTGTGATTGGATGTATCCTAATTCATGAGAATGTGGTGGTTTTCTATGGTTCGAAATAATTGTGACAACATGAGAAGAACTATGCGACCCATGATACTGAGCTAGCGGTTATAGTCTTTGCATTAAAAATTTTGTGACATTATCTAATGAGAGAATGATTTACCTTATACTCTAACCACAAGAGTCTCAGGTGTACCATATATCAAAAGGATTTAAACATAATAAAAGAATATTTCTAGAATTCCTCTAGGATGATGGCTTTGATATTGTCTATACATTTGGATATGAGAATGTGGTGGCGTACACTCTCAGTATGAGATCCATTTTGTAGTTTATGAGTGAGGTGTTAGAGATGTCATCCACATTCTAGATATCCTTTGCAGATTGAGATGGAAAAACTTACCTCCATTTAGTGGATATTATTACTCTATATTATAGTGATTCATGGTGGAACATGTCATATATATCTACTGTAAGGATTTACGATCTAAAATTCACACAATCCATGCCCCTAATGGATATTCGATAGGTGGGAAAAATAGTGTTCTTTTTTAGAGGACGCAAAGTGCTACTACTAGAAATATTTGAGGGGGTCTTAAGAAAGTTCCATACAACTACATTGTTAGAACATCCAAGTTTATAGAAGATTTTCTATGACCTATAATGATAGTTCTAGAACCTGGGGAAGAAGAAATCAATGAATGTGTTTGTTTCATGATTCCGTATTTGTCATCATGTGAAGGCTGAGCACTAAGTTCCATCGAGTTTGACCCAACCACTGGATGTTCTAGAGTCAATGTTGGATGGGATGTCTATGGAATTAATGATGGGTTTACCATGTATGTCTAGAGGACATGATACCATCAAGGTGATCGTTGACTGACTCACCATGTCAGCCACATTCTACCGATTTGTGAGCATTTTTTAGTAGAGATCTTATGATGCCTATATGAGAAGTAGATATTTCAGCTACACTGAGTTCCATCGATGATTGTTTTAGATTGTGATACTCATTTAAAATCCTAGTTTTGGAAGGGATTTCTGAAGGAATTTGGCACTTAGTTTTTCTTATGCATGATATTTCATCCCTAGATAGATGTCCCGATGAATAGGACCATACATGTTATTTATGAAATTATTCTAGCTTGCATCCCAGACTTCGGCCGCACTTGGGAGGATCACCTACCATTGGTGGTGTTTTTGTACAACTACTGCTACAAATACACTATTAGTATAGAAACATTTGAGGCCTTGTATGGGTCACCATAATGGTCCCCACATTGCTAGATTCACCCAATAGATTCAACACTGATGTGTCCACAGTTGGGGCAGACTACCACCGAGAAGGTGCATATCATCTAAGAGAAGATAAGGACTGCATAGAAATCGAATAAGTTCTATGTTGATAGGAGACAAATGCCCTTGGACATTTATGAGGGATACAATGTGTTCATTTTTGTTTTCACATGTATGCGGATTGTAGATATATGGTTGGGGCTACAAGTTATATCTAAGATACATCGACCCATTTAATATTTTGATTAGGATTATCATTGTGACGTACTCCCTAGTTCTACCCCATAGCTAAATTTTGTACATACTTTTATCCACATGATGCATCTAAAAAGATATTTTCATGATCCATTACACAAAAATGAATGGGGTGATATGGAAATTTATGGTGGAGTAAATTTGAGGAGAAACCGGTGGAGATCAAGGATCGAAATGAATGGATCTATCATGGGTAGCTGATTCATCTAGTGTGCATTTGGGGGAAGCACGATAATATCCCAGAGATTACTTGGTAGTGCGAGGATCATATTTATTCTTAGTACCCTCATATTTTAGTTGAGTTTCCTTATTTTTGGGTTTCATGGACATATATCACTCTTGTGGTAATAATGTAATGACTCATATTTTCTCCCAATTTGTTTTTATTAATTATTTTGAATTATTATATGACCAGGTGCGGAGACGAAGTATAGTTCTAAAGCTCTTTGTTCCTAGAATAATTCATTGATAAATGATAAATTAATAAGAAAGTGTGTGACTATATTTTATAAAAAATTTCAAAAACATCTAAACGATCATCTAGATCTGATATATGAGGAAACCATTGTGTTCTGAACATCATCTTTACCTTAGGCGGGGAATAACCTCGACCGATGAAGTAAAAATGTGAATATTATTTTTAATGGATGATTATTAAAATATTTTTAATTAATATATTTTATTGACATAGCGTTTATTTTCCTTTCATACTAACAATTTTCAAGGAATTGTGATTTACCACAAGAGTCCTAAAATTCTGCTGAGATGTGTATCGAACCCCTCTCTACAAACATAGATGAAGAAACCATCAGATTAAGAATCATTGGTACTGCGATTTAGAGAAACTCTTCAACGAAAAAAATAATATCTTTCTTCTTCAACGATGAATCCAAGCCTCTAGGTAGGGTCATTTTTAATTGTGATTATTTCCCCCGTTCATAATTTTCAATGATGAGCATGGACTAACCCATGAATATATTGATCGATGATTAGATCATTCTGGTAGGATGGATAATTAATGTCGGATGATTATTGGGATTGATTTTTTAAATAAATTCGGTTTATTCCATTCATTGTTCTAACATAAACACATTGAGTCTGACATGGACTAGGCCATGATCCATTCTTCTGGAACTCAATGGAATTTATCTATTTTCTCAAATCCTTCTTCATTCCTAATTCCTCGCAAAACATGGCTGAAATATCGTTTCCCCTTTGATATCTTATGTAACGATATGATACCGAGGATCCAACAACAAAACAACACCGCATAGGTTCAACGGTGAATGATGATGGTGCATGGTTGTGAGTAGAGAAGTAGCTCCAGAAAGATCAGACGGATCGTGATGTGGATGGCCTGTCTGTGTGGTGGATAATGGTGGATGAATAATGTGTCCGAAGTGTGACCACATAAGAACTCACAGTGTTAGGGGCCACAGGTAGCGACTAGGGAAACTTCAGTGAGGGGCCACATATTTGACTCAGTCTATGTAAACCCCATGGTGGTAGTGGTTTTGGGGGAGTATGGGGACATGGTGGATATATGTGTTTACTGGGGCGGCATCACATTGACTATGGACACGTGGATGGGTGGGCCGTGTGTGGGAGATGGGGGTTGGCCTGCATGCAGAAGATTGGGATGGAAAGACAGGGCCACTCCAGCGTCCCAGTGGGCTATGTCCAGTGGTCAAGTAAATTGGAGCCTAGCAGGAATGTTGTATCATACCCGACAGGATAAGACAGTTTGGGTTCGGTTTGCTGAATCGTGAGGGGTTGAACAACATCTTTGGCAATGTCTAGTGGGCCTTGATAGACCCGAACAGGTGACGGGTCAGACCCTTTCTAGTAAATCATCTGTAACATTCAATCCATGTGTCTACTTGACAATCCGTTTGCGGTGTTAGGACCCATGCAATGAGAATTTTTTTAGGTACTCTAAGTGAGTTATTGTGAATATTGGAATACGTCCTTTTTCCTTGAGTAGTATGGTCTCCAAAAATATGTCTGCTACGAGTAGAATAATTTGGCTATTTGTGATCTAGAAAATATTTCATGGTGACTAGGTGAAATGGGGGATGAATAACCTATAAACACTTTCTGTTTTATAGAAACTACATATTTTATCTACACACCATATGTTATTAACACAGCTTGTGTTATTGAAACTATTTCTTTTACTGATACTGGGAGTTCTATGGACTATGTCTGATAAACTATTTTTTATACTATAGAGTTATAACAATGTGGGATGAATATATATATTCATATTTTTATAATTCATATATTACATTGTGGTGTACATCATTTATTTCTTAGTGATTGTAATTTTTGTGTTTTCTATGTGGTGAACTTTATGTGTTTTATTTTTAGTTTACATCATGTTTTTCTTTAGTGGGATACTTCGTGTGATTTTAGTAGTGTTCCTTTGTGGTTTATGGGTGTCCTAATGAGTATTTTTTACTCTCCCCTAGACAGGAATTTCCAGTAATGTCTTTTATTGTGTAGGTGATTGGTGATTTAATAGTGTTCTAGGTATACTAGGACCTAGTGGTTCATATAGTGGCCAAACATTATAGGTGTGATTCTATGAATTTAGATAGATTTCATACACCTACTATTCTTGTAGGGTCTTATGTGGATGCATTTAAGGAAGATGTGCATTCACTATGACATACTATAACTTTTAGTAGGATTTTATTCTACACCTATTTACATTCCAGTTTCCTATCATCATACTCTATGGTTTGTATCATAGTGTATGAAAATATTCTCTACTTAATGATTTTTTGGATTTCAGCATCTCGATCTTGGAGATGTGTGTTTTCTTTACAAGTACGTGGGAAAATTACTCTTTTTTTGAGATGTTAAAACTCATTGATAGTCACCATCCCATAGACTATTAGAAGTGGTCATAAGGTATTCACAATATGGGCCCCTCTATGATGGTTTGTGAAAACATTTCTTTCTATATTTGGACTTTTTGACGACTGTGTTCACATTTCGAGACAATTATAATAGTGAAACCATAAAATTCCAATCATAGTGAGATATATGGTCAAAGAGTTGATTTGTGGTTGATTAAAACATGTTATGATGTTAAAAATATTTTTCTATGGATTTTTCAAAATCAATACAAGAATTTATTCTTTAGTTTTATACCCAAATGATAAATACATCATCTTAATTGAAGTATACTTACTAAAGGTGTTTTGGATAAAACTAATTAATATTGACATCACATGCATGCATGGTCAATTAATATATATAGAATATATTTCAAAAAAATTACCATATTTTACACATCAATCGTATAGAGTTTTAATTTTTTATACCCATTCAGGATATAAATTTAATTTTAAAGGAATTATTAACATAATGATGTATATTTCTCATCTTATTATTTATTGTATCCATGAGATTAATGAGTCATCGAATCATGCTTATTATAAATGACACGAAAATTAATATATAACTTCATTACATCATCAGGAGTGTCTTTTAACTATTTTAACACTTAATAAGAAATATTTTATATTAATTGAATTAAATGTTTTAATGGAATTTTAAATAATATCAGGAAATCATAGTATGAAATTCATCTAATAAAATTTTTTATTGATTAATAATTATTCAATATAAATTATCGTATTTTTTCATATCAATTTAGTGGGTTTTCATTTGATGGAAACATTGATATGAGAAATAAAATTTAAATGTAATTATAATGGTAAAATCAACCATTTGTGATCATAATAATAAGTAAAACCATATGATTTATGTAATGTAAAATAATATAGAATAAAAAATTATTTGACTGTCGTAATCATATGGTTTAACATCAATATAAGTGAATTTTCTAAATTTTTATCACATTATGTGAAATATACTTTTTTAATGGAATTATATATGTTAAACATTATTGTAGATAATACAGAGAAATCCTAAAATTAGATTGATGTGATGTTAATTCATAGAGAATAACAATTATTCAATGGATATTCTCTTCATAATTGATATAAATAAATGTTATTTTTCACTAATTTTCACATTGATAAGTGATATTTAATTTTAAGGGAATTATAAGGTTATAATCATTCATTTTCAGTAATAATATGAAATCTGGACATCTAAATGATATGTGGGAAATTAAAATAGATTAAAAAAGATATGATTATAATTGTATTATTATTTAAATCAATAAAATTAAATTTTCTATCTTTTTAAACCCCTATTGAAAATTAACACCTTTAAATTTATTAATTATTTTTAAATGTAATTTAAAATCACTCAAAAATATTGATCTTCAGATTCACGCAAGGCTGATTCATAAATATGATAATGGATTACAGGGTATTACACATATATTTATAGGGAATTTAAATATTTTATATATTTTATATCTTGTGTTGTTTCATAATGTTCATATTCATATTATTTTCATTTGGAATGACACAACTCCAAAATTTGAATTTATAAATGATATTTCAGTTCACTAACAATGATTACTCCAGATCATGAAGGATAAAAATAAAAATGTTATCCAAATATTTTCAATAAAATTTATTAATTTTTGTATATTATATTTTTATTATCAATGAATGGGTAATATATATAGTATAGATATATTCTATTACCATGTTTCTAATTAATTCTTATTGTGTCGATGTTATATTTTCACAGTGAGTCAGTTTAATTTAAAAAATAGAAAATTTAAAAAATGAAATAATTTTCAAATAAAATTGAATAACTATTTGAATTGAAATTCCTAAAAATTTATATATTTAATATTAAATAGTAATCAAAATATTAACAAATGAAACCAAAAATCATAAAAAAGACGCAAAAAATCATATAAATATTAGCACACCAAATAAAAACTACCAACCTGGGATACATGTATATCACTTTTATATTATTAAAAATTAAACATTGCGGCCCACTAACCATGAATATATATTTTTGTCAATTCTAACCATCCTCGTGTCCACTGGAAGCACCTTCTCTATATCCATTTTCTTCGTCACAACCATCACCATTTCGAAAATCATCAATGTGGGTATCCTCAATGCATATATTAGTATTTGAAAAGGGCATGAATTGAACATATATTGATCACATTGAAGGAAATATTTTCTCTTCAATATAACTACTCTCAGTCAATAATGCATTAAAAGTAACTAACATAGAATATAAAAACATCTCTAACAACCCCTTTCAATTTCATGAGATTTGTGATTATTTTATTAGGTAACATATTTGGAGGAATTAAATAGTTGTTCATTTTTTATCATAGTTTAAACAGTGAAATATAAGTCATTATATGACCACTATCAGGATATTAATTTCATTATCTCTTGTTGAAGACAATATATAAATCAATGCACATCTCTTAGAACATGATATAAATATTAATGTCAGCCTACCCTGTCTAGTTATCTTTATTCTGTAGAATAATTATCTTCCCATTTAGAATAGTTATAAACATTAAAAAACTACATATTTAATGTCATTAATAATTTTTTTAATAAATACCTCATAATTCTATACTTTCTATTACTATTGAACATAGTATCATCGTTATTTTTTTACCAAATAAACAATGATACAAAATATACACATCTGTTGACAAAAAAATATTCCTATGTAGATCATTATTTGATAATATAGAACCAATAATTATTGTGTTTATATATATATTCATACTTTTCTATATATGTTTACTTTATATTAAAATTATTCATATGTCAGTTAAATAACTCGTATAAATATACTCCCAAGTGAATGAACATATTTTATTATTATTAATTTTCATTAATCTAGAAACATTAGATTGAAATATATATATAATTTTTATTGATTTATAATGTGTTATTTTATATCGAACACAATAATTTTAAATTTAACTCTTACCAAAAAATAGGGAATATTCTAGTATGAAGTCATTTTTATTGGCAATTAGGGATTTATTGAACAATCAGTATACCCTCAATATATGTTCATTGTCTATGTTTCCAATCCATGAATATATTATTCATGTTGTCCTTAAAATATATCGTAATTCAATTTTCCTGGTGGTCATCACATTTTACACAAAAGGTAAATTTTTTCACAACTACATTTAGAAACATATTTTTCAATATAAAAATATATATTAATATAAATTGAATTGTTTGTATAGTTACAAAAATATCTTCCAAGGATTTATTTTTTATTTATTATTCTGATTTAACTCTATGATATACAATGAATAATTATAAAATTACTAGGTTTTGAAAATTTCCCCATACTGACCCTACAAAACATCTCATGTATTTTATTATTTTCTATATCCTTGTTGTATTGAACTAATATTTTCATATGTTTATTAAAAAAATTACACATCATTGTATAACCTATTATAATATTATTACATCAATACATAATTATAGGTAAATGGTTATTATTTAATAATAATTATTTTTAGCTAACAAAATTTGTATTTTTTGTATCAAAATAGAGATGTGAAAGAAACCTAATAATTACATGACAAAATATTATGTCATTTTAGATTGATTTTTTTGAATTTTTTGTATTATGACATTTTAGATGAATATTCAATACATTTCACCATAATACATGTTAAATGACCATAATTTTTATTCTTATTAGAGATAAGATGAATAAAAAAATTATCTTATGAATTATATTCAATATCTCTCATATTGTACTCTTACATAGAGTAATTCTTATCTATTACCTATTAAAAACAAATATTCATAACATGGGGAATAGAAACAGAAAGAAGTATTGATCTCCTTACTTGTTAAGAGTAGCATGATAGATATCAATGAGGGACCATATTTGATAATAATATATTCATAAGTGTTTGTGATTGTGAGATTAAAATTATACAATCAGACCCAGTATTTTATATAGGAAAGAATTTAATCATTATAGAATATCTGAAAATTAAGAAGTCGTGAATAATAAGAGAATAAGTGATCATGATCCATTTTAATATAAATTAAACATTAGAACATTTCATATGAGAGTATCATAAAAGATGGAATAATGTGTTGAATAATCATAATAATTGAAATATTATATCAAAGAAACCTAAAAAAATACATTCATCATATGTTAGACTTTGGATAACCGCCCATGTACCATTATCTGGATTGGGATAAAAACCCATGAAGCATATTTAGTGTCCTGAATAATGTCATAGGAACCCTTTTTAATTTTTTATATCATATTAAACTTATATATATTTTGGGATAAATAACCATGTACTATTTTTCAATATGAAACAATAACATATAACCAATGCATTAGAGTGTTATAACAAAACCAATCATCACATAATCATAATCCATTCAAATATATGTAATAATATCAATAAATAATTATCATTATATTAACTCTTAAATATTTTAAATTAATACATTCATGATCAATATTTCATCATCATAATTCTATAATTATAAGAAAAAGAATTAATATGTTGATATTTCACAATATCCTTATTAATATATATGAACATCAAATGATGTTGTTATAGATGAAAATATCATAAAATGATTTGTGGAATATTTATTCAGTATGATAACTTTTAAGTGTTTGTATATATTATTTATAATGTACACATTAAGAAAATGATAAATGAAAATATTTATATTAAAAGAAGAATTGATACAATAAAATAGTTATTTAATACAAAGATAACTCGGGGTGATTATAAAATGTGATTATTTATTTTATGTTAAAACAGATAATCCTTTCTCACATTAATTTAAATAATAAAAATAACTCCATTTAGATAATGATAGGATTATTCCTTTTAATTTTTTTATCAATATAAAAAAGGATATAATATACATTACAATTTTATAGGGTTATAATAAATATATTAAAAAAATTCATAAATAAAATATGTATATGAATTAAAAATATATATACAATCTATGATAAAAATAAATCGGTTTTCAATAAAAAAAATATTTCTATCTATTGATGATATAAATATTAATAAAATTAAGGTGATCATATAATATATAGAGAAAAAAATTTGTTAACAAATTAAATATGATACTTTAGAGATAGATCATATAATTTCATCATCCTATATATATGTATAAACAATCCCTATAAACTTGGGATTATAAAATAAAACCATTACGATTCTAGTATATTTTAAATCCTATCCCCATGGAATAATAACATCAAATCAAACAAAAAATATAATTAATATAAATATTTTATAGATATAATATATAATATTGGTAGTAGATATAGCAAATTAAAAAAGATAGGTTTATAACAAAACAAAAGTCCAAAATAAGATAATTCGATATGAAAAATCCTTAACACTTTCGTAACATTGGAAACAATATCTTTTTGGATGAAATATTTAAAATTATAACCAAAATTACCATTAAAATAAAAATTTATATTATAAAATTTCATGTGCGTTGTAAAAAATCTAAAATATATTATGTAGTATCATCAAAAATTTCCTCTTGGTATACTCTATTATTATGTAGTAAAAATTATTATATAATAAATATACATTTATAATTATTCTATTATTGTTCTATATTAACCATTATAATAACATATATTACTTACTTATAACATTTCATCATGTATATATATATATATTAGTAATTCATTATTTAAATCCTTGTTTTTTAGGGACAACTATTTCTTTTTTCATGTCTGTTTCGATTATGCAATTAAAGTCCACTCAGACTGATTATAGTTCAATTATATAAATAATGTTATTAGTGATATATAAAAAATTTATATTAATTATATACATTTTTTTTGAAATTCTTAAAACGTTATGGATTGAAATGAATTATAGCACTTTGTGAAGATGATAATCTATACATACACATGAGTGGTGTTTCTAATTTTCAATTTATAAAATGAAAAAAGTGTAAATGAATATTCACAATTATAAAATAAATATTATATCTTAAATATCATATATTTTCATTATATCTATCATTATTGTCATCTATGTAAATTGGAAAGAAAATACTAATCACATCACTATATGGTGGTGGTAGTTCAAAAATATACACGAGCGAGGTTATCGTTTTCCAATGGAATGGATAGTAAAAGTTATGTATTATAATATAATTCCAGAAGAATAATAGATTAAAAAATATTATATAAAAACATAAAATATATCATAATTACCAACCAGAAATTTTGGTGATGGAAATTTATTTACATCATTGCACAGAGGTGGTAGTCCATGCGTATACACAAGAAAATAATTTATTTCCCTTTTGATTGAAAAAAACTAGGATATGGTATAGAAATTATAATAATAAAAATTAATATTAAACATTATATTTCAATAGTCATTTTTTATAGATATTATGTGATTAATTAATGTGGATAAAGAAGAAAATTTCAATGTTCTCAATTATGATTTATAACTACTATTTAATAAGAGTCCATTTGCGTAAAACCAATTCCAGGAAATATTGGTCACAAAACCTTACCATAAGATATAGAAAAAGTTTAATGAATTTGATATGGTTTTTTATTTGGTAATTTTTGAGATATAAGCCTGAAATTGTGTGAATAGGGGAGAAGAAGAGGATTCCTTCTATATGATAAAGGATTGTCACAGAAATAATTTTATAAATGAATTCAATAATAAATGGTCACATTAATTTAAATGTGGATTCAAATTCCCATTAAATAGACTATAAGAATATATAATTATTAAATACACTATAAAAAATAATAATGGGACATTTTTATGTGTAAATATGTCTTACTTTATCCAACGGTGATCCTGTTGTAACCTTGACCATGGTGATATCATTTTACGATTTCTATTATACATTATGTATAAAAATTATTTTGAATCTAAATAATTATATTAATTCATTTTATTCAAAATATTGATTATATTTTTTCATATTAAATTTCAATAAATGTAAAAAATTAATTTAAAATAGTGAAAAAATGAAAAGAAAACCCATTTTTGAAAAATTTATTTTAATGTATAAAACATAATTTATGTAAAGTCATTGCACTATAAAAAGATTCAAATGAATTTTAAAATATTTCATTGAATTAAAAATAATAATATTGTATTAAAAACTAATAAAAAATGTTTAATTTATTTAATTAATGTAAAATCACATTGCATTCATATGGGCAAATTTTTGGAAAATTAGTTTTTAAAAAATGAACCAATAAAAAAATAAATTATAATGATTATTGACATTTAATAATTTATATTATTTATAACTAATATAGTATTATTATAAATTAATATAAAACTAAAACATGATATAATTTTTTTATTATTTTATTTAATCTATATAACTGATAGTTTTACAAAAAAACATGTTTTCACTATTCATGTTAAAATAATTCATTTAAAAAACATCCCAAAAAATCACACTGTGGTAATATTGATATTTTAATTTATAAAATCAAATTCCTTTTTCTATAATTAAATTTGAAATAAAATATTAAAAATTAATTATAACATCATAACACAAAAGAATACAAAAATATTTTTTGATAAACATTAATTATATAATCATGTTGTGACTTAATTAACAATTATATATTATATATTATAAATTTTAAAAGAAAATTTCTTTATATAAAACCATAATAAATATTGTTCATATATTGGATAAAAATATTTTTCCTCATAATTTAATTGCAAGGTGATAATAGTCACATTTAAATAAAAATATTTTATAGTATATCATAATTTTCATGATGAACTATATTGGGTGTTAAGAAAACTATTATGAATAATATTATTTTACAGTAAATATTTAGGTTGTTAAGTTCCCCATTATATAAATTGAATCCTTTAAAATTTATCATAGTAATTAATGGTTAAATATTTGAAAATATCTTCATTGAAAACCCACATCATACATTAGGATATAAAACATACCATTGAAATGGATAAATGAGAAACATAATGGAAACCTAAATTACCACATATCAAAATTCATTGATAAGATGAAAATTGGGGGGATGTGTAAATATAGACATGTATGATAAAAATAATATTAAAATAATAATATATTGTTGTATTAAATATATTCATTTAAATGATAATGTCCATAAAACCATAATTCGATGATGTGTGAAAAGATCATCAGTTGTAATTAAATAATTCTTTGAAGAAAATTTTCTCATTGTCAATTTCCTAATCCTTGATGAGGTTAATGAATTTACAATCCATATAGAGAAAAATATAAAATATAATTAAATGATCTCATTTAATATCATAAGTATAATTTCACCCTTTGGTAAGATTTCATCAATATCAAATTCTATCTAATCTCTTCATCTCAGAAATTAAAATTTAAGATGAATATTTCAGGTCTAAATCTCTAACATTATCTTTTAAAAATCATAATATCTATAAAATATCAAATTTTAATTTATTATTTCACTATATATTTACCATAACAAAAACATTTAATAACATGTTATATAATTTAGATAAATAATGATATAATGAAAAAAATACAACATTCTTCAAAGCCTAAACAGTAATTTTTTTAACATAAACCATTCCATAAATAGTTAATCATAAAACTATATTAAAAATTTTTTGACCAAATTTAAAACATGAAAAAAAATTCAAAACATTTCATACCCTATTTTATTCAAATATAAACAAAAACATTTATCACACATAAACATAATCTAACTGATAATATCACACACAATTGAAATGTGAAGATTGACAAAATATTTCCATAATTCAAAATAATATCCAGAATCCCTTTAAAACATCAATTAGTACGCATATTATTCTAAAACATATCCCTATACTTATTCATTAAACAAATTCATAGGGTAACAAATATTTTCAATTTACTAATAACTGAAATAGTTATCATAAAATATTATATAAATTAGTTTTCATTAAATCACTTATCAATATCAATGTCACAAAAAACTATCTGATTTATATTATTAATATCAACAATCTCTTTATCCTAATGAATCTTTATTATATCCATTGGTAGGTCAATATTCAGTATTATATATCCAATAATCATATGTTTTTTAAAAATATTAGGTCACCAAGAAATTAATTTTATAAGTTATCTATATCATTCAATATACTCTTAAAAACCATTAATGATTTTCTTTGTCAAAATACATATATATTTCATGATTTATATAATAAAATTATCACTAATTAAAAATTTTATGGAAATAATTTTAAAATCCAAATACATAAATCATTCACAACACTTCATTATTAAAAATTTAACTCGGCCTCATTGTCTATTTCATTAATTTTTTATTCATAGAATATTTGAATGTTCCAATTATAGTGGAAGTGTTATATTTTTAATTCCCAACATTTCTTATAATAATTATTAATTATAAATATATTATAAAGAAAATATATATACAATGATCAAGGGAATAGAATCAAATATTATAGAAAATTTATAAACACTAAAACCAATGTGAAGAATCATGACATATTATTTATAATAAATATAATAAATGATGGAAATTTCTTGTGAGAAAATATTTATTAATTTATGGATCATTAAAATAATCTATGTTATATCACTATTTTGATGTTGGTATCATGAATTTTTACCGACCCAAGAGATCCCCACATGTTCCAATAACCACTATATGTCACTGTAGAAATCTCGATGTGCTATCATAGTAGACAATTACCCATGTGTTATTCACCATTGATCACATAAATAAACAATTCAAGGAAATTTTCTTTTCAATCACTCTTGACATGAGAGTATGGGTGGAGGAGGATATATATAAATTATTCATAGCATTTATGGGAAGGGACCTCTAAATTCCTTTTATAGAATTCTCTCATGATTAAATTTTTCAATACACATAATGAATTTCCTCTATAAATCAATAATATAATTGGGTTCATATACTTGTATGGTTAAAAAATAATAATTTATTAGGTTCCCTTTTATTTTCATATTACCACAGAAACCCCATGTATGTAATAATGTTATTATTATTAATATCTCTTGACATGTTCTCAACTCAGAAATTAAATTTAGTATTATTTATTCAGATAATATTAAATATATATTATTTCTCACTTGACAATTAAATATTGTCCTTCATTACTATATAATATTTCTCCTTCCATGAACAATTACTATTTATATAATAATAATTTATCACTACATTATTCACAAAAAATAAATAAATTTTATATTCACTAAATATTAAATAAATAAATATTAACTATTATTATCATGTAATTATATATAGGATATCTTGTGAGGTAATATATGTTATCAAGATGATATGACTTTTTATTAAACAACATATCTAAGTATTACAAATTCAACTTCTTAGGAACACATAATAATATAATATTTTACAAAGATTCTGGATACACTATGTCTGTGTCGATTTAGACATCTTTCTCAGTGCCATTATGTAAAGAAATCTAAATTCCAATGTTATTATCTAGAATCATTCCATAGTGTCAATGGAAAAATAATGTCATAACATAATAAAATTATAACTCTTATAAATGTGAACTGATAAATTTAAAACCATTATCATTATATCTCAATTCTCATAGGGTTCATACTAAAGGCATCAACATATATGATCATTAACTCTTTCAATTCATATTGAGAAATTGAAACATCTTATAGAACCCCATTAATGTGGTGTTTCTATTCCATATCATTTACATTTGAGGGCCTAAGATACATACATCCTTCGTATAATAGAAAAAAAAATATTTCCAACATTATTCAATAATGAAATATTACTAATGATGAACCCAATGTATCATACCTTACTGTCATCATAAGTCATCAATGTTTTCATCAATATCATTGTAGGTGACTTATAATTCTCATGATTAAAAATATTAAATTAAATGTACCAATAAACATACCTATATATAGGGGAATCAGATGAAACATATAAGAGTGTATTTCAAACTAACATGTCTTTTTTATCATAATATATTACACATGATATTACCAAGTGAGTACACCATGAGAAGGTTAATCAATGTTATATAAGTATAAATTAATGATAGATAGTACCTTTTTTTCCTCAAAATTTTTCAACTAGAAATAGATCATATAATTAATATTGTTGGTTTGGAACTTCTAAGTTCAAATCGGAGTGGGGAACTACTTTGACCGTTCAGTGAAAAATCAACTCTTTGGTCATTATCAAAAACAATGTTAAAAATAATAATAATAATTATTTGATAAGAGGATAATTAATATTCATAATAACGAATAAATATTATCATAATGTTTATATAAGTTGGTTTGAGGACCCCAACCCAAACTAAATCCCACGTTCACTATATTTGAATTTTATCTTCCTTCATCTAGATAGATCTATCATGATACTCATGCTTTTGAGGAGATAAGACTTCTGTCAAAATTTCAACCTAATTTTATAATAATAGAAATCATCTTACTGAAACTTCAGCCCTCTGAGAAAAATCACTCAAGAGGTGATACTTCAATATTTTGTTCATTTAACATTGGCGTGACTTTGGAACTTACACCGGATCAAACTCTACAATATTACAACAATAATATTTGAATAGATCCATACTTCTAGGAATAACTTCATGATAATGGAAAATGTTTCATATCCAAGACACATTTTTGGATGATTTAGAAGCCTATATATACACATAATTTTTGGAAGAATCCACAGAAAGAGCTCAATTGACATCTTCTGGCTCACAGCTCTTCTGTTTAGATTGAAAAAATATACTGACCATGACATTTTGATAATTACGGTCTATTTCAAAACATGAATCTATATATCATGTGATTATGTGATCTTCATCTCTTCCATTCAGAAACTTGTGGATATACATAATCATATACCAGTGGTTTCTCCAATATCTTCTTGATATATTCATACCATTATCAATACATAAACAAATAATGATTAGTACATAAAATGGAATAAATTATGTGTCCTATCTCTAAATCATAAATGATATTACTCATTAATTCTTTCTCAAATTTTGTATATGGAATAATATTATTAGAAATTTATATACCTTATGACACTAGAACAAATACCATATTCAATTTTTCTATACTAAATATAGTTATTATATTTTCAAAATATTTAACTTCAATTTGATAATGAATTCACATGGATTTATAATGAATGAACCCAATCCATATAATATTGGCGACTTCACCTATGTACAGAATAGATAAAATTTCATAAGATATATTTAATAAACCATATTATTGGTATATCATTTTAAGTGAGTAATATGTCATAATGATATACAACTTTGATAAATACCACATTCCCACTAAATCTCATATAAACACATGTCTCACATTCATTCTGAATAAAACCATGTTCTGCAATTCTTTTATTGAATCTAAAGTTCCATAAAAATGATGCATTAATCATTTCAAAAACGCTCCAATGAATATTTTAGAAGTCATTGGTTTCATATTTAGCCCTAAACCAATATTTTTGTGTCTTAGAGAAATCTTCCAGAAATATTCCATTCGGAAAAAAAAATTTCCATATACCAAGTTCCATACTCATTGTAAGATTATTTATAAAGTTGAATTCATATGGATTGAAATATGGAAACTAGTGGAAATTTTTCATAGTAGTCAAATCCTTAATGTTTTTATACCCTTGACCAACCATCCATACATTATTATTATTTAAATTACTTTCAATTTACATTTATATGTTGAATATCCATTTCCACCATACACACTACACATCAACTAGCTCATCAACCAGAACTAAAACATGGTTATGATACATGGAATACATGTTATAATTCATCAAATATGTCTATATTATATCTTTTTACATCTCTACTACATTTTTGAAGCAAATAATTTCATCATTTTAAACCAATGAGATGTCACTATATTTAGCGACTAGAAAAACAATTCTATCTTCTTGAGTTACCTTATTAGTGATCCTACATTGTACTTATACTTCAATCAATACTTATTCAATGTGGAAATGTGGAATCAATTATAGTACAATATTATTTTATATCTTGTGTATCAACTTTATTAAGGTGATTTTTATCCCACTATAGGTTTTGCGGATGTTCTACCTCTCTTGATATTAATCTTTTCTAGTGATGGTTAGTTTCTAGTATGAGATATTTTATATGTATTATCCCATTTATTCCTTTGGATCCTATATAAATTTATAATTTTTTTCCCTGGGGTGCTAGTTTTATTTTTATGAATTCTTTTATCAATGCATCACAATCCCATTCATTTCAATGAAACAGAAATTGTCACTTTAGACATGATATATAAAATTTAATTCCATTTTCCACTATTATTGAAACATGGTTTAGTTTGTATGTCATAGTTTTTAAGTAACATACCCAAGTGGATAATGGATGATATGGATGTCTCATCATCAAGAAATACATGTCTAATAAGGATTTCTATATCCTTTCAATAATACCTTTCAATTGTGTCATCTATAGTAGAGTGAGTTGGGATAGAATCTGATTGTCATTTCAAAAGTTAATAATATTTTACATACGAAATTTTCTACCTTGATTTGATTGTTTTACTTCTATATCATAATATCGATTTCATTATCTACTTCATTCGTGACTTATTTGAATTTTTCAATGTACTCAGATTTAATACATTATCATGTTAATATATACATATTTTATTAAGTCATCAATTTATGTTATGAATTTTGAATATTAACTTTTGGCCTCTATTTGTAATGGATAACAGAAATCAGTCTATACCAATCCTAAAATATCTATATCACTTTAACCCTATCAACCAAATGGATGTTTTTTATTTATTTTATTAAAAATTACTAACATCATTCAAGTGGATTTAGATCAAAAGAGTCTAAATAATCATCTCGATAATGCTTTGTTAAATACTTCTCATTTACATGACTATGATGTTGACTTAAAATATGGTCGTAATATGAATTTGTGATAATGAATCTTAATCTATTTATAAATCATGGAATTTTTAATTTTATATATAATTAATGTTATTTATATGTTCCCTAAAATAAGATTTTTTTATTAATAAATTAATCTACATTTGTTTTTAAATTTTAAAATAAACCCATATTTATCTTGGTATGATAAAAAAATTTAGTTCTTGGTAAAAAATATTTCAGAATACAAATCCCTTAAAATATAGTCATAATATGAGTTTATAATCATGATTTTAATCTATTTCCAAATAATAGAATTTTTAATTTAATATATAATAAATTAAATTTAAATGTTCCCTAAAAATCATAAGTTCTTATTAATAAAAAAATCTATATTTGCATTCAAATTTTAATATAAAAATATATTTATCTAGGTATTAAAAACAAATTTATTTCATGGTAAAATATTTTACATAATATAAACCCCTTTAAACTAATATCATTTATATTGGAAATGAATGATAATTGTCAACATCGCCTAGAGCACCTATCCTTACACCATTGGCATCTATGAAATCATCAACTCCTTTAGTAATCGCTCAAAATATATTTATTTAGTTTATTTTGATACCTATGTCGATACTAAATGAGTATTCTCATACTCAATGAATATATATTGAAATATTACACTTTATAATGAACACATGTATAGCTTCCCTAACATCTAAGTTCAATTTCTCTTCTAGTCGACATTTTACCACATTAAAAACACAATACATCACATTCCATACACATACTAGTGATATTATTAATCTTAAAATGATAATGCATAGGTTCTTGGAAATTTTTATTCATATTTGAATTGGTCACACTGTTATTCTCTTTCAAATTGGACATAAATAACACATGTTTTTCACTCCCCGTGTCATTTTCCACATTATGAATTAGAGTGATAAGTTTTGAATCAATAATCCCATTATTTCTCATGTTATACATAATAATAACACTAGATGGGGACATGTGTAGTGATGAAGGAATGATATTTTTACACAACCCATTTTGGAATTCAATACATAAGATCACTATAAGTTCAGTATAGCCATTATTTTGAATATAAGAGGCTCAACTGGTTTTAAATCTTCATGATTTGTTATAAACCGAGTATTATAGATTTCATATATGTATTTTATCCCTTATCATAATAGAGATGCTAATTTTGAGGCATCATTTTATAAATATCATTGTCTATATATTACGCCAAAATCTCTCTGTTCATGTATGATTGAATGAATCTCTGAACATCTACAAAATTGATCAATTTTTTTCTCATAGAGAGATAACACTTCAACATAATCCTTTTTTTAAGGATAAGGGGACAAGACCCATAAATTTATTTATAAAAAAAAGTCCAAGGGGAGAATAACATGGAAACAGTGTAAGACATACATTATGTGAAAGACATACACTTCCTCATAATCCTTATTACTAGGTGAATATGTGAAAGGTTCTTCCAACACATATAATTTCCTTTCATGGAATAGTATAAAGAGTATGTGACATTTCTATTCATGTATATTTTTTCTTGCCTAAAGGTTATCATTATTATGTTTCGACCATAATGATTAACTTTAAGAATTTTTCATTATTATTCCTAAAAATCATATGTGAATATTTTTAGAAGATAATCTATTGAGAATAAAAAATAGATTTTAATATTATAACTCTCGCAATATTTAAAAAACAGTTAATATCCATCATCATTATCTTCAGAATATCATGTTTCATGAATCTTCATGTGGAAAGGATCCAAATTCCACTTCCCATTTCCCAAAATTTGGCTTTTCATGGAATTTTAATTTCTTTAAAAAGGCATTCCGAATTCAAATTTATTTAACATGGAGTTTGTTTTTCTATTTGGTGAACCTTTCAATCCAAAAATCCATAAATTAAATTTCATAAACCTTTCCCCCATATTTACGTCTTGTGATTATTAAGTAGTCCTCAATTAATTTTATATATGATAGGTGAAAAAAAAACATCAGGTCAAAAATCCTAGATGATGGAATGAACCCTAACATTAGATAGTAAATCACATAGAATTATGGATCTATTTTTATTAATATAGAGCAAGGATATAAATACTTAATATATATAATTTATGTATTTTATCTTTATGTTTAAATTTATAAATCATTATATTTTTTACTTGATTATTAATATTATTTATATTAACTTAAATGAATAACCATATATTAGATAATGTATATGTTTAATCCAATTTATTTTATTTCAAAATTTCATTAATGTCAATTCATTTATTCACATGATTGTTTCTAGACATCTAGTATGAAATAACCATTATAAATAGAAATATAAAATAATAATGTTATATAATAATGAAATTTTACTAATGATTTTTCTACATTTTTCATGATAATAAAAGAATATTCATATGGGAGTATAGCTTTTACAATTTTTGGTTAGTTTTACACTATTCCAAAAGATCAACAAAGTGTCTCACTTGGACTGAGTTCACATCACTCCCAAACCTGAACTTCCTCCTCCAATATGGTATCTCCATCCATTACATATTAAATTACTCACAGCATGTGAGGAAACATCATGATTAGTTATGGGGATTACATAAGATAAATCATATTCACTCATGTCTTTACCTATTGAGAGGATGTATAAAATGTAGTGTAAGAAATAAATATAGTAGTAATTAAAATGAAATAATCATGCACAATGTTATGTCTAAGATCATGATCATCTAAATTGATGAATCCAATTACATATTTTGAAAATTATCATTTAATTCTAATAATTATTATTTAAGATAATTTTTTATAAAATTAATTAATTATCTTATGTAGGTAATTCACTAATTTATATTAATTATCATATGAATTTTCCAGATATTTTAATCTATTAATAAATTTAAAAAATCTAAATAAATTATTATAAATTAAAATAGATCAATATAAAATATACCTTGGGGAAACATGTTTAGTACCTCTCCATGATACCAAATGTTTCTTATGATCATATATTTTTTACCCTTGTCACATGTAGAATTCATTAATTACCAAAGAATTTCTTGAAATGTAATATATAATAAATGACATCAAAAAATGGAATTTAAGTAGCAAAATATATTCAATATGAATAGAGAAATAATTTTAATATGAATTATAATCGATATGATTGACCAAAAATTATGAAAACATTAATTTTATATATATATATATAATTACATATAGTGACTATATACATAATGACAACATGTAAGACCATTTGATACGATTTTAATAATATTACAAATTAATTTTCAACTCTATGTAATTTTCTATAAGTATAGATCATTTACATTATAATTTATAGGTTCTATAGTATTATCATCATTAATCTATGCAACATTCCGAGAGACATGGTTTGAAACCATAACAAAGAAAATGATGTATTATATGGTGTAGATAGGGTCCACATAGTGTGTGATCTCTATGTTACATTTTCGATGGTAATATGGGATTTGTAAGAGGATACATGGTCCATCTGTGACTATATTAATAAACAGTTTTAATTGATGTTGTATATTGTGTAATTAGGATGATCAGGCATCATGATGGCCTCATTAACATGAAGTGTATAATTAAATTCAATAAGTATAATAAATATACCTGGATTGAATTAATTTCAAATTAATTCATTTTGAATTAAATATTGTAAAATGGAGTGTAGCACAGAGTTAAATAGTATTTAAACTTTTTCTAATCCATAATAAATCTTCATAACCTTGAGAGAAAAACATTTAATTTATATCATTCATAAAAGAAATAAATTTTGTTATATATTCAAGAAATGAAAAAGAAAAATTAATATATTTAAATTTGGATTAATTAATGATTAAACATTAGTTGAAAACTAATAAAAATTGATTTAATAAATCAATGATCATTGAATAGTTATAAATAATTATGTGAACACACTGATACAACTTAAATGTTCTGAGCATAGTGGGAGAATCCAATGGGGAACACAAGATTTTAAATTTCTTTCATGATCAATGATTAATATGAGGTTTTCAGAAAAACAAGTGAATGGAAAACGAAATTTAATCAAATGTTATAGGAAATTGATAAATTCAAAAACCACAGATCATGATCATCACATGTTATTATAAATTTGTTTAAACATTTTAATAATTACCTTGATAATAAATTATTTATTCAATCATAGATCTGACGTCTTTATGTAATATTTTTTAAATCAAGAATATATTTCAACCATCCATAATCCATATATGTTTTAAGAACCAACAAATTTATTTTTATGATATATTGGAGCTGGCATGGAATATACTAATGCTTTCTTCAGCCTCCTTTTATCAACCTAATAACCACTTCACGATTATGTTCTATTTCATATCTCATGACATTAGAGTGGTGGTAGAGGAGTATAATTCCTCAGTCTTAAGAACATTATTTGAGAGGAAAAGTTTAATGTATTTGAGATAATTATATCTGAATTTCATTGTTCACAACATGAATTGAACTTATAAGGCCCCAGCCTTAAACCTTACTTAATCTTGAGTTATTACAAGATTACACATTGAGGATCTTTTCAGGTTTAGTGTTCTAGAGAATTAGATCATAAAACATGAATTACATTCCACATTTAAACAAAGTGGTTACATAAAAGACAGTATTCATTCTTCCCATCAACGAAAACATATTTAAAATATAACATGGATTCTTTCTTGACACATCCTTGACACTATCATCACATCATGTACCCTTCCCTTGACCTGTGAAAAACATTTCAAAAAAAAACTTGGGATGAGCATAAAAAGCTCAGTAAGGGATATAAAAATATGGAAAGGAAACATGAGTACATGTATACATAAGAATGAAATCATACTTTACCCATAAAACATAAGCACTTTAATATACCTCAAAAAATCATTGATATCATATGACATAAAGGTAACTTGAGGCATTCATAACATCCTTATGTAGGGAGTAACACTCTTGGTTACGTTTGGATAACCCATCACAGTATATTCCCTAAATCTCTTCGGAGAAACCTTAACGTTTCACTCCTTCACGTCACCCAATTCATTGGAGAGCTATATCGGGCTCACCCGCCCTTAGTTTCTCACGGAACCACCCGTCTTCATAATAATGCCCAAGAACCTCAACATAATCGTATCACATAAAACATGTATAAAGGAAACATAATATTTCCACCTTTCAATCACCAGATATCAATACAACACATTGATATAAAAACATTATGAAAACCATTTTCAATACCAAAATAAATGAAAAGTAAAACATGGTATTTATTTTTCTTTTAAAAAGAAGGTATGGCTTGTAGAAGAAGCCGAAACTCAAATGATGGTCACGGCGGCGGAGAAGTCGTTGTCGCCGCATACGTACGACAAAAACATTCCCTTTTTTCATTTAGTAAAACGCTACGTATAAAAAAGAATCCTTTTTGAATAAACGTAACAGTCAAAGGGGTTTATACACCGTATAAAAGAAGGGTGTGTATAAAACAAAATACGCCTCAATGAAGGGAGATGGAGACGAAGTCCCTTACAAAGACGGTATCCTTGGTTTAAGGATAAATCAAATAAATAATTATGTGTGACAAACGAATACACCAAATATAAGTGGATATTAAGTGTAAAATAATCAAAGGTCCTTCACACATATTCAAAATATGACATATTCAATAACTACATGTTGAACCCAAAGAAATCGAAATTGGGATAATAAGTTCCCTTGACAGCCTAACGGCGTCACAACAAAATGAGTTGATGAGAGATAAAAGAAAGGGTATCTCATCACATGGACATAAAATTTACATCAATAAGGTTATATGAGAACATATCCCAACATAACAATATGTAAATTAAAAGACCCAACAAAAGAAGTCTTTTAAAAAGAGGAGGGTGAAAGGTTCCTTTACCGACATGGGTATCTTTCGAAGCATACACCTCGTGAAAGAAGGACAATACAACATTGATGTAAATACTCATAAAAGAAAGTATATTACACAATGAATAAAATAATGGGCATTACATACACCACTCAAAGGAAATTGTGGCAAGTGTAGCATAAATCTCACGGGAATAAAAGTGAGATGAAAACTCCCTTATGAAAACTCGGCAGCCTAACGGCGCCACTTAAAACTTCCAAAAGTGGATTTATGAGATCAAATAGGGTCTCCCATAATATGAACATAAAAATTAATGTATGAGGAATATAAAATAACATCCCCAAACATAACAAAGAGGATCTTAAAAGAAGTGACATAAAAGAGAGTACATAAAAAAAGAGAGAGGTTGGATCTCTTACGAAAATTCGGCAGCCTAACGGTGCCACTCAAAATTTCCAAAATGGATTGATGAGAGAGAATAGAGTCTATCATCACATGAACATAAAATTTAAAGTAAGATTAATATAAATGAACATCCCAATAACAAGAACAATGAGCTTTAAAAGGAATGACATAAAAGAGTGTACTTAAAAAGAAAGAGTGGAGTAGGATCCCTTACCTCAGGTCTGACTTGACTCGATCGTTCTTTAATCTCCTGAATAATAAACTTGAGTTAATTTATACTTGATTAAGTACCGTTTTCATGCTTATTATTCCTTTTATATCACTTATTTCCATGTTATAAACATTATGTAATCATTACGTTAATAATGATTGTTTTGTCGATATTTGGTTCTTAAGTCGAAAGTGGACTTCTTACAATTACATGTTGTTCGTGTGGTAAAAGGTTATTTATATCCAAAATGACATTCCTGATTTGGATATCATATATATCATATATATCCAGCATATACATGTATTTATAATATCACATAATCATTTAGAGGAAAGAAATGAAATGCAACGTTCATGGAGACGGTAAGCCGTACGTACGCATTAACGCTACATTCATTTCTATGTCGTATTAATGGAATTAAAACTAGTTGAGAGGTATGTATATTTTAATTCCAGAATTAAATTAATCATTTAAATGTATCATACATCTTATATATCCATTATATATAAGTACTTATAATAGTACATAATATTTTGAGATAAGAAATGAAATGTACCGTTCATGGAGACGGTAAGCCGTACGTACACATGAACGCTAATTCCATTTCTATTTCCTATTTTCTGGAATGGAATAATAATGATATAAGAGTATATTATAATTCCAGTATAATAACATATATAATATTATTAACTTTATCCTTTACACATCCCACATATGGTATTAACGAATCAAATCACTTTTAGGGGACGGTAGTCCGCACTTCCTAAAATGAAGATATCGTGTTTACCCATAATGGAAACAATAATGGTATACCATAAATGAAAAATACAGAAGCTTAAGGAAAGATTAAACATATTATATATAATATATAAAAATAGTGACATCATAATGACCACCTTTGAAGGTGTTAAATGAGTATTGAACAATCATCGTTTCGGGAGGCAGAATTTCGCCATCCACGGAAACCGTATGTTCTTTAACCATTTGATGTAGTTTTGTGAGAGTGTAGCTCGAATGAATCTTATAACAACATCATAGAATATTGAAGATACTGGTTTTGTTAAAAAAGAAGTAAATAAATAGAGTTTAGGGGTTGGAGATGCAAAATAAAATAAATGAACATTAGAGAATGAATTACCTTTAAAAGTGTAACTCCTTTTGATTTGAGCCTAAAGTCTTCCTTTGAAAGGATTCTTCCCAACGAGAATCTTATAGGATGAGGATAGGGATGTGGAGAGAGTAAATGGGCAGGGGATGGCCGAGCCAAAGGCTTGAGGAGTGTGTGAAATGAGGTAGAGGTTGGGGCCTTTTATAAGAGGAGAGGAGGGGCACTTTTGGAAATCATGAAACTATTATTTTATTTTCAAAAGTGTTTCGAATTTCTAAGGTCCCACATTGATATATTTCAAAGATAAGATGATAAGGCTTCGAAATATTCCCATCCAATAGTTTTTGGATATGTTTAGGTCTTAGATTCTATATTATCGTTTCATTTTATTTAAACTGTTCATTAATGAGGTCATCGCTGTGTCATCATGATGTCATAATTAAATTAATTTATTTAATGACTAAAAATTATAACAAAAATATCCTGATGTATGAAATCTTTTTATCTTTCCAAATAGTATTTATAGACAAATATATGATTAGTATAACCCCTTATAAAAATTGTTTTTGTAAAACAATTTATGTAGTGTCATTTTCACCTTTATTTAAAAAAAGGCATTAAAGTCATTATCTCACCCTAGAGGCTCCATAGGGTCCCCTAAATCGACCCATGGGTTGTCTTGGTCGGACATGACTCATCCAATAGGGGTAGGACAAGTGTCATGGTGTTTTAATATTTTTATAATATCATTTTTACCTTAAATTACACTAATTACCTATAATCGCGATTAATGAAAAAAGTTACTATTCACAAAAAAAAATTATTTTCATCCCATTGAACAAAATTTTACATAATAATGACAACCATGTATGTCATATTTTCAAAATTCAATACAAATTAGTGGTAAACTTTTATTTAACTGAAAAATCAGTTTTCTTGATTACCACTTAGTGGTTTCACTATTCATCAAAAATTGGAGTTTTTCAGAAAATTACCAAAACTTCACTCTAAGCTATATTCGATATTCTGAATTAAAAAATGATGTTTATATTACCTAATTCAAAGAATATAAGTAGAATTAATTAATTTAATAATTAACTACCGCTGTCAAAACAAATAGCGTGTTTTTAAGAAACAATATATATCAAAAGATTGATATTTGTTTATGTCGAATTTCAAAGGGAAGTTAATTCCAAATTCCACCATTGAATCAAATGGTAAAAATATATTCTAATTTAACTTTAAAACCAATTCAAAAGATAATCTAATCACATAAATAAATTAGATTAAAAAGAGGTTTTGAATTAAAATACAACATTTTATACTATGCATTAAAAAATCAACTTTATCAGAAAGATGCCAAAAATTTACACAAAGTAAATTTTGATGTCCCAATTCTTAAGAAGAGTTTTATTTGGTCCAAAAGGATGTATAAGAGTGAAAAAAACTATATTTAATGATGGTTCTCCATCAAAATGAAATATGTGAACCTTTAGTGAAAAGTAGGGCATATACGCCTAAAATTGAATTCTTTTTGTATTTTATGCCTTTATCTTTTATTGGATAAATGTAAAAACATTTAATAACATATATAATCATATTTTAGTTATTTATATCCATTCCTGCCAATACAACGGCTACATGTTAACTACCATTTAAAATAATATTATTTTATTATTAGAGTGCAACGTAAGATTCCCAAGAAACTCATTATTGCATGTTGGGTACGCCATCGAGCATAGCGTCCCCTTTAAAGTCATATTAATATTTTATTAAAAAATATGGATAAATAAGAAAATGTCATATTCTTTATTTACCTGGGGTGTTACATCCTTCCCCCCTTTTGGGAATTGCTTCCTCGCAATTTTAAAATTGCGCTTGGAAACATCCTTGAAAGTCCCACATCGGAACAAGAGTCGGTAAAACAATCACTTTAAAATAAAGAATGATAAGTACAATCGTCACCCGAGTTAACCCATACTGGGATTCCAAGTATGAAAATATGGACATGGAGGAAAAAACAAAGGGTCGTGTTCTGATGGAGAGTGATAGAAAACATGTTTAGGAGAGAGTTAACCACGAGAAATTCACAAACTTGTAATGGGTTAAACGGTATTCGATTCCCCAGTAGGAAAAGTTAATAGACAACATTTTTGTTTTAAGTTACTTTTTATTGAGGAATTTATTCATAAGGAAACATAATCACTTATCATGTTGACTTTCATCTTTTACTAGATTACTTAATCAAACTCATATTTTTTTTACAAAAGACGAGTATTTAGGGAGACTTGTTCGCATTAAGAGTACTATAATCAACTTCTAGATAATCACCTAATCCACCAAAGAGAACTTTATACATCCCATGTATTTAGGCTTTAACCAAAACCAAAACAAAAAAGGTTAGTATAAGGTCAGATAATCCAGAAATGGATAACCCTTTATAAAAAGAAAATCTATTCTTAACCTCCAAAATTTGTCCAACAAAACCCAAAGATCAACGAGGACCAATAGATAAACAATTTTTCCATAAAATTCTTCAACGTAAACCAAACTAAGGTTGAAACCCAAGTATTTGAAGGAATTAGTCACATAGTCTTCCAAGTTAAATCGTAACATTTATCTCCAAACAACATCAGTTGCTCCTAAACTCTCTTATTGAAAAGTAATTAACCTAATCACATATCCTCCATGATAGGTTAATCATTTTCATAAATAACCCAAAATCAACTTACTCTTAATTCATAAAATCATATAACTAGAATGAATTAGTCAAACTAACCAGGGACTTCACATAGTCCAGTGGTAGGCGATAAATACCAGTTGCACTTTAGTTGTGGGTTCGATTCCCACAGCTTTGTCCGACACGACGGGTTGTCACACGGACTGCGTGTTGTCCTTTTTCCAAAACTATATAATTTTTAAAACATCCCCCAAAACGAGATAAAATCATCAAAAATGATCATAACATATTTTAACCCCAAGTTTATCTCATTCCTTTCATTTTCCATCATATCACAGAGTAACCCATAATTACCGAAAAAGTAAGGATCATATAAACCCTAATGGTTACCTTAATAATTATTACCTGAATTTCCACATCGAGTTGGCCATCTCGTACATGATTCATTAGAGAACTCACCATGGTTGAAGTGGTTGATCATGAATCCTTGATAGTTGGTTTAGAAAAACCATGAGATTCCTCATTGAATCCCCCATCTCATCTAGTCTCTTAATCAGAGAACCACCATAGTTTTCTTCAAACCCATTGTCACTTTGGTGCCTGCTAGATCCAGCCATTTACTAAAACCAAAAAGGTCAGTGTGAGTATATCAACATAACCATCATGTACTAATGAGGAAGATAAACACTAAGATATACTTACTCATTCACTTTATCTAAAACTAGGACTCTTTCTGAAATCCTAACCATTATGGTAATGTCACTTGTGCTTTGAGAATACCCTAACCTCTAAAGTTATCTAAACCGACCTCTGATACCAACTATAAGGCCCCAGCCTTAAACATTACTTAATATTGAGTTATTATAAGATTACACATTGAGGATATTTTCAGGTTTAGAGTTTTAGAAAATTAGATCATGAAACTTGCATTACATTCCACATTAAAACAAAGTGGTTACATAAAACACAGTATTCATTGTTCCCATCAACGGAAACATATTTAAAATATAACATGGATTCTTTCTTGACACATCCTTGACTCTATCATCACATCATGTACCCTTCCCTTGACCTGTGAAAAAACATTTCAAAAAAAACTTGCGAAGAGCATAAAAAGCTCAGTACGGGATATAAAAATATGGAAAGGAAACATGAGTACATGTATACAAAAGAATGAAATCATACTTTACCCATAAAACATAATCACTTTAACATAACTCATAAAATCATAGAAATCATATGACATAAAGGTAACTTGAGGCATTCGTAACATCCTTACGTAGGGAGTAACCCTCTTGGTCACGTTTGGAATACCCATCACAGTATATTCCCTAAATCTCTTCAGAGAATCCTTAACGTTTCACTCCTTCGCGTTACCCAATGCATTGGAGAGCTATATCGGGCTCACCCGCCGTTAGTTTATCACGGAACCACCCATCTTCATAATAATTCCCAAGAACCACAACATAATCGTATCACATAAAACATGCATAAAGGAAACATAATATTTCCACCTTTCAATCACCAGATATCAATACAACACATTGATATAAAAACATCATGAAAACCATTTTCAATACCAAAATAAGAGAAAAGTAAAACATGGTATTTATTTTTCTTTTAAAAAGACGGTATGGCTTATAGAAGAAGACGAAACTCAAATTGTGGTCACGGTGGCAGAGAAGTCGTTGTCGCCGCATAAGTACGACAAAAACATTACCTTTTTTCATTTAGTAAAACGCTTCGTATAAAAAATATTCCTTTTTGGATAAACGTAAAAGTCAAAGGGGTTTATACACCGTATAAAAGAAGGTTGTGTATAAAACAAAATATGCCTCAATGAATGGAGATTGAGACAAAGTCCCTTACAAATACGGTATCCTTGGTTTAAGGATAAATCAATTAAATAATTATGTGTGACAAACAAATACACCAAATATAAGTGGATATTAAGTGTAAAATAATCAAAGGTCATTCACTCATATTCAAAAGATGACTATTCAATAACTACATGTTGAACCCAAAGAAATCGAAATTGGGATAAGAAGTTCCCTTGACAGCCTAACGGCGTCACATCAAAATGAGTTGATGAGAGATAAAAGAAAGGGTATCTCATCACATGGACATAAAATTTACATCAATAAGGATATATGAGAACATATACCAACATAACAATATGTAAATTAAAAGACTCATCAAAATAAGTCTTTTAAAAAGAGGAGGGTGAAAGGTTCCCTTACCGACATGTGTATCTTTCGAAACATACACCTCGTGAAAGAAGGAAAATACAACATTGATGTAAATAATAATAAAAGAAAGTATATTACACAATGAATAAAATAATGTGCAGTACATACAACACTCAAAGGAAATTGTGGCAAGTGTAGAATAAATCTCACCGGAATAAAAGTGAGATGAAAAATCCCTTATGAAAACTCGACAGCCTAACGGCGCCACTTAAAACTTCCAAAAGTGGATTTATGAGATCAAATAGGGTCTCCCATAATATGAACATAAAAAATTAAAGTTTGATGAATATAAAAGAACACCCCCAAACATAAAGAAGAGGCGCTTAAAAGAAGTGACATAAAAGAGAGTACTTAAAAAGAAAGAGAGAGGTTGGATCTCTTACGAAAATTCGGCAGCCTAACGGTGCCACTCAAAACTTACAAAATGGATTGATGAGAGAGAATAGGGTCTCTCATCACATGAACATAAAAATTACAGTAATATTAATATAAAATAACTTCCCAATAACAAGAAAGATGAGCTTTAAAAGGAATGACATAAAATAGTGTACTTAAAAAGAAAGAGTGGAGTAGGATCCCTTACCTCGGGTCTAACTTGACTCGATCGTTCTTTAATCTCTTGAATAATAAACTTGAGTTAATTTCTACTTGATTGAGAACCTTTTTCAAGCTTATTATTCCTTTTATATCACTTATTTCCATGATATAAACATTATGTATTCATTAAGTTAATAATGATTGTTTTGTTGATATTTGGTTCTTAAGTCGAAAGTGGACTTCTTACAATTACATGTTGTTCGTGTGGTCAAAGATTATTTATATCCAAAATGACATTACTGAATTGGATATCATATATATCATATATATCCATCATATACATGTATTTATAATATCACATAATCATTTAGAGGAAGGAAATGAAATGCACCGTTCATGGAGATGGTAAGCCGTACGTACGCATGAATGCTACTTTCATTTCTATGTCGTATTAATGGAATTAAAACTATATGAGAGGTATGTATATTTTAATTCCAGAATTATATTAATCATTTAGATGTATCATACATCATATATATCCATTATATATATGTACTTATAATAGTATATACTATTTTGAGATAAGAAATGAAATGTACCGTTCATGGAGACGGTAAGCCGTACGTACGCATGAACGCTACTTCCATTTCTATTTCGTATTTTCTGGAATGGAATAATAATGATATAATAGTATATTATAATTCCAGTATAATAACATATATAATATAATTAACTTTATCCTTTGCACATCCCACATATGGTATTAACGAATCAAATCACTTTCAGGGGGCGGTAGTCCGCACTTCCTAAAATGAAGATATCGTGTTTACCCATAATGGAAAGAATAATGGTATACCATAAATGAAAAATACAGAAGCTTAAGAAAAGATTAAACATATTATATATCATATATAAAAATAGTGACATCATAATGGCCACCTTTGAAGGTGTTAAATGAGTATTGAACAATCATCGTTTCGGGAGGCAGAATTTTTCCATCCACAGAAACCGTATGTTCTTTAACCATTTGATGTAGTTTTGTGAGAGTGTAGCTAGAATAAATCTTATAAAAAAATCCTAGTTTATTGAAGATACTGGTTTTGTTACAAAATAAGTAAATAAAAAGAGTTTAGGGGGTTGGGAAAGCAAAATAAAACAAATGAACATGAGAGAATGAATTACCTTTAAAAGTGTAACTCCTTTTGATTTGAGCCTAATGGCTTCCTTTGAAAGGATTCTTCCCAAAGTGAATCCTATAGGATGAGGAGAGGGATGTAGAGAGAGTACATGGGCAGGTTATGGCCGATCCAAATGCTTGAGGAGTGTGTGAAATGAGGTAGAGGTTGGGGCCTTTTATAAGAGGAGAGGAGGGGCCCTTTTGGAAATCATGAAACTATTATTTTATTTTCAAAAGTGTTTCGAATTTCTAATCCCCCACATTGATATATTTCTAAGATAAGATGATAAGGCTTATAAATATTCCCATCCAAATGTTTTTTGACATGTGTAGGTCTTAGATTGTATATTATCGTTTCATTTTTTTAAACTGTTCATTAATGAGGTCATCGTTGCATCATCATGATGTCATAATTAAATTAATTTATTTAATGTCTAAAAATTATAACAAAAATATCCTGGTGAAGGAAATCTTTTTATCTTTCCAAATAGTATTTATAGACAAAGATATTATTAGTATAAACCCTTCTAATTTTTTTTAGTAAAACAATTTATGTTAGTGTCATTTTCACCTTTATTTAAAAAAAGGCATTAAAGTCATTATCTCACCCAAGAGGATCCATTGGGTCCCCTAAATCGACCCATGGGTTTTATTTGTCGGCCATGACTCATCCAATAGGTGTAGGACAAGTGTCATGGTGTTTTCATATTTTTATAATATCATTTTTACCTTAAATTACACTAATTACCTCTAATTGCGATTAATGAAAAAAAGTTACTCTTTACCAAAAAAATATTTTCATCCCATTGAACCAAATTTTACATACTAATGACAACAATGTATGTCGGATTTTCAAAATTCAATACACATTAGTGGTAAACTTTCATTTAACTGAAAAATCAGTTTGCTTGATTACCACTTAGTGGTTTCACTATTCATCAAAAATTGGAGTTTTTCAGAAAATTACCAAAAATTCACTCTAAGCTATATTTGATATTCTGAATTCAAAAATGATGTTTATATTACCTAATTCAAAGAATATAAGTAGAATTAATTAATTTAATAATTAACTCCCACTGTCAAAACAAATAGCGTGTTTTTAAGAAACAATATATATCAAAAGATTGATATTTGTTTATGTCAAATTTCAAAGTGAAATTAATTCCAAAGTCCACCATTGAATCAAATGGTAAAAATATATTATAATTTCACATTAAAACCAATTCAAAAGATAATCTAATCATATAAATAAATTAGATTAAAAAGAGGTTTTGAATTAAAATACAACATTTTACACTATTCATTAAAAAAATGAACTTTATCAGAAAGATACCAAAAATTTACAAAAAGTAAATTTTGATGTCCCAATTCTTAAGAAGAGTTTTATTTGGTCCAAAAGGATGTATAATAGTGAACAAAACTATATTTAATTACGGTTCTCCCTCAAAAGGCAATAAGTGAACCTTTAGTGAAAACTAGGGCATATACGCCTAAAATTGAATTCTTTCCGTATTTTAAGCCTTTATCTTTTATTGGATAAATGTAAAAACATTTAAAACATATATAATCATATTTTAGTTATTTATATCCATTCCCGCAAATACAACGGCTACATGTTAACTACCATTTAAATTAATATTATTTTATTATTAGAGTGCAACGTAAGATTCCCAAGAAACTCGTTGTTGCGTGTTGGGTACGCCATCGAGCATAGCATCCCCTTTAAAGTCATATTAATATTTTATTCACGAATATGGATAAATAAGAATATGTCATATTCTTTATTTACATGGGGTGCTACAGAACTGGCTCTCAATAAAAATAATATATTTAGGGTTATATGTTCCTTGGGTAGAAAAATAATAAATAAACCTATTAACTTATTATTTACATTTTCCATACAATAAGCCGTGTCTATAATAATAATAATATTATTATTTTTGTTTTCTTACATGGTATAAAATCATAAATTAAATTAAATATAATTTATTGAAATAATTGCAAATGTATATTATTTTTCACAAAACTGTTAGACTCGGTTCTCTATTCATCCTTATTAGTAATCATGCCATGAATAATAATTATTTAATTAGTAAATAATTAACACCATATATTTATCTAATAAATACATATTATATTATCTAAATAGGTCATAAATATTTATTTAATATTTTTAATAAAAATTATTCTCTGGAAGAAATGGTGTTAGAATATAGACGATAAAAAAATCAATAATTATTAAACCATGTGAAAGAATAATATTTATTCAACTTTATAAAAAATAATTAATAATATATATTTTCAACATAGATTTTGGATACAATTCATGTGTGAGACTGTAGGACACTTTCGTAGTAGCATTAGATGATGAATCCTAATGTACGAGGTTAACATCTAGAAACATGCCAAGGAACTCATATAAATAAATGATAACATCAAAATGATATAATATCAATTTTGTGTATTTATTATAAAATATAATTCATTTATTTATATATCTCTAATAATGTCAGTTACATGCTGGTTCCATCAACCTATGTTCTCTATTTCTCTTTCATTAACATTAAGGAAATAAAATATACATATAGAACCACATAACCATGTATTTTTTGTCTTTATAATGTAAATAAATTTTTAGTTGATGTAAACATATATTAAATAATAAAATTGAAAAATCATTTCTTGCATTATTCAGTAATGAAATATTACCCACAATGCATCAAATGTATCATACTTCACCATGACCATATGGAATCAAAATTTTTATCCAAACTTCAAATTACACAACATATAATACTCTTTTATAGTAATAACAATGCCTATAGATCAATACAAATATCCATAAATATTATAATCAAATAAAATATATAAATTTTTATTTCCTACTAGCCAGTTATGTTCTCATAATAACCTAATATTCTTATTACCAAGTGATGACATCAAGAGAAGGTGCCTCAAAGTCCTGTGAGTCTATTCCACTAGTATCATATATCAATTACATTTGAAATATAATTTAATATATAAATCAATCATATATTTATGAATACTACCAGGGAACTTCTGGGTTCTCATCATAGTATAGAACTGGTAAGACCATTAACTATGTCATCTACTCTTAGTATATTTTCACAATCAATGTTAAGATGATGAACAATAATGATTTTATTAAGAGATTATAAATATTCAAAAAACTGTATACATGTTTCCTTGATGTAAATAATTGTTGGTTATATAAAACCAACACATATCATAGGGAATATGCTTCATTTCATGTGATGTATCAATTTAAATTTTATTATATTTTTTACTTTTATCATATCAAATACTCTTAAAATAATTCACACCTTTAATATGTCATTCATATAATATTTTTCATGTATACGAAACCCTTTACCAATTAATCCTTTTTTATCCCCTTATGTTTTTTACCTCTATGAAAACTATTATTATTATGCTTATATTATCCTTATTTGAAACCTTCATCCACCAATTATACATTTTGGAATCCATTTTTTCTCTCACATAAATTAATTGAAATTTTCATTTTCTATAGTCAAATGATTTATCTATGAAATTTTTTCCACTAGAAATCAATTCTCTTCCCATGAATACAATTACCTGCATGGTTGATACCACATTACAAATATATAGGAAGATTAATCATATTTTTTATATGGTCTTCATGAATACTAATTTTTGAATTATTAGGTAAATTCTAACACTCAAAAATATTCATGATTTCAATCACATAAAAATCTAATTTTTTTGATATAATAATAACCCTTTATATTAATTTTCCCACATAATTTGGTTTCTCTTGATTATAATCATTACATTATCCATCGAATTTATCATTAACATGATTTATCTTGGTTCCAACCATTGAATAAAAAAAATGTATATAGTTGTCAATAATACTAAGAGTGGGAAAGCATGTAATTAAAAAAATTCCTTCAACAGATATCAAAATAATGGAATATTATTTTCATTATATGATATATTAGGTTTAGCCTATAAGTCTTGTATTGAATTCTAGCAGTGGACATTCTTGGGGACCACAACAAACCGTAGAGTAGAAAAAATCCTCGCAACGGTAGACTATGAATTGAAGATTACCCTATCATGAAAGAACCAGTTCCACACTATCCAACTCATATGCACTAGTTTTTCAGATGGAACCAACTTTTTAATTTTCTCCCTCTTATTCCCATATCCCTCATTATTTTTGATGAGCTTAGGTTGTCTCTCTGCCATCTTCTTAGTATCCATTAGAGCTTGAATCATACTGCTGATTTCTAAAGGCACAGCCAATTTGTTTTCCTCCTCCTGAACAGCCTTGGAGTCATCCCTTACTGCATACTGAAAAGAATGATCCTTAAGAACCTTCCAGGAGTCCTTATAACCTGTAAGATTCTGATATTCTTGATCATTGAAATCCACAATGTCTGAGGGTTGTGAATCACTGATATAGTCATTCTACATGTTTTCCTCCTCCTAGACAACATTAGTGTTTTCTATGCCTATAGAATAAATATAACTACCCTTCACATCTTGTCTATAATCCTTTGAAATTGAATTTTTATAAACTTTATCAGTATTAAAATCATCAATATCTGATGCATGTGAAGGATAAGAAGAAATACTATTCATTCCAGAACAAAATTCATATAGTCCTGTTTATTTTTGAAGAGAATTTGATAGAGAGAAAGAAATTATCAAAGGATCAATAGTGAGATCAGACAACTAATTCAAGGGGATGGAAACATGTGCAGAAATATGATATGTATCTGAAAGAAAAAGTTTCTTCAGAATCCCTTTATATTAATCAACGATGTCTTTAGAAATAGAATTGGAAATATAGTGTTCCTCTATACTCTGTTTCATGTTGTAGACCAAGTCATTGATATCTTGATAAATTTCAAAATCTAAAGAATCATCCTCATTAGTACCTCTAGTAGGCTTTTGGGTCAATGGAATATTTGGATGATAGGGAGGTGACAGAAGATCATCTTCCTCCTAAACAACATCGGCACAAGATTTTTTCAAAGATACCCTTAAGGATGGGGGGAAAGCATGTGACTATAGCCCAATATGATGGTTTTCAGGCTTCTTCTGAAATGGATAACAATTTCTCCTGTGATTTTTAATTTACTTCAATTAATTAGCATTATGAGTCACCATTAACTTCTTTTGGATAACTCTACTTGTTCAATAGAGTTTCCCACAATCTTGGAAATTTCACAGAAGGGAGGAATGTATTCTTACTCATACTTTACATCTATTTTCTGATCATTGTAAATCAGAATAATTGATTTTGGGTGTTCAACAGCCAAATTCTCATCCAAAATAATTCGATCATAAAGACCAAATTCACCTTAAAACAATATTTGATCCAATTTAACAATTATTACTATAAATAATCAAGTTAATTGAGAATGTTTAGGTTCAAATTACCCAAATTTAAACCATGAAGTCTAATCAAAATTTTAGAATTGGATTGTTTCATATTTAAGGGATCAAAATTACAATCCCACTCTGAGAATCAAAACAAACATAGATTGAGATGAAGATTTTCTTTGGAGAAATCCATTTGAATATCACCAACATTCGAAAAAAATATTTAAGAGACACTTTCTAATGGGAATAATATTCCACACATTTATACCTCATTAAATTGTGATCTGATTCTTAGTATCTTCAAACGACTATTTTGAAATTACATATTGATTTCCAATTCAGAAAATAAAATTTTAATAAATATCCAATGCATTGTATAGATATAATAGACCAACATATCATATCACTATAATCCATTCAAATATAATCCACATGATAATGAAAATGCTTTTTAATAAATAAAATTATATACGATGGAACCAAAAATCGGTTTCATCAATACATTTTAATCATAATTTTTAACCATTCAAGGAAATAATAAAGTGTGTAAAATTGGATCACTTCCATATTGAATTATAATAAAAATCTAAGGATGTTTTTATATATTAATATTTCAGTAAATTTGAAGAGGCCAATTTCATGGTGAAAAAAAATTTATTTTTTAATTTACTAATTGAAATATTAAATATTAAAAATAAATTAAAGGTTAAATATTCTTGGAATAGAAAATATAAATTATTAATGTAATATTCAACATAAATGGATGCCATGTTGATAGGATTTTTTATTATATACTTTATTTTAAAACAATTATTATTATTATTTTTCTAGTAAATAATCAAAAATATCCATATTCATAAAATGACAAGAAGATACATCTTAAAAAATTTCATATAACTTAAAAAATGGGTAATAAATACATTAGGTAGTAATTAAATGATGTTAAAAACATTTTAGATAACATTATAAAAATAACTATGATATGGGATAATATAATACATACCAAATATAGAAATGAATTTAGTTTTCCTTATAACATTTTTTAATTATAATTAGTACTTTAAGAGAAGAAAACTAATTTTAGACAGTTAATCTATATAAATAAAAAGTGTATAATAAAATACATATGATTTGGGGGGAATATATAATATAATATTCTTATATAAAATTTAATCATGTATAATCTCATAAAAATAGAGACAGTAATATAAAACCCTTATCAATTTTTTTAAATTTGAATCATGGAACCAATAAAAAATAAATTTAAATTAAACATTTAAAACCACAAAAATTAATATATTCCTCATCTAATATATAATTTTTCATTAAATAAACCTTCTAACATATAATAGGTGAATAATAAAAGATAAGTCCCAAAGAAAAAAATTTTAGATGATAAAGCCTTACAACATTGGTAACATTTGAAACAAACCCCAATATATTAAATATTAATAATTGTATCATTAAACTCAATTAAATTTTAAAGACCCATGATCTAAAATTTCAAAGGAGTAGTGTATAAATATAATAAATATAAATATGTGTATAACAACAAAAATGAGTCTGACATTAATATTAACCACTCAAAACACTTTTATAATTAATGAAAATATATAAAAAATATAAAAAATATATATTATGACTTAGAGAAACATATATGATCCACTTATTTAATTTCAACACCCATTTATTAAAAATTATTCATTAAATTCATCATATTTTTGTGATAAATGTTTTAATTTATATTTAGGGTTAGATGTAATGGTCCTTGTAAAATGATCATGGTTGAATCATATGAAAAATAATAATCATGCTATTAAGAACATATTTAGCTATTAAACAAAAAATTAAAGTAATTCATATTGGGTGGTGATTCTAGATGAATTATATAACATCGTGGAGATGATAATATATACATACACATGTGGAATGCTTCCACTTCTCATTGGACATAATCATATAAATGCACATCACAATTAATGAATAAAATATTATTATTATTATATCATTAATATAATAATTTTCAGCCTATCTTTATTACAATATATGTAATGAAATAAAAAATCCCATTTCTTTATTGAGGTGGAACTACACATGTATACATGAGGGGATATACCATTTTCTAAAGATGAGATATTAAGAGGTTAAAAAATATATTTTAATTATGAAATAATAATAATGTATTAATTTTCATATACAATAATTAAAGAAATGTTAATAACAAGAAATGAGTTTTGGAGATGGAAACAGAATCCTATCACTATGTGGGGGTTATAGTCTATAAGTACGTATGAACAATATTTTTACTTATTGTTTGATCGAGAAGAGACCGAATATGGTTGTTACATCATCAAAATAACATAAATATATATTTATGATACTGTTGTGGACATATTATTATGAATAAATAAGTTTGAATTACATTTAATGGTGAAATAATTCTGAAAGATCAGGGGTATGGTTAATAACTCCTCTATAAGATACCCTATTTTCATACACTATAATTTGTAAATGTTTTGTCTTAAAATAATAAAATAAGATCTAGGATGAATAAAAGGAATATAGTATGGTTTTGGGGAATTGATTTTGTAAGACCAAATGACCAGATTTTCTGAATAATGAGAGAGATTGGTGACACTTTATTAGTAATGGGATGTACAGACATGGAATATATATATATATATATATATTTCAATAATATAAGTTCACGTTCATGTTCACAAGGATATGAATGGGTGGAAATTACATTTTCAGATAATATATTTTTGAAATAGATTCAGAAAATATTAATTTTATTGGTTTATATGACATTATTACCATTATTAATTAGTTTAGCTCGTGGTAATGTCTTTGTAACCATAACAATGCTAGAATGTTTATTTTTCTTATTATAATTAATTCTGACACAAAATTAAGATGTAAAAATTGATGTACATTAAATATAATGATTCAAAATGTGTAATCCATTTTAATATATTAAATTTCCCTAAGTGGTATAAATTAATTATTATTATATTCACAAAACAAAATGAAAACCCATTACTAGAAAAATGAATTTTTAGGCATATAACTAAATTCTCATCAGTTAATATCTAGGTAAAAACCCAAAAAAATTATTTCAAAATACTATATTTAATTGATAATCAAAAATATCATTACACCTACTAGTGTATAATTATGATTTTAATTTAATATGATAAAAGCACATTTTACTGATAAAATATGATTTTAGAAAAATGTGTTTGAAGCGAAAAAATGAACTTATAAAAAAATCTAGTATACTTATGCCTTATTTTTAATTAATTAAATAATTTATAATTAAATTTTACTTATTATTAATTAATATCAGATTAAAAACAATATTTCACAATTAATTCAGTTAATTTAATGAATATAATTAATAGTTTTAGAAAAAAAAATTATATTTTCCATATTCACATAAAAATAAATATTTGTTGAAAAAATCACAAAAATAAACCCTACGTTAATATTAACATGATTATTTTAAAAATTATATAAAATAAAAAAACAAAGTATATAGAATAAATTAATTATATTGCCTATAAACAAAATGAAATAAAAAACATTTTTAATGTATTTTTTTTCAAAATAATATGAAATTTCAGAAAATTGAGTACATATTTATTATGAATTAATAAATACATATGTATTATTTAAAAAAATTAAAAAAAATATTCATAATATCATTATTACTACTCTTACCATATTCTTTAATGTCTCAGATTTGGGGCTCAAAATTAAATAATAATATTTTTATTGTATAACATTGTTCTTTTAAAGCATATTATTATGTGTTTCAAATGTTATTGAGTATTTTATTAATTTAAAATAATTTTAATGGTGATTTAAATAATTTAACATAAATAATAAAATAATAATTATGAGGAACAATCAACTATGATTCCAAGGAACCATCATCATAGAAATTGGAAAAAATTGTGTAAGGTGGGTAATATCTAGTGTGATTATAATAAACATAGTAAACCATAGACTAGATGATAAATAGTACAGAGTAGTAAGATGTGGAAAATGTATAAACCTTGTTGAAGTATCTTCTCATATATGAAGTGTTTTAATAAGAAAATATGGTTCGATGTGAGATGGAGTACTATGTTTTCTGGGTAAATGATATTAAGGATATGAAGTATTAATCAATGGGTACTACAGAGGAAATGACTATAGGGGGTATACGAATCCATGAAAGGGTACAATATTAATAATTCCTGATGTCATGTGTGTTGGTTTACTCTCTTAAACCTCATTTGAATCCAATAATATCACAAAATAATAATTCTTTGAATATTTTAAATGTCACTTGAATATAATATTCTTAATATAAATTTCAAAATTAAATTCTCATTTTACTCACATAAATTATAATATATGTGAATCTTGACTCATAAAATTTAATGCATGTATTTTGGCCTTATTTTTTGGTGGTCATGTTAATATTTTTTAATTAATACCCAATAATTGAAAGGGATAGCATGCATCAGTACATAAATATAATTTAGTAATATATTCTATATATACAAAAATATGGGAAAATATACTATCATTGAACATGAATTGTTTTCAAAAATAATAATAATTAATATTATAATCACCATAAAGATGATTTATATGCTATAAAATAAAATTAATTTTGAAAAAAACCTTTAAAATTAATTCATTTACAATATATAAATTCACATTTTATTTATTACCATAAGGGTACAATAAAATGAAACATCCATCAATGCACACCAAAAAATCATGTCATCGATTAAAAGAAAAAAATAAAAAATTAAATGATGAAATAATTAGCAACAATGAAAGCATAATTTTAGTAAAATTATAAAATATAGGGCTAATCAGTAATATGTTTATGGTTCTTTTAGATTACATTATAAAAATAATAATATATATACATATCTTTGTTATCATGGAATCAGTCAAATTAAACTTCCAAAATGCGACTCAATGTTATGTATAAGGTTCCATGTGGAGTATTTTTTCATCAATCATATATTAAGATATATCCGCATATCAAGGTTTCTTATATTAAACAATGGGATAAATTTATTTGGATTCACTTACTGTGACACAATAATTTTTTGGTGTCACGAATTTTTTTCATGGTCACTTATACTTATTTAAAAAATCTCTATGTGATGTGATTTACAATCTAGTTCCACATTATTCTGACAGAAGGGAAATTATATGACCATAGGTGAAACCCAGATCATTTATAAACATTTAATAATAAATATGGAATCCATTAATTAAAATAAATATTTATATTTTATTATTTTATAAATAGAACCATCATACCTTTAATTTTATCCAAGAAGAAAATTTCCTACTATGGAAAATATATATTCACTTAACTGATAAAGAATGGAATGATCTATTTATAATTAGCTTATATCCCCTTTGAATTTTTGAAATTTTTTTATGTGTTTTATTTTTAATAATCTATATGTGATAGAAAATCATAATATAAATGTTATGTCCATTATATATCCATCAACTACGCCATTTTTGATTAAAACAATGAAATGTGACATGTTCCCCTCCAAAAATATCAAGGTACAAAGCTAATATGATCAACATATCCATCTTATTTGGTGTTGTTATTGAAATAAAGGATCAATTGTAACATATTTTTTATCTTATAATTTCATTATGTAAATAAATAAGCTAGTGATGTTACCCAAATATAATGCAAAATTAACTACATTTCATTGAAATATTTCCCATTACAGTAGACCCTTGAACGTTATCCTTGTACAACAATTATTTAGGGTACACATTTTTCTTTTAGTGGGATACATCAAAGGTAATGATAGTGGACAACAAAATAATAATATGGTTGGAACATACAGAGTCAAGTGTATAATAAATATTTAGAATTACGGATCAATTTTCTCAAAATCACAATTATTTATCAATTATTGTCTTCAATGTTTTATAATATATAAAATATTATACATTTTAGTATATTGTTCTAAAAAGTGCTAGAGATAGACTACAACGACCATAAAAATCATATAGAAAATGTAAAATTGATATATAAGTCATTATATATATAATGACACAGAATTTATGGATCTTATTTAATTTTAGTTTAACAACATTCATATATACATATATTGATATGTTACAAAAATTAATATCTAAAACCATTATAATTTGAAAAATAGTAAACAATATATCTTCATATAATATTTGATATTATTAAAAATGTTATTGATTTTTTCAATAATTATTTCCAATATACTCTAGAAGGATTCTATAATTTATAAAATAATACATTATGGAACATTTTGAGACAAACAAACATTTTATTTTATTTTTTTATATACCATTGTCCTAACTATCTTTTGCCAAAATTTATTATCAATATTTATTAAATATAAATATTTTCCAAAAAAATTATGAACAATATGGTAATTTGATCTATATGCTTCTCCTCCTGTAATTATGCTCTAAATTTATACATCTAACAACATTCATTGTGATTATTATTTAACCATACCAAGAAAAAAAACTCAAATAGAAAAATCCATAATAATATCCTATCCAGAAATTAGATGGGATGGCTTTTCTCTATGAACAAAATTTTGAAAATATCAAATATTTTATATATATGGATGATTCAAAGGATGATAAAAAGCATTTCAAAATATTAATTTTTTATGACAATGTTTTAATAATCAATAATTTCTATGTATTATGAAAATAGGGAATGGTAATTTTTATTTCCTAATCCAAATTCACATAATTGAATAATAATTTATTTTATTTATCATTCAAAAAAATGTTCAATAAAATAAAAATATATCATACCAAGTTATATAATATGTTCATAGTCCCATATTACACAACACCTCTTGCTAATGAACTGAGGTTTTAAATTTTTCATCAATATCATTAATAGGTTTAATGGTTCCAAATATTTAGAGAGGTATGTTACGAATTAGTTTCATCGTACATATAAATTTGACATTGTTAAAAATGTAAATAAAATATTTCCTTATACTCTATGAAGTAAAAATATATCAAAATAGGTTAATTTAGTCATACCAATATTGAATTAAAAAATATCTTGTTTAAAATGAAAATGAAAATTGTTACATATGAAATTTTTATTAATCTAATTAATCAATTTGATAAAGTATTCCATTATTTTATTAATTCCTCTTATAATCATTTAATATCATTTTAATTACCATATATAATGATATAAATATCATTCAAAGTCTTGAATTTAAATTAATATGCCATAAAAAATTATATAAAAAAATATATTATGTTATATCATTATAATTCTTTTTTCATGAAGAATTTTTTTAATGCACATTTATTTTATCACTATACATCCAGAAAACAAAAAATTGGGAGCTATTGGATTTAATTAGATAAATGTAAAAAATTATGAATTTAAAATAATTTTATACATTAATTTTTAGGAATAGTTTCATGATCTGGTATTTAATATTTCACAAATGAATGTTGATAATCTATTACATGATAAATAATTCTATACATTTTTATTTAATGATACAATCACATCAAAAACTGAAAAAATTTTATTTTTGGACATGTGTAATATAATAGGGTCATTTTATCATCTATTATATTTATAACATCATCTACCAACAATTCTAAATGATTAGATGTAAATTTTGAACATATATTTATTAAATCTTAAACATTACTAGAAGTAGTGTTTCACGATAAATAATGTAGAATCGATCATGTATTAAATTCTCTTACATGTTATTTCAAATAAATAATTTACATTATATAATATATAATTCTCAATTATGGAAAAATAAACAAATAATTTCAACTTGTTTTGAAATTAAATTGATTTTTACATAATATTTTTCATATTACATCATAAAATTCAAATATATATATATGTATATTATTACAAATAATAATATAATTTTAAAAATAAAATTTATTGAAATGGTATTATAAAAAATTACACTTCATTTGGATTAAAATATAATATTTTATGAAATAAATAATAATATAATATAATTGAAGGCTTTTCATTTATTACATTCTAAATAATATAACATAAAAATGATTCTTCCCAGTGACCTATCATATGGATATCAATATTTACTATCAGTTCAAATAGTAAACCAATAGTTTATGCCCAAAAAAATTGTTAAACAAAATATGTATGAATAAAGGATTAGACAATAAAATGTGGATTTTACGGGTTTTTCCTAAATCATTTATAAGAAATCATATTATGAAAAACAAACACATCAACTATGTTATTCAATAACCATCCACTCTTACAATGCCAAAATTATATAGACATATTCTATGACACATTAAATAATTTTGTATCAACCTCTAATAAATTTTAAATATGAAGTCATTTAATTAAATCAAAATCTATTGTAAATCATAGCCACCAATAAAACAAAAAATTTGAATTTTTTTTACAAAAAACATTATGTTTGAATCCCATTAAAAAAATCATATTGAATAATAGCATTATATACCGCCTTAATATTAAACCCCCTTCTCCAATTAATAATATATAAGTCATTCAAAAATAAACAAAATGGGAAAAATTTTCCCATTTAAAATATATTTAGAATAATTAAATTCATGTGTGAAAAATTACAAAAATCATTTATTATAGAATCCTTATATCAAATAATATTAAACCTATGTAATCATATTTTCTTCAAGTATTTGACAAGTGGATTGATTAACCACTAAACATAAAATTTGACATGCATTATATAAAAGAATTTTGAAATATATTTGACCAGTGTTCCTTCCAAATAAAAGAATTATAATTTGCTATTAATACAATAATGAATAAAAAATGATAGTGAAAAAAACTCAATTTCAAATTTGTATGAAAAAATTACCTAAAATGAAAAATACGTTTTACATACTGTGTAAATGAACCAATTATATGTTTCCATGAAAATTTATATTTCACAAAATGGTAATGTAATTTTTCATGAACGTTATGAGAACATGTGATATTTAAGGGATAGTGGTTGGTTTGGGTATGATATGTTGGAGGTGACAACTATGAGGGAGTAAGGGACTTGGTTATGGAAGGGTGCGTACACATGCAACATTGGCTATTATAGAGACATGAGGACAATGAAATGGTGGAGGAGGGGAATAGTTGTTCGACAGATCCACATGTTATTCAGAATTACGCATTGATGATCATGGTGTGGTAGAGATGGTGGGGGATGTGATTAAGGAGGGATCATGGATTCGGGTAGAATAGTAGGATGAGGAGGGGATTTAGAAATTTTTTTATATAAAACTGATTTTGTTAACAAACCATGTTCAATTTTTATTTAAATCATGACTATATGTTAGTGGTCATTATTGAAAATTATAATACTGAACATTTATGGCTATATAAATGATTTTATAATAATTTTTAAACATGTTCATGTAACAAAAATAGTAATTACAATGTTGATAAATAACATTGAATTTTCATAAAAAACATTTCAGAATAATTTTAAGTGCCAATATGTGGAAAATGGTGTGAAAACATAATATCCCTCACAGTAAAAAATTTATAATAACACATAATATGAAATAGACCTAAAAATTTATACCATTTCATTGTAATAAAGCTATTAATTGAGGTTAATAGGGAAATACTAGAGTTTTATGGTGAATAATGGGAGTAGTTTTGAGATTTTTTGATGCAAATGGGTGTTTTAGTAGATGATGAAGATCTCTAGTCATAGATCCAGAATAGTATATCATCCTTGTTTTTTGTCCACAATAATGGGCAATTATTATTCTAGATCACAAATGGTAAATCTCTAGAGGTATATCACTAATGGTAGATGATCAAGGAATTATATTACTAATTGAAGATTGTGTTTAGAGTAGATCAACCATAGTATATTTATGTATGTAGACAACCAATTATAGATCCTCCTGGAAAAATATAACCAACGATAGATTATTTTAGAATTAGATAACCAATGGTATATCTCAGAAAATTGATTAGTATTTTTAGATAATTCTGGTGTAGATCACCAATGGTACATCATTTGTGAAATATCAAAATTTTTAGAGCATTCAGCTAATAAATCCCAATATTAGATATATATTGAATCCAATTTACTAGAAATTTATTGTTTTCCCCTTATTTTATTTTCATAGATGAAAATTATTTCAATACCTTATTAAATAGATGATAAATAAATTATAAAAGAGGATAATTATATCAATTTTTTTCTAAAAAGTATTCATACCTTTTAATATATATAATATTTGGATTAGATGAGATCCTCTAAAGAGAAAAAATTAAAACCTTAGGAACCTATAATGTGTTGGGATATATTCATTCCAAATATAATTATCTCCCTTATTTCTATCATGAATACTTTTTCATGAGAAGGTAATATTCAAATAATTTTCCCTTTGGGACAAGGCGCTTGATTTTCTGTGATGGTTTAAATCCATCCATTTATTTGGCATCATATTATATGTTCACTGATTATTTTTGGTGTATAAAATTTGTGTGAAGAAACATTATTTCAAGAATGAACTCCTTCAATTATATTTTATGATTATCATTTGTGTATGGGCTCTAATGATTATCTATACAGAAATTTTTTCATCCAAATAAATAAAGATAACAGAATTATTTATATGAATTTAAAATTCAGTATCAGAATATGAATCACATGTTTTTACAAGATTTATTATTATTATTTATATTTTGATTGTATATGTATTGTTCCATTTAATAATAATAGGTGTACTTGGATTATATTTTGAACTGTGGTGGTTATTTTATAGGACCCTTTTTTTTATTGACATCCACCAAAAATTAAATATTTTAATAACAAATTTTTTTTAAGGAAACAAATTCCCATAGATATATTTCTTATGTGATAATGGCCCTAAAATAATATTTAATATAATAAAATTAGACCTTTATGAATCTAATTTTTTTTATATTGTGTAAAATGATTTTTATGTCATTTAATGTGTTTCAGATACAATTTTGTGTCGTAGATTTCTTGTAATGATGTGTAGCGAGGTTAGTGGCACTATGTTGTGAAGTGTATCAGGGTATTTACTGTGATTAGGTTGTGAAATGTGGATGTGGTGGTGGTAGTGGGGTTTTTGTGTAGTGTTTCTATGAAAGGTTTTGTGATGTTTTGGAAGATATAAGTTTATTTGGTTGTTGGGATATTTATTTTCTAATGATTTGTTTTTGTGATATTTTACTATTTATTTTTGGATTTAACATGATTTGGCTAATGGGTTGGAAATAATAACAATAATTTTAAAAAAAATATTAAATTATTTGTGTTTAAATAGAGTAAGAATACATATAAATTAAATGGGTAAAAAATATAATCAATTAGTTGATTGAATGAAAATGGGCTATAATTAGAATTATGGAAAATGACTTAATTTAAAAATATATTTTTATTTCATAATGTGTTTTTTTTGTGTGGTTTTAATCATTTAGAAGTGATAGTGTATTTTTTAGAGGTTTTAAGGTAATATAGAGACATAAATATAAGGTTATTTCCACAGTTTTGAACCCTTAGGGTTTTTATTTTGTGTCAATTATTATTTTTATACCATTTTTCATTCCTTGTGATTTCTATACAACCAGAATAACATCAAGCACCATGTTCCAATATATATATATATATATTGTGTATTGTTCCAAACATCTTGGTGGGGGGTGTATAGATTTCTCCCATCTCTTCCCACTCCCTCTTCCATGCGATGTTGACATTAATGGGCTGTGATGACCATAAGCCGAATGTGTCATTGTCTAAATGTGATGTGAATTTATGTGATGGATAGATAGTATTAAGTAAATATGTAATGAAATTTCTAATGTTGGGGTGATTCATGTATATATAATGTCACAAATTTGATTTCATTCATTTTAATGATAACCTAGTACAGCAGTAATGAGATTTGATGTGATGTGATGGAGAAGGTATCCTCCGCAAAGAGAAGAAGTGTTTTGATAAACTTGTTTTATGTGGGAGAGATGTGATTTGATGTGATGTTAAGTAATGTTATAATATAGAGGTGGGGGAATAAGTACATTTTTCTTTAGGGTGTGGGAGTGGAAAATCAATGGAATATATATATGGGATACCCATTATCAATATTTTTCATATTCATTTATTATAAATGGATGCGTTATTTGTTGACTGATCCATTTTGAGGTTGTGTTTGTTTAATAGAGATGTATATGTGATGTTTTGTTCTACTATTTTACCATCAGTTCATTCATATTCTGGTTTCACATGTACATGAATGAATTATATTTTCATTCTTAATATGATTTTATACTCACCCTATGTGAATTGAAAAACACTAATGTTTCTAGTATAAAATCGAGTTTCATGGTGGATATTTAAATATTTGGGTATTGGATAGTTTTTGTTTCACTAATATATCATTTATATTGTATATTTTCATTATATAATTTTATTTGTATTGGTTTTATTAATTCATTCATTATGGTATGGTTTTTTCATGTAATTTATTTTATTTCATGTAGTTTATTTCATTTTATTCTACTTATAAATATAAAGAAAACATATTAAAAATGTTTCATGGTCATATTTTAAATAATAGTTTTTAAATATTAACTACAATGATTGTTTCAAAATAATTTATGATTCCAAAAAATAATAACTAATGACATTATATGTGGGTAAAAGTTATTTAAGCACAAAAAAATCTTATCATTCAAAAAATTAAAAATTTATTAATTTATAGTTTTTAACCTCTCCAAAGGTTAACATAATTCATGTTTATATTTTTCTAAAATATAAAAAAATATTAGAAGAATGTACAACCAATCACATGGTGACAACATATCAATATATCAATATTTTAGAACATCAATCAATCCAAAATAAAATGAATTTTATTATTTACATGTTCTCAAAATTCAATGTAAACATCAAAAATAAACATCATTATTCTTTAAATCATATAAATCATATGTCCAAAAATTTTATTTAAAAAAATTTCATGAAAGATGATCTTATTAAATTACAAATGAAAATAAATGAAACTCATATTAAATCACATGGTAATAATAATACTTCTAAATATGGATTCAAAATAATTAATTTTATCATGCCACTATGAAATCTATATAAACTAAAATTCTTCATATGGATATTGAAAATTAAGTAGTTTTTGAAAACTAAAATACTCTATGTATGAATCCCCAAAACATTAATCTTTTTAAAAAATATATTGATTTATATATGTTTTAAGAAAGGAGTTGAACCAAAATTCATTATGAATTTTTCTATAAAATGAAATGAAATAAAACATTCAAGCCATACCAAGGTTCCAAACTAATTTTTTTGTCTCTATAATCCTTATTTACACTTTAATTATAGGAAATAAAAATGATTCAGAAAAAATAAAAATTAATTATATGTTATATGAAGGATAATTTCATATAAAACCTTGTAAAATTTCATAATTTATTTAATTCATTTTAACATCCCAAGATTACTCAATTGAAACAAGAACTCAACAATCGTGATTCGTGTACCTCTCATATGGATATCCCAAAAAATAAGTCACCACCACACTTGGTAATGTAGTAGTATTATATTCCCTTTACTAGATAATATATATTATAAATGAAACATTATAAATAATCAAATATTAAAAATTATAACAATAAATCCATAATTGAATGAGAGTTTAACGTAAACCCGTGCTGGTTTGGTGTATTGGGAATTATAATTCCCATGAACCAAATATTTCATAATGTAACATTAAATACAAAAAATTGCGAAAAATTATTTTTGAAATATATAAATAGGGTTCAATATGAAATATATGAACACAAATAGGTTCATACCATGAAACAAGACTCTACATAATAGTATTCAGATGAATAATTCTCACCTAAACTCTGGAAAAAACTTATACATTCACAAAAAGTAATATTTAATAATTTTATATACAATATATATATATAATATAAAAATTGTAATTATTTTCATAAAATATATTAATCACACATGACATCTTATCACAAGTTTATTAAAATATCATCATTAAAATCATTCGTTTGAGTGTACTCTATTCCATTTCTCAGGAATGATTTTGTTCTCCAATTCTAGATCTTGAACATTTTTTGTTATATCATATTATATATAATATTAATCATAAAAAAAAGTAAAATATTTAATTTATATTAACTCATTTATAGAAATTTGTATGAGATGGTGATGAAAACAGCATTACATCACATCCAATAGGTAGTAGTTCACACATACGAACAAGTGATTTTTTCAATTTTCATTTGATAGAATGGAATCTGAATGTATAATAATTAAAAAATTTATAATCAGTAAGTATCATAGATATATAGTATATATTAATTAAATATAACCATAAAATATTCGATGTTATAAAAAATTGAAAATGGATCAAAACACTTTATAGATGTGGTAATCAACACATATGCACAAGCGACCTTATCATTTTTTAATAGATTTAATGAGAAGAAGAAATAAAATAATTAACATTAATAAATCATAATTTTGTTATATAAATCATTTATATAAAATAAATACATCAAAAAAAAATCCATGATAGCGGGTAATGAAAAATTAAATACTTTTCATTATTGATGCAACAACCCACATATAAATGCAATGATGGTCAAATATTCAAATAGGGGTTTTTATTAGTAGGTAATAGTTAATGTTATCATTTTAAAAATTAATTTGGATGAAAATTAGAAAATAGTTAATATTTTCAACCATTTCATATTGATTTTCACAATATATATATATATATATATATTTCCAAAATATTATTTAACATAAAATACAATCAATGAAAATTTTAAGGATTTTTATATTTATTGAATTTTAAAAAATCATTATTAATATGGATACAACGTGATGATATTAATTTTGTAAAAATATAAAATAGTTATACTTGTCTTTTATTTAATGTTTTTAATATCGATCATCTTGGTGTTTTGGCACCTTGAAGGAGAAATAGGTATATTATTGCAATATTTCATTATGAGATTGAATGATTCATGGTGTTAATATTAATGATTAATCATGATGATGACACTTTTTGTATTTAACTATGTTTCATATAATAATGAAATTTTTAGGATATTAATTAATGGGGTTTAAGGGGTTCACAAAATGAATCGTGTTTTCTTTTTCTAATCCCTTCATCTAAGCAATTTAAATTGTGGAATCTCTATTTTTCAATTATCATGATTGAGAAATATAATTTACTAATATATTTTGAATATATAATAGTATTTTATTACTTGAATATACCACATTTACATAATAATTGTTGTCATGTTTCATATAGTATTCTCCTTATTTCATCAAGGAACTTCTTGTAATGTAGTTTCTCCCATAACAAATTGATATTTTACTTTTCTATCATGTCATCCATTCACCATGGATATATGGAAGCCAAAAGATCATGGATTCGTTTTTTATGAAATAATTTGTTTTATAGTTTGATCATTGGTTCATAGATTCTTGTCTCATCATCTTTTGATTAATATTAGGATTTTTAATATTTCATGTTATTTAGGATTGCCAATTAATTAAAATGGTTATCCAAGTAAATATTTCCTCCTATTTACGTATAATTATGTTTTAAATTTTATAAATGAATAACAGTTAAATATTGAATTATATATTGAAGGATACAATGTAATTTATGATTTAAATATTTTACATTATTGTTTATGACAATTTTTTGGGGTTGTTTATATGGATTTTATATAACTAAATTTTGATTGATAGATTTCCCATTTGAGTTGATTATAGTTGTTAAACGGGGCCAATTTTAGTCGGGGAATCCATTAGATCCTAGTTATTTGGTAGGTAAAATTTTAGAAAATTGAATCTATATGGTTATCCTCTTAATAATCTGATATATATATATAATGTAACAATGAATTTTTAATGTATAGAGACACAAATTTCTAGTTTCTAATCCATATTCATGTATTAAAGTGATATGTGTGCACACCCCATTAATAATTATTAAATCAATATCATTTTAGGATTTATGATTCATGCTAGACCTAACATGATTTAAAATGAAAAATATAATAACGGTGAAAAATTGTTTCATACAGTTTATGTTCAAAATTGGATATAGATTCATGTTTGAGAAAATATTTATGAATATAAAATTTTCAAAATGTTATTAAATGGTTGACTTATATGAATTTTTGAATAGTTAAATGTATATCTTATGAAATTATTTTAAAAATATTATAAACATCTTATTCTTCATTTATTATTAGTGATTATGAAAAACTCATCTCCAATTATTTTAAATTGGTAATAACGGATTATTTAAATAACATATTCTTCCAGAACACTTGCATGGACCCGAATGTAATGTTTTCATCACTCTCTAAAAACTCTAAATGAATTCATATTTAATTTTCTTGTCTGATGTAGAAAAGGAAAGGAATATCCAGGAGGTTATGGATTTTCAGGATATTCATTTTTTATAGTTGAGGCATAATGGGATGCTTACCTAAATGTCACCACATTATATAGTAAAATGTCCTATATTATTTTTCCATGTTCATTAACGATTCCGGTAATTTTATATTGTATCACACACCATTTTAAATATTTCTATCTATACATTCCATCTTATAATGTGAACTATTGTGAAGATTTATTTATTTATGATATATGTTGGGATATTATTTTATTTTTATTCTCTTCGATGATCCATATTTTTACATATATTTGGTATAAATCATTCAAAAAATTAGTACCTTTGATGGAGCAGTGCTTATCGGTACCCTATAGTGAATAGTAACACATTTGGATCTATGAGAGGGGTTGGATCTAGTGTTTTCTTGGGAATTACCAATGTTGGTACATTTTAAATCGGTATCAAATTTTGTTATCATACTATATGATTTAGGATACCATGTAAGACAAGAGTTTGGATGATCAAGACATAAACAGATTGATGTGAGTGAGTTCCTGGCCCTACCACATCATAGGGATCCATACATTTGCATTATATTTATTTAAATATAGTTTATTGAGTTTTATTTTAATTATTTTTTTATATTATTTTATAAATGATTCCATAATTTATTTTTTATCCTCTTTATATGCTAGATCAATTATCCATTATTCAAAAATGAATCATATCATGGTCCTTCAGGGGGCTTTAACATAATTCTTTTTTGGATTCAGAGAAAAGTGGAGTACGATTCTTCTCTAGAAAATCGATTTATTTTTTCAAATAGTTCATGGCCTGAATAGGCGTTATTGGTATGGATTTATCTACAAGTAAATAAATTTAACGTGACAATAAAAAATGTAATAAGTGAATTTATAGTGTGTTTGGCCATCACCAACCTTAATTTTATGAATTCCCATATATATGACATTGTCACTAATTTTACCATATAAATTTCATATTAATCACTAATTTTGGTGATTTTAAACAAGGATTATTTGAGTAAAAGATAATTCTATAATTTGATCAAACATAAAAAATTATGTTTTTTCACTAATTATTATAATGCAGTTGGAGAATGTAGTGAGGGGTAATATATTTTAGGAATTTTTCCTTGCATTCATTTTCTACAATGTGATGTATTGGATTGGATTTCTAGAATAAAAATGGGTACATTAATCATGAGGTGATCATAGGGGACATTAAACAAATATATGAGAGTCCTTATGAGAAATGGAATGATTACATGTTTTTTTCTATGGATATGAATAAAAATCTATTAGAGGATAATATAGTGTAGATATAGAGGGTTCTAATGAAAAAACAATATTCTCCCTTTATCAGTAAATGGGGATTAGAATACTTCTTATTTTTAGGCATGTCTTAAGGCGAGAATGGTGACCAATATGATTAACATAAAACACATGTATATATCATTAATAATGACCATGTAAGTAATATGAAATATTGGATTATATAATTTTTAGGTTCATGTATAAAGGACAAAAAAATTCATTCAATGAAGGTAAAAAGTGTTAATGAATAATAATGTTTCATTAGTTTCATTACAAGAATTACTGAGGTCAGTTATAATGGTGGTTTAATTGTTTTTATGGATGAAGAATAGAACAACCACGATTAGTTCATCATTAACATGGAAATCACACATCAACCCGATATAATTCTAGGAACCCATTATGAGATAGTGTGGGACATTTTCTAGATCTATGTGGGGGAATATTTTTGGAACTTATTTTGAGGTAGAGGGAAAAATAGGGTCATTTGTTACTCTATGGTGGTTCATATTCCAATGTTGAAAGATCATACTCTCATAAATCATTATAGTGAAATTCTAATATGAAACATTACATATAAATTTATATAAAACCTACTCGATATAAGACATAATTTGGTTATTCCAGAATAAATTTTAGAGTGGAACTTTAATTTTTTAAATGGTATATATATATTAAGAAATTTGTACATAAAATTAAATAGAGGGTGAATTTAATAAAAATAATATTTAATACAATTATATTATCAAAGAATAAATGTAAAATTCAACTGAGAGGTCCTAGTTAAGATTCGTCATAAGGTCCATGATAACATTAAACGTCCAATAATTGAAATGGTATATGTGATTTAGATGTTACACATCATTTTCGATAACAATTAATTTATGTAAAAGATATTTAGATTCAATAAAATCATCTTTTGTTTAAAGACATGAGACCCATTAACTCTTAGCCTCATTTTCCTCGATCCTGATGATCTTATAAGTATCATCAAATGAGTCATGGATTATGGGAGGATTATTTCATTTCAAAATAGTTTTGATGGTGTATTTTTGTATTATCTTATTTTTTCTTATTACATGTAATTTGTTATTATTGGAAGGAAAATTTCAATTAACAGTTACATTAAAATTAAAAAAACATCTGGAAAATTGAGAAGAAAGCATTTCAATCAATTCAATAGTAGTGTGATCATCAATAGTAAATATTGATGAAGTCGGTGAAGCAGAGTTCTTGGAAAAGTTGGCATGCAGAGGCTAGAAATTCAAATGGGGTGTCCCAGACCCACATTATCTAATGGAAGGGTCCAACCGGCCTTATTTAATTGTATAATCGGTTTGATAAAAATAAGGATTTGAATCTATAAAAATATATAGTTATTTTTTAGATATTCAATTACAATGATTGATATATTTATTGCTTCAATGAAAATTCATGTGTTATGTATAATTAGTATTCTAATAGGGACAATACAATGGAAGGGTAATTTAATGGAAACATTCTTATGGGATTTGAACATGTCCAAATGATGACACTAGGATTAATTGAAATAACTATAAAAAATTGATGAATGTATTCTGAATATATTTATAATATCAAAAACTATGAATGTGATATAGGAATGATTGGTATGGGTAATCGTTCAATGATATTCATTGTGGTATAAATACATGAGAGATAGTTGTTGGGACGAATTAGAAAAATGGACTGTCTAAACCAAATGATTATGAATCATGAAAAAAAATGTCAGATAAAATGGATAAGATGAAGGAAAAATTATGTTGGGCTGTGGTTAGTGAGGATAAAAACCATTGGAAGGAAACATGGTTGAGGAAACATTATATTTTCCTGGGTGTCCATTTCTGAGTTTCTTATATATGGGAGTCGTCATGTATTTTTATTTCATTAAATCAATTACTAGTGAAGCGTATAATAAAATGGTAAATTATATTGTTTATATTCGATAATATATAAATATGTGTTTGATATTAGAAAATTTATGTGATTGGAATTTCAAAAATATTTTACATGAAATAAGAGTAATGGATGACTGGGTATCAGGGAATTGGTATGAGTTACTAGGTAAGAAGAAATTTCTAGTATGGTAATTAAGGAATTAATGAAATCCTAAGTATAAGAATGCATAGAATGAGGGTGTGGAATTTGTTTCATGATGTTTTTGTAGTGAAACATGATAAGAATAATTACTATGGATTATTTTTTAATGAGATGGGGGGAGTGGATGAAAAATTCACTGGTTTAATAAATGAATATGAATGGGTGTTGGGATTTAATGATGTATTTTATTGAGGAATTATTATAGGGAGATTTTAGAAAGGGATCAAGGTGAAGGATCCAGCACTGGATTTGTTGATAGTGTGATAGAGCCTTTTGGAATATAGGAAGATGAAAAAGAAATGAAATAAATTATTCCATCCTTTTTATTTATGTACGGGTAAAATCATATCTGGTATATCCTAATGAAAAAAATGGCAAGGCTTCCTCTATTATATTAAGAAGGCAATGTCCATGTATTTTTATAGATATAGTATATGTACATGATAATTAGAGTATTTCGGGAAAATTGGAGCCACCCATCATTTGGAAAACATTTAATTTGGATAGATCTTTTATCTGAAGGGAGATGATATTGACTACTATTATGTTATAATATGGGTTCAGTAATTTTGGGATTAAATTATTTTTAGGGTCTAGGTAATTATCTTTGAGCAGGTGTATGTCTTGTGGTCACTGTTCTTATGCTAAGATGGATTTAAAATATTTATATTTCATAGGATGGATTTTATTAAGCTATGATAGTTGGTTTTCGTCCAGGAATGATAAATCACAATGGGATCATTCTTACTTCATCAAGAACTAGAGATGTTTTTCAAGCAGGACATTTATGTAAGTCACAGTTAGAGGAAATAGATGCTTATGGATAATTATTTATCTATTTGTGGGATTCCAAGAGAGGGAATTATTTTATACACAATTTTGGGATATTTGCCTAAAGAATATACGCTCAATTTTAGGGATGTTTCCCTTGGCCTCCAACACTTTCATCCACCATGAGGTAGGATCGGATTTTGTTTTGAATATTAATTTCGCAATAAAAAAAATAATTTTTAATAAGTCCACTTTTCGTGGTTTTTTGTATTACGATACCACATGGAGAAATTTCATTTATTCATTAAGGTAAAGGTTCAAATAGTATTCCATTAGAATTTCATCCAGTACTTCAGAATATTTTTTAGGTTGCGGTGCGTGAATTCTTTTCCATAGAACATGGTACAACTCTAAAACCCTATTAAGATAAATATGTTGATCCATTAAAGGATCGATAGATGATATTATCCAAATAATTTCCTTTCTTTTCACATATAATCATCAGATGGATGATTGAACCATTAGAAATTATTTTATTGCTAAATGAAAATTGAAATGATTTTTGAGTTCACAGAGACTACAAATTTGATAAATGAAAAGCTTGTTGTGTTTATTATTAATGTCCCTAGTAAATGGTGTTGAGAGTGAGTGGTTCTAGAATAGGATCATGGGGGTGTGTAATGGAAGGGATATAAATTCATATATACCTAGAATTTTTAACAAAACATGAATAATTTGTTTTATCATTAGAGTTCCCTAATATTCTAAATGGTTACTTAATAGTGTAGGAGTATACCAACCAATTTTCCAATGAATCCCTTTTCATTCTAAAGGATTAATTGGATAAAAACATAAAAGATAAATATTTTATATATCCATGAGATAAGATATCATTATTATGGTTTTCATGTAAAAACAATGACCAGATGACATGGTTGGTGATATGGGGATTATGGTATAGATTGATCATGATGACATATTAGGAAAATTTTAGATTTCTATCTTGCACGATTCTAGTTATAGTGGCCTTATAGAATGATGATAAAGAAGAATTATGTATTTGGGGTTTTGATAGTGGTTCTTAATATTAGAATCAACATATGACCTCTATAATTTCTTGAATAGGCCCTCATAAATGCTACTATGGTGGAAAGAAAAGGAATAAAATACATTTATGATTAAAAACACAGGTTATTTTTATTATCATTGGGATGTCCTAGTAATATACAATATATATATCAATCTTTCACTTCACAGTGATGATATTTAGTATTTTGATCACAATGACGGGTTTTGGATCAATTAAATTCATCTAAGGTTACAATTTTTTAACTAAAATCATACATGGACATGTTTGACTCGACTTCTGGGGATAAGTATCCCTATATAGTTCATATGGTTCCAATGGAGATAAATTCATTCTATAAGACTGTTATACGTAATATTTTTAGTTCTTTTTCTATAGTGAATGCACTTTTTAATATTTTTCCCTCTCAACAATTTATATAATCATTCTCAATGATCCATTAAAATCTATACATAGAACTCATGACTTATGTTATTGAGATATTGATGCTTCTAAGAACAAAAATAGATCAGGGGTTCAAATTTCTATTATGTAATGTTTATATATCTAATATTCATTTAGATTAACATTTATTGGTTATTGATATAGTATTATTTAGTATTGTTATCAATATGGGTTGGATGGTTTCCCATATAAATTAGAATAATTGTGATCATTTTTATGTGTATGTATCATTAGATGATGAAAACACTATAATGTTTAATGTTTAATAGTATCTATGGTATTGTTAGTAAATTACTTCAATATCAGAGTTTTATGAATCAAAATATTTTTTAGTTTTTTATTTAAAATCCATTGGTTTTGAACTTTCTATAGTAGTTTAAAATGGTTACTGAGTTTTTTCTATCCATATTTCTCAGTCTACCTCTAATGATAGATATAGAGATCTTTATTAATTTAGTAGCAGAGACCCAATAAATATATATACCTTTTTTATGGTAGAAAACATTCATAATAGAATGGCATGAAGATTGATTTACATGATTTGGAAGCTGAGGTCTATAACCATCTATCTGTATTGCCAATGGAAATCCTATTTCTTCATTCCAAGATAGATAATGGATAGTTTTTATTATGCATTTTTTATGGAAATATAAACCAAGTATAACTCAAGAATATACACAGTTTTCATATATTGAAGAATTTTTTGACTTATTGAAAATGTGAGGTGGTTCTCTAAGATTGTTCGTCAATCCGAATATCACCAGCTCAAGATTAAGGAGTCAAATATTCTAACATATTCTTTATGGGGGTTTTTTTATCACTTTGAGTGTCTTATGCTTCAATTTGTCTCAAATAATTCTCTTATATGTGTTATATTGTTTATGAAATGAACATTTATCTTGTACGAGGATTCCATAACCATGGTTTTCATTGATGATATCATTATTTAATTAATAACTCACAAAGATCATGCGATTAAATTGAGAAGTATTATAGAATCCATGAGTAAAAAATACCACAAGGATATCTTATTCAAGTTTCACTTCTTGATCTACGATTCAAATTCTTTGGAAATGTGATAGTAGTACATTATATATTTTTTTACCTTTAATGGGTGCCTGATGTAAGGTTATGATATGTGATATGAAACATTATTTTAGTTTTATGTACCATGTTTCTAGAATTATGTTATTGATGGTATAAAATGAATTTCATTAACTTCACAACGTGGTCGATAAGTCTCACTTGGAATTGAATGAATCTCTCATCAGTATCAATTTATTTGGAATCCTTCGAGGATTTGAAGTAGATTCTGATCTCATATATTATCCTCATATTGTAATAACATGAATAATTTTATTTTTTTTATTCTTATTATTCATGACCATTATTGAGTTATGTTTTTATGAATTTGGACCATATATAGGCATAAGGATATTGTTAGATTATACTGCATTTGAAAAACCATCTCACCCAAGATTAGAAACATGAAATAGTCATTATTAATATATATTTGTCGACACTACCTTTTCTGTGAATGGATCACTGTCTATTATAACTGTAGATATTTTAGATATATCATTTCATATAATGATCATAAACTAAAATAAAGTATGTGGGTTGAAGACATCCATTAATATCATTTTTCACATCATGTATACCTATAGAATGGAATATTTTGTAATAAAATGCCTTTGTAGTAGGGTTCACGCTCATGATATACTATATATAATGGATTAATGGAAACATAATATGATATTTATTATAATGAATAGGTATGTAATGGATGATTTGAATTTTATGTCTCTTATAATGATGTAGTTTAAATCATCTCCTCTTGAGAATGTTTTATAAGATAACCAATGGGTTGAATATTTATATATTTTCATAGATTCATTATATTGTGGTTATACCATCATTGATTGGACATTCTCCCTTGAGGGTGTTATTTTTTTTTCAAAAATAGTGGTTTGGTACTATTTAAAAAGGAAAGGTTTTGATTTGGCAGTTCCCCAAATTTTAGTGGTCCATTTAACTTGCTACAAATATGATGTATAATGATTTAAATAATCATATTCATGAGACACATTTTAAGTAGGATATTTTCATTTTTTCCTATTTCCCTATGTTCCAGATTCTTAAGTGGAGCACAAAAATTTATTCATTATTATTTAGTCACTACCTATACTAGTTTATAAGTGGGATATGCTATCCAAGTATTTCATATTTATAATCTGATGAACAACTTGGGGGGGATACTATCATGTTTGAAGTTGAATTATTATATAAGACAAAACATTTTATCATAATTTCTATTAACAATAATATTAATGACATGGAAAATATATCTGTGTAGAGGAAAATGATTTTATAGTGGGGTCCATTATCTATTATTTTGGATGTATACCCCCACCACCACACCCTGTATTATCTCTTAATTTCAGAATTGCCTCTAGGTGGAGATCATGTATCATGATAGGATGATCATACAATACCACACACAGATGGAATGGTAAATAGGGTACAAAAAATATATTCTGTATAATTTTATACATTATTGGATAAAGGACTTTATAGTTTAATGGGATTAATATTTCCAACTAGATTAATTTTGATATAAAAATAGTTATCAATTAGTTATCAGAGTATCACCCTTTGAATAATTTTATGGAAGGCATAAAAAATTACCCCTTCAATGGTAAGTCATTAGTGAGGTATAATTGATTGGTCCAAGTATTAATAAGATGAATATAGCTAATATTCATCTGATATTTTAGTGGTTAGTGATGGATCAATGTTTTCATTAATCATAAAAGGATGATTAGTACCAACCTATTGAGTTTTATTTTAGAGTAAAATAATTCCTAAAAGCTTCACCTCTATTGGGTAACTTATTACTTGGGAATAAAGGAAAATCTTCTCTGATATACATGTGTTCTATAACATCCTTGGTATTTAAAGAATAATAAATTTTTATATCGATTGATATTTCGAATTTACTATTAATTTTAGTATAAAGGGTATAAAATATTTGATAGTGTACTCTACACGTAACAATCGGTTTCTCATAATTCCTACATTGCACACAAAAATTAGTTTTACCAAAAAATAATACAATAATACTACTATTATTTTTAATAGTAGTTAACAACAAGACATTGTATTAATAGGAATTATGAGAACTAACTAAAATATTATTACAAATTTTTGTTAAATGTTTTTACCTTTAACCAATAAATTTTATATTCTTAAAATGAGAATGAATCCATTCTTATGAATAAAATAATCTAAAATTTTTTAAAGACCATTTTATCTCTTTTTGATAGAGAACCCTTCTTATATCTATTTTTTGTCACTTTTCTATGTTATATAGGAAAAAATAAACAACATATTTAGAATCAGTACATCAATATCTACCTTGGACGACATTTTTTCATTTTCCTGATAAAATCTATATTATAATGAATAGTGAAAAACTCTTCATTTTAATTAAAAAAATATTACTCAAATAATTTATTTCTTTAATTATTGTATATTAAATTAGTTTTAAATATTAATTAGTCTATGTTTTTATCAATTTGTAAAATTATGTTTACTGTATGTATTTTCTTATTTAAATTGGATATAAACACATGTAAATATTTTGGTAGTTTCTTTCATTGAAACCTGCTTTCTGGTTTTGTAAATTTGAATTAGGTTAAAATTAATTATTATAAATTCTGCACTTTGAATTTGGAAAAATAAATTCCGTATTTGGAATCAAAACATCTTACTTTTTTAAATACGTACCTTTTGTTTTCTGATATCATGATTATTAACATCAGTAATTTTTTTATTTACCAAGGTTAAAGGGTAAATAATGTAAATTATGATAAAAAATAATATTATAATAATAAAAAACTACCCTAAAATGTGTTCTAATCCTATTGGATTATATATTTTCAACCATTATAATCTTTGTGTTGATTTTAGGACCCCATGCGACCACTGGGTTATGATATTAACCTTTTATAATGTTAATTTTAAAGGAAATGGATATATAACATAAACATGTTTGTTCTAAAAAAATAAAATTTTAATATTGTCTATATAAATGATATATTAAACTATAACTAGAAATTATAAAGGCAATAATTTTCCTTATGTTTATGTATTTTATTTGTAATTTTTAGAAATTAAATAAATTTATTTATTTATGACATAATGATGATGCAGTGAATACGTTGTTAATGAAAGAATAAATTATATTATATTATAAATATTAAAATAAATTTAATCTCAACATTTTGATTCTACCAAATAATTTTTTATAACATTGATATTTGAGGGATTATTTAATGCCTTTTTTCAAAGGAATCAATTTTTTACGACTTCAACAAAAATCAATTACCAAATTGTTTCAAAACTGACATACATGAGATATGAAAAAACCATTTTATTAAATGATATAATATTCATAGAAATATAAAATTTGGAAAATTAACTTATATAATGTTAAAAATGACATTAATGATTCTCGTGTGGTTCTATTGTCGTTTTATAGAAACTATAGTTACAATATATTATGAAAATACAGGAAGGCATGGAATGAGTTAATGTTTTTAACTAGGGGTTAATGATTAAAGATACATATTATTTTACTAAACAAACATGTCTAAAACCTATTCGTTCAGAGTATTTTGAGCCATAAACATGATATCTTTTAAATATATCACTTTTGTTCCATTTGAATTTGAAAATAAGTTTATAATAAAATAATATTTCTGTTATTTCTTAAAGTGACACTCCTCCCTCTTATTAAAGGAAACAAAGTCTACCCACTAAATCACATCTCTCAAGCCCCTTGGATAATCAAAATTAATCAACAATGAACTCCCAAAGCCCCTCCATTACATTTATATTCCTTAATTTGGGCAGAAGTCAATTTAATAAATATTTTTGGCTTAAATCAAATGGAGTTACCCGGTTTTGAGGTAAAATCCTCTCCAAATACTCTTTCTTTTATTTTATTTCTTTACCCCTAAGATATTTTTATTCCAATTTATAATAAAAAAAGTTTCCTAAAAATTCTATTATGTTTTAATAATATTTTTGTGACCTAAAAAAACACACACATCCATATAATGTATATATAACATACTATTTCTGTGAACGGCGTACTACAACCACCCTAAATGATGATTGTTCAATTTTCTCATACCACCTCTCATGGAAGCCATTATGATAGAACTATATTTATATATTTTATATATTATATTTATATTTTCACTATGATTCATTATTTTTTATTGAAATCATACCATTATACATTCCATAATGTGGAAATATGGTAATTTCATTTGAGGAAGTGCAGACTGCCGCCCCCTCAATGTGATATGACTCCTTCATGAATTTCAAGGAAGGTATAAGGATTATGTCACTTAAATTATGTAACATAGATAACATATATATTATAATATAACTAAATTATACCTATGTATCATTTATTTTTCATTTTATTAATATTACAATGAAATGAATGTAGTGTTCATGTGTACGTATGACCAACTATCTCCATGAATGGTGAATTTAATTTCTTTTCTCAAAATATTATAGAAATAATAAATAAATAAATATTATATATATATGGTATTTAAATCATTAAAAATAATATTCTGGAGATGATTTACTTTTGACTACTTGGACATGTTACATGAAAACATGTTCCTTTTTGTCCCAAGTATTGAATATTGACAAAACAACTGATTTGAAAATAATTTAATATGAAATTTTTATAAGATGTAAAATAGTGATATTAAATGAATAATGAACGTGAAAAATATTCATAATAAAGAATAAATTTTCTTTCGTTTATTATTCAGGAACAGAACGATTGAAAGTGATGTGTCGGTATCAAGGTAATCGTAATCTTAACTCAATATAAATTCATTGAGTTAACTATCCATATCATTGACTTTAATCCAGTGAATATGTGTGATTTAACTCTAATATTATTACTCTATATATCGACATATATTGGGTGCAATTATATTTTTCACACATAATTATGTCATCTATTTGTCATTAATTAAATGATATTATCATTGTAATGGATTTCATCTCAATCTCCTTTTATTGAGGAATATCATTCTTTTATGCTTCTATAATATCTAATAAGGTGTATATACAACCATTTTGACCTGATATATCATGAATTAGTATATTCTCATGATATCTAATGTTTTATTTAAATTTATTCCTTAATGAATTTTATTCAATTGTTTCTCTAGTGGCCAATGACTCCTTAAATAAAAAATCATTTCTATGTTTTAAATAGTTATATATCTAAACCCTTTTATTTCATGTACATGTTATCATAATGGTATTTATGAATTTATAAAGACAAAAATATTTAAAAATTTAAATTTCATTCAAATGATTCAAAGTGGCATGTGACACTTTGATTCAAATTTATCTTTATTAAATATTTTAAATTGTTTTAGAAATGGATATAATATTTCAATACCATGAAATGATTTCGTTGATTGAAAAATAAATTTTATGATGTAAATGTTGAATGTGTAAGAATTTAATGTGTTATGATTATATAATGGTGCCAGTACATTTGACAGGAGGATACATGATAAACCAAAGCTAGTTGGTTACGTGGTAAACAAAAGACAAGTGGTTATGTCATAAACCAAGGATGGGTGGTTACATTATAACCTCCAATGCATTAGGTATGTATGTAAGCCACCTGGATATTCCATTTGATGATATGTGTTGAATTAGGTTATATATTTTTTCCAATTAAGTAGGTTTATGTCTCATGTTACCTTTGTATGTTATATTTCTCATCATATAGCCTTTATGGTAATATTTTTGTTCGAAGAATTGCAATCATGAATCTTATATTTAGTGATGTATATTTACTACTTCTTACCAGTGAAAAGTATGAATTTATGATAATGTATTCATGGTTTTCATGGTATCACACAACTGTCAGTTTTCCTTCCTTGTGTATCACTTATTGATCTGATTATGCTCAACCCATGTTTTGAAATGTATTTCACCAGACATAAAGAGTAACATATTCAAGGATGTGGTCATGGAAAATTTTTTATGCTTAAACATGAAACGATATAATGTTTCTTTTTATTGAGTTTGTTTTTCTGGAAAAAAATCAATAGTGAGTCGAAGTGTCTGCTCGTAGTATTTATGTTTCTATGTATCAGTTTTGGGCTAGTTATCTTAATCACTTGTGATGAAAATATTCACTATGTAAATTAATGTTAATTGTTGACTTCTCTCAAGATTATGTAATGATTCTTGTCCAACTGTTATAGTGGGTATCAAGGGAAGGTGTAGACAACATTAGAGATTAGTATGTTTTTTAAGGGTTAGGAATATCATTACTGGTTTTTAATTATAAGATATATCATAATTTTAATGTCTCATAAACCCATTTTGTGGCTTTATGGTATAAAATATTAAGTTGACTAATGGTATATTGGAAGGCATTCAACTTTCAAGATATTGTGGGTTATTAATTTTTGGGATTAAAATTTTGAGGTATGAGATAACCTTTGCAGTTAAAATTTGTTCTGGTTAGTTTTGAATATTTTATCTCATATTTTGGAATGTTATAAAATTATAATGTTTTACAAAGGGTAAATACATCGGGATGGGTGACAACACGTCGTATCCAGTAAAGAAGTGGGAATCGAACCAACAACCTATGGGAAATAAGTTCTCATCGCATACCATGGGCCTACGTGAAGTCTCTAATTAATATGATTTATTTTCTTTAGTTAATTTTCTTATGGATTAAAAATAAGTTTATTTTTAGACAATTATGTTTTATAAAATTAATATATTTAGTATTGGAAAATGATTTGGTGATTAAGTGATAAATTTTTTTAGATGATGTTATCTATTTTGGGATAACCATATGCCTAAGAAAAATTTAATATTATGGGATTTAATTTTAAGTGTAATGTTAGAATTTTATTTTGGAAGAATTTATGTTTTTATATTGGAAAAAGGTGATTTGGTTTATTTGTGGAAATGATTTATCTATCATAGAGAAACTGTGATTAGGTTAATTACTTTAAGTATAAGACATTATTGGTGGTTGATGTTATTTGGAGATAAATTTAAAAATTTATCATGGAAAACAATGTGATATAATACATCTGAGTTGTGGGTTTCAATATTAGTTTGATTATTTAGAGTAATTTTAATGAATTTTTTTATTGGATGGTCTATGCAGAACTTTGGTATTATTGTTTAATATTGAAGATTAAAATTATTACTTCACTTTAAAAAGAATATTATTTTTGGGGATTATCTGATATTGTACTAACCATTTTTGTTTGGATAATTTTTAATGATCAGGGGAATTAATATTTAATCATTTCTGGATTATGTGATTCCCTATGAGTTTTTTCTAGAACATCAACAATGATCAATTAATCATGAATACTAATCGATGGGAGAAAAGTTGAATGTGATGAAAAAAGTTATCAGAGGATAAAACTCTACTGGTCAAGTAAGTATATATTTCATTATGTTCGTATTCTATGTAGTAAAAATAATTCAACATTATAAAAATGATATTAAAACAAAAATGTTTTCCATTTAATTTTCCTACAATGAAATCAATGATGGTGGAACCCATCACATGTTTTTTCTTTTTTCTTTGATAACTTTTACCTGATCAGGTTCTCTATATGTCCTCATAAGAATTTAATGGTTAGTTTTTTATCTATATCCATGTTTTCCAAAATGTAGTCATATAATATGTTATATCAAGTGAACTTTTTTACTTCACTTTTGATCATTTATGGTGATAGTTTTATTGAATCTTTTTTTCGACGTGGGATATTCATTTATGTTTTTGTGCCCAATTATAAAATTGCGAGGAAGAAATATCCAAAAGGGGGGAATGATGTAACTACATATGTAATTATTGAATAATATTTTTTTATATAAATTAATATTTTATAATTTAATATTCTTTATATTATAAATGGGGCACTATGTAAGATAGAATTCACGAAAAGCAACAACTAGTTTCACTGAAATCTTATGTTTCACATAACATTGATATATAATGACAAATAATACTATAATATTATTATTATTTTAAATGTTAGTTGATTCCTAGATGTTTTATTATTGTGAATGAACAGAACAAAATATAATATGAATAAAAAAATTAATTTTTTTTACAATTATCTGATAAATTAAAGAGGCTTCAAATGAGAATGAATCCAATTTTAATAATAAAATAATGTAATATTTTAAAATGCTAGGTTTACTGCCATTTGATGGATAACCCTTTTTAAATATAGTTTTTGTAACATTTATATGATATATACAACAAAAAGAAATTATTATTTAGAATAACGTTGAAAGAATTTACTTTGGATGGAATTTTGGTATTTTTCTAATAAAATGAATATTTTAATGTGTAGTGAAAAGTACAACATTTTAATTCAAAACAGAATTTTCAAATAATTTAATTATATAGTATGATTTTCCTTTTAAATTTTTTTAATGTTTAATAATATTATTTTTTAACAATTTTATCTTATTTTGGTCATTGGATGTAATTTCGCATTTAAATTGAACACAAACACATGAATATTATTTCAGAGTTTTTACTTCTCAAAAACTTGTTTTTTGGTTTTGAAAACAAAACGTAATTTTTTATTAATTTTAGAAAATATTTTCTTTTGAATTTCAAAAAATGGATTATATATTTGGAGTTATAATGTCCAAATTTGGTAAATACATACCTTTCCTTTTTTTAAATTGTGAATAATATCTTGGGTATTTATTTTTATTTAATATGGTAAAGGGTTAATCAAGAAAATAATGGTAAAAATTAATATTATAATTATAGAAAACTACCCTAACATGTGTTTTAATCCTTTTTGATGAGATATGCCTAACAATTACAATCATTAAGTTGATTTCAGGACCCTATAGAGCCACATGGGTGTTATAATAGCCTTTTATAATATTTATTTTAACGAAAAGGGAAAAATAACATGATCACGTATATCATAATAATACAATATTAATTTGGATTATATAAATGATATCTTAGACAATATATATTCATTATAAATATTAAAATTTTTAATACATCATGGTATTTTATGTATAAATTTTAGACATTAAATAAACAAATTTCTTTATGTCACAATAATGATGCAGTTATAAACTTCATATTGAAAGAATCGTATTAATGATATTATAATTATTACTATAAATGTACATTGAATATTTTTATTCCATACATGAATTTTTGGTTGAAAATAACATGTTATGGATGATTTTACTCAATTTTGTAAGATATATTTTTGAATTTTACAAAAATAAATTACAAATTAATTTCAATATTGACAAAAATGAGTTTTTAAAACTAATACTATTTTATTAAATGATATAATTTTCCATTAAATATAAGATTCATCCTACTAGCTTATATAATTTTAAAAATGTCATTAATGATCCACATGTGGTTATATGTTCATTTTATAGTAACTATAGTTACCATATATTATGAAAATACAATTAGACATGGTAAGAGCTAATGTTTTTTTCTAAGGGTTATAGATAAAAGATAAGGTATATTTTGTGACCTAAAACTGAGTCAAATCTATTTTTTGAGTGGATTCATACTCATACACATCATAGAATATAATTATATCACTTTTTTGACATTATAAAGTGAAAATATTTTTATAATCAAATAATATTTCAATACATTCATAAAGTGCCCCTCATTCCTCTTATAAAAAGCCACCACCTCTACCCACTTACTAACAACTCTCATGATGCATGGATCATCCAAATAATGATACAATATGATCCCAAAATCATTCCATCAAACCTATATAAAATAATTTCGTAATATGGAAATTAAATAAATTGTTTTTTCTCACATCAAAAGTAGTTACCTGCATTAGAGGTAACATATTCTCTCAAGATTTTTTCATTTATTTTCTCTCTCCAACCCTATTCTTTTTTATTCCATAATTTTATATCTACACCAATATAATAAATATACTATTATATTTGTATTTTATATTTTTGACCTAAACATATACACACCTCCATATATGATGAACTGCTGCCTCATTAAACGATGATTGTTCAATTTTCATGTACCACCTCTCATGGTAGAAATTGAGATAGTAAAATAATTATATGTGATATATATTATATTTATATTTTCTCTATTATTCTGTGATTTTTAATTGCAATATAAATTTATGCATTCAATAATTTGTAAATACGATAATGTAATTTGAGGAAGTGCGGACTACTGCCACCTCAATGTGATATGACATGTTCGTCCTACACATTTAATGTATAAAGGATGGAGTTACTTAAAATATGTAACATATATAACATAGATATTATAATTTAAATATAGTATACCTATGTATCATTTATTTTTCATTCATTTTATATGACAAATAAATGAAAGTAGTGTTCATACGGATGTATGGCCTACCATGACCATGAACGATGCATTTCATTTCTTATCATAAAATATTATCGACATAATAAATACATATATAATGGATATATATGAAATTTAAATCATTAATAATAATATTCTATATATGATTTAATTTTAACTACATGGACATGTTACAAAGAAACAAGTTCATTATCTTCTCATGTACTGAATATAGACAAAACTATTGATATGTACATAAATTTTTTTGTAATTTTTATAAAATCATAATAGTTTATATAAAAGGAATAATAATATTTAAAAAGTTTCTTGATAAAGTATAAATTAACCTATGTTTATTATTTAGGAACATAATGATTGAATGTGATGGGTCCTGCTCAATGAAAGAGGAATCTTAACTCTATATTTATTCTTTGAGTTAAATATTCATGCCATTGGCTATTTTTAAATAATATGAGTGAATGAAAAATGATGTTTTGACACTGAATATCCACTTATATTGGGTAAATTTATTTTTCCACACATAATTATTTCTTCGATTTATCATTAATATAATGATACGATCTTTGTAAGAGATTTCATCCCAATCTCCTTTCATTCAGGCATATCTGGATGTTATACACCTTTATAATCATATATGGTGTATATAAAATCCTTTTAACACAATATATAATGAATTTGTATAATCTCATGTTATATAATGTTTTATATAATTTTATTCATTAATTATTTTTGTTCAAATGTTTCTCTTGTGGATAATGTATATTTAACTAAAACATAAATTTTTATGTTTCAAAGATTTATTCTTCAAAATCCATTAATTTCATGTCCACATTTTAAAAAAGGTATTTAAGAATTTTTAAAAAAATTAATATATTAAAATGTTAATTTCATTAAAAAAAATTGATGTGTTATGGGACGCTATGATTAAAAACTCTATTTATTATTTATTTTAAATGGTTTTGTAAATGGATTCAAAATATCAATTTCATGAAATGATTTAATTTGATTGAAAAATAATGTGTATGCTTGAATTTTTTAAAATTTAAATATCTTTTGGTGTGCAGATTATATAATGGTTCTTGGAAATTTGACGGGTGGTTATGTGATAAAACAAATAATGGTAGTTACATGATAAAATAAATATGGGTGGTTACGTGATAAACCAAGGATAGCTAGTTACGTTATAACCTCCAATGCAATGGGTATAGAATTCAACCATATGGTTATTACATTTACTAATATGTGTGGAAGAAAACCATAGTTATATTCCATTTATATATGCTTAGGTCTCGAGTTAACTTTATATGTTTTATGTTTCTTTCTATGTGATTTATGGTAATTAAATGGTTCTAGAAATGGTAATCAATGAGATTATATTCAGTTATGTATTTTTACTACTTATTAAAGGTAGAAAGTATTACATTATAATAAAGTAATAATGGTTTTCATGTTATCCGAATTATAACGGTTTTCCATTATTGTGTATCCCTTACTGATCATTTTATGCACATCCCATGTTTTTAATTGTTTTTCATAGGACTTAATGATGAATAAATTCATTTTTGGGGTCAAAGAAAATCCATGTAGTTTATATAGGAAATGATACCGAGTTCATTTTAAAGAGTTTTTTTATGAAAAAAAATTATATTGATAAGAAGTGTATACTTGTAATATTTATGTTTCAATGTATGAGTTATGGATTAATTCTCTGAAACTCTAATCCTATAAAAATGATCGATGTGAAATAAATTTAATTGTTGACTTATCTGAATATTATGTATTGTCTAAGGCTGTGGACTTATAGGTTAATTAGTGATTTTTCAGCAGATTAAAAAGATGAAATATACTTATTTGTTACCAACTGAGTATGTTTTGATCGATACTATGTTTCTTCTATCATAGAATAATAATTTTCAGAAAACCCCTAAAAATATTTTAAATTGGGAGGAAATTGACTAGGATCCTAATGTGTTGGAGTTCAAGAAACAATTTTAGGTTTTTTTCATAGGAAATGATCATATATAATAGGGTTATTCTCTTAGTTCATGTGATTTGGAGAGTGCATTCATATTCTCATGATATGTGGGAGAGAGTATAGTTTTTGATAGGGTTATTTCCCCTCTTTGTCTTTTATGGTCCTTCTTTTTTGAATATTTTAAGGTGAACAATGTTTTATAGTGGGAAAAATTTCAACATCATGGAATGACTATTAAATACAGAAATTCTATTTTTCTCTATTTTTTAATGATATTATTGATCATGAAAGGGCATTGTTTATTTTAATGATCTATAATACTATTTTTGTAGTGAATTTGGGTGTCAATGATCATGAATAATTTTAAATGGAATTTTTTTATTTAATTTTTTTACATAATGAATTTTTTTCAGCTAGGAACTAAATAGGTGGAAGGGATCCGCACCTTGAACATATCGTCCCATCTGGCCATGGTTGGGTTTCATTATTTTTACCTCAAACTGATTTAAATATACCATTTCATCTATTTTCCATACACAAACCTAGTAAGGTACCTATTAACCATACGAATTTTACCATTTAATCAATTTGTAATTTTTTTAGAATGTTTTATAGATATTATGAGTAATTATTTTTAAGTGGTTAGAATCATATTTTTTTATTATTCTCCTTTATCTCTTATGTTTCCCATTCACTACAAGGCTATGAAATCCTAGAGTTCATTTTATTTGTATTATTTGGTTGTTTATTATTTGTTTAGGGATTGACATTTCTTACTAGGGGACTCCTCTAGTCGATATGTGGGTTCCAATTCATTGTTGGTTATTCAATGTCAAAATGGATGGTAGTGTCATAAAAATGATTTTCCTACAAAACTATATTTAATTATTTTTATCAAAATAAGTTTTAAAATTTTTAATGGAATGGATTTGAGTCCTTAAAATATTTTTAAATATTGAAAAACAAAATAATGTAGAAAATTGCTTCCATAAATGTCCATGCCTAGTTTTGGGGATGTCTGTATTACAATGAAAATTTAAGAAACAACCCTTCTAAATGACCTTAATTATAATAATAGTGACTTTTTGAGAGTGGTATGTACCATCAGAGAGTCAGTATATGGTTGGTAGTCTTCAAAATACATTACTATGTATCATTATCATCTATATATATATATATGACTACTAAAACATATCATTCTTAAAGAAGAGATATGTGTGTTGATGATCTCTACTCCCTAAGAACATTTTCAATGTAATTGATTGTGCACGAAGATATTTATTACTTTTTCTTGATTATTTGTGAAGATATTACCCAACATTCCTTAACTGGATTAATTATATGACTCCGAATCCAGTTGGTGATTTTTTGAACCTGGTTTTATTTTCACCATTGGATATTAGATCCTATTTTAAAATGTGATTATAAATCTATTATCTCAAATAAATTATAGAACGATTAATTTCAATATTTTTTTTATTGTGAAACACTAATTTAATTCATTTAGGATATCATTTCCCTATTGAAAAAACTTTTTAAATCATTTTCAATATCCATATTTTTTATTCTGAAATCTTTTATTTAAAATTTTTAAATTTACAAAAAATACGGAAATCATTTTCATTGTTATGAAATTTGAAAACCTTTATGGGAATCCTAAATTATCTTGGTGTCCAGGAAATCAAAAAATATTGATTACATCCTACATGTAAAAAAACAAGATTCCTTTTTCACATTTTTAAAAAATAAATTGATAATTATTTGGAGAAAAACGAAAAATATTCATTTAATTTTATTTTAAAAAATTTTAAAAATTATGAAAAAATAAATTAATTAGTAATTTTAAAAGATTTCTAATCATTATTAAAAAAATTATAATACATGGTTTTCGATGAAAATGGATGTTGAGATAAATAATTTCTTTCTTTTAAGAAATAATTTTGACCTCTTCATAAAAAATAGTGGAAGTTGAATGAAGAACATTTATTATAATAAAATAAAAATATAAGACTAAAATGAATGAGTTTCTTGAGAGGGAAATCAGTATTTTCTATCATCGGTGACATAATCTTCAAAAATTCTGATAAATGATGAGATTGTAACATAAAATCAATGAAACATTGTTATCATTAAATAATAATACCCATAAATGAATAAAATATAATGGAACATAAAATTAAATTAGGATAAATAAATTTATGAAATTTCTTTTTCTAGGTTGTTTTAAATACAACTCACGAATTAAAATAGTTTAATAATATTACGCTCACCTCAAAGAAGGTAAATTGAGAGAAAACCCATAATCGCTTTGGTATCATCTGAACATTAAAAAAAATGAATGTTATATAATAAAATGGATATGTATATACTAATAAAAATAAGGAAATAAATCTTAAAATAAATTGATTATCATTATAGAATCCACATTAAATATATATTTTGTGAGTATGCCTTCTATCCCACTAATGTAAAATGTTAGATGGAAATTCCTTACTATTTGACTTTACATCCTTCATAGACATTAAAAAATCATATATAATAAATATTACTTTATTATAAATGACTTAAAAAAATAATACTTATATATTTATAATACCATATATGATTTTCCTATGTCCTTCTACTACCCTTTTAATGACTACTCAAGTCATGATATGTGTAATAACAACTTTGATTTTTGTATCTACATTTATTTTTTATGTTTTATCCTCTTACAAAGATCATTATTTATTCATTTTGTAAGTATTAAGAATTATATAAATAGTATATATATATAGTATATATGTAATAGAGTAATCCATAAAATTTAGTGACTAAAAATTAAAAACATCATTCATAGAGACATTGGGGAATACATACTCAAGAATGTTCTTTTCATATTTATTTGAATAAAAAGATATAAAGTAAATTTCTATATTATCATTCAAGAATAATATTATGTTAATATATATCACATTTTTTCATGAAAAGAATATTTATTACATTTATTTTAAAGCATGATCGAATCACATCGTTCTGGGTGGTAGTAGTCCATTATATACATGAGTGACCTTATTATATTCCCATAAAATGGAGTATATGTTTTTCAATGTGATATAATAATTTTATAGGTATAATAATATCATAAATTTCATATATAATCATTTAATCAATCGGTATAAACAACCATGAGATGTGATAATGTAAAATGGTATGCCATCAGTTCGTACAGTAGTAGTCCATTGTATGCACAAATGATGATTTATCAAAACATTTGATTAATGTATATAAGGTTATTGTTCATTACTATAAAAATTCATAATAAAATTATATGGAATATAATGATGTGATTATATCATAATAGTATAACAATAATATATGGAGGTGGAGTAATAAATAAATAAAAAATGCACATTGATGAATGGTACCCCTTCTCCAGCTATATTCCTTACGGTCGCAAAAATAGCCTAACATGTATTGATTAATCTACAAAAAACTAATTTTGGGATAATAGAATGTAATTTTTTAACTTATTTAAATAGTCATTGTACACTCATAATGGGTTTGAAGTTGTGATTTGGAGAGTAGAATGGGTGACCTTTTATATCTGTGTTAAGTGGATTATATGTAATTGTTCTAAATGAATAAATTGCACAAATAGGTTTTTCATATAACAAGGATCCAATAATTAAATATTTTTGATCAAAAAAAGGATAAGGTTTAAATATGTTCATAATATGGGAGTTTGATGTCTTTTGTGTAATTTTAACACCTTATATTTTATGTTTAACCATATGTATACCCATTTTACCTTATCTTAATATATAATTATTATGATTTTTTTAAAAAAAATTGGTCAAACATTAATTAAACCATATAATAACATTTAAATTATGTTGATTCAAAATATTCAATACATTTTTTAAACATCAATATACATCATTATAAAATTTCATTTTAAAATTAATAACACAGAAGAGATGAAAAAGTTGGTATTTAATGAAAAAAAGTTCAAAATATTACAATGTTGTTATTTAGAAATTAATTATTAAATTGATTCTAAGGACCTAAATTTGATTAAATGATGTATAATTGAAAAAAATTTAATATTCAAAACATCTCAAAATATAATTTATATTTATAAACAAATTAATATATAAATGAATCTTCCAATTAAAATTTAGTATTTTTCTATATTCAGTCAAAAAATGTACAATTTTTTAAAATTCTAACAAATTCACCATATGATAATATTGACATGCATATTTCCAAAAACTATTTTATTTTTTTAAAACAAATTCAATAACTATGAAAAATATATTTTATTATTGATCTAATATATATATATATATATTTCGTTTTTTTTAGAATTTATATTATTTACTTTTTTATCAAAATATTTATTTTATATAATTCCATTATAATTAACATTTAAAAAATTAATTTTTACTATTCATATAAAAAAATTATTTCTACTAGTTTATAATGGTTAATTTTAAATAATTATATTAACAATTTATAAATTTTATTTCATATCCATATTATGTGAAACACATGCTAACATAGTTTAAAATTTTGCATACGAATAAAATGTTGTTGTGTTTAACAAAGGATAACAAAGAAATTTAATTTAATTAAAATAAAAAGAAAAAATAAAATTATTACATTCAACTCCCTCATTAAAAATGAATTTATTCATTCAAATTCATGACTCTAATACATTAAATGGAATAATTTTACCCCACTATATCTTTAAGTTATCACATAACTTACTATAATTGACTGTTTTCCACAAAACTCTAACCAGATGAGTTGTTTTATTTTGTATAACATTCTCTTTATGGTCTAAATTATCCATCAGTTTATTCTTATAAGAAATATATTCCCCTATTGTAATGACCTATCATATGAGTACATTTGAAGGATTTGATATTTACTTCCTTAATAGGAAATCAAGGAAAACATCATTGAATTGATATAGGCATGGTAGAATATCTAACTCTTAAGAACAATTCTTATATGATCATTATATTTCAAGTGAATGGTGTATCTAGATATTAGTTTCCCCCTTTCCAAAATCATATAAACATCATGCATCTATAAAATCATTGATACACATTGTAAGTAAATTAAAATTCAATATCATACCGCTAATTATTAGCGTAATATTTTTAAAAACTCTATGCTACCTAGATGGGTAACTAGATTTCATTAAAATTCTATATATTTATATAACGAGCTTAGTTCCTAATAGATTTCATTTTCCAATTTATTTCTAGCACATTAAATCTATATATTTCGTTCCATAGATGGATTCATAACGGGATATCTTAATTCATTATTGGAAACTATTATTTCAAGAAAATTCAACTGGTTGAAGTCATTGATGCCAATAACATTTGAAATCCAATGAGAAATATCATGAAATATGCACTAGGGTTAAACAAATACTCTTAGATTGTCCATATATATGTGGATGATATGAATTGAAAACCCCACCTCTATATTGTTGAGTCAATAATGTTTTCCTTATGACTTTTCCATTACTTCTTGTTTTGAAAATCACAAACACCTTATCATTAAGAAAAATTGCTTTTATAAAGAAAATTGCTTTTATAAGGAAAAATTTCATTTATAAGGAAGATTTCTTTTGTACGAAATATCACCCTTATCACATTTTCATTCATATATTTCTTAAGTATAAGATTCAGATTCATTTCTGTTTTCTCGGATTTGATTGAAACTTTGATATAAAGTATTCTGTTTTAGGATCCGAATTCTGGTTAAGAACTATAACAAAGTTTCACTCCGAAATCTATAACGACCCATACTATACATACATTGTTAATACTTCAAAATTGAAGCACACTTATTACAACATATGACAAAACCACAAAGGACCGTATAGGTATAGTGTCTTTAGAAACTGGGAAACATAAACAACTGGTTCATAAATCTTCTACAGTGTCTCCCATTTATTTCATCATATATAGGGTCCATTTTAGGACATTATACTTAATATCCATCTTCCTGACCTGGGGAATAGAAAACATAAAAGGGTGAGCTCAAATGCTCAGCAAGGGAAAATAAAGGAAATAAAAATCATATCATATCTTTTTGAAAATCATAACCTGTAAAAGAGATCATAATATATTAACAAGGAATAAATCATAGAAGTGAAAATGAGATCCCCATAATCATAACATGAAACTTGAAACTTTGTGGCATGCACACATAATCATGGAAAATCATTTCATGTTAGTCATGACTCATTTGCCAAGACTATCTTAGTGGACAAAGTCCCTTTCTGAACCGAGTCACCCTCATTCCAATCCTGTTTCACTGAACCGGTATAACCTACCATTCCAGCCATGTCTATCTAATGAGATATAAAATCTTTACCCAATAAATTGGAGGGAGATATAGGTCCCACCCATCTTATAATGAATCCTTTCTTATGTGTGCCACATAATCATAAATCATACATCAACGCATAACACATGTAACAAAAATGGGATTCTTGAAACATCATGACATCATAAAACAAATCATATAAGGTAAATGACTTTATAAAAATAATTCCCTCACAACATAATCAATTCAATGTAATAAAAGGGATAAAACAGAACCCTATATTATCTTAGATGGAAAAAATTTTGATAAAACATTTGAACTCCATTCTTGAGGAAAATATCCTTTATACTTCAAAAACACTTTTCTTTTCTTGACATGTCATACAATTATAAACTAAACGAATTTGACTAAAAATATACTTGAAAACTTATAAAGGAAGCTTCTTGGAAAGAAAATGTTTTAAATATCCATTCATGCCGTATAAGTTAAAAAAACATTCTTCTTGTACTTTTGTCGAAAAAGTCAAAAAGTACCTCGTACGAAAAATGACAAAATATTCCTTTCATACATATTACTAAAAACTCACCGAAGGGTAAAAATGGATTTATACAATTGTAGGTGGATGTAAATCATATTACATATTGATGAAACATGGATGTGGATGATAAAATACACCCCAGTAAATACTTACGAATAAACAATCTCGGATAAAAATGAGATTGTGATATTTCCCTTACCTTAGGTCTGATTTGCTTTGTATGTGTCCAAAGCTCCTGTATAATGGTTTAAATAATGTTATTGACTTATTCCAGAATCATACATATTGATATGATATCATATATGGTAATATTCTTAGCTTCTTGTTAGTAATATTTCATTGTTACTTGTTACTCGGGTCTTTATTGCCTTTTGTTCTTATGCGTGTTTTGCCGAATAAATTCTTATTCTTCTTTTAAGGTTATAGATACCTTATATCCAGAATGGTATTAGTGTAACATATATCATATTTATTTACTCAATTCATTTATATAATTACTATGTAATGATGATCATGTAGAACGAGTCGCATCACATCGTGGAGACGGTATTCCGTACGTACGCACGAGTGATGATATCGTTCCTATGATCATGGAATTGTATTGGAGTATATTTATATTATTTCAGTATAAATATTACTTTATAATAATCATAAATAGTTACTCATTACACCATTATACCCATCCTTGTAAGGTGATGGTGGAAAATATATTACACCAGGGCGTGGAGACGGTATTCCGTACGTACGCACACGCGGTGATTTCATTTTTCCGTAGGATGGATAGAAGGTGAATTAGGGTTTTTTCATATTTATAATAACATTTCAGTATGTAATTAATACTGATGTTATTACTTTATCATGAAACAACTAAATAAGAAGAAGTTGAAGAAGAAAGAAATTGAAAAGATCGGTAATGGATACTACCTCTTCTTTGGAACGCTTCTTTGAATCCTCCACTTAGGGAACTAAAATTGGTCTTTGAAGAAGACCAGGACCTCTAGGATTATTCTAGGGAAGTGGAGAGGAGAGAATGGCAGGGGTTGGCCGAGGTTGAGTTCTCAAATTGGTGTGAGGAGGAGGGGGAGGAGGTGCCCTTTTATAAGGGAGGAGAGGGGCACCTTAGGAATATCTCAAAATATTATTTTATATTAAAGTCAAAATCGGGTTATAATGGTTCCAAAGGGTCTTATTTAAAAGCTAAAGTGGGGATGGGTCGAAATCCTATCAACCAATAGGATTTAGACAAGTTTAGGATATTATTTTAACCTTATCAATTAGATTTAACTCTAAGTAAAATAATTTAACTTTTACCGTGTCTTTTTGTTTTCTTACACTATATGGTTAATACACTTACTATAACATGCCAAACGAACCCAAAATTGTTTATTATTAATATATATATCTTTTTCTAAGTCATTTGGCCGAACATTAGATTTTTAGGAATAAAATAACAATTAATAATATATTATTTGATTTAAAAACTATTTTGTGTCAATTTTGACACTATTTGATATATGATTTTTGTGAAAGTCATAACAGAATTATATGTTCGAACCAAGTTGATTAAATCAACACTAATATATCATAGTAACCTATAAAATTAGTTTAATTCATAAAAAGTCTCAAATTACATTTATTTTGGTGTTTATAACATCAATTATGTCAATATTTCATTAATAAGATAATTACTGCATCATCATTGTGTCATAAATAAATTAAATTATTTAATGTCTAAAAATTATAAATAAAATACCATCATGTAGGAAATCGTTTTAGCTTTCTAATGAATATTTATAGTCGAATTTATCTTATGTATAACCTCATATTAAAAATTATTTACTTATTAAACATTGATTTTAACTATTTTAACCCTTCTTTAAATAAATTAATAATAAATGTCCTAATCTAATCCAAGTGGACCTAAATGGTCATATTTTATTCCTAAGTTTGTTTTTGGTCGAATTACACTTGTCCAATAGAATTAGGACATGTGTTAGGGTAATAATAATATCATTTTTACCCTTAATTACCCTATTTACTTTTAACCGTGGTAAAAGAAAGTAAAAAGTTACTATTCACCAAAAAATTATTTTCATCTCATTGAACCACATTTTAGTCCTTGCTATTAACCGTGTCTCTCGGATTTTCGAAATTCCATTCACAGAAGCGGTAAAATTAAGTTTTATGCAAAATTCAGTTTTTAACCTACCACTTAGTGGTTTCACTATTCATCAAAAATTGAAAGTTTTCAGAAAAATACCAAAATTTCACCCTAGGCTAATTTCGATATTCCGAATCCAAAAATGAAGTCCATTTTGAAAAATAAAATTTATAAAATTTTAAAAAGTGGTTTTTACTATTCATAACGGCTAGTTTTATTTTAATAGCATATCGTTGTTTAGTGAAACTCGGTATTGTGTACGACGCAAGCTAACGAGGAAGGTCACGATTTCGTGTAAAGCAAGCCATGCAAGTGTTGTGTAGAAAAAGATTCCTTTGATGATTTATATAACATAAAAGTCTCGGGTGTTACATTCTACCCCCCTTAAAAAGAATTTCTCCCTCGAAATTCGTCACTTTGTAACAAACAGATGAGGATACTTCTACCTCATCATATCCTCAAGCTCCCATGTAGCTTCTTCAAGTTGGTGGTTCCTCCATAAAACATTCACCAATCGAGTGGTCTTGTTTCGTAGGACTTTTTCGCTACGATCTAGAATCTCTATCGGTTGTTCTTCATAAGAAAGAACTTGCTCCAGCGGTACAACTTCTGAGCTGAGTACATGTGAAGGATCAGGTATGTACTTTCTCAGGAGAGATACATGGAACACATCGTGAACTTGGGAGAGATTCGGTGGAAGCGCCAATTGGTAAGCTACCTTTCCAACACGATCTAGTATTTCAAAAGGACCGATATATCTAGGGCTCAACTTCCCCTTCTTTCCAAATCTCATAACCGTCTTCCAGGGAGATATTCGTAAGAACACTTTATCACCCACTTCAAACTCTAGGTCTTTTCTTTGGTTGTCGGCATAACTTTTCTATCGACTCTGAGCTGCTCTTATGTGTTGTTGAATAGATCTGACCATTTCTGCCATTTCATCAACAAGATCATGTCCTAATAGCTTTCTTTCCTCAACTTCATCCCAGCAAGTTGGAGTCCTGCATTTCTTTCCATAGAGAGCTTAATAAGGAGCCATCTGAATATTGGAGTGAAAGCTATTATTATAATAAAATTCCACCAAAGGTAGGTGTTGATCCCAACCTCCTTTGAAATCCATAGAGCAAGCTCTCAACATGTCTTCTAGGGTTTGAATTGTTCTCTCAGACTGACCGTCTGTCTGAGTATGATAAGCAGTGCTGAAACTCAACTCTGTATCCAGAGTATGCTGAAGACTTCGCCAGAACATTGAGGTAAATCTCGGATCCTGATCAGATATAATAGAAAGTGGTACTCCATAAAATCTTACCACTTCCTTTACATATATCCTAGCAAGCTGATCTAGAGAGAAATCCTATCTAATAGCAATGAAGTGTGCAGACTTTGTAAGACGATCAACTATGACCCAGATAGCATTTTTGCCTTTGGATGTTTTAGGAAGTCCTGGGACAAAGTCCATAGTGATGTTTTCCCATTTCCATTCGGGTATGGGTAATGGTTGTAACATCCCCTTAGACTTCTGTCTCTCAGCTTTACCTTGTTGACAAACCAAGCATCGAGAGACATATTCAGCAACATCTCTTTTCATGCCATCCCACCAGAAGTACTCTTTCAGGTCCCTATACATCTTCGTGCTTCCAGGATGAATAGAGAATGAAGAACTATGAGCCTCATCCAGCAGCTCCTTCTTTAATTCGGGGATGGGAGGAACACAAACCCGATTCCTGAACTTTATTATCCCATCACAATCAAGGTTTAATTCAGGATCATTTCTCACCTTCTTTTGTAACTCGACATCTTCTTTCTGTGCCTCTTTAATCTTCACATGTATAGATGGTTGAACATTCATTTGAGATAGATAAGATTTTTCACCTTCCATTATAATTCCAAGATCCATCCTTTGTAAATCCATAAATATTGGATCTTTTGTGATCCTCCTCATGGATAAACTAGCATGGTCTTGTCGACTTAATGCATATTCCACCTTGTTTGCTTTCCCAGGGTGGTAAGGGATTAAGCAGTCATAATCCTTAATCATCTCCAACCATCTTCTTTGACGAATATTCATCTCCTTTTGTGTGAAAATATACTTTAAACTTTTATGATCAGTATAAATATCACACCTTTCACAATAAAGGTAATGCCTCCAAATCTTTAATGCAAATATTACCGCAGCCAACTCCAAATCATGTGTTGGGTAATTTTGCTCATGGATTTTCAACTATCGTGAGGCGTAAGCTATCACCGTATCATTTTGCATAAGAACACACCCCAATCCCTTCTTGGATGCATCACTGTAGATCACAAACCTTTCTCCACTACAAGGCAGTGTGAGAACATGTGCACTGGATAACCTTCTTTTCAACTCCTTGAAATTCCCTTCACATTCCTCTATCCAAACAAACTTAACTCCTTTCCGAGTCAACTTGGTGAGTGGGTTAGATAATCGTGAAAAATATTTTACAAAACGTCGCTAATATCCAGCCAAACCAAGAAAACTTCGGATCTCAGTTACTGTTGTTGGTCTCGACCATCATTCGATAACCTCTGTTTTTGCTGGATCCACAGATATCCCCTCTTTTGAGATTATGTGACCCAAAAATGCAACTTTTTGAAGCCAAAATTCACACTTGGTAAATTTGGCATAAAGCTTCTCCTTTCTCAGGGTCTTAAATATAATTCTCAAGTGATCTTCATGCTCTTCTTTGTTCTTTGAATAGACAATAATATCATCTATAAAGACTACCACAAATTGATCAAGATAGTCTCTAAAGACTCTATTCATTAGATCCATGAAGATAGTAGGGGCATTAGTAAGACCAAATGGCATCACTATAAATTCATAGTGTCCATACCTTGTACGGAAAGCCGTCTTTGGTATATCCTCCCTTTTGACCCTTAATTGATGATTCCCTGAATGAAGATCAATCTTGGAAAAGTATTGAGCTCCGTGTAGTTGGTCAAATAAGTCATCAATGCATGGGAGAGGATATTTGTTCTTGATAGTGATCTTGTTAAGTTCTCGATAATCAATGCAGAGTCTCATTGATCCATCTTTCTTCTTAAGAAATAGAACAGGTGCTCCCCAAGGTGACGCAATAGGGCATATGAATCCCTTATCAAGATTCTCCTGGAGTTGCTTCTTCAATTCCTGCAACTCAATTGGGGCCATTCTATAAGGTGTCTTTGAAATAGGCAAAGCACCCGGTACGAGTTCTATTGAAAACTCAACTTCACGATTTGGTGGAAGACCTGGTAATTCCTCCGGAAAGACATCATCAAACTCCCGTACGATGGGCATATTCTTAATCGCGAGTTTCTCACCAACCATTTGAGATAAATAACCTTAATTTAGTGGAATAAATACCCATAAAATGGAAGAAATTTCCACTGGAATGTTATGTTCATCCTTGTATTGATAGATAATCATAGATTGATCTGGAATATGAAATGTGACTTCCCTTCTTTGGCAATTGATATGAGCTCCATATAAAGAAATCCAATCCATGCCAAGAATCACATCAAATTCCACTATAGGAAGGATAACAAGATTCGCAGGAAGCACTTTCCCACAAACTTCGATCAGAGAAGAATTATAAACTTTTGATGCGATTGATGTGCCATTAGGTGTTGTCACAGCTAACTCAACATCTAATTGTTGAGGTAATACGGTGATACCCTTAGAAAATTCTTTAGAAATAAAAGAGTGGGTGGATCCAGAATCAAATAAAACATTTGCTACTTTAGAGTGGATGGTAAGTGTACCTTTCACCACATCGTTATCGTACTCCACATCGCTGATAGAAATTGCATGTGACTTTCCTTTGTCTTTAGCCTTAAGAGTTTGTTGACGTCGACCATCATCATCAACCCTTGGATTTGGGCATTGATTGGCATAATGACCCATCTCCTTTCACTTGAAACATTGAAGTGTAGTAGGTTCATTCTGTGCATCCCTTCCTTTGTTTACATCATTAGACATCTTCTTCCCATCATCGCGGCATTCAAATGCCCGATGACCTTCCTTTCCACATTTGAAACATTTACATGTCCCTTTAAGACAACTCCCTCCATGTTTCTTTCCACACTTTGAGCATAAGGGAAAGCTCATCTTCTTTTCAGTGTCCTCTTTAGATTTTCCTTGAAATTCCATTTTCCTCCTCTTATCAAACCCATATGATTGATGGGTTACTCCAATCTCCATCTCGACTTTGAGAGCACATCGAACGATTTCCTCATAGCTATTGAAGTCCCTTATGGCTAACGCCCTTCGAAGACTTGGTTTTAATCCACTAAATAATCGATCGATCTTACTCTCAGGTTGGATAATAATACCAGAAGCGTACCTTGCAAGTCTTGTAAAATTTGCTTCATTGGTACCAACAGATTCATCATCTCTTTGCTTCAGTTCAAGAAACTCTTTCTCCATCTTTTTTCGGAGAATACGAGGGAAGTACTTATTAAAAACTAAGTTCTTGAACTCGTCCCATTCCATGGACTCAATTTCATCCCTTTGCCTCATATTCTTAATAACATTCCACCATTGATCAGCATCTCCTTCTAAACGATACACTACTAGGATGACTTTATCATGTTCAGAACATTGAAGAACTGAAAATATCTTTTCAGTAGTACTAATCCATTGCTCAGCAACTAATGGATCAGTAGACCCACTGAAAGAAGGTGGACGCTGCCTCATGAAGGATTCAACAGAATGTTTCTCCTTCCTTTGCTCATTTGGAAGTCCTGCATGATTCATAGCTTGAGAAAGTTGTGTGAGCATGGCTACAAGATTTTGCATTCCAGCTCCCATATCGTTTGGTTGCTCAGGGGGACAATCATTGCATTGTCCATCGCATTCCGCATTAACACGGTTCCTTCGGGTTCCATCCATTGACTAAAACCAAAAATAATAGTGTGAGCAACACTAATTATAATAGGAAAACCACATAATTCAAGAATAAAATTTCACACTTAAGGTCTTATCCTGGGTTATTCATGGATATTTCTAAAACACTAATATTGTGCTCTATGCTTAGACTTATCCATAGGGTTCTTACTAAGGCTTTCACATCCTAGTTTCCAAAGGATGACTATACCTTTCCTCTGATACCAACTATAACGACCCATACTATACATACATTGTTAATAATTCAAAATTGAAGCACACTTATTACAACATATGACAAAACCATAAAGGACCGTATTGTTATAGTGTCTTTAGAAACTAGGAAACATAAACAACTGGTTCATAAATCTTCTACAGTGTCTCTCATTTATTTCATCATATCTAGGGTCTGTTTTAGGACATTCTACTTAATATCTATCTTCCTGACCTGGGGAAAAGAAAACATAAAAGGATGAGCTCAAATGCTCAGCAAGGGCAAATAAAGGAAATAAAAATAATATCATATCTTTTTGAAAATCATAACCTGCAAAAGAAATCATAATATCTTAACATGGAATAAATCATAGAAGTGAAAATGAGATCCCCATAATCATAACATGAAACTTGAAACTTTGTGGCATGCACACACAATCCTGGAAAATCATTTCTTGTTAGTCATGACTCATTTGCCAAGACTATCTTAGTGGACAAAGTCCCTTTTGGAACCGAGTCACCCTCGTTCCAGTCCTGTTTCACTGAACCGGTATAACCTACCGTTCCAGACATGTCTATCGCATGAGATATAAAATCTTTACCCAATGCATTGGAGGGAGATATAGGTCCCACCCATCTTATAATGAATCCTTTCTTATGTGTGCCACATAATCATAAATCATACATCATCGCATAACACATGTAACAAAAATGGGATTCTTGAAACATTATGACATCATAAAACAAATCATATAAGGTAAATGACTTCATAAAAATAACTCCCTCACAATATAATCAATTCAATGTAATAATAGGGATAAAAACAGAACCCTGTATTATCTTAGATGGAAAATAATTTTGATAAAACATTTGAACTCCATTCTTGATGAAAATATCCTTTCTACTTCAAAAACACTTTTGTTTTCTTGACATGTCATACAATTATAAACTAAACTAAGTTGATTAAAATTAAACTTGAAAACATATAAAGGATTATTCTCGGATTTTTTTTTAAAAAATCCATTCATGCCGTATAAGTTAAAAAAAACATTCTTCTCGTACTTTTGTCGAAAAAGTCAAAAAGTACCTCGTACGAAAAATGACAAAATATTCCTTTCATACATATTACTAAAAACTCACCGAAAAGTAAAAATGGATTTAAACAATTGTAGGTGGATGGAAATAATATTACATATTGATGAAACATGGATGTGGATGATAAAATACACCCTAGTAAATACTTACGAATAAACAATCTCGGATAAAAATGAGATTGTGATATTTCCCTTACCTTAGGTCTGATTTGCTTTGTATGTGTCTGAATCTCCTGTATAATGGTTTAAATAATGTTATTGACTTATTCCAGAATCATACATATTGATATGATATCATATATGGTCATATTTCTAGCTTCTTGTTAGTAATAATTCATTGTTACTTGTTACTCGGGTCTTTATTGCCTTTTGTTCTTATGCGTGTTTTGCCGAATAAATTCTTAATCTTCTTTTAAGGTTATAGATACCTTAAATCCAGAATGGTATTATGTAACATATATCATATTTATTTATTTAATTCATTTATATAATTACTATGTAATTATGATCATGTAGAACGAGTCGCATCACATCGTGGAGACGGTATTCCGTACGTACGCACGAGTGATGATATCATTCCTATGATCATGGAATTATATTGGAGTATATGTATATTATTTCAGTATCAATACTACTTTATAATAATCATAAATAGTTAATCATTACACCATTATACCCATCCTTGTAAGGTGATGGTGGAAAATAGATTACACCACGGCGTGGAGACGGTATTCCGTACATACGCACGCGCGGTGATTTTATTTTTCCGTAGGGTGGATAGAAGGTGAATTAGGGTTGTTTCATATTTATAATAACATATCAGTATGTAAGTAATAATGATGTTATTACTTTATCATGAAACAACTAAAGAAGAAGAAGTTGAAGAAGAAAGAAATTGAAAAGATCGGTAATGGATATTACCTCTTCTTTGGAACGCTTCTTTGAATCCTCCACTTAGGGAACTAAGATTGGTCTTTGAAGAAGACCAGGACCTCTAGGATTATTCTAGGGAAGTGGAGAGGAGAGAATGTCAGGGGTTGGACGAGCTTGAGTGCTCAAATTGTTGTGAGGAGGAGGGGGAGGAGGTGCCCTTTTATAAGGGAGGAGAGGGGCACCTTAGGAATATCTCAAAATATTATTTTATATTTAAGTCAAAATCGGTTTATAATGGTTCCAAAGGGTCTTATTTCGAAGCTAAAGTGGGGATGGGTCGAAATACTATCAACCAATAGGATTTAGAGAAGTTTAGGTTATTATTTTAACCTTATCAGTTAGATTTAACTCTAAGTTAAATAATTTAACTTTTACTGTGCCTTTTTGTATTCTTACACTATATGGTTAATACACTTACTATAACATGCCAAACGAACCCAAAATTGTTTATTATTAATATATATATCCTTATCTAAGTCATTTGGCCTAACCTTAGATTTTTAGGAATAAAATAACAATTAATAATATAATATTTGATTTAAAAACTATTTTGTATCAATTTTGACACTATTTGATATATGATTTTTGTGAAAGTATTAACAGAATTATATGTTAAAACCAAGTTGATTAAATCAACACTAATATATTATAGTAACCTAGAAAATTAGTGGAATTCATAAAAAGTCTCAAATTAAATTTATTTTTGTGTTTATAACATCAATTATGTCAATATTTCATTAATAAGATAATTACTGCATCATCATTGTGTCATAAATAAATTGAATTATTTAATGTCTAAAAATTATAAATAAAATACCATCATGTAGGAATGATTTTTATCTTTATAATTAATATTTATAGTCGAATTTATCTTTTGTATAACCCCATATTAAAAATTATTTACTTATTAAACTTTGATTTTAACTATTTTAACCCTTCTTTAAATAAATTAATAATAAATGTCCTAATCTAATCCAAGTGGACCTAAATGGTCATATTTTATTCCTAAGTTTGTTTTTGGTCGAATTACAATTGTCCAATAGAATTAGGACATGTGTTAGGGTAATAATAATATCATTTTTACCCTTAATTACTCTATTTACTTTTAACCGTGGTAAAAAAAAGTAAAAAGTTACTATTCACCAAAAAATTATTTTCATCTCATTGAACCACATTTTAGCCCTTGATATTAACCGTGTCTCTTGTATTTTCGAAATTCCATTCACAGAAGCGGTAAAATTAAGTTTTATGCAAAATTCAGTTTTTAACCTACCACTTAGTGGTTTCTCTATTCATCAAAAATTGAAAGTTTTCAGAAAAATACCAGAATTTCACCCTAGGCTAATTTCGATATTCCGAATCAAAAAATGAAGTCCATTTTGAAAAATAAAATTTATAAAATTTTAAAAAGTGGTTTTTACTATTCATAACGGCTAGTTTTATTTTAATAGCATATCGTTGTTTAGTGAAACTCGGTATTGTGTACGACGCAAGCTAACGAGGAAGTTCACGATTTCATGTAATGAAAGCCAAGCAAGTGTTGTGTAGAAAAATAATCCTTTGATGATTTATATAACATAAAAGTCTCGGGTGTTACAAAATCGAAATGTGAACTGTGATAAAGTTTCATTCCAAACTCCTGATACAAACTCTGATTAAGTTCTACTCCAGATTTTTGATACAAATCTTTATGAAGTTCGACAATGAATTCTCATTATGAATTTTGATGAGGTATTCTCATAAAAAATTCTAATGAGGAATTCTCATTACGAATTTTGATGATGAATTCTCTTTACGAATTCTGATGATGAATTCTCATTAAGAAATCTGATTCCGAATTCTCATTCCGAATTCACCTATTAAACAGAATCTGATCATCTTTGTTTTATACATTCTGTATTTGTTTAGACTCTGAAAAATTATTTTTGTTTACACTCCAAACATTCATTTCAAACATTTTAGTCAGATTTTAAACGGTGTTGTACATTCCGTTACACTTGTTTTGTTATAAAACGATGTTGTCTATTTTGTTATAAACTAACCGTTGGCTAAGTGACACGTTTACAGGTCCATCCGATTTTTAAGGAAAATATGATCATTGGGAAGGAGGCCGACCTTGCCTATAAATAGGAGCTCATTTGAAAGATCTCATAACTGATGGATAACTTCTTCAACATCATGCACACATGCTGTTGAAGTGATTTCTAGAGAGAGAGGCTCTTATTAACTCTCAAAGCTTTGTGCGACTCCGAATGATGGTGATTACATTCGAGGACTTCCGGGGATAGGAAGACAGAGGTTTCCAACACCTTGAAGTTGAGGGCTTCCTTGCTGAGGAAGACAGAGGTGACCAACTACCATGAAGTTGAGGGCTTGCGGGGATAGCAAGACAGAGACTCCGATCTTCGTATCGAGGGCTTACCCAGGTGTGGGTAAGATAGACTTGCTTGAAAGTATAAATCAAGGGACCTTTATCCAAGGTTGTTGGATACCCTTCTCTTTGGGTTAAAAGACTTATATCTTGTTACTTGTAGTTATACTACTTGTTTATTTCCGCTGCATTTTGTATTACAAGGATAGTATAAATTTCTTATACTTCCTTACTCGTACTCTGTTTCATTTAGATTTTATACGCTTTAAGGTAGAATATCATATTGTAATCTTTTGTTATGTTTTGATTTCTAGAACCATATTTCCGGAACCTACTTTTGGAATCTCTTTCCATGTTTTCATTTGGTATTAGAGGTGTTGTGAATTTTCTTAAGTTTAACTTTGTTAAACATAGCCCTTTCCTTTTCTTAAGTAAAACATAGTTAATCGTAACTAACATTAAAGGTTGCAAATGAATTTTTAAAAGATACAATTCACCCCCCCCCCTCTTGAATATTGAGTGTCTACATCATTATTTCGATCCTACAATTGGTATCAGAGCAGGTCTCTGAAATACATGTACTCACGTATAAGTTTTTCTTGCTCACTTTTCATTCCGAACTTTTCCATTCTGAACTTTCTCATTCCGAACATTGTGATTACAAACTTTTTCTAGTAACAAGTTTGTGTGCCAAAGGTATTTCTTAAGTGTGGCAGGAATTAATATTGGTTCTATTGATAATCTAAATCCTACAAGACCACCATTCATTGATGGTAATGATTATTAGTAATGGAGAGACAGAATGAAGACTTTTGTTATCAATACTGGAGTAGACAACTTTGTAATTCTTACTGGTGATTATAAAATTCCTGATAAGGAAGTTAGAACTTTTACTAACTAGGAAAAGAATGAATATCAACTCAATTATAAGGTACGCAATACTTTACATTGTTCAATGACCAGAAATATATATAGCCAAATTTCTTCTTGTGAAGCATCTAATTGTATCTTGAAGAAGTTAGAGGTTACACACTTTGGAACTTCTAATGTAATTGAGACTAGGAGAGCTATGCTTAGAGCTGAATATCATGGCTTCAATTTTCCTTATGGAGAACCAATCTGTAAAGTTCAACAGAGATTTATGAGTATAGTCAACAGCCTACAGTATATGGTAGAAAAAGGGTTAGATGATGAAGCACTTGTGGATAAGATAAATGATATTATGCCCAATGAGTGGGAATCCAAAATAACTGGTATAGATGAGAACAGGAAGTTCACTCAAATTTCTCTTGATGAGCTGTTTGGAACTCTTCTCCAACATGAAACAAGAATGAAGAGAGATACTGACAACATCAAAAAGAAAAATGGAAATGGTAGTGTTTCTTTTACAACAACATCAAATCAAATGAAAGCTAAGGCTCCTGAGAGAGTAACCAGATCCAAGTCTAAGAAGATGGTAGTTCATTTAGATTCTAGTGAGAGTGAAAACCAGAAAATGAATTATAAAATCTTGCTCGAAGGATGAACAAGATAGCTGGACAGAGAAATTTTTAATCCAAGTATATGAAAAAGGAAAGGAAACATAAGAAAGATGGAGAATTTACTTGTTATGAATGCAAGAGAGCTGGACATATTAGACCAGATTTCCCTCTGCTCAAAAAGAAAGAAAGGAAAGAAAGGCATTCAGACAAGAACAGAAAGAAGTATTATAAAGCCAAAGCTAAGAATGTTTTGAAAGTTAGTGACACCTAGTGTGCCAGTGGTGGGGATTCTTCAGATGAATCTATTGATTACGAATCTTCAGGACAAAGGAATCTTGGTCTTATAGCCAGATTACCCATTAATAATCATTTTTTATGGCTAAGGTACGAAATGCTGAATCATTGACCAATGTTTCTTTAAATTCCAATGATAGTAATTATTATAACTCTTCTGATGTAGAATCATCTTCTGATGAAAAAAATAATTTACCTACTTATGAAGAAGTCTCTAGGTTTTCTGAACTTCTTGAGATTGATAATTCTAAACTCAATAAAAAACATGATAAGGAAAACTCTAGGAATTTTATTCTTACAAAAGAGATATCAGATCATTCTAAAGATCTTGATAGGAAAAATGATTCTTTTGAAAGTATTTCAAAAATTCTTGAGGAAGTAAGTTCTGAGAAGAACAAACTTTCTAAAAAATTAGAAAAAGTAATTTCTAAGAAAAATGTTTTCGAGCCTAGCTCTAGTTCGAAAACTAATGATTTTGAGGTTAAAAATTTTGTTATAAAACTCAAGTCCGGAATTTTTTCCATAAATAAGTGTTTATCAAACTTTACCCATGGTAAGGAAAATTTTGATAAAATGTATTCCCAATTACGACCATTAAGAAGTAAATCCGGATTTGGTTATACCCATGAAAAAACAATTTTTAGTAACAATTATTTTGTTCCCCAAAGTACCCCATTTTGTTCCTAGTGTCAATGTGGTGGTCACTGGGAAAAGAATTGTTCCTTAAACAAAACCCAATCCTTAGGTTTTCATAAAGCTTACTTTTCTAAGAAGATTTGGATTCCTAAAATTTTATTATCTGGAAATCTCAGATCCAAGCATGTTTGGATACCGAAAGTCTAATTTTCATCTAAATTTCAGGAAAACAAAGAGAGTACCAGCAACAATACGTGGTAAAGGGATAGTGGATGTTCCCGACACATGACTGGTAACAAAATCTATTTTGAAAAGATTATCAAAACGAAAGAAGGAAAGGTAACTTTCGGAGACAATGCTAAGGGAGATATTGTTGGTATTGGTAATATTGTTCTTTTAGAAAAAACTTTGATTTCAAATGTTCTTTTTGTAAAGGGTCTTAAGCACAACCTCATTAGCATAAGTTAGTTATGTGATGACGGATACCTTGTGAATTTTAGGAATGATTAGTGCTTAGTTCACAATTCCAAGGAAGAATTTATTCTCTTAGCCAATAGGAAAGATAATGTTTATACTTCAAACTTTGAAGACCTTATAAGCGAAGATTTACCTTGCCTAAGTGAAATGAAAGATCATTCCTGGTTATGGAATAGAAGACTAGTTCACTGTAACCTTAGAAATCTATGTAAACTCTCTAAGAAGAAACTAGTTAAGGATATACCAAACCTTAGATTTGATTCTTCTAAAGTTTGTGATCCTTTTCAATATGGCAAGTAACATAAATCTAGTTTTAAATCAGTCGGTGAAGTCTCAACAACTGATGCATTACAGTTAGTGCACATGGATTTTTTTGGTCCAACACAAACTAGAAGTATTGGAGGCAAATACTATGTGATTGTTCTAGTTGATGATTACACTAGATTTACTTGGGTTTATTTTCTAGCAAAGAAGTCAGAAGCTTTTTCTTAATTCAAAAGTATTAGAGCTGAAGTTAAAAATGAGAAGATCCTTCCATTGAAAACTATTTATAGTGATCATGGAGGTGAATTTCAAAATTCTGATTTTGAAACTTTTTGTAGTAGAAAAGGTATTACTCACAATTTCTCAGCACCTAGAACTCCTCATCAGAATGGTGTTGTTGAAAGAAGAAATAGAATTATTCAAGAAATAAATAAAACCATGTTGAGTGAATATTCTATAGCTAGACATTTCTGGGCTAAAGCTGTAAGTACTTCTTTCTATACTATAAATCGAGTTTTGATTAGACCTTTTCTTAATAAAACTCCTTATGAGTTATGGAATGGTAGAAAACCAAGACTATCCTACTTCATGGTATTTGGTTGCAAAGTATTCATTTTTAATACTAAAGATAACTTAAATAAATTCGCACCAAAATTGGATGAAGGAATTTTGTTAGGTTATTCCACAACATCTAATTATTATAGTGTTTTTAATAAAAACACTTGTACTGTTGAAGAAACAGTTCATGTAAAATTTGATGATTCTGATCCTTTTGTTTTTAAACAATCCCAGCCTACATCCTCAGATGTGTTTTAAAAAACTGATTATCAACCTTTGATAGAAGAACCTTCTGATAAGGAAAATGTTAAAGAAGACACTTCTGAATCATTTACCCCGGAAGACTTTCTACCCTATGTCGATATACAGGCTTTTCAAAACCCAAATCAGGTGTTTCTTAAGAATCATCCCAGTGATAGTATCATTGGTGATGTAAATCATCCTGTAAGGACTAGAAGTTCCTTAAGAAATGAAGTAGAACATCTAGAATTTCTTTCCAATTAGAACCTAAAAGCACTAAAGAAGCTTTAGGTGATGATGATTGGATCAAAGCCTTGCAAGATGAACTAAATGAATTTGAAAGGAATAAAGTCTGGACCATGGTTGAAAGACCTAAGGAAAATTCTGTTATTGGAGTTAAATGGGTCTTCAGAAATAAATGTGATGAAAATGGAGTCATAGTAAGAAATAAAGCTAGACTTGTTGCTAAAGGCTATAATCAGCAAGAGGGAATAGACTATGAAGAATCCTATGCTCCAGTAGCCAGACTTGAATCTATCAGTATTCTTCTTGACTTTGCAGAATTATTTTATTTTAAAATTTATCAAATGGATGGGAAATGTACTTTTCTTAATGGTTATGTTCAAGTGGATGTTTTTGTTGAACAACCTCCTGGATTTGAAGATACAAAATATCTTGATTATGTTTTTAGACAATCCAAAGCTCTGTATGGCCTTAAACAAGCCCCACGAGCATGGTATGATAGACTCACTGGATTTTTGCTTCAAAATAACTATGTTAAGGGAAATTTAGATCCAACCCTTTTTATAATGAAAGATAAGAAAAATGTTTTGATTGTTCAAATTTATGTTGATGACATCATATTTGGATCAACTCAGCAATCTTTAACCAATTCTTTTGCAAGTCTAATGAAATCTTAGTTTGAAATGAGTATGATGGGTGAGTTAACTTTTTTCCTTGGTTTTCAAATTTCTCAAAAACCAGAAGGAACCTATATATCTCAACATAAGTATATTAAATATCTTCTAAAAAATTATGGTTATGACAACACTAAGACTATAATTACTCCCATTGGTACCTCAAACTCCTTAGATCTTGATGAAGCTGGGAAACCAATAGATCAAACATCTTTTAGAGGTATGATAGGATGATTACTTTACTTAACACCTAGTGGACCAGACTTAATGTTTTCAGTATGCTTATGTGCAAGATATCAATCGAATCCTAAGGAACCTCACTTAATGTCAGTAAAAAGAATTTTTCGCTACCTTAAGAGAACCATGGGTCTAGGATTATTTTATAATTTTGGAAATGATTTTGTTCTAAAAAGCTTTTCTGATGCTGACTTTGGTGAATGTAGAATGGATAGAAAAAGTACATCCGTAACATTTTATTTCTTAGGAGATTCACTATTTTCTTGGTCCTGAAAGAAGCAACATTCTATAGTACTCTCCACTGCTGAAGCCGAATATGTAGCAGCTGGAAGTTGTTGTGCTCAAGTGTTGTGGATGTAACACACACTCACAGACTACGGATTGAGTTTTACTAAAACTCAAATTTTGTGTGATAAAACAAGTGACATTGCCTTTAGGAAGAACCCTGCACATCACTCACGTGCAAAACACATAGATATTAGGCATCACTTTCTTAGGGATCACACACTAAAAGGATATATTATTCTTCGGTTTATCGGAACGCAAGATCAAATTGCAGATATTTTCACAAAATCCTTGCCTTCTGATAGATTTGAATACATTAAATAGAAGATAGGATTGATAACCGTAAGGTAATCCTTCTTAATTAAATTTCTATTGAAAAAGTCTCCTTATAGTAATAAACTCCTTTCATAGGGGGTGTACATTTGATTGCTAGTGTAACTAAATTCTCCAAAGATAGTTTTTCAAACATTTCACAACTAAAATTTTAGAATGGGAATTTCTGGAACTAAAATTTTCCAGAATGGATTTTTTTGTATAGAATACTTCTGGAATGGAAATTTTCATATTGAAAACTTCCAGAATAGAAAATAATGTACTGGTATTTCCATAACTAGATTTTCGTACCGAGTCTTTCATAATGTGTTTTTCATATTCAATTTTTTTAAAAAAATGTTTTTCGTACTGAGTTTTCCGTACTAAGTTTGTTTTTCGTAGTGATTTTTTCGAACTATGTGTTTTCATAATAATGATTTTTTAGTGTCATTTTTATATTACCCATTACGAAAAATCCTTCTAAGACAATCCAAAAGATATGATTTCCTTACTCATGTTTTTGTAGTCATACTTTACTTGCTGGTGTTTTCTTATATTTTGGTTTCAGATTATAATTTTCTTAAATCATTGTTTTTAATAAAACCTCAAAAGATCGGATTCAAGTTTTTATGAGAATTGGTATTCGACTGTCAGATCTGATCTCAGATTATCACAACCATTCGATCAACCGTGGATGTTGAACCGTTTTCGCGTTGCCTATATAAAGGGGACCCCAAACGGTTGTCCCACATCAGTTTTCAAGCTCCAGCGTCGCAAAGCTCTGCCTCTCCGTTTTAAGACCGTTCCGAACCTCAGATTTTTTCTTTCCAAACTTTTCAGAGGTCTTCAGATCCGAATGTCTGTGGAAGTAGCTTCTCTAGACATTTCTTCTTCTAAGCCGATTTCTATGTGGTTAGTATATAGAGAAAGGATGGTTCATCCGGATTTCTTCAACAAGTATGACTCTCTTATTTCCAAAAATATTAAGCTTAATGGATGGGAAGATGTAGCGGTGTCAAAACCTGTGAATCAAGATGAAGTGTATTCATATTTTCTTATAGAGTTCTATGAAACAATATTTTTTCTTAAGGAAGATGGAAGGGAGAAGTTATCCTATAAGTCTTATGGTAAGACTTATAAGCTTTCATATGCCAAGGCAGCCAGCTTGGTAGGGCTGAATAATGAAGGTGAATCCGAATTCATATCTCATGTGTTACCGGATTCATAGGGTAGCTTCGACAAGGAAAAAGCATTAGAAACTCTCGGACTGTCAGATAATAAGGCTCCGAAGATTGCTTCTCTTTCTACAAATTTCCGGATTCTAGAATTATGGGTACAAGGTCTTATCGTACCGAGAAAAGGTGACAAAGATATCTTAATGAAGAGTGAGATCTACATACAAGATTTTCTGATAAATCTGAGGAAGTTTAACCTTATGAAGCGCATTCTCATTACTCTTGAGAATGTTAAGAAAGGGAATCTGAGAGCTCATATCATAATGTACCCAACAATCCTCTCTAAGTTGATAGTTCGGTGCCTTGAGTCTTTCAAAGAGGCATGCAAGTCTAAGCCAAGAGTTTGCAAGATTATGTTCGTGAGTGATGGCACTCTCAAAAGGATGGATGTAGGATTTCATAAGAAGACTGGTCAGTTTATTGATTTACCCTCTCGAGAAGAAGCAGTTCTGAAAGTTGCTGATCCGGAATCCTCTAAGCCAGTAAGGAAGAGAAAGTTGAATGAAGTTGAAGGTCAAGCAGAGAATCCCAAGTCTAAGGAAGTTCATTCCGCACCTCTGAAACCAAAGAATAAGAAAGCTTACCCAGATGAGGTAGTTTCTAAATGGAGGGAGATCGAATAAAAAAGAGTGCAAGGGGAGCCTTAGTTTGGCTTGGATACTACGAAGGCTAAGGCCTTGAAGGAAAAAACTACAGATGAGCTCGAAAAACAAGTGAAAGGAAAGAAGCTCAAGAAGAATATTACTAAAGCAAAGGTAGCTCAGGCATTGTTGAAGTTCAATGAGATGGTTTCAGCAATCATTCATGTTTCGAGATATTTTTCATTGGAATCTCTACCTGAGACTCCAGGAAAAGACTTTGTCGCTCCGGAAGAGACAGCTGCTAAGCCTATTGAGGAAATAGATCAGATTGAGCAATTAGAAGAATAAGAAGTTGTTGCTGAAGGATGTGATGAAACCAGATATGTTTTAAAACAAGTAGATGATTATAAGGGGAGTCCTTCCAAACATTTTTCACTCCAAACCTCAGAAGTTGAGTCTTCTAATCTAGTCACTCCAATAATGGAAGAAGATAAAGGAGAAGAAGAAGTAGCTTATCATGTAGACGAAGAACACCTTCTACAAGATATTGCTCAAATAGAGAATGTAGAGGATGTTTCTTAGAAAGTTCCTGATGAGGAATACAGTATTGTTCATGTTTCTGATAGTGAAAAGAGAACTCCGGAATAGGATTCTATTCAGAAAAGATACAAGGGAAAGAAAATTCTTACTGATACTCCGAGCTCAGTAATGGTGAAGAGAAATGAAGTTGTTAGTTCTTCAAAGAGAAATCTTGACCAAGTTGAAGAAGAAATATCACCAAGTAGAGTCTCGGATTCAGAGTCATCTTCGTTGGGGCATGAATTTGTTGTTCAGCCTTTAAAGAAGTTGGTAGGTTCTATTCCGACCTTCTCAAGCATTGATTCAAGATGTCAGATGCTCCAACATGCTTTGAATCAGATATCAGACTCTGTATCCATGGTCATGGATAAGTGTGTTGAGATAGAAGCTCAATTCAAATCTTTCTTTGTCGGCTATGAATCCCACAAAAGATCTTGAAAGAGGATGACCAGTTGGTTGATGAAGATTGTAGAAGAGATGAGACTATTTGATGAATTTTAATACAATGTTAAAGATGATTTTGAGACTGAGGATAGGAAGACAAATGAGCTGACTTCTTCCTTTGAAGAGAAGCTGACAAATGAAAAGAACTTTCGGATTCAAGATGTCAGAGATCTGAATGGGAAGCTAAATTCTGTCTCTCAAAACTGGAAGTTTGAAAGGGATCATCAGATTGAGTTTGAAGAGAAATTAAAGGCTGAGGAAGAAAAATTAATGGTTCAGGAAGAAAATATTAAAGCCTAGGAAGAAAATATTGAACCTCAATCTGCAAGAATAGTGGTCTTAGAGAAGCAAGATGAAGAAGATCATAAATACTTAAAGAAGATAGAGACTATTCTAAAAGGTCTCATGGCGAAGGAGAAAGATCCCAAATAGACAGATCCAATCTTTTGTTGTACCTTAACTATTTTGTTGTTGAAATTTTTAAACTTAATAGAAATTGTGCTTGTCCATTATTATTTTTTTGTTACTAATAATTTTTCAGGTAATTTTTTATATTTTCCATTCCCTAGAATTCTTTTTGAAAATCACAAAGGGGGAGAAGGAAAATAACTCTAATAAAAGGGAAAAAGAATCTTAACAAATGGTGAGAAAGAAAACAAATTTCAATATAGTTCATCTAAGGGGGTGTTTCTCATTAAATAAGACTCTCTTATTTGTAATGAAAAGTCATTCTGGAAATCTAGAATATGATCCTTAGAGTTTCAAAGTTTAAGGGAGAGTTAGTCGTATTCATCAATATTTTTAAAGCAAAGGGAGATAAGCCTTAATGTTTTTTTTCTTCATAGAATTTATTTTTTGTAAGGATGTTTGTGGTTTCCAAAAAAGGGGAGATTGTTGAGTCAATAAGGTTTTCCTTATGAATTTTCCATTCCTTCTTGTTTTGAAAATCACAAACAACTTATCTTTAAGAAAAATTGCGTTTATAAGGAAAATCGCTTTTATAATGAAAAATTTCTTTTATAAGGAAGATTTCTTTTGTAAGAAAAAACACCCTTATCACATTTTCATTCATATATTTCTTAAGTATAAGATTCAGATTCATTTCTGTTTTCTCGGATTTGTTTGAAACATTGATATAAAGTATTCTGTTTTAGGATCCGAATTCTGGATATGAACTGTAATAAAACTTCACTCCGAAATCCAGATGTAAACTATGATAAAGTTTCATTCCGAACTCTGGATACGAACTCTGATTAAGTTCTACTCTAGATTCAGGATACGAATCCTTATGAAGTTCGACAACGAATTATCATTACGAATTCTGATGAGGAATTCTCATAACGAATTCTGATGAGGAATTCTCATTACGAATTCTGATGATGAATTCTCATTACGAATTCTGATGACAAATTCTCATTACGAAATCTGATTCTGAATTCTCATTCCGAATTCACCTATTAAACAGAATCTGATCATCTTTGTTTTATACACTCCGTATTTGTTTATACTCCGAAAAATTATTTTTGTTTACACTCCGAACATTCATTCCGAACTTTTTAGTTAGATTTTAAATGGTGTCGTACATTCTGTTACAATTGTTTTGTTATAAAACGATGTTGTCTATTTTTTTATAATCTAACCGTTGGCTAAGTGACACGTGTACAGGTCCCTCCGATTTTTAAGGAAAATATGACAGTTGGGAAGGAGGTTGACCTTGCCTATAAATAGGAGCTCATTTGAAAGAGCTCATAATTGATGAATAACTTCTTCAACATCGTGCATACATGATGTTGAAGTGATTTCTAGAGAGAGAGGCTTATATTAACTCTCAAAGCTTCGTGGGACTCCGAATGTTGGTGATTACATTCGAGGACTTCCGGGGATAGGAAGACAGAGGTTTCCAACACCTTGAAGTTGAGGGCTTCCTTGCTGAGGAAGATAGAGGTGACCAACTACATTGAAGTTGAGGGATTGTGGGGATAGCAAGATAGACACTCCGATCTTCATATCGAGGGCTTACCCTGGTGTGGTTAAGACAGACTTGCTTGAAAGTATAAATCAAGGGACATTTATCCATGGTTGTTGGATACCCTTCTCTTTGGGTAAAAATACTTATATCTTGTTACTTGTAGTTTTACTACTGGATTATTTCTGCTGCATTTTGTATTACAAGGAATGTATAACTTTCTTATACTTCCTTACTCGTACTCTGTTTCATTTAGATTCTATACACTTTAAGGTAGAATCTCATATTGTAATCTTTTGTTAAGTTTCTATTTCCGGAACCATATTTCCGGAACCAACTTTCTGAATCTCTTTCCAAGTTTTCATTTGGTATTAGAGTTGTTGTGAATTTGCTTAAGTTTAACTTTGTTAACATATCCATTTCCTTTTCTTAAGGAAAACATAGTTAATCGTAACTAACTTTAAAGGTTCCAAAGGAATTTTTAATGGATACAATTCGCCCCCTCTTGTATATTGAGTGTCTACATCATTATTTCAATCCTACATATATCAATGGCATGATCATGAATTTTCTAAAACATTAATGTATACTTTATATCCTGATAAGGCACAACAAAATTTAGGTACTTTTTGAACCCCTACATATTCACTAATTTATATCGTTGAAAGAATATCTATAAATAATTTTACTCTGGTGGTATGATTTTTCATTACATATCAAGGTGATCAACTAAAAACCATATGTAATTATTCCTTTAACTTGTTTTGGGTAGTCTATTGATTAAATCCTTGGTGATATTTTCCAATATCCATTTTTCACTGGGCATTGTATTTAATATCCCCTATAAATTTGTATTTATTTTTTAACTTTCTAAAATTCCTTTCACTGAGATATAAACTCTACGAAATATCTCTTTATGCCTTCCCACAAAAAATACTCATTAACTTTTCTATATTTCACCACAATTCCATGATAAATATAGAATTAAGAACTATGTTATTTCTCTAAAAAAATTTCTATAAAATATGTTACATGAATAATTCATCTAATGTTCATGTTCCTTATTATTACATTATGATCATGATAAACTCAATAAAATTTCTAACCATCTTTTGTAGCTCAAAATTTTCTTATTATGCCTTATCAATCTTTATAATGATATATTGTTCATTATTCAGTGGACCATGTTTAGACTTATCACCTCTATTAAGGATTTCAGATCTATCATTTTAGAATACAGAAATATTGGATTGTTTTTATCCTCATCATGGATAAGCTAACATGATTTTTTCAACTCCACGTATAATCCACCTTGTTCACATCCATCAGGTGATACAGTATTATAAAATCATATTCTTTAATTAGATCTAACTATCTTCTCAAGATCATAGTAAACTCATTCTATATGAATATATACTATAAGAATTTCTCATTAGTATATATATAATAGTTTTATACAAAAAGATAAAATCTCCAAATAGTTAATGAAAAAATTAAATTCATTACCGTAATTTATGAGATAAGTAATTTTTATCAAGAAAAATCATTTCTGGTGTTTCATAATCTATAAAAATATATTTATTCTTATTAAAATATCACAATCCCTTCATAGAATCATAATTATATATTACAAGACCTAATACAATAATTATTAATGTATGAGCAGCTATAATTTCTAATCTTTTTTAGATTCGTTTAAATTTCCCTCACATTCATCTATCTAGAGGAATATATACCCCTTTTCTAGTGGACATTCTCATGTGATTAAACAATAAAGGGAAATTATCTCTAAATGTTGGATAACATCTAGATAAACCATGAAAACAATGGATTTAAAACAATGTTGTTAGTCTAGGAAAACATTCAATATCCTTTTTCTTTGAATGATCAACTGATATACCCTCTTTAGATATTATATGACCCAAAAAATTATTTTTTAGTCATATTTAATAATATAAATTTTTTAATTATATTTTATCATTACATATACTTTTTAGTAAAATTATCATTTCATATTCAATATCATCCTGACACATTGAGTAGATAGTAATTATATCAATGAAGGCTACCACAAATAGATCATTACAATCTATAAAACATTTAGTTAATAAATCTATAAATATTGTTTGTTAATTAATAATACAGAAAAGAATTACTATATATTCATAATCACTATAACTTGTTTGGATTTCTGTCTTGCGTATACCTTACATATTGACCATCAATTGATGATATACATAATGAAATTCAATCTTTTGAAAAGTATTGATCTCCTTGTAACTGATCTAAAAAACTCATCAATACATGGAAAAGGAAATTTTTTTATTAATTATGATCGTGTTTACCTCCTGATAATCAATGTAGAGTTTCATTGATACATATTTTTTTCATTATTATAACGTGTGTACCATAAGGTGAATAACATTACTGAAAAGACACCTTGTTCCAATTTTCCTAGTGTTTATTCTCCAATTCTTATAACTCAATCTTGTCAACTGTATATGTTGTATTTAAATTGTTTTTGTAAGCATGTATGTATTTTTTTACAACTAAAATTAAATTTTTGGGGAAACATTTGGATAATCCTTCAAAAAATACATAATAAAATTCCCGCACATTAGGAATTTCATCAATATTTATTTTCTCACCAACCGTCTATGATAACAACCATTATAAATGGGAATGAAGACCCATACTATAGATTTGATTTACATTGGGTCTATAATCTTATCACCATAATTACATAAAATCATAGGTTTCTATAGAATATCAAATATTTCTTACCTTTCATTAATATTGATGTGGGATTTTTGTTTGGAAAGACAATACATGCCCAAGATAACATGAATTTTAATCATAGGAGGAATGAAAAGTCATTCAAGAAGCACATTCCCACAAACCTAAATGGTACAATAATCATACACATGAGATGTGATCATTGAACCTTTACGGGTTTACACATATTTAAAATGTCTAATAATTTGTGTGGAATCTTAATACCCCTAAAAGATTCAATATATACGTCAGAATGGGAAGATCCAATGTCAAATAAGAAATTAGAATTTTATGAGTAGATTTTAATTTTAGCATTCATGATTCATTATCACACTCCTCAACAAAAATAATTGATCACATTATTTTTTTCTCTTATACCTCATCATAAGAAGTTCATGGAATTGGTCACAATAAGTAACCCATGGATTTTAGAACATTCTATAATAATTCCAAAACACCATAAATTTGAAACACTAGATTAATAGTGGATCATTATTTGGATCCTTATCATTAGTTGTACCATTATCTGACATCATCATACAATATTGGAATTTAACCACATGATGACATTCAATTCCATATATAATAATTTTTTATTCTCCTTAACAATATTTTTCCATGAATCTTACAAAATGTTTTGTAAAAAGGAAATACCATATTCATCCATTCCTCTTAACTATATTTATATTAAATTCAATTTTATCCTTCTTATCAAATTCATGATATTTATATGTGTCTCTGACCTCTATTTCCACCTTGATAGTATATAAATAAATCAATCTATTTCTAATGAACTCTCCAATTGGAGACTCCGATCATAGAATCTGTTTTAAATCAAATAAGAATCAATAGATCTTTAATATCATTGTTTTTTTAATGTGAGAATTTTTTTTGATGAATATTTCTATAGAGATAAACTAGGACATAATTTGATTATAAGGATTCATGATCCAATGATTATTTTTTGAAATATATTATTTATAATAAATATGATGTGCATTCAATTTTTTTGAAAAAGTTTAATAACTATTATATAGATGTAGGAATTAGAAATATGAGGTCATCATTGTGTTCAGAATGCGATTTTTTCCTAGAAAAGGCAAAAAATATAGAGTCATGAGGTGTTTGTGAGAAGAAAATTCCATGAGAGAAATAAATAAAATAAATTAATTATATGATTTAATTTATTTAATTTTACAAACTGACCAATAATAACTTTAAATATAGATTAATTATTGGATCTCAGGTTTGTCCACTAAACACTGGGGATCTACAGGAATGACGTAGTAGATAATATTTGGGAAAAGTTGTCAGATCAGATTGGATCAAGGATCACATGCCAACAGAGTATGTGGATCTCTTGAACAATGAAAACACTACCATGTTCTTAATTAGTTATTAATCTAATGTCCATGTATAATGTTTTCATTATATATTTATCCATATTTTATTCTCCTATGACGATCGTGATTCGATCAGAAAATGAATTGATTTGAATATTGATCATTTTTTATGTATGGCATATTTGATGGATTTGGAGATAATATTTATATTATTGGTTTCTTGATTCATATACCACATCATTCATATTTTCTATAATAATGAAAGAAGTAACAAATGATCAATGGTCAAGGTTCATTCTTCATTTTCTGGGTTTTTTTATTTTCAGTGCCCATTTTACATGTGTTCATCATTGGAATTTATTTTAACACATGATTTAAGGGATACCCTGTGATTGATATTTGTGGATTCAATCATTGGAATTTCATATAATTACCAAGATTCTGATATGGATATTTAATGATGATATTGTGTTCTATAGCTGTTAATGAATTTCCTCAAATGGATCATGTGTGGATCATAGATCCACATCTCTAGTTCTCCATTCCTAGAAGTATAGAGGAGATGGGAATAATATAGAGAATATTTCATTGCATGAATCCATAAAATGGAAATATATGAGATTTTTTATATTAAGAGACATATTATATGACGACTTTGATGTTATATCTGATTGAATCATTTTATGTGGAAGAAGACTCATGATTGTTCAAGAATTTATATGAAATTCATGATTACATGGTGAGTAGTGTCACTAACACATGTTGTGTAGCCTCTTTGATGTAATGCTTTTGTTTCAGTATGGATAAAAGTATTAGATTTGATTTGAAAAAGGTCACAAATAATGTAACCCACAACCGACAAGTATTAGTGTAAAAGGAATACATTCCTAGAATTCTAGAAAGTGATTCATGAGGTGTAGTTCATACCATATGTGGTGTACACCCTAGAAGGTGGATTATAATGAATAGGGAGTACATTACTAGGTTAATGTGTTGTCGTACATTCATTGTATTGTGATCCATATATCTTTTAACTATAAAATTACCTTGGCATTGAAAGGAAACATGTTGTTTTCTGGAATAGATGTTTACATGTTGTGTACATAAATGATAATCCATGTATTGAGAAAAATATAATGTTTTGTGATCCTGAAACATAGGATATACCAGACAATGTGATATGTGTCATGTTCCCACATGTACACAATGTGTGCTCTGTGGAGGATAGGTTGGATTCCTTCTTCACAGATCATCATTTTTATAAAATTATATGTGGTACCCTAGACTAGTAATGGTATATTGAGTTAACAAGGTATATTCCAATGAAGGTTCAATGTTTCATCACATTCCCTTCATGCAGTGTGATCAAACTATAACTACATGTGATTAGTGTAGGGTGGATGAGTTCCCATATCATCGAAGCAGTTGACGTAGACCACTTCGACTACAGACATAATAGTAGGGTTGACATATCACTTTGAGAGGCATAGAGTGATCCTAATTTATCTTCATGTATCCATAAATGGGTTTTTTAATTTTAATGACCACTAATTATGTGGGATTATATCATTTATCTTGGATGATGTTTCATGTAGGGTATATTTCACCTAGTGAGCCCTTGGGGTTGACTCCGTATACGGGTGTCGGGATCTGCCCATTCAGATTTATTGTAGTTTATTGAGTGTGTTTATAAACTGAACTCTTATCATTTCCTTAATGTTGATACATAATGAGTGTGACCTCTTGGATGAGTTTCATTAGTGGCAGTATATCTCGTGGAGTGTGTTATCCCAAATGAGAGTTATATGAACTTTCAAGTAGGAATCCTATGATGGTTTAATAGTTCTGCTATCTACCTTGAGACTATGTATCCCGGTTGATTCTAAATATATATTCACATTATATTGGGTGTATAGAAATACTAGTTTAGTGGTAAATTATACTTTTGATGCATTAATTTGGTTATTTACTTGTTTCATATTAGGTATTGGTATACTCACCCATGATTGAGAATTTCCTGCACATTTCATGTCTTATGCGGGAATCTTACCTCTCTTAAAAATATTTTGTAGACTAGGATATAGTAGAGAATGTTTGGGATTTATTGAAAAAGGTGTATACTATTTTTACATTGTATATATCCCCCCCACCCGTCTATGAAGGATGTAAATTACTTTTTAGTTATTTACATGTATTTTGCCCTTTTAAAACATTATAAATCTTTTTTCATAGTATGGTTGTGTTTTTATAGATGTATGAATTAATTTTATCAGTTGTTTTACATTTTATAACTGTATGGTCATGGATATGTGTTAATGTGTATAGGTAGTTAAGGATTATTCCTCCCATGTGTGTAATAATCCTTCATAGAACTAGTCACTAACCTTAGGCCTATTGGAGGGTGGATTAGGGTTGTTGCATCTCAAGAACTATTAGATTAGGTCATGCTAGAATTTTATAATTGTTGTACTCATCCTAATGTATTGTGAAACTACCTAGGTTCAGGATTTTATTTTTTAGTTTAATTTTCCACATTGTGGGGATTGGTTTTAGATCATGGGATATAGTGTTACAGTGTTTCAATTATGGATCAAAGGATAGTGTATCCATTTTTGGTAACAAGGTTGACGTTTCGACTCACCAGAACCTTCATTACCTGATTTTGACATGGAATGTATAGAAAATTATTATATTGAAAACATTGTTAAATTCATCATATAAGAATTAATTGATGTTTCCTTGTGCTTCTTTAGTAATCACTCCATATGTACTCATTGATTGTCAAAAAATCATAATAATAATCAAGATGGATCTATGATGATATCCATATTTGATTTAGTGAAAATTAATTGTTGACGAAATGATGAGTTAGGATGTTTTTGTTCTTGGACACAATAATGAGATGAATTTCTTCAGGTATGGACCATGCAGTGATACCCCAACTGAATATTACAAGGATCCTTTTATGGATTTGGTAGATGATAATTCCCATGTAGAATGGTCAATATCTCTAGTAAGATAATATGATGGTACATGATGGCTTGGGGTTTTATGTGAGTTCCATCAATGGGGATATCTGAGGTTTGCATTGAGACAAACCCCCAATTAGTTGGGAATTGAAAAATGGTTGTGGTCTTGGTTTTCGGTGTTTGTGTATCCTAACCAATAAAATTGTTTCTCTCATGAATCATTTTCTCCATGGAGTTTTAGTTGGATATAGTGGTGCTAGTAGATTACAATTATATGTTTACGGTGAATCATGGGTTTTAGAGATAGAGACTTCCATTATTTTTGGGTGATCCATTACCTCCCAACTTATGTGGTTTATGATTAGCATGAGTGTGTGGTGCGATTTCCCTTAATGGACAGGACCCCACTCAGTTATGGTTCTTGTGATGATACTTCTTCATGGGAAAATATGGTGTTGGTAGAACCTTGTTCTATTGTTGTTTAAAGTTTATATTGAGTACATGGAATTAATACAATTCCCCAACCATGACACATTTTAGAGACCCAATCCAATATAGTGGGGGGGGGAGTTAGACCACCCAATGAGGAAAATTTTGAGATATGGTGGATGAGATTGTATGATATTTTCATTTTATGATATTTATTTTTATAATGTATCAAATCAAGAAATAATGGTAGTAATGAAGTGGGATATGGAATTAACAACTTCCAAGTGGTTGGAGCATAATGTATCTTGAGAGCAATTTTAGGTAAGGAGTGTGTGTCTTCATTAGTCCAATTACATTTTTCATACTGATTTATGAGGCATTTTTTCCTCAATATATCTCTTTTTTTAAAATAGTGATTTCATTAGAGTCATTTTTTGTGATCCTTATGTTAGATTCTACTATTGAGAATATCAGTAACAACAATCTTCTACCAAAATAATAATTGGACTCTGGTATGAGATAAATTGTCTCATGTGGAAATCCCTCTGTAGTGGTAGTCATAAAGTACAATTTTTTTTCAAAAGTATGGATTGGTTGACTGAAATTCCTAATATTATTAGTAACATGAGTTATTCTTGTAGTTCCTCTAATATGAGGGGTGGAATATTTCCACATTTGATAAGGAGTGGTCATGGAAGATTATGATGAGTTTACGTGAAGGATGTTGATACAATATTCTTATTAGTTGGTTTGGGACACCATAGAAGGAGCAATACTAATGTGTTTCCAGTTCATATGGTTTTGGGCGAGTATAAAAGATTCCTTCCTAAGGTTGTGTCTATTTTAACTTATCATTGAGAATTGAATTCCAATAAGGAATTACACTAGGGACAGACTGGTGTTTATACTAGTCTCTCAGATGACGATGGGTAGTTGTAAGGGATAATGGGGCAGTTGGAGTAATCTATAGAAAGGAAGTAATTCTAATGCATAGTGTGCTCATTGGGAAGACCAATGCATTTATTCAAGATTCTGATGAAAGCTTCAGTCTGGATGTGGATATTTGTTAGTTGGGAAAGGTGAAATGGGGGAATGCATCAACTACAAATAATTATTTCCCCTTCTCCTAGTGGATAGAGGAAATTTTGTTCCTAGATTTCTTATGGGGATGGGATATCAAAAACTCTGGATGGGGAGAAATATATACCAGAAGTATATTCCTAGTATTTCTATGACTATTTTGATTTAGTAGTTATACTCTTTGGTAATATTTTCAACATAGTGAAATTGATATAATTATGGACTTGATCTATAAAACATCATGGGATTTTACGTGGTTTTATTCATTAGTGACATCCATGTGTCCTTGGAGTCAGAGATATATCATGTGATATATAAGAGAATGGTTTTAAACATGATAACATAGTTATAGTAGGATGAAAGATATCATGTATATGGTTTTATATTTATTATCCCACATCATTGGATATCTCTTCTTAAGACATAGGGGTTATGTGAGACCATGTATAGATTATAGTGTCATGATCTTGAGATCAATTTATTTTATGTAAATTATAATGGATAAAAGTGTTGACATTTCTCATCTGTTGTTTTTGAGCAAGGTGAATGAGTTATTGATATATTTTTAATTGATGTTTGTTACCCCATGGTTTATTTATAGATTTTTGGGATGCAGGACTTGGGAATTCGAACTAGGTGAAAGAAAATATTTAAGAATCTACTAGATAGATTCATTATGTGATTCCTTCGGTTATTGAATCGCAACATATTTTTCCATGGAAATATGGTGATATATATATAGTAGTGAAATAGGGGGAACTGAGGATTTTCCCCCTTAATCAGTATACCTATTTTAGGTGAGGACATATCCTGACCACTTGGAATTCCATATAAATCCAAGGGAGTGTATTAATTTTTCCAAATTAAAAAATAATTGTTTCATTTTTCTGTGGATGAAAACTAATATAGATTTTTGGAGATATGGATCACATGTGCATGTTGGTGAGAGTCCATTTTCTGTGGACTTTCATCTACAATAGTGGTACAATATGATTCTTACATCACATCATGATTTGGGAAATGACGCGGGAAGCATTTTTTGAACTACGATGCAGTAATTCATAGAGTATTACCCCATTAGACCATCACATTATTAAGGCCATGATCAAGGGACCTTGTAAAATGCTATTATGCGAGTTTGAGGTAGTGGGTAATAGTGCATGGGTCATAGTTTTGGTGGTGCTGATGGTTGTAAAGTATTTATTTCATCATGGTAGGATAATAAATGATCCAGAAACATCAATAGAATATAGTGGACTACTGATAGGGGCCTTTGGATTTAGGGAGTTATAATATCTAGTTTAGGGATTTAGGCTATCTTTGGGAATCTGATGGCCATTCTATACTAGCTTCAATGTCATGTTATCGATGTTGTGTTCTTATTAACTTGACATCCACTATAGTTTTTTGTTTATTGATGTTATCAACATTCCATATCGGGGGAGGTATTTTCACGACTCATGGTAAAATATTAAAATGGGTGAGATGGTACCTGAGATTGGATATTCCATTTAAAGTATATAGAATTGATGGAGACCAGTAAGATAAATACCATTCATGTCCATGTTTTCTCTATATTTCTCGGTTTTTTGATAGCATAAGGAACTCTTGGGAGAGCTCAAGGGAGCATGAGACCCTATTTAGTTCTCATTACCCACTCCATATTTTCACTTTATGCTTTTTAGTGACTAAAATCCCTAATGAAGGGAATAATGTGATTCTGGTTTTGGTTAATGAGAGCTATTGATATATTTATATGAATATTTTTAGAGAAGTGTGCTGATATAATGTTAAATTTTGACTACTGGTATGCGAGTAATAAATTTTGGAAATATATTAATTTTATTAAATTTCACAGGCAATCGGTTTTTCTAAAAAAATTCCAGTGTATCCTTTCAATTCAAAACATGGTTTTTACCCTGGCTGTAAGAAAATAATTTTCTTGAGTGAGGAGTATTTAAAAATCACTATTACCGATGTGATATTTAATAAATAAATAAATTAAGTGATTTAATTTACTTTATTTGATGTAGTGACCAAGGTTATATTCAAATATATAGTTTTGAGTGGATCTATGGGTTAGATAGAAAAAAATAGAGACATGGAGGGATGTTGGAGGATATTTTGGTTGCAAGACGATTTCATATCTAATTGTATTAAAGATTTTCCTCCAACAGTGCTCGTGGATCTCATAAACGATGGTAGTGCATGGCCATTATTTATCACCGATTGATATAAAATCCATGTAGCATGTTTTTTTGTGTATTAGTCACTATTTTTGTATCCCATGATGAAGTAAAATCAATTTTGTAATGGGATGATTTAATGTTCAAAACGTTTACTGGTGTGAGTAATTTGAATCACTTTTAGCTAATATTTGTTTTATTTGTCTATTAATTCATAAATTATTTTATTCATATTTCATGTAAAAATATATAATGATCAAAATGAACAAAGGTCATAGTTTTCTCTTTCTCAATAATGGTATTTATTTTTCTCTCATCATTCTTATTGTGTTCATCATTAGTGTTTTTTTAGTATGTGATTTAATCTATACATGAGGAATGATCATGTTGAATTCGATCTTTGGCACAATATATTGTTACTATGAGTCAGGGATATTTATTGGATGGAACAATTTCAGTCTATAGAAATGACTGGAGATCCCTAAATAGACCAGATTTGGATCATAGATATTCATGCATAGTTATTCATACCTGGATGAGGAGAGGAAATTGGTTGTGTGATGTAACTGACTTCTTGGCAACAATATAAACAATATAAATCAAAGGTCTCTTACCTATTGATATCCATGTTCATTAGTAAATTTAGTTTTAGATCTCAGGGAATTTTATGGCATGTTGGTAGAGGAATGAGTGTAGAGAACCAAGACTGACATACATGGACATTACATTAATTTTTTGGAAAACATAATACATAAAAATAATCAAACACACAAGGACCTTAATAGTTAATTGTTTTCGGAAACTTGGAAAGATGATCTTATAATCATGGTGAAAGATATTCAACATCTCCCACAAAGATCTTCATCTTTTGTTTTCATACCTAAAACCTTTCTTTATATATTGGGGAAAAGAAAACATAAAAAGGGAGAGCTCAAACGCTTCGTAAGGGTAAACATAGAGAACATAAAACAATCCATATACATTTGAATGCAAAAACATGAATATAAAATCTAAACATCAAAATCTTAATCAAAGACATAAATCTTTGAAGAATGTAAGGCATATATCATAAAGGAACATCAATCATGATAAAATAGAATGGGAATAAAACATGTAATTATGGAAAACCATTAAGAACAAGATTTGATTTCCATAGTATCCAAGGCATTTCTGCCAAGACCATCTTAGTGGAAAAATTCCCTCACTGAATCGAGTTCACTCCTCGTTCCAGTCCTGTATCACTAAACCAGATTAACTCACCATTCCAACCATGGAAATCTCATGAGATATAAATTTTTACCGAATGCATTGGAAGGATATATAGGTCCTAACCATCTCATAATTAAATCATTCTTACGTGTGCCACAACATAAACATAATCCATTCATCGTAACCCAAAGAATAAAATTTGTTTCATAAAAATCATCACATCATAACATAATCCATATAAACCAAATGGATATCATATAATCATAAGAAAAGGGAAACCATATAAATAATAGAGACATTATACTTGAAACATACACATATAAAATAATGTCATATTAGGTGGAAAATGGTTTTGATAAAACACTCGAAATGAATTCTTGAGGAAAATATCCATTTTCCTAAAAATCATTTTATTTTCACAAAATTCCATGAAATTTAAAAAGAAAAGGATTTTGTTGAATATAGTAATGAAATATTGTATATGAGGCTTCATGAAAATTAGGTGTTATGAAATCGTAACAATCCATTCATGCCGTATAAGTTAAAAAATGATTCTCCTTGTACTTTTGCTGGAAATGCCAAAAAGTTCCTCGTATGGTAAAAAAAAGAAAGATTCCTTCCATAACACAATGTAAAAGTCAAAGTGGGGTAAAAATGACATTAAAAATACATAAAATAATATTAATAACATTACAAAAATATTTTTATGGACATGGATGAAAAATATAACCCCAGTAAATACTTACGTATAAGCAATCTTGAATATAAATGAGATTGCAAAATTATCCTTTACCTTAGGTCCGATATGCTTCGTACGTATCCAAACATTTTGTATAATGATTTAAATAATTTCATTTAATTATTAAATAATTATATTCATTTTTATTATATCATATATGGTTCATTTATGGCTTTATATTACCTGTTCTTTTGTATATTCCCTATTGAAGCAGTGTTTTGGGTAAAATCGTTTTATTTATCGTACGTATTTGGAATTGTTGTTATTGATATTATTATTACTTATATCATTATATAATTACTTCATGAATTCAAATCATGATTTATATATCATATATATTCAGTATATATATATATAATAGATAGATGAATGAATGAAATTAAATACACCGTTCATAGAGAAGGTGGGTTGTACGTACGCATGAACGCTATTTTCCTTTTCTTATTGACTTGAATGGAAGTAAGTAGATGATATATATATATATACATAAATACAGTAGCTTTATAATGTAATATATTTCATTATAATTCATTATATATACTTTATAATCATTCTTGAATGGTTAACATGAGAATGAATCTCATCGTGTCGGGGAGATGGTAATCCGTACGTACGCACGAGCGATGATATCATTCCCATAATTATTGAATTAAATTGGGGTGGATGATATAATATCTCAAAATAAGTATTATTTTATAATAACTATATATATTTATTCTTTACACTATTATACCCATCAAAGTATGGTGGTCGTGAAAAAACAAATTACACCACGGCGTGGAGACGGTATTCTGTACGTACGAACGCGCGGTGATTTTGTTTTTTGTATGATGGATAGAACGTTAAATGGGGTTGTTTCATATTTATAATAAAATATCAGTATGTTATTGGTACTGATGATATTACTTCATAATGAAAAAAATAAATTAGAAGAAGTGGAAGAGGAAAGAAATTTGAACGAATCGGTAGAAGAGATTACCTCTTCTTCGATGCACCTCTTTTAAGCATCCTCTTAAGGCACTAGAGATGGCCTTTTGAGGAGACCAGAACCTTTATAATGTTTCTAGGGAAGTTGATAAGGGAAATGGGCAGGGTTTGGTCGAGAATTAAGGCACATAAATTTGTAAATATAAGAGGGAGGAGGTTCCCATTTATAAAAGAGGAGAGGGGCACTTTAGGAAAACCGTAAAATATTATTTTATAATAAGGTCATATTCGGTTTATAATAGATACATATTGATTTATTTAGAAGATAAATTAGGTATGGGTCACAATACACTCAAACAATAGGTTTTATACATGTTTAGGTTATTATTTTAACCTTATCATTTAGATTTAACTCTAAGTTAAATTATTTAACATATACGTGTCTTCATGTTTTCATACACTATATGGTTAATAAACTTACTATAACAAGACAAAATAACCACAAGTGGTTCATAATTAATATATATAACCATTTATATGGTATTTTTCCAAACCATAGATTTTTAGGAATAGAATAACAATTAGTAATATAAAATTTGTTTCAAAAACTATTATTTGTCAATTTTAACACTATTTGGTAATTGATTTTTGTGAAAATTATAACAGAATTATTTGTTCGAAAAAAGTTAATTTAATCAATTCAAACATGTTTTATTAACCAAAAAAATTAGTCAAATTCCTAAAAAGTCTCAAATTACATTTATTTGGGTATTTATAACATCAATTATTTTAATATTTCATTAATAAGTAGTTACTGCATCATCATTATGTCCAAAATAAATTAAATTATTTAATCTCTTAAAATTATAAATAAAATACCATTATGTATGAAATAGTTTTAGCTTTATCATGAATATTTATAGCCGAATTTATCTTATGTATAAATTTATATTAAAAATGCATTAGTTTTTAAACATTGATTTTAACTATTTTAACTCTTCTTTAAATAAAATAATAATATATCTCATAATCTAATCCAAGTGGACATAAAAAGTAATATTATATTCCTAAGGTTTATTTTGGTCTAATTAAAGTTATCCAATACAATTAGTACATGTGTTAGGGTAATAATAATATCATTTTTACCCTTAGTTACCCTATTTACTTTTAATCGTGGTAAATAAAAGTAAAAATATATTATTCACCAAAAATTATTTTTATCTTATTGAACCACTCTTTAATCCTTGATATTAACCGTCTCTCTCGGATTTTCAAAATTCCACTCATAGAAGTGGTAAAATTATGCTTTATGTAAATTGTTAAATTTTCTGAGTAGGTTGGTAAAAACGGTGAAAAGTTCACTAAAATTTTTATATATCTAAAATTATTATAAAATGACTCTAATGAATTAAATTAAACTTATATAGGTATTATGTATCAATTTTAACCTAAAATAAATTTAAATAAGATAAATAATTATTTAAATAAAAATTCGGATTTTAAATAGTAACCAAGTGTTTTCACTATTCATCAAAAATTTAACGTTTTCAGAAAAATACCAAAAATTCATCCAAGGCTAGTTTCGGTATTCCATATCCAAAAATGGAGTCCATTTTGAAAGCTAAAATTTATAGAATTTCAAAAATTTAGTATTAGTATTCATAACAGTTAGTTTATATAATATTTTAATAACATATCATTGTTTGGTGAAACTTGGTATTGCGTATAACACACGCTATCAAGGAATGTTGATCTGGCATGAAACAAAATCCTAGAATAGTGTTTGCGTATACTTAATGCAAATACGGTGTTGCTTATAGCACAAGTTAATCTTGGTGTAGCGTACAAGACATCAATGAAATTAAAAAAAATTATTTCTCTTAAAATCTTGGGTTGTTTCATTCTACCACCCTTAAAATTAATTTCGCCCTCATAATTCGTCGGTGGTATAAATTATTTACTACATGAATGTTTCATTCATAGAAACCAACATCGTCAAAAGGAATACTAAAACATCATTCTAAAAAGGAACGTTAGAAACATAACGGATACCCACAGTAACTTATCACTGGGTTTCCACAGAGGAGAATGTAGGTGAAAATATGGATATCGAAGAGAAATCTAACCATCAAGTTCTGATATAGAGTGGTAGAGAATATGGTTATGAAAAATCCAACAATCAAAAAGCCATAAATTTGTGATGATCTAAGGTACCATCTGATTCATTGGATATGAAGGTACTAGGACATTGTTTTTGGTTTTCAATATCATTTCCCAAATGTTGATGAATTAAAAGAAATAATTACTTGATTTTGGTACAATCTCACCGTTGTTCGTGCCTTGAAAAATTTCAACTACATATCTTAATGAAATGAAGTTGAATTTTCCGTTCGTGGTGTGTTAGCAGATCATGAAATAGAAGGATGGGTCATTCCATCCATCTCAAAATAATCGTTTTCAAAAGTCATAAAATATTCATAAGTGCATTTATGGTGTGGTTAATCATATATGATTAAAAAATGTACTTATACTTCATCTCTTAATAAAATAAAACTAGTTTCTACTATGTAGGGAATTCTAGTAGGCCAGAGGTAGGCGATAAAGGCCTGTCGGACTTCGGTTGTGGGTTCGATTCCCGCATCCTTGTCTGACGCGATGGGTTGTCGCCTGTCCTACGGGCTATCCTTTCTCTAAAAATATACTATTATAACGTAACAAAAAGTTATAGCCTTAAACAATACTATCTGATTTTAAACTTAATATATTCCAATCTTCAGTATTATCCAAAATACTTCTATCCAATCTCATAGTATAAATAAAACGATTACTAGAATGGTCATCTACCAAGCATTGAATATAATCATTTATCGGCCATATATCATAAGATATATATATCATATTGGTCAAATTCCAAACATGTGAATTCCTTAATCGTGTGTTCTCATGAAACATCAGTACCAAATGAACCTTAGTGAAAACATGAATGTTGTCAAAAGTTAACTCTTTCCACATACCAAAATCCCAAAAATCTGTATTCTCAAACCATGATATCACATTGTCCTTATACCAGTCATGAGCTCATTAATACAATCAAACATCTCATTATATTCTTACCCATTCATTATGAACATATCATATACCTTCCAAAAATATTTGAATAACCTTTCTCGGTTACCAGAACCATTCATCATATACTTTCAAAAACTCAAGGAAAGACAACAGTGTAATAATCCTTAGATTTCTCTTTATTCCATAGTACGATACATTATTCTTGATAAACATACAATCATTCCACTAGCTTCTTAATCCACTTACTGAGCTTCATCATTTCATTCATCTCATATATCAATTTTAGTCTTTTCATCATCATCCACATAAATACTAGCTATATGACCATGCTGATTCTCTTAATGAGATTTTCACTTAGTGTATTAGTTTGCATAATGCCCATACATTCCACATTTAAAACATTTAACCGTTGTTGATGTCTTAGCAATAAAATTATCCTTGTCCATGATGTTAACTGAACCTTTTCTTTTATAATTACTGGCTTTGGGTCCTTATTTTCCACACCCAAAGCATCATCCAGTTCCTTTGAAACATTATCCCAGATGCCTCTTCCCACATGATTTACATGAGGTAAATTGAACTTTCATTCCTCGAGGATCATCATGAAAATCCATATTTCTCTTATTAGCTAGGATGAGAAACTTACGAAATTTGAGATTATTGATCATATTAAGATATTTATGATTATGCATAATAACTCTATGTGGACTTCTAGATCCAATTTTATTTGGTTTCTCATGAATAATATCATTCCATTGTCCATCATATCCTCTATTATCGTGAATCTTCATATTTCTAGCAATTTTCTAAAACCCAAAAAGACTAGTGTGAGAGGAAAAAATCATAATCAAGGGGGATTACCTTCAATATATAACATCTTAGGGTTAATTCTAATATCGTTTCCATAATTATAGGACTATAACCTATATGTATACTTAACCTTAGGGACATCCTTAGACATACCATAGAAATATCTCTAGGGATCTCACTAAAGTATTCACATCCTAGTTTCGAAAGGTTGACTAAACCTTTCCTTGGATACCAACTATACATACCCAAGCTTGAAGTACATGGAAATTACATTAATTTTGCGGAAAACATAATACATAACGAAAAAACAAACACACAAGGACTGTAATAGTTTAGTGTCTTTGGAAACTCGGAAAATTAATCTTCTAATCATGGTGAATGATCTTCAACTTCTCTCATAAAGCTCTTACCCTTTTGTTTTCTGACCTAAAACCTTTCTATATATCCTGGAAAAAGGCATAAAAGGGTGATCTCAAATACTCTGTAAGGGTAAACATAGAGAACATAAAACAATCCATAATCATTTGAGTGCAAAAACTTGAACATAAAATCTAAACATTAAAATCTTGAGCAAAGACATAAATCTTGGATGTACGTAAGGAATATATCATAAAGGAACATAAATCATTATAAAATATCCTAGTAATAAAACATTTAATTGTGGAAAACCATTAATCCCATGATTTTATTTTCAAAGTATACAAGGCATTGCTCCCAAGACTATCTTAGTGTACAGTGTCCATTACTGAATCGAGTTCACTCCTCGTTCTAGTCTCATATCAATGAACTGGATTAACTTACCATTCCAACCAGGGCTATCTCATGATATATAAATCCTTACCCAATAAATTTGAGGGAGATATATGTCCCATCCATCTTATAATGAAATAATTCTGACGTGTGTCACAACTTAAACATAAATCATTCATCATAACCCAAAGAATAAAATTGGTTTCATAAACATCATCCCATCATAACATAATCCATATAAAACAAATGGATATCATATAATCAAATGAATAGTGAAACCATGAAAATCATAGAGAAATTATACTTGAAACATACACATATGAAATAATGTCATCTTAGATGGAAAATGGTATTGATAAAACACTTGAAATGAATTCTTTGAGGAAAATATCCTTTATACTTCAAAATCGTTTTCTTTTCCCAAAATTCAATGAAATTTAAAAAGAAAAAGTTTTTTTAAATTTTCATGAAATATTGTAGAGGAATCTTCATGAAAATTAGGCGTTATGAAATCGTAAAAATCCGTTCAAGCCGTATAAGTTAAAAAACATTGTCCTTGTACTTTTGCTTGAAAAGCCAAAAAGTTCCTCGTATGGTAAACAAAAGAAATATTACTTCCATAACACAATGCAAAAGTAAAAGAGGGGTAAAAATGACGTTAAACATACATGGAAGAATATTAAAATCATTTTAAAAAAATATTTTTATGGACATGGATGAAATATATAACCCTAGTAAATACTTACGTATAAGCAATCTCGGGTAAAAATTAGATTGCAAAATTTTTCCTTACCTTAGATACGATATGCTTCATACATATATGAAAATCTTCTATAATTATTTAAATAATGTCATTTACTTATTACAGAATCATATTCATTGTTATTATATCATATATGGTTCACTTATGGCTTATATATTACCCGTTCTTTTGTAAATTCCCTGTTAAAGCAGCATTTTGGGTAAAATCGTTTTATTTATCATACGCATTTGGACTTGTTGTTCTTGATATTATTATTACTTATATCAGGATTTAATTAGTTCCAGAATGTATATCATGATTTATATATCATATATATTCAGTAAATATATATATAATAGATAGATGAATGAAATGAAGTACACCGTTCATTGAGATAGTAGGCCATACGTACGCATGAACGCTTTTTTCCTTTCCTTATTGAACTGAATGGAATTATGTAGATGATATATATATATATATAAATTAGCTTTATAATTTCATATATTTCATTATTATTCCTTATATAATCTTTATAATCATTCTTGAATGGTTAACATGGAGAATGAATCTCATCGTGTCGTGGAGCCGGTAATCCGTACGTACACACGAGCAATGATATCATTACCATATTTATTGAATTGAATTGGAGTGGATGATATAATATATAAGAATCATTATAATGTTACAATAACTATATATAGTTATTCTTTACACCATTATACCCATCCACGTAAGGTGGTGGTGGAAAAACAGATTACAGCACAGCGTGGAGACGGTATTCCGTATGTACGCACGCGCGGTGATTTTTTTCCCATTGGATGGATAGAAGTTGAGATGGGGATGTATCTTATTTTTAAAAACATATCAGTATATTAGTGATACAAATTTTATTACTTTATAATTAAACAACTAAATAATATGATGTTGAAAACGAATGAAACTAGAAAGAATCGGTAGAGGAGATTACATCTTCTTCGACGCACCTCTTTTATGTTTCCTCTTAAGGCACTACAGTTGGTATTTTCAGGAGAACATACTATCTATAATGTATATAGGGAAGTTATTAAGGGAAATTTTAAGGGTTTGGATGATCATGAAGGCTCAAAATTGTGTAAATAGAAGAGGGAGGAGGTTCACTTTTATAAGGGAGGATAGGGCACTTTACGAAAAACTTAAAATATTATTTTTTAATAAAGTCATATTCGTTTTATAATAGCTCCAAATTGATTTATTACGAATATAAAGTGGGGATGAGTTGAAATACTCTAGACCAATATGTTTTAGACATGTTTATGTTTCTATTTTAACCTTATCATTTTAATTTTACACTAATTTAAATAATTTAACTTTAACCATGTCTTCTTGTTTTCTTACACTATATGGTTAATAAACATACAATAACAATCCAAACGAACCCCAAGTGGTTAACCAATAAAATATATAACCTTATCTATGTAAATTTTCTGAACCTTAGATTTTTATTAATAGAATAATAATTAATAATATAAAATTTGTTTTAAAAACTATTTTATGTCAATTTTGACACAATTTGGTAAATGATTTTTGTGAAAATCATAAAAGCATGATTAGATGGAATAAAGTTAATTGAATAAATAATAACATGTCATATTAACCTAAAAAAATACTGTAATTTATAAAAAGTCTCAAATTACATTTATTTGGGTATTTATAACATTAATTATGTTAATATTTCATTAATAAGGTAATTACTGCATCATCATTTTGTCATAAATAAATTAAATTATTTAATGTATAAAAATAATAAATAAAATACCATCATGTAGTAAATATATTTATATTTATAATGAATATTTATAGTTTAATTTAACTTATTTATATCCCTATATTAAATTTTTTTTCTTATTAAACTCTGATTTTAACTATTTTTACTCTTCTTTAAATAAAATAATAATAAATGTTCTAATCTAATCCAATTGGACCTAAAGAGTAAATTTTTATTCCTAAGGTTGTTTTCGGTCGAATTACACTTATCCAATAGAATTAGGAAATGTGTTGGGGTAATAATAATATCATTTTTACCCTTAATTACCCTATTTACTTTTAACTGTGGTAAATAAAAGTAAACTGTTACTGTTCACCAAAAATTAATTTTATCTTTTTGAACCACATTTTATTCCTTGATATTAACCTTGTCTCTCGGATTTTCGAAATTCAACTCACAGAAGTGGTAAAATTATGTTTTATGTAAATTTTCAAATTCTCTTAGGAGGTGGGTAAAAGACGGTGAAAAGATCAATAAAATTTATATATATCTAAAATTATTTTAAAATGGTCTCAATGAATTATATTGAACATATATAGGTATTATGTATCAATTTTGACATAAAATAAATTTAAATAAAATAAAAATTAATAAAATAAAATGTCAGTTTTTTAAATATTAACCCAGTGATTTCATTATTTATAAAAAATTGATATTTTTTAGAAAAATACCAAAAATTCACCCTAGGATAATTTTGATCTCCCATATCCAAAAATTAAGTCCATTTTGAATGTTAAAATTTATAAAATTTCAAAAAGTGGGTATTAATATTCATAACGACTAGTTTATATAATATTTTAATAACATATCATTGTTTAGTGAAACACGGTATTGCGTATAACACACTCTATCAAGGAAGGTTGCTCTAGCATGCAACTCCAGCCTAGAATAGTGGTTACGTATAATGCATGCTAATACGGTGTCGCGTATTACACAAGTATATCTTGTTGTAGCGTACAAGACATCAATGAAATTAAAAAAAAATATTTCTCTTAAAATCTCGGGTTGTTGCAAGGAATATTCTATTTTTTGTAAAATTCAAAAATACAAAGTGTGTTGTCTAATGAAAACATTTTGCGTAACCTCTTATTTGAGTTGATAGGGTTTCATCACTGAGAACAGTGTCACACACCATGTGACCCTCAAAACATTTCTCTACCAATAAAATGAGTATATGCCCCAATGGTAAGTGGATTTTCAGACTGTGTGGTCCATTCCACATGTTGCATACACCCTATAAGACATATCTACTTGTATAAGGAGTACCTGTATAAGATAACTTTTCTCCATACACTAAACATTTTTTAATCCCCAAGTTGTGTACATGTGAATGTATATGGTAATGGACATTCTACATGCCTAGTTAAATTCCAAACATATACAAGTTCTCTACCTCAGGGATATATCATGTATCGATCACGATTTCGTGTCATGTGACAATGAAATACAGGTAGTTCCAGATGTAGATATACATTACACATACCTCTATGGACACTTTGTGTACTCCTTTTACGATATGATGGTTTTTTTAATTTCATCATAGCTTTATTTTATATTAGTGTGAGATACCATTGAGCAGTATCAATTGAGTTGTTTCCCTTTGTTCTATTCATTTGAGTGTTAGGTGTGGAATCATGTTACTATAAAAGAGGGGGATCCCACTATAGTTTCGTGAGACTAATTTAGAATGGGAGAGTGAACTTATTCTAATGTGAGTTGACATGAACCACTTTGACTAATGACTCATCTGCTTGGAGGATGTTTCCCTCATAGAATCAAGAAGATATCCTAATTTTCCTTTTTATAAACATTAATGGGGTTTTATTAATTTTAATGAAACAATTTTCATGAGAGCTGAGATACTATCTTGGAGGGTGTTTTTAGAAGGTCCTATTGGCTTACTCATTGAGCCCTGGGCATTGACCCCTATCTATGTATTGCGATCTGATCTATTCGATGATGTGTGGTATAATCATGTTTGTGTATAAAATAAACCCTCTATGATTCCTTATTTTGACACATGATAAAAATGGACGATATGATTATATTCATTATTAGTGGTATGTCTTATCGAGTTTGATCACCTAGAGAATAATTGTGTTGAAGCTTCAAGCATGAACTCTATGCTTATTTTATAGTGTTCATCCCTAACATGAGACTATAATTCCTTACCGAGTAAATCTAGATATTTTTATTATGTTTTTTGGACATATAATTGTATAGAGAATACTTTTGATCTTGATTTTTTGTTCTTGGTTATTGTTAGGTGTCCTACAATGCATTATTATATGCATCCTGTCATGGGATATTCCCACACATGTTGTTTCTTGTGTAGGGAAAAGACTACTTTACGGTGTCCTTGGTGGACTAGTACTAGGTAGAGAATTTATAGGCTATACATATAGGTGTGTATACTGGTCTTTCATTTTACAATAGTCCACTTATTCTGAGCATGTTAAACATTACATCCCATTTTTGTTGGTCATGTATTTGGATGATATTTTTACTTTTCAATACTTTTCCATACATATAGATGTATGAATGTGTTTTTAGACATTGTTTTAAATTTTCAACATTGAATGGGGTTTGATATGCGTATTCAAGTACAAGTATTTAATGATAAGGCCTCCCATGTGTTTCATACACCTTCGTGGTTCAATCCCCCATCCCTTGATATATTATAGGCAGGCATCAGGTAGTTATGTCTTTAGCCCAATTTAGTCGGGTCATGAAACAACATTACATTCAGGGTGGATGATAATACAAGAAGTGTACCTCAAATTTCATTTCAAATTTTCATCATATGTACCAATGGATTCATCATCCATTTTCATTTGATCAATAAACTCATCCTCCATGATTTTATCATGAATATGAAGAAATTTTTTATTGTAAAATAATATTTTGAACGCATCCCCATCCATAGAGTGTATTACAACATCGTCCCTAATATCATTGATAATATTCACCCTTTTAACAGCTTCACCTTCCAATAGGTAGACATCCAAAATCTGTTTTTCATATTCTAAACACTAGAGAACAAAAAAATATTAGTGGGGATGATCTATCATTCACTAACTAGTTGGTCCGAAGACCAACTGAATCGTGAAAGATTCTACAACATGAAGGACTCAAAAATTGTAGTTCTATTAATTTTATTATTTTAATGTCCAATATGGTTCATATCGTAATAATTTAGTGTGATCAAAGAAACAATATTTTTCATTATATCTCAACAAAATTTGGATGCTCGTGAGTACAATCATTTAATTTTATATTGTACTACACATTAAAAAAATTCTATTAGGATTAAGACATTAAATGAAACTAATAATCACAGTGTTATAAATAGTTATCATGACGTGGAAACAAATAATCATCAAAACTAACATATAGGTTGTGTACATTAGGTAGAATTATTTATACTATGAAACTCTATTTCTTCCTATCAATTAATATTTTTTAACTATTTATATCTTTTATGATGTTTCGTAATGTTTTTTTGAATTTTTAATGTGTATCCATCGAGATTTTCAAATTAGTTGTATAGAAAGGCATGTTGTCTTGCACTAGGGGACGATTGAGTCTATCTAAGTGCACACTTTTGGGATTTAAAATCCCAAGGAGAATCAATTTCAGAGCCACATCAACCTGTAATAACTAGATTGGGATACAATTTTATGTAAACCAACCACATTATTTTTTTAAAAAATTCTAGAAACATCTTCCTATACATTGGAATGTCCTTATACTTGTCCATATACATGTCCTTTGGGATATCACAATGTTTTATCAATGTATATATCAAAGGATAGGTAAACCTACTATATGATATGAAGTATAACATCCCAATCGTATCATATATAGATATTACATAATTTTATTTTAATATTCATCACATTAAAAAAAACCCACTCTTGATGACCATTATATTTTATTGTATTTGTAATTAATGAAATATAATTTTTTTTAAAATGTGGTAATCTACATCATCGAATACTACTTTCTACATTACTAAAATGTATATTAGACAAATCATACATTATAAATTATTTCATCATATGGGGAATAGAAATATAAGAATGTGTGTGCTAATATTCTAAACTATTTTAAACATGGTAGATAAAAAATCAAACATGAACAAATAGGTGTGAGGGTATGAATGTAACATTTTAAAACCATTCCCTACATATACCAAAAAATAAAAATCTTAATTCATGAATTTCTGATTGTAATATCATAAAAAATTAATAACAATAAAATCAAATGATATAATCCATTAGATCATAACATTATCATAATACATGTATTTTTTGAATACACATACGCCTAGAAAAATTTATTGTCAAGGAAACCCATAAAGACATTAATATAATGTTAGACATGGGATAATCACACATGTAATATATGCATGCTTAGTATGAACACTTGTGTACTCTATTTATGGCTAGGGATAACCACATATTAACCTGCCTTTTTCTAGGATGGACGGACTACCCATTTATCAATTGATCTTTTAGATAATTTATCATTTTCCAATGCATTTGAGAAAGATATAGGTCCCACCCATCACATAAATAAAATCATACGTATCTGTTCCACAAGATTATAATTTATTTATCCTATCATAGTCCATGAAATTAAATGGGTTTTATAAATGTTTAATCCTATCAAATCATATAGAATAGAGATATTATAATGAAATGAAATTTATGTGGGTTTCGTAATAATTTTATAATTTTATAACCCATTAAAGGAAAATGGTATCATAAACCCCTTATCAACATATACCATTCATATAATGAATAAAAATGGTATCCTTAGTCCATATTAATAGAAAATTAAAATCAATATCTAAATATTTCATCATTGATGAATAATTATTTCTATAGATAAATCACTTGGAACTTTTTATGAGGAAAATAACGTTTCATTCCAAATAACATTTATTTGAAAATAACTTATCAAAACTAAAAAATCATAAAACATTTTGGAAATAATTTTCATTGAAAATATAAATTAAAACATATAATATAATCTATAAAACATATTTAAGACATTTATTAGGTTAAATATTTTATCCACTTTGGAATTTTTTTTAAAACATTTTTAAAATAATTTTTTTACATTGAAATAATTTATTTGAAACATAATGATTCCCAAATACTAAGGAACTTTTATCATAGAAATTAGCATTAAAAATGAGTAATGTAATCTTTATATATTTTATCATTCAAAAGATTTAGAAATAATATTCATGTTTTGCATGTTATAAACAAAATATTATCACACTTTCAAAAAAAATGCATGTGGGAATTTTTTGGAGAGTGACTTGGATATTAATTTATTTTTTTTCAAAAGTAAAAATATTGTTAAAATTTTCATAAAAAAATTTCAAGAAGGTTAATCACATATTTGAAAACATTATTTGAAATCATTGATTTCAAAGAGTTATAGATTTTGTACAAAATGAATATTGATTTAAATAAAATATTTGTGAACACTAGTGTACAAGAAAGCAGGATAATGAAGGGAGAGAATTTATTCTCATTACATAATTGGTGGATATGAAAAATCAATTAATTTCATGAGATATAGATCATAATATTTTATCATCATTACCATAATAAAAAATAATCCCAATAATTGATGAGACTGTAACATAAAATCATTACCACTAAGTAACATTGAATCGTAAGCCCCATTAAGAAATTCCTAAAAGTGGAATATAAAATTTTATTAATAAAATTAAATTTTTTAAATTATATAATGTTATTTATAAATATATTAGTAATTAATACAGGGGTATAACATAACATGGGTCTCAATGAATTTTTTTGACAATAATCTCATTCAGCTTTGGTTATATATGAACTGTAAACCCCATGAATGATATATCCTCTAATATAAATTTAAATATAAAAAATTATAAGGATATGAATCATAATATAATTTCACACATAGTACATCATTAACATAACGGAGAAAATATGTGAATATGGAATGTGTCTCACGTAATTAAAAAGTGAGACAGAAATATCCTATCGTATGTCTTGACCTCCATCATACACATTCAATATTATTATATATCATATATATGTTTATTAAAAATATATTACCTAATAATATTTATATATATCAATATATATTATTTCCTTAAGATATTTTATTACCATTTTTTTAACAATTACGTGTTAATGTCAAATTTTATGAAATAACCACACAATTTAATATATGTTGGTATTTTTAATTTATTGACATATTAATTTAGTCTTGATTTTATCATATACATAATTTTAACAAAAATATAATTTTAATATAATATAAATTTTATTTCTTAAAAGTAATATATAAATTTTTCTATAGAAAATTAATTACAATGTTCATAGATATGATAGGTCATATATACGCATGAGCGTTATTTCCATTTTATTATTGATTAAATTAAATAATATACATTTATTTAAAATAATTAAATAATAATAATTATTTCATATTTTATAATCATTACATAAAAAGCAACCATACTACTTTCCGTGTATATCATAAAAGAATCATATCACTTCGCGAGGCAGTGGTATACTATTTACACGAGCAACATGGTCGTGTTCTCACAAAATGGAGAGTCTGAAATTATAGGTGATACAATAACTAAAAATTTTTAATCATGTAATAAATATCATTTATAAAAATATAATTCATTATTATTACCTATCGTTAGATTTTGTAATGGATAAATAAAGGACATCGATTTGTGAGGTGGTAGTCTGTCGTACACACGAAAGATGTTTTCATAAACAATTTTATAGAAGTGTATATGGTTGTATTTAATGCCTGAAAATTTTAAAATCTATGTAAATGTAATATATTGAGTTTATTATATCCAAATTTAATATTAATAATTGTAATACAATGAGAAAAAATTAAACAAAAATGTTAAATGCTGAATGTTACCTCTTCTTCGAGAAACCATTTTTTATCCACCAAGATGATTCCAAGGATGGATTTCCATAAAAAAATTAAGGATTATATTATTAAATGAGTAATTTGGGATTATATTTCTATAGGACCAATTTGAACTAGAGGGGTTTAAATATTTGAATGTGAGTGGATAGGGGGTGGACTTTTATATGTTAGGTGAGTGGCACACATGTAATTTTTTTGAAATAATGAATTTCACCAATGATTTTTTCAAGTACCTATATTAATATAATGGAATATTATTGATAATAGAGTATATATTCTCTAAATACGTCCATAAAACAGGTATTGGATATGTTTTGGGTTATTATTAAATATTTTGGTTTTAGTTTAACCACAAGATATACAAATATTTACGTTATATATTATAAATAAATTTTTCTATTTTTACTATTATTTTTGGTAAATAATTATTTTAAACATATAAGATATTATAAATTACTCTAATTTAGAATATGTATTCCATTTTTCCAAATTCTATAAATATTACTATAAATTTTATTATAAAATTAATCCCCTAGACATGATGAGAATGCTGGGTTTCAATGAGAAAATGATCAAATGTTTACAAAGTTAATATATAAAAATTCTAAATTAAGTTTATTTTAACAACCAAAAATAGATATTGAGATATTTTAACTAATAAATATTTCTTTAAAAAATTCAAAATAAAATTTATCTTTATAAATTAATTAAATGGAAAAGTCATTTTCAATTAAAATCAAACAGTTTCACTATTCAAAAAAAATTAATCATTCGGAAATATCACAACAATTCACTATTTTCTATGTTTTACATAATTATTTAATTTTTTTTTTCATATTATACATTTTTATCAAACTGTGAGAAAATCATATTATTAGTTTTCCCAAAACAATATTTTTTAATGAAAAATATACTAAGTTCTTTTTTATAAAAATTATTCCTTTATAAAATTCTACAAAAATTAATATTTTATAGTTATTTATTAATATTAATATTTTAATCATTAAAAGTTAAGTTATAATATTAATTTTTATATAACTATACTAAAATATAAAATGGTTTTGTTAAAACAATGTGTCATGTGTGTTGAATCTCCTCAAATGATAATTATATAATATACAAAGGATGAACTATCCAAAACATGGTAGTTATTTTCCCCATTAAAAATAGAAGGAACGGTTTCCGTATTTCAGGGACCATATTCCATTCCTATGGAAATGATATTTTCATTTCCTTCAAATGTCTTTATGACTAGGTTGTGGATAGTGCATTACTTAATAGATATTATATATGTCACTATTTGAGAAGCTCTTATATTTTATTAGAGGTGACTAAGACACACACTAATCTTGTACTGGTAGAAATATGACCCCCCATGGTTAATTTGACTTATCCATTAGAGGAAACCTAAAAACCCATCAAAAACTCCTTGAAAAATAAAGGAAAAAATATAAAACAGTTGGAAGACATTATCAGTCAAAAAACATTATGTGAATCACTGATATGGATTGATAGATATTGAATATGTATTGGAGACATGTCTAACTTGTCACGTAAGAATGCATTGGTATTTCTCCCTCATCATTTGAAGGGTTTATGACATGTCCCGGAAGGCATGTCCTCCCCATTTAAATCTATTTAAAAAAATAAGGGTTGACTGTGATATTTTTTTGTACATCCTAGAAATACCCTTTTATGATCTTGTAATGCATCACTGATAGGGAAAATGATTTCATCAATAATACTCATAAAAATTGGTTATATCTGAATAATATCTAAAATAACCAATGAAATAGAAAGTGAAATATAATTCTACTCTTATGAGTGGATGATATTCTAATTTCACGTGAATAGTGTTATACACCCTAGGTAATCACTATTTTTCATGAAAAAAACACTCTAAAATCACCCATGGTCTAGCAAATACAGCTAAAAAAAATTCATATTGTGAAAGACACCTTGAGAGATATGTTTGTCTGATATAAGATCTGAGAAAATTCACTATTGATCGCACAAATTCTTTTCCAAAGGCATCCTGATCTTATGAAAGCCCCTGGACATGTCATCCATGCCTTGTAAATTACCCAGGAAAGTAAAAATGATTTAGAAAGAACCATTTGACCGGACACAATATAATAGATAGATCTTTGATGAAGAGACCCATATCTTGGCGTACATAGACATTACATTACTTTTGAGGAATACTTAATACATGAAAAAAACAGACGCCCAAAGATCATATTATTTTAGTGTCCTTGGAAACTCGGAACATAATCCTCTAATCGTGGCGAAATATATTCAACATATCATATATATATCTTCCCCTTTGGTTTTCTTACCTAAAACCTTTCTTAATATTCTGGGGAAATGAAAACATTAAAAGGGTGAGCTTAAATTCTTAGTAAGGGTAAACATGGAGAACATAAAACAATCCCTAAATATTTGAACGTAAGAAAATGAACATAAAACATCAAAACCATGAGTAATGACAAAAATCATGGAAGTGGATAAGGATTAGATCATAAAGGAACATTAATCATGATAAAATATCATGGTAATAAAACATGTAATTGTGGAAAACAATTAATCACATGTTATTATTTCCATAGTAGCCAAGGCTTTGTTGCTGATACAATGAAAGAAGACAAAGTCCATTACTAAACTGGGATTACTTTCCATTCCAACACTATATTACTGAACTAGATTCACTTTCAGTTACAACCATGTCTATCTCAGGAGTTATAAATCTTAACCCAATAAATTGGAGGGGGATATAGGTCCCACCCATATCATAATGAAAACATTATTTCGTGTGCCACAAAATAAACATACTTCATTCATCATAACCCAAAGAATAAAATGGGTTTCATAACCATCATCACATCATAACATAATCCATATAAAAAAATATATATATCATTTCATTATATGAAAAATCAAACCATGTAAATAATAGAGACATTATACTAGAAACAGAAACATATTAAATAATTTCATCGTAGTTAAAAGTTTTGATAAAACACATGAAATGAATTATTGAGTAAAACATCCATTCTTCTTCATAATAATTTTCTTTTATCAAAATTCAATGCAATTTTAAAAGGTAAGGGTTTTGTTGAAAATAAACATGAAATATTGAACAGGTATCTTCATAAAAATAAGGTGTTATGAAACTGTAAAAATCCATTCACGTCGTATAATTTAAAAAATACATTCTCCTCATACTTTTTCCGGAAAAGTCAAAAAGTAACTCGTATGGTAAAAACAGAAAGATTCCTTCCATACCTTGTAGTAAATTCATAAAAGGGTAAAAATTAGTTTAAAAATAAATGGAATAATTGTAAATATTTTATGAAAACATTTTTAGAAAACATGTACATGGATAATAAACATAACCCCGGTAAATACTTACGAATAAACAATCTCAGATAAAAACAAAATTGGAATAATTATCCCATACCTTATGTATAATTTCTTCTAAATGGGTCCGAGACTTCTGTATAGTGTGTTCAAAGATATTATTAACTTTTATCAGAACCATAATAAAATTTATGATATCATATATGATTCACTTAAGACTATATTACCCATTCATTTGTCAATTTAATGTTAAAGCTGCACTTTGGGTAAAATCGTTTCATTTATCATCCGTGTTTTTACTTGTAATTATTAATACGATTACTTAGATCATTATTACTTACTTCCATCATGTAAAAAATTATTTATATATAATATATATATAGAATATATATATATATAATAGATCGATAAATGGAATGAAATACACCATTCATGGAGATGGTAGGCCGTACGTACGCATGAACGTTGTTTTTTCTTTAATAATTAAATTGAATGGAAGTAATTAAATGACATATAAATAAATACAGTAGAATTAATATGTCATATATTTCATGATTCTTTAAAATAAATACTTTATAATCATTCTTTTATGGTTAACTTGGAGAATGAATCTCATCGCGTTGTGGAGACGGTAATCCGTACGTACGCACGAGCGATGATATCGTTTCCATAATTATTGAATGAATTAGAGTGGATGATATAATATATAAGAATTAGTATCATGTTATAATAACCATATATATTTATTTTTTACACCGTTATACCCATCCAAGTAAGGTGGTGGTTGAAAAACATATTACACCATGACATGGAGACAGTATTTTGTACGTACGCATACACGGTGATTTTGTTTTCCATAGGATGGATAGAAGGAGAACTAGATTTGGTTAATATTTATAATAACATATCAGAATATGAGTGATACTGATGTTATTACTTTATTATTAAACAACAAAAGAAGAGTAATTATATGAATAAATGAACTTGAATGAATCGGTAAAGGATATTACCTCTTATTCGACATGCCTCATCTAATCCTCCTCTTAGGGTACTAAAGATGATATATGAAGAAGAACATAACCTCTATTATGTTTCTAGGAAATTGGAGAAGATAAATGGGTAGGTTTTGGTGGAGCTTGAATGCTCAATGTGGTGTGAGGAGGAGAGTTAGGAGGTGCCTTTTTATAAGAGAGGAGAGGGGCGCTTTTGGAAACCTCTAAATTATTAATTTATTATATACTCAAACCCCACATAAAAACCTCCAAAAATGGCTCAAATCAAAATCTTAGATGATATAGGGTTGTAATATCATCAACCAATATTATTTAGACATGTTGGTAATTTATTTTAAACCTTATCAACTTGATTTATCCTTATTTAATCTATTTAATTTTATTTGGTGTAATAAAATTCTAAATTCTAAATTGTTATAAATAATTACATATGTGTTTTGAAATGTCCATTATTGGATAAAGTATGATGTCGTAGACCATATAAATTACAATTTATAATTTTTAAATATTTTTATGATTTTTATACTATTTTATACTATTTTATTTTTATAAAATAACAAAAGTGTCAATTTTGACACTATTCATTTATTTTAATTTAAATAAAATCCACACAGAGAATATATTTGAAAAAATATATTTAATAGACTTTTATAATGTCATATTCATCTTTAAAATTTGTGTAAAACATTAATTAGTTCATATAATATTTATTTTAATATTTTTTTAACCCATTTATATGATATTTCAAACAATCAAATAATTTATTAATCACTATTGTGTCATCATTAATAATAATTATTTAATCCCTAAAAAATCTAAATAAATTGACATTATATAGATAATTTAATTATATTTTTGTATACTATTTATATTCTATGTTTTATGAGTTTTCTCACTAAATTAAAATTATTATACTTATAAGATATAAGAGAGTGACATGTTGTCTCTTTCTTTGGTATTAATAAAAATTATATAATTTTCTTGGTCCAAAGTCTATGAAATTAATCTATTCAGACCCTTAAATTATATGGGTCGACTTGTATTCATCCAATAGAATTTTGGCAGGTCTTAGGGTAATTTTATAATCTTATTTTTGACCCTTCATTACCCGATTTACCTTTAATTGTAGTAAATAAAAATTATCATAGTTACTATTCATAACATCAAAACAATAAAAGTAACCGATTACCATAATTTGGACCCACATAATCCAAATATGGAATCCATTTTTAAAAATTCAAAACTGATAAGTTGCAGTAATTAATATAATATTAATCCTGTTTTTATGAAAACGGGTTTTAAAAGTTAAAACATTGTCAAAGATTGAAATATTTTTAACCATGAATTCAAGGTAAAATTATTTCTAATGACATACATTATATTAAATGGTAAAAATATATTCTATTTATACTTTATAACAATTTATTATTATAATTTATCCATATAAATTATGTCGATGAAAAAAGTTGTTTGTAAAGTAAAATTTAGCGTGTTTTTACTATTCATGAAAATAAGAACGTTGTCATAAAAATATCAAAAGATTACCCAATGTAAATTTTAATATCATGATTCAAAAAAAAGTTTATTTTGTAAAATTTAACTTATAATAATTTCAAAAATTATATTTAAAATGGGTCTCCATCAAAAGTCTGCAAAACATCATTTTATTTGAAAATAATTCTTTTATTCGAAAAATTGATTTTGTTCTCATACCTCATTCCAGAAAATGTGAAAGATGAACTATAATGTTATAAAATTCAAAGTTTTCATAATACTATTCATAAAATCTAGTTCATAATAATATTATAACAATATATCATTGTTTAGTGAAACTCGATACTACGTACAACACACGCTATTGAGGAAGGACACTCTTTCGTGTAATGCAAGCCATGTCAGGGTAGAGTGTAGGGAATTATTCCAATGGTGTTGCATATATCATACTCAAAATATAGTATAATTAAACATATATCGAAATCTATACTTAGTGAGGTGTAAAATGAATTTTATTCAAAAGAACCAGAAATGTTGTGCATCACAAGCCTAGAATAGTGTTGCATATACTGCAAGCTAATATGGTGTTGCCTATAGCGCAATATAATCTTGGTGAATCATACCTAAAAAGACATCAAATAAATTAAAATGAATATTTCTCTTTAAATCCAGGGGTGTTACATCTGATGGGATGGTGTTACGGTAAATGGAAATCATTTGATTCCCTACGGATGACATATGATAGGATCTCATGATGATCATAACAGAAAATCCAACCAATGATTTGGTTGAAATTTTTATTTATACAGACATAAAACATATATTCTAGTAGGAGAGAGCAATAAATCCCCAACCCTAGCATGAGAAAATGAATCTTTGGAACCATGAAGCATTACACCCATGAATTAGACTAGACTTTTCAAGGAAGATGATATTTCAATTTCATGGTATTCCTCATGATCAAGATATATCACTAGGAAAATTTGTCCTGATAACGAGACACACCCTTGAAATACTATATAAATAACTTGATGTTCTTTGGACTACATAATTCATGTCGTTGATTCCCTACAGGCACACCCCCATGTCTTATGTAATCATCTTGGATCTATATGAAGACTTGTAGATAACATTTAAAGATGTCACCTAAATCATTAAATGGAACCAGTTAATATTATCTGGGTCTCAATATGAAACTGGGTATTGTCAACATGCTCTCTTGACATCTTCCGGACAAGTTATATAGATCTTACTACACCATCAAATCATGATATTCAGGTTTCACAATGATAGATTGAAAAGTAATCCTGATCAAGAAACTCCCTCCAAGATGTTCATCTGACATCAATAAAATTCCTTAAGAAAAGTGACTCTTGATTAGGGAATGGTTTTCCAATTTTGAATTCAGATTATACATCATCTTTTGGACAAGTGAAGTGGATCATGTGATTGGTTTTCTACAAGTGATCTATATAGCAAGACATGGCCTAAAATCCACGAACATGAAAGGAATACTATCATGGAATGTCAGGTAGGTAATAAAAAGGTTATTCTAACTTCCAGGACATGCCAATCAAGGTAACCATGACATTATTAAATTATTAGTCTCTGAAAAATGGTTCCCACATTATTTTATTCTTGAATGACAACATAATTTGATTTCGTCTATACAATGGAATACTTGCTGTGTAATCCTTGGTCAATAACATAATAAAATTATCTTCATACTAGTGGAACCATAGTTTATAATCCTAGATAAATTTCATGATATAAAAATCTTCATACTAGGGGAAATCAAGTTTTTATACCCTAACCCAACTGAACTACGTTAACAATGATTCCTCCAAAAACCATGATATGTAATTTTCCTTTCTAAGGCTTGTGGTCAAATGAATAGTCACACTGGTGAAATTATCTCCCTTGTCTCAGACATTGTATCCATTAGGACATAATCTCATCCTTGATCTTACCATTCTCTTTCATCCTCCATATGATTCAGAATCACAATTAAAAAACTCTAATTTTTATAACAATTAGGATGCGTATGATTAATTCATAAGGAATTATAACCATATTTTTCATCTAATGATTTGTCCCAGCACATATTTCCTTAATCCATTTATAGTGACAATAATAACATGATATCCCTTAGTTCCCCCATTGATCCTGGATCTCATGGGCTATGGGATGTGAAATGGTCATGTAATTCACATCATGAATCTCCCGGCTGCTTCACCTATGAATTTTAGGGTTTACTGCTCAGGCTTCTAATTTTGGGTTTCTGCTCTGTCTTCCCTCATGACTGGGCTTTAAGAACTTCCTATATTCATTCTCTCAGGCTTTAGTCTTGGTCTTGTGCTTGGATTCCCCTTTCCCCGATGTCTCAGTTCTTGGTTGGTTCTGTTTCCTCCTCTCCTCCGATTTTCTAGGCTTGCTCACCGTTTGGGGAATCTATCATCTTCATTTTCGTTTGGATATTGATTGGATTCCATGTTCAAGCCCAAAGCAGTGGTTCTCAACCTTGTTTATTCCAGATCCAACCTCGGTGGTTCCCATCAGATTTCTTAATGGTACGACCACTGTTGTTTTTCATCATCTATTGTTTTAAGTTCCTGGTGATGCTGTTATTTTCCTACGATGGTTGGATGGTTTGGAATTCATGGCTACTATCCCCGGTTGGTGTTCATTCTATCGGGGATGGAAGATGGTTTTTTCTCTGTTATTGAAGATTTTGGCTCATTACTAGTTCTTTCGTCACTGACTAGTTGTGGTTCGGTCCCAGTTTCCAACTTGTTACTATTGATTTTTTTATTAGTAAGATGACGATGATGATCATCAAGGAACCTCGAGAGGGGGTTGGAAAGAGATAACCATTCTGGAGTAGGTCATGTCATGCTGGTGAGGATGATTCAGCATTGATCTCTACTCTTGGTTCACGTTCCTTGGCTTCTCTGCTAGTCGGTTTGGTGCAAAGGTTTCCAAAGCGTTTTTGGGATGTGCTGTTAGAGCGGATGCCAGTGTTCTAGGGGGCATGCATTTAGGGGGCTCTTTTTTCTCCCATTGGGATCCCGATGGTGTGCCATTTATTGATCACTGGTGATGGTGTTGGGAGGATTACTGGGTTCTACAGGTCATTGGTTCATGGTGGCAACGTGCATGCATGGTCAGTGTGTCGGGCTCGAGATGTAGTCGATGTAGTTTGTCATAGGATCTGCTGTGATGATGGTCTATTTTAAATTTTGAAACAGTGTGGCCGATGAGAGGGGGTGATATGGTTTTGGTTTGTTTTTATGAAATTTTAATTTTTTAATGTGTAATTTTTTGTGTATTGTGAGGGTGTGGTTTGATGGTTCAAGGAACGTTTCTGTAGGTTCCCACTTTCCCTTAAAGTGTCTTTTCAATAAAATAAAATAAAATGGATTGGAGGTCAATGTGTAATCTGAGTTAGTGGCCGGGTATGACTATCCCATATAAGGGTATCCACATTGAGGTTAGTCCCAAGGGTGTGATTATACTATCAAGAATCTTATTCTATCTATAAATAGTATATGTTGGACGTATCCCATTGACTCAATCTCAAATTCCTTATGCATATATTTCTAACTTGAATGTCCTTTTTAGTATGAAATCCAAACTATATAGTATTAAAAAACTATATAAGTTTTTATTCATCATTTAATCGGGATTAAATGGGAACCTCACAAATGTTCAATCACATCATCAACATATTATATTCTTCCCTTAATGTAAGAAAATTTTAACTGCTTTTATATTGAGATTCAACATATAAATAACTACACATCAAAATGAAATTATTTATAATCTCAAATACATATAGATGAATATAAAAAATGATTCCCCTTGAATATAATATGGTTTAACCTAATCCCATTTTGATATTTTAACTTGTCTCGTATTGGTATTTAAAATATGTTATCGAAAATATGTCAAATCTACAAGAGATTCATGCACTTGTAAATAATTTCCATATAAAGGGTGTGATGATCCATGCATTCCATCCTCTAAAACAATGTGATTTATTATGTACCATTGGGTCTAAAACATCAAAAAACTTCATGAATTTAGAAATATGATCTATACATAGTCAGAGATGTGGGAACCAATTGGATTTTCTATGAATTGTAGGCATGAATGATGAACCCAATGAGAATAATTATATTGAAATTGAACCTATACTCAATCAAAACATATGTACAATCCTACCATATAAATTCTTGAAGAAAAATAAAAGGTGAACCTAAAGTGAAATCATATAACAACAATATCTCCTTTATAATGTAAAGAAGATACAATACCTAGTCCATTATAGAGAGTTATTTTTTAACAACATGGGAGGTCACAATAGACATGCATAACATTATGATGAATAAAAAATGATGACCCCGTTTTGAATCTCTTAAATAATAGAATAATGTTCTTACCATATGTTGATCCATGTTGTTTTCATTTATATAATCAGAAATAATAATTTTACATATAACATACATTTGATCCTCGTATCCAGGATTCTCTAAAAATAATAATATACTCCCATTGAAAAGTCAATATGAGAATAATGGTCATAATGGGAATAAGATTGGAAAATTTTGTTAACCAATAATATTTTAAGGATGACATTTCATTCCTACAATGATGAACTAATCAGTGACCCTGTATATTGATTTCATTATGTTTAGAGATACTTCATTCACAAACAACTCCCTAATATGACATGCTATATTCATCAAGTGGTTTTTCTAGAAAACCAGTTGCAACTGAAACCCCTATTGTCCCAAAAATGACCTCACTCACATGACATCTTCATTTTACCGTGGTGAATGTAATTGTCCTATAATTCGATTGACAATGAATGATCATAACCCTTGAGACATTCCAAAAGGGTCACCATGTACTAAAAACAATGAATCCAACTCATCCATGAATGCTCTTATAAATTCAGTTGAACTCATTTCCACAACCAAACATTTCAAGAAGCTTATCTCTCGAGTGAGATAATCCCCACCTTTATTATCTGATGATTGTGGACAAAAAATTCAACTATGGATGTATTATGGCTCAAGGCCTAATGAGGTCGGATCATATCAAGTTCCATTTCCAGCTATATCCCAATGGTTCCCATAAATAACATATTAGGGGAACGACCAGAAGCAAATCCACCTATGACTCCAATTCCCGAGCAACAATAAAAAAACTCCAGCCAATGAAGGATCTAGATAATTTGGAGTAGAATCCTGTCCCCACTCCCATGGATGATTTAGAATATAATATTTGGGATGTGACTATATATTAATATTATATCCCAGCTCACATAAAATATTTATTTGGATGTATTACTTCTACAATAATAGGAAAGGTGAATATACCTACCCCCATGATGGAATCCCATTTGCATATTTTGGTGACATAAGGATGAAAGAAGTGGGCTCATAATTTATCACAACAATAGATATATTTTACTATATAATGGAGGTATAAAATTTTAAGGATTACATTCCAATGCATACATTGTTAAATATTCATTACATATTAGAGAATACTGAAAAAATTCATCGACATATCCTGGTACTCATATATGTATAAAGATATTAACACATTCATATAGCAGCATCCAAGGAAGAAAAACAATATGATCATCAGGAAAACATGGTTCGTTGAGTGAAATAGCACATTCATTCCCAATCCATGATAATTTATTGATATATTAAGGTTAAGGATGAGGTGTTTGATCAGGCTAATATTCACATTCCAACTGATACCCACCAATTGAGAGTGGTACATTCATTGGGATAGAAACATATTCATGTCGACGAAGATTAGCAGTATACATCAATGGCCCTTGATCAGGCACATGACCACATTCTAGGTGGAAATTACCAAGTGATAGTGGAACATGCTAGGAGGTAGGATCATATTCCTATGAATAAATCTACCTTGAATATTCCAACAAATCTTTGAAGACATAATCATTTTTATACATCTTCTAATGAAAAACTACATCAGCATCAATCCAAGTGTCTAAAGGATGAGGCTCATATTATATCTTATATTCTGGGAGTACATTTGTTTATTTTTAAAAGAAAGATTATTCCAAATGATATCATATACCAATTCTATATAGGGATCACCATGTGAGAGTAAAAATGTCTTGGGGAAAGCTCATAATCATATTTAAAAAGTCCGGTGGAATACTCCAATGGCATGAGGTCCGGCTCATATAATATTTATGACTGAGGCTCACCATGTTAGAGGGGAACATGTATGGATGAATGTTTATATTTTTCCAATAATGAATAAGCTCATTAGTTTATTCTAGTAGCATGTTATTGGTGGGCTCATATTCTTAGAGTAGTAGATGATTATCAACAATATCTAGATACATTCATATAGAATTCTCATATACCAACACAATCCCAAACGAAAAGATGGAATAATATATCCTTGATGATAAACAACGCTCATTTCCAATTATATACTTAATGAATGTATCTTTGAGGTTGTTTGAGACACATTTCCTACACCCCAATAATTCAACAACTTTTAAAATGTATCAGAATGTTTTCATTACTATGATAATCATCCTCGTGTTATTCTGTAGATGGATCATAAAGACATTACTATTTCTATCCTTTGTGGTGAACCACCCCAAAGTTATATCTACCATAAAAATGTAAATCCTCCGCTTTATTATAAAAATTATTATATAGAGGATCTAGAAATCCAGACGCCATTTTATTGAGAGGTGGATAAAATAATGTGGTCACTCTTATATTATTCTTTCATCAACAACAAGTGACACTACACATCTACTAGAAGGAAAACCCAGGATGCACATTATATGAGAAGAATAAACAGATGTGGATAATTATTATTAATAAGAGGTCTACATTGAGAATTGGAAAAGAATTATATTTAAAAAACCTCCAAGTCATGGTTTATCCACTTCCAACATTTTTTTATGAAATCCTAGATGAGATAGAACACTAGTTTATTCCTTATATACATCAAAATATTTGGGGTACTCATCTTTAAGTGAATGATAAACATATACCCTATGATGGATATATGAAACATCTTCAGATCAAAATTACTCTTTTTTTCTATTGTATATGGATGCATGTTCTGTATCCTATAACCCATGAATAAAGGAGCATGAAAAATTTCATCGCACTTTTCGAATTCCCATCACATAAACTCTAATCTGATGGATTTATAGACCATATCCAGGAATAAATATATATGGATGGGTGAAATATAAATCATTTCAATTCCCCATGTCCTTAGAACAATATAGTCCCAAAGATATTACTTCATGTAATGTTATATCATTTAAAAAAATTAATAGGATTTGATTACAACAGAACCAATTAGTCACTAAAAAAACTACATCTTTATTAATTGTATTTATATATCAACATTAAAGGAAGAGAAAACCCCATGTATCATTGAATTGGGAATCTAAAAACAATTGTAATGCATTTCAGACACAGATACCGATGATATATCCAACTAAACAACTTCATATAAAAATTAACTGTAGTTATGGGTAGTAATTCACCCATCTTCTATATGATCATAGATAACTCACATCAAATAGGTCAATATATTATATTACAGGAAAACCATCAAGGTGAAAACCTTCCCCTAGTGTGGGTGAATATCTACCACCACTCCAACCCATCAGATCATCAGTTCCAGAGAGGAACCAAGAAATATTATAAATAGCCACAAACAATCACCATCAAACTGGGATGGGTCATTTATATATAAATCTCTATCACTGGAATTTCCATCCCTTAAAGGGGTCATATGGAAATAAGAACTGTTGAATGTCTACCTTGAACACATGGATGGGGAATTTATATATCAATTAATGTCTCAAAAATCATCAAATACTCCAATATGAGAATCATTTCTTCAACAACATGATCAATAAAGGGTGTTTGTGGCACCAACAGTACCCACCCCACTAAATTATAGACATTTTTTTCATCATCATCACTACATAGGTAAATAGTATTCTCAAGGATGGGAAGTAAAAAATATACGGTCTATATCTCTTCTACTCCTTCCTCTACAATATGAACCTCTACTATTCTAGAGAAGATTGAAAAACATGAGTCAAAACCGCCTCATGTAAAATATTCAAAAACTATGTTGGGAGTATTCTATCAGTAAGTAAATCAAACCCTTCTAGTATTCCAATCCAAAATGGCCCAAAACTCCCCATGGGTTTAGTAAGGACTATATTGCAGGCAGTATAGAGTGATATTATTAGATTTGATTGTAATGGGTGAACTATTATTTCCTTATACACCTATGCAAATGTTTTATACATTAACACAACTAATATAATGGATTAATAAAAAGATATATAGTGCTGTAATATTGAAAAACATACCACAAGAGGAGGATCTAAATTGTCTCACTAAGGTTATAGGTACATTGAAACAAAAGAAGACTCCAAAATCCGGTACCTCAGAATAGTTAGTTTCCAACATTACAGTGGAATACTTCCATGGAAAAATATATATTTGTAGCTACATTGAAACACCATCCAAAAAAATGAAAATACCTTATATGGATGAATTTTTGTCATTATATGAGAATGAGATTCAAATAATCATTAAACTCAATAAAGAGATACAATGGGGATACATTCTCATAGGGAATCATCTTCAAGTATACCAGAATATTCTCCCTACAGAGCTGATGTACATACATAAGCAGCATATGAGTGTTATAAAAATCCAAGGACTAGATTGTCGGTCTACATAAATAACTTCATCCATGATGGTCATGAAATCCACCGATTACGGTGAAAACCTATCCCTCAATACTGAAATAATTCCATATTTGGATGGATTAATAATTAGAGGGAGAAAAAATAGGGACCCCTCATTAATTCCCTATCACTCTATATAGATGGGAGTCAGCTCAAACTCTATTTTATCCATAACAATTCAACTCTATCCAGTCCCTAGAAACTTGAATAAATTCCATGGAGGGTAAATGTGAACATGTGCTTCGTGAACGGAACCCATATCGTGAATGGGTGTATGACTCTCTCCCTACACCCATTTATATTAATCATAACTACTAAACCATTGATGATGTGGGATATCTATAACTGAATCTATCAAAATTTGTATCCTGATGTTGTTCGATGATGGGCCATATAGACAAATCTGTTGAGAATAATGATGATATTTTTTGTTCATAATCAGGTAGGGACATCCTTTGTTTTTAAAAAATACATCTAGGATGACTAGTTGCATGATGCGAAGAACATCATAATTAATTCCTTTATCTGTTCATCTGCACAATGATGGATTTTTTTTTTGACTAGATGAATGATTAGAAAATTTAAAATTACAGACCTTCTATCATCATAGTCTGATAGAATAGTTTATCCAATTAATTGACTATTCCTCTCTCACAAGAACATCTAAATAAAATATACTATGAAAATATTACAGATTTTTTTCGATTAATCTAATACAAATGATGTATCCGTCTATGTAGCACGACATCAATGAAATGTATGATCATTTACAATACACCATTCAGTGAATCCATCATAAATCTAGACTAATGTCATCAGAAAAGGGAAATGTCCCCACAAGGAGTAAAGTACCATTGTTACCCTCAATATAGTAGAAATCTACATTCATACAACTTGATCAGAACTAGTAAATCCAACACTTATGGTCTAGTGACAATAAACACATAATCACCCATATCCGGATGCCAGAACATCAGGGTTTCAGAGACTTGGAGAATTGATGAATAAATTATACTATTTATAAAATGAGAAAGCACGTTATTATTTCTAAGAAGGTATTTATAATAATATTATCTATATACCACAATCGAAGAATCCCAATGTAGTTAACAACATTGACCGTTTTGTCTAGTTCCCTTTTCAATAGAATACTAGGTCACAATATTTATGTATGATTTGACTTCAACTAAATTATTACAACAATGTTCAATTGTTGATACGTGATGTTGGATAAAACACCGGAGAATGTGGCCTACAGAACCATAACGTAGTTTGAAAAATTGGTTTATTGAAATAGTGTTCAAGCTAGGTGTGGATAAAAGCTAAAAAATTGAATGACTCATAAGATATTTAGACGATCTCATACCACACTGAGAGTATAGCTTATCTGAACCATTATGGTCATGTCACCTTGGGATGTGAACCCATATATGTACCACAAAGGTAGATGTAACTTTCAAATTCTGGAAGATATAGATTAAGAATAATCGTATCTATCTCAACTACAAGCTTTGACACTAGAATATTTCTTCCAATTAACATTTGATGCATGAGCACCACCCCACCAATTGGAACCCCCATCGAATGAAGGATAAAATATGGCCTCTGTCAATTGGATACCATTTTAAGACTATTCTATTATAATAAATATTCCTTTGAGTATGTCTTCCCAACACCTTGTGGGGGAATAGTAAGCTACATGTGTCGGATCTGAGGTTAGATTGCACAATAATACCATGGTCAAGCATCATATATTGGTCTCATCCCTTTACTGAAAATATATTCTAAATGGAATGATGGGGAAGTAGACTAGGAAGGAAAACTGAGACATGGAGGTGTTCCACAACCCTCTAGTGGTTGTCTACACACAGTTGTCTTAAATGAATGTCTATCTGTGGTGTGATTATCTGATCATCCTAGACAACAATGATAGATGAAACAATACTTTCCACTGTAAGAAGACACTCCCCTAACCACTACACAACCTCTAATCCCATCAACATATAATTAATCGGCTCCTGATCCACATAATAATGAGTACCCATAGTGGGGGATATATCGACATACGCCATAAATGAGCAAAAATATTAAATAGTTGGTGGATTACCAACCAATCCATCAATCTTGGATTATCTCTATCATTCAAAATAAAACATAATGGAATTCATTGAATCCCTCTAGATCCTACAAGAGATTGAGATAGATTTATCTACAGTTAGTGTCTATGGAGTGGAGACCAATTTAGTAGACTTACATGTATCCATCAACTCTATATACTTAGATTGTGAAGAGAACATCAATATACACATTATGCCCATATATACATATATGGTAGAACAACTAATGAAGAAATCAAAAGTGATTGGATTGACAATGCTACCATTATCAACATCTTACTATTTCGAACCATCTATCTTTTTTCATGATTCAACGGCGATTTATATCCCATAAATAATACAATTTATTATTATGATAATAATGAGAAAATAAATCAAAATATAATTAACCAAATTTATTATTTTTGGGATCTCACATCTAATGTCGAGTATAAGGTTTTCTAGAATGTCACTACATGAAAGGTCATACTCGTATGTAACTATCATTATATCAATAAAGAAGTACCTTTTACATTATATCAGTTTTTTAAATACACCATCAATAGAATGGTCTACATATTATAGGCTGACAATTCCCCCATCGACACATGAAAATCCATATAATCTGAGGCAGGTTACTTCAAAACTGGATTAAACATACCAATGGGTTTTGATGATATAGATGTTTTCTTATAATGGAATGGGGACACTCTTGTAAATCATTTCAATATGATCTTGTTGGTCATATTGGACACTCAAGAGGGGGGAGGGGTGAATTGAGTTCCAATTAAAATTTCTGTTAAAATATTTTCTAGTTAAAATCACCCGATTTATAAAATAAATTAATCTATAGTGAATTTATAAATATTTTAAATGTTCACTTAGCTTCTCAATGATTTATTAGGTCTCAGTTAATTTATCAACAAGGTCAAACTAACATTTTAAGCTAACCTATTTATTTTCAATAAGTGTAAACACTTTTTAATTTATCTATCAAAGTAGCTTCAAAATAATTTTGTATTTTAATGTAATAGCAGCGGAATAAATAAGATATATGTAGTATACATTAAACCTAAATAAAAGATGCACAGAATCTAAAACAAGAGGTTCAGTCTCAATCTGAGACTTAGTCCTCTCAAATATATATAAATTTGATTCACACCCTGGATCAGGGATAACAATAGTTTACAAAACTGTCCAGGCCACGCAGGGACCTCTACCACTGTTCTTCATGGGAAACAAAACAAAGACCAAGTCACACAAGGACCTCTTCCACAGTTGACATGGGTAAACAGGAGTTAAGAGAATTTGAGTGAGGATTTTTATATCCTCCAGTTCAGTACAGGAGACAGTGTATGTAAAATATATACAGAGTATACCACACTTCTATAAAGTTAATAAATAAATCATGTAGAGGAGATATATGAGAGTTTAGAGAGCTCTAGTGATTATCAATGTAGATCTGGACTCGTTGGATTCAGCAGGAATGCTTCTGAGTCCTTCTCTGGTTTTTCTGTTGAAAAACAGAGTGTCGTAGTTCAGCTTGACTTCTTCAGGAGTGAAAAAGGTCTCTTGATTCATCGTGTGTTCTTTAGCAATATTGGATTGCACTCATGAGAGTTCTCTGAAGGTCTTTCAATATCCTTCTTGTTCAGGAATGATCTTCTTGTTCATCACAATGCTCTCGGGTGTATGTAAGTTCTTCGTGTTTTATATTCACACTTTCACACCACATCCTCTGCTTGTTGCATTGCACGTGTACTGCATTTCAATCTTTCTTATATTCCACGAGTTTTGGCAGTAGGAATGATTTCCTTTTTCATAGGTTCGAGATTCGATTTCATGAGATGCCAACAACTATCATTAAATAACATTACTTGCATTAAAAACAAAAAATATGACATTTATAATTATTTAAATAATGTTGACAAAAACATAAGAAATGGTGTTACAGTGATTAAGTAAACAGTGTCTTCTTCATGGTGTGTGGTTCACGGTTTGTCCTTCACGGTGTCTGGGTCACGGTGAGTCATTCACGGTGTCTGGTCACGGTGAGTCCTTCATGGTGTCTCCATACATAGACAAATATCTGTATTTGGACTTAGACAATAATATGTAGAACATGGATTATGTTTAATCACGAGAGAGTAAAAGAGCTTGAATCATAAATATAAAGGTGTGATAATATAAGTGAGAATTGTGATCATGCATGCGACCTGTAAATAATAAAAAGAGTAATTAACATCCATAAGATTTTTTATCATTAAAACATGATGTGTAGCTATTATTGAGATTGAAGAGAAATAGAAAGATGTGCAATGAAGATTGAGATTAATTAACAGTAATAAGATTTGTGATCATTAAATCATGATTAACACATGAGGAGTCCAAAAATCTCCCCCTTTTTGATGATCACAAATTAGATATAGGCGTAATATAAATGACATGTAAGATTAAAGATACTAGCATAGAAAAAACATTATAAAACAGACACTTGTAGTTGTTCTCCCCCTTTTGGGATTATCAAAAATTAGAGAGAATGTAATGAAACACTGCATTTGGCATTAAACAAAGGGTTCATAATACAATAAAACATGAAGCAACAAAAGAAATCCAATCAAAAAGAAAAACAGTCCTCAGACTCTTCAGGGATCCACTTTGTCTTTGCCTTTATCAACAGTAGGAGCTGGTGGTGAAGTAGAAGAAGGCATATATGTGGTAGACAATGAGGGTAAGGGTAGACCTTCAAAAAAAGATGGAGAAAAAGTGGGAGCAGTAGATGATCTAGGCTGTGGTTGGTCAAGAATGACTGGCCGGATATGAGTAAGAGCTTGGCTAACTGTCCTGGAAGTTGAGGCTAAGGTCGGTAGACTAGGACTAAGGGGTGCAGCAGCTAGAGCAATTATAGTAGAACTTTGCACATAAAGATACGGCATCAAAAGATTGATGAAATCAGTAATGATTTCACCACCATATTGCATTGCCTTTTCAAAATCATCCTTATTCTCCAGAAATCTTTCCAACAATCTGGTGAACTCTATATGTTTCTAAACTTTAGCTTTAAAAGCTTGAGTCATCGGAGGGATTCTCAAATTTTCCACAATATATCTAAAGTGATCTGTCATATCACTTTTAGAGAAAATCCAGGAGAGATACAAATCTATTTCCATGGGGATCTCTTGTTGAGCATCATTGGCTATATTAGAATGAATCCTAACCAATTCCAATGCTCTATCACTATTCTTAATCACTTCTAACAAAGATGATAGATCCAAGCCACTAAAGGCATTATGAAATTCTTCCTTTATTATAGATCTCAGTATAGAATCATTCAAAGAAGGTGTGGAGATCTGACCAGAATTAGGTGAAGCCATGACAGTTTCAGTTTGAACTTTCAACTGTTTCAGAACTTTTTGCAGGCATCCAATGTATTCATCTGTAAGCTTATTCAGATTTTCCAGAAGCTCTCTCATGCATTCTAGCATCTTGGTGTGTCTTTTTATAATCGTTTCATCAAAAGATAGTAGGTATGGATGAACATGAGACACAATCTCCCTAGCAAGGACGAAATCAGAAGACTCAGGAGAAACAACAACAAGTGCCGGGGCAGAAACAGGAGCAGGCTTTGATCTCAAAGATAACTCATTCTACATACTTGCTACCATAATTTTTAGATTTGCAACATCATCACTCTGTAGCTTATTCTCTACTCCGACTTCTTTAATTTCTTGGATCGTCCTTGGTTGAATATGCAAGATAATATTTTCCAAGAGAATTGATGCATCCTCTTGACTTAACTGAGTCACTGGGTGAGGTTGAGTGGAGACAATTTTCTCCACTCCAGATAACGAAGTCTCTCTAAAATCATTCAGATCATCTTTGGTCACAAATGAGTGATGTTCAGGTAAGGATGCTGGTAAAAGTAGTGGTTCAGATTATGGTTGAGGTTCAGAGTCATCTTTAGAATCAGATTCTGATTCAGATTGAGGTTGGGGCTCTGGTTCTGGTACTGGATGAACTAAGGACTTTAGTTGAAATAGAGAAGAAAGATCCATTCCAGTTGCAGTCACTTGCTGTGACTCATTCACATCATAAAATCTTGGGAACTCATACCGAGAGTACACAGAAAAAGTGATAGAAGGTTGAGAAGTTTCAGTAGATCTAGCTTCCACAATATCAAGGTTTTGAGGTTCCTCCCCCTTAACTTGTGCTTCCCTTCCAGATTCTTGAGGTACAGAAACATAGACAATATCCATAGGATCATCCCTAATATCTTCAACAAACTCTTTCCTTGCCAACTGAAAGACAATTTCCATCCTTTCTTCCGCAGATGGAATAATCTCAGGAACTGATTGTTCCACTGGATGAGCTTCCAGACATGATTCTTTCTCAACAGAAAGATTCTCTTCAACAAGATCTGCCTTTATGGTGTCTTGTTGTTCTGAAACAGGAAAAACCAATTTCCTTGCAGAATTAGGATGAGCTTCTTCCTCATGAAGAAAAACTGAAGGATCCATAGTCCTTTCCTTTTCAACAACAAATTCCTCTCCTAGAGGTATTTCAGGTTCTTCTCTTGGTGGTTCTTCAGCTGTTACATCTTCTTGTTCTTATTCTTCTGAATACTCAGCCACTTCATCTGGTTCCAAACCAAGATCAGCTAGGGTCTTAGGCCTTCTTGGATAGTCAAAAGGATTAAACTTTTAATACAGTTGATCACTATCCTCATCCCACTACTTTTTCCATGGATTCCAGCTAATCTTCATCCTTCTGATTATAGGCATGGATAGGCAGTAATCAAGGTCCTCTAATTTCTCTTCATTTGGTCCAACCATACCATTTGCAACTAACTTAGCTGAAATCATCATTGAATAAAACATGGAGGTGGAATTGGATGTTACTTTGATCAGCTCATAGATATGGTTGATAACATACTTACACAGATTGATCTTATTGCCATTCTTCAACAGGTGAATCAGGAACACATCCTGATACTTCATCACAGCAAAATCCCCTTTTCTTGGACTAACCAAATTCTTAACCAACATAAATAGAAGTCTTGTCTCCCCCATCTAGTTCATCAACTATGGCCCTTCGCTTGGTGCCATTTCTAGTTAGAATTTCCAAATCATTCTCTAGGTCAAATATTTCGGTTGTTGGAGGAGGGTCTCTCTGGTAATCTTCAGAAACTCCTTCATGTGGATTTCTTAGGCGTGCAGCCCATAGCCTTGAAGAGAAAGAGCAGTTCTGACCATCGATCCAGCTGGTCACCATAAATCATTCTCCAAACTCAAAAGAGAACATCACATACTGATAGAATTGAGATATAAGCCTTGGGTAAATCGGTCTATTCTGTACCATGAACCATTCAAGCCATCCATGTTCTCTTAAAACATTCAAAACTAAATATCTTCTAGACAGCAACCATTCAGGGAAAACATCTTTTCAGGTACAACTGTATGGATTACCAGGTTTGGGTTTATAGGTCCTTCGGGAGCTATCCTCAGTATCCCCTTGTGTTTCTTAGAGCGACGCTTCTCAGACGAGGGTAAAGATGGACACTTCATCCTTGGCATTCACTGACAGATTAGGCGAGAGGTAAGAGAATGTTCAGGATAGAGTTCGGTTAAGGAATTGAATGAAACCCTTATGTTTTATCATTTGGGAATTTCAAACGTCATAAAAACAAAAACGCGGGAAATCAAATAGCGGTGAAATAAAAATTACCGCGATACGGGATAAAATATGAAAAAAATAATAGTTTTCACGGTGAGACCATGAGTAGTAATTATAGTGAGACAGAAAACTAGTCATCACGGTGAGATAGTTTATAGTCGTCACGGTGAGACAGTGACCATCCTATGCAGTCACGATGAGACAGCGAGCTAACAGACCGTGAGAATAAAACAGTAACTTAGAAACAGTAGGTATGAAACCGTAAAGTAAAGTACAGTAATGTATTAAACGTTATGATTATTAGGATATTTACTTATGGTCAATCATACCAAGATCATGTATGATGTAGTCTAATCTTTCATAATTTAATGGTTTAGTGAATATATCAGCTAGTTGATATTCAGTACCAATGAATTCCAAAGTGATATAACCTTTTTGATAATGATCCCTCAAAAAGTGATGTCTTACATCAATATGTTTTGTCCTAGAATGAGATACATGATTTTTAGAAATATCAATAGAACTTGTCTTGTCACAATTTATTGGGACATGTCTGAATTGTTATCCATAGTCTAGTAATGTGGGTTTCATCCACAAAATCTGTGCACAAAAACTTCCAGCAGCTATGTATTCAGCTTCTACAGTTGATAATGCAAAAAAATTTTGTTTCTTACTACACCATGATACTAGTGACTTTCCTAAAAGATGAAATGTTCCAGTGGTGGTTTTTCTATCTAACTTACATCCAGCTAAATCAGCATCAGAATAACTAACTAATTCAAATGATTGTCCTTTGGGATATAACAGTCTTAAATTGAAAACGAGCACACATACTCACACTAAACATAATATCAGGACGACTAGCAGTCAGGTACAGTGGACTTCAAATCATTCCTCTATAAGTGGTTTGATCAACAGATTTACCATTTTCATCAAGATCCATCTTACAGGTGGTACTCATGGGAGTGTCAATACACTTTGTGCTATCCAATCCAAAACGTTTTAAAAGATCTCTAGTATATTTAGTTTGAGTTAAAATAATTCCATCATCATTTTGAAATATTTGAAAACCAAGAAAGAAATTAAGTTCACCCATTAAACTCATTTCAAATTCAATTTTCATCATTTTAGAAAAATCAGTACATAATGTAGTTTTTGAAGATCCGAAAAAAATATCATCTACATAAATTTGTACAACTAAAACATCTTTACAAATTCATTTTATGAACAGAGTAGGATCATCTATTCCTTTTTTAAAACCTTTAGAAATTAGAAACATACTTAATCAATCATACCAAGCTCTTGGAGCTTGCTTTAAACCATATAATTATTTTGATAGTTTGAAAATATTATTTGGAAAATGAGTGTTTGAAAATCTAGGTGGTTGTTCAACAGAAACATCCTCATCAATATATCCATTTAAGAATGCACTCTTGACATCCATTTGATATAGTTTGAAATTTAGATGTGCAGTATAAGCGAGTAAAATCCTAATAGCTTATAATCTGTCTACTGAAGCAAAAGTCTCCTCATAGTCAATACCTTCATCTTGACTATAGCCTTGTGAAACTAGCCTAAATTTATTTCTAACTATGTTTGTGGATTCATCTACTTTATTTCTAAATAGCCATTTACTGCCTATTGTGAATGTGTCCTTAGGTCTTTCAACAAGATTCCAAACTTTATTTATTTCAAACTGATTGAGTTCTTCTTGCATAGAAATCACCCAAAATTCATCATTAATAGCGTTATCAATGTTTTTAGGTTCATGCTGTGACAGGAATCCTTGATGTTTAACATGATTTCTAAGAGAAGCTCTAGTCTGTGTCCCTCTATCAAGATTTCCTACAACCGCATCTAAAGCATGATTCTTTAGAATTCTAGTTTATCTAGTGAAGGAAGGACTAGAAAATTTAGGTTCATCAATAGGTTGGGAATGAACAAAATCAGGTTCTGGGAAATTTCCAGAACATGTTGTCTTTATAGCAGGTTCATTTAATTTTTCATTAAGGTCCAGAACAGATAAATCTTTTTCAAGATTTTCAAGAGATATTTTAGGCTCATGTAGATCAGTTTCATCAAACATGATGTGAACAGATTCTTCCACACACTTGGTTCTCTTATTGAAAACTCTATATGATTTACTAGAAATAGAATAACCTAGGAAAATTCCTTCATCACACTTGGATTACAACTTGACAAGATTATCGTTTGTAATAAGAATAAAGAAATTGCAGCCAAAGAATCTGAAATAGTTAACCATAGGATTCCTATGGTTCCATACCTCATAAGGGGTCTTCTTAAGAACAGGTCTAATCAAGACACTATTGATAATATAACAAGCTGTATTCACAGCTTCAGCCCAAAAGTAAATAGGCATGTCATACTCATTTAGCATGGTTTTGGAAATTTCTTGCAGTGTTCTATTCCTCCTTTCTACTACACCATTTTGCTGAGGTATCCTAGAGGCAGAAAAGTTATGACTATAGCCATTGTGTGAGCAATAGGATTCAAATTCATGATTCTCAAACTCATGGCCATGATCACATCTTAGAGTTTTAATCTTAAGTCCACTATGATTATCTATAGATTTAGAGTATTTAACGAAGTAAGAACATGCTTCACTTTTTTGAGCTAAGAAGTATACCCAAGTATATCTAGAAAAGTCATCTACTAAGTCATAGACATAGTGCTTCCCATTTAACATAGAAACTCTAGATGGTGCAAACAAATCCATGTGAACCAACTCGAGAGGTTGAGAAGTTGAGAATTCTTTCATTGGATTGAAAGATATTTTGTGTTTCTTTCCCTTTTGACAAGGATTACAAACATTGTCATTTGGAAACTCACGTTTGGGTAGGTCTCTCACTAAGTTATTTCTAGTATGTTTTCCAAGTGAATGTATATTTCAGTGTCCAAATCTTCTATGCCAATGCCAAGAATTTTTATGAAAATCATTTAAACAAGTAATATTTTTCATGGCTAAAGAATTTAAATCAATAGCATAGACATTTTCATTTAGCAGGGCAGAAAATACTAAAGAATTTTTAGAATTAAAAACATTGTAAGAATCATTTTCAAATTTAACATTAAAACCATCATCACATAAATGAGAAATAAATAACAGATTATATTTAAGTCCATCAAAAAATAAAACATTATAAATTAATATTGATTCAGTGTTACCAATCTGTCCTAAGATGATGATTTTCCCTTTAGAATTATCACCAAAGGTGACAAAGCCTCCCTCAATTATGAATGTGCTTTTAAAGCATGAGAATTCTCCTGACATATGTCTTGAACATACATTGTCCAAGTACCAATTCTTCCTACAGGAGCTCATTAAGAAGGTTCCCTACAAAACAAATTTATTTATGAAATGATTTTGGTAACCACATTTTCATGGGTCCAGACAGGTTAGCTAACAAAACTTTATGTACCCCAATTTTTCTTATGGGTGTCATAAAATTTGTAGAATCACTAGATTATTAAAGATAAATCATATTAGATCTGTAACTATGAATATAACTAGTTGAAGAATATAAATGTCCAGAACTAGAACTAGAAGTATTCTGTCCAGATTTAGGAATAAATCTATTTTTAGTAATCTGCCTCTGTCCAGGTTTGTAGCCTATTCCAGTAGTGTATTTTGGTGAAACAAGCATTTCTATAATTTGAGTTAGTTTATCATTTCCTTTGTGAACTTCTCTAAACCCTTTCTAAGTTGCTTATTAGACATTTTTAGTTCATTGTTCTCCCTTAACAGTTCAGCATTTTTATCTTTTTCAATAGTAAGTTCGGTTTTAAAAGTACTAGTGAGAGCATGTTTTTTCGTTAATGATTTGTATTTATCCTTAAGTTCATTTCATGTCTCTTCCAGCATATTACAATATTCAAACAATACCTCACTAGTCATGTTTTCTGAATCAGAATCAGATTCTGAACAATCTTCAGAAAAATAAGAATTTAAAGCAGGAGTATCTAGGGTTACCTCAGATGTGTTTGTCATAAAACACATGTTTGCCTTATATCTGGTTTCAGTCTCAGAACCTTCATATTCATTGGAGCTATCCTCAGAAGCACTCCAATTAGGCTACATAGCCTTTTTGTACTTACTATCCTTGTAATCATATTTATTCTTGAATTTGAGCTTTGGGCAGTCTGCATTAATATGTCTTTTTCTTTTGCACTCATAACAGACAACATCGTCACTTTTATCTGGCTTTTTCAAATCCTTCTTCCAATGTCCCTTATTGTCATACATTCCTTTGTAATTTTATTTTCTGAAAAACTTCTTTTTCCTTAAAAATTTCTTAAACCTTCTGGGTATCTGATCCATTTCAGCATCATTATTAGAGTCTGAATTTTCCCTGGTTGAACTTTCAGTAGGTAGTTGAGATTTATCTTTGTCCTTTCTCATTGAAGCAGTAGTCATGAAAGCCATTGATTTTCTCTTAGGTTCATCATCTTTCTCTTTATTCACCTTGACTTCTTCCTCATACATCATAAGCTTACCAATGAGTTATTTGACAGGTAGAGCAGCAATGTCACATGACTCTCTAATTGAGACAGAGGTGCCTCTCCATCTTTCTGGTAAACATCTCAGAGTCCTCATAATTTTTTCCTCTGCTGGAACAGCTTTACCAAGTGAACTCATTGTATTGACTATCTCATTAAACCTGAGATACATGTCAGAAATAGGTTCATCAGTTTTCATTTTAAAATTATCATATTTAATAGTATAAGTATTTAATCTCATTTCTTTAACATTGGTTGTTCCTTCAGGAGAAACTCCCAAAGTATCCCAAATTTAAAAAGCAATTTTACAAGCATAAATTTTGTTAAACTATTCATCTCCTAAAGCACATTACAAGGAATTCATATCTTTACAATTATTTTTGTAATAAGTCTTTGTAGGTTCATCCCATGTGGATATAACAGTAGTGGGAAGTTAATATTCTGATTCTATGGCAGTCCAAATATCGAAACCCATGATCTCTAAATGAATTTTTATTTTATGTTTCCACTGAGTATAGTTTGTACCATTGAAGAACGGTGGCATGTTAGTAGCAGCACCCTCTAGTCTATTAACCATAACGAGATTTTGGAAAGATAATTGAAAGAGATAAAAATTTAGAACTAACAGAAATTTAAGAACTTCAAAGATGAAACTAAAATCAAAGTTGAAAAACAATGTATTTCAAAAATCATTGAACAAAATCTAATCCTCAGATACCAAATGTTGGTCAGAGTGGACAGTCTAGAGGGGGGTTGAATTGAGTTCCAATTAAAATTTCTGTTAAAATATTGTCCAGCTAAAATCCCCAGATTTATAAAATATGTTAAATTGTAGTGAATTTATACAGATTATAAATGTTCACTTAGCTTCTCAACGATTTATTAGGTCTCAGTTAATTTAACCACAAGGTCAAACTATCTTTTGATGCTAACCTATTGATTTACAATAAGTGTAAATACTTGATAATTTAACTATCAAAGTAGCTTCAAAATAATTTTGTATTTCAAACTAATAGCAGCGGAATAAATAAGATATATGTAGTATACTTTAAACATAAATTAAAGATGAACAACATGTAAAACAAGAGGTTCAGTCCCAAGCCGAGACTTAGTCCTCTCAAATATATATAAATTTGATCCACACCCTGGATCAGGGTTAACAACAGTTTACAAAACTGTCCTGGCCACGCAGGGACCTCTATCACTGTTCTTCGTGGGAAACAAAACAAAGACCATGCCACATAAGGATCTCTTCCACAGTTGACTTGGGTAAACAGGAGTTAAGAGAATTTGAGTGAGGATTTTGATATCCTCCAGTTTACTGCTGGAGACAGTGTGTGTAAAAGATATACAGAGTACACCACACTGCTCGAAAGTTAATAAATAAATCACGTAGAGAAGATAGATGAGATTTTAGAGAGCTCTTGTGATTATCAATGTAGCTCTGGACTCGTTGGATTCATCAGGAATGCTTCTGAGTCCTTCTCTGGTTTTTCGGTTGAAAAACAGAGTGTCGTAGTTCAGATTGTCTTCTTCATGAGTGAGAAAGGTCTCTTGATTCATCATGTGTTCTTCAGAAATATTGGATTGCACTCATGAGAGTTCTCTAAAGGTCTTGCAATCTCCTTATTTTTCAGGATTGTTCATCTTGTTCAGCACAGTGCTCTCGGGTGTATGTATGTTCTTCATGTTGTATATTCACACTTTCACATTGCTTCTTCTTCTTGTTGCGTTGCACGTGTACTGCATTTCAATCATTTCTGTATTCCACAAGTTCTGGCTGTAGGAATTATTCCCTTTTCACAGATTGAAGATATGGATTACTGACATGCCAACAAATATCATGAAATAACATTAATTGCATTAAAAACAACAAATATAATCGTTAGCATTATTTAAATAATATTGACAAAAACATAAGAAACGTTGTCACATTGATTAAGTAAACGGTGTCATCCTCACTGTGTGTGGTTCATGGTTTGTCCTTCATGGTGTGTCCTTCACGGTGTCTGGGTCACGGTGAGTCCTTCACAGTGTCTGGTCATGGTGAGTCCTTCACGGTGTCTCCATACATAGAAAAATATGTGTATTTGGACTTAGACAGTAATATGAAGAATATGGATTAAGTTTAATCACAAGAGAGTAAAATAGATTGAATCATAAATATAAAGGTGTGATAATATATGTGAGAATTGTGATCATGTATGAGACATGTCAATAATAAAAAGAGTAATTAACATCCATAAGATTTTTTATCATCAAAACATGATGTCTAGCTATTATTGAGATTAAAGATAATTATCAAGATGTGCAATGAAGATTGAGATTAATTAACAATAATAAGATTTGTGATCACTAAAACATGATTAACACATGAGGAGTCCAACAGATCTAAATCGAATTTGTCTCTCCATACAACTATTTAATGTAATATACTGAATCCTCAATGTCAAAGGCCCCTCTTTCCCCCACAATAGTGGAAAATAAAATCATCCTCAAGATTAATCTAAAATGACTCTACAGTAGGAGATGATAGAGTAGTTTATTATGGACTCTCTCACCTCAACGTAGATATATATTCTTCTATACTTTTAACTTAATATAAAAACGATTTTATAGGCACAAAAATATAAGTATAAGTTCATGGAATCAATAATGACAATCATGGATTTGATAAAGAAATTTCCCCTACTTTTAATTTTCATAGGAAGGTGAATCAAGAAATAGAAGAAGAACAACAACCTAAACTGATTAGTTACACTATTATACTCAAGTTGAAATATATTTACATAAAATTTAAATTAAATTCCAATTCGTTTTCAGTTGGAATTATATATAAATTATAGGACTGAATTCATATGTGGCTATATATCATATCATCTTTTCCAATGACCATCATGGATTTAATCATGCTTCTTTGAGGATTCACCTGTCTCCATCTACCAATATAGAGGAATAAGATGACAATTTAATTAAATCCAAAAATGTAGGAGAAGTGCAATAGACAGTATTTCCCACCAACATGATCCTTCTCATGAAGAATAAAGGATAAATTAAGGTCATTGAAGAACATAATAGGCACTACCCAATGTACAATTTCCCATGGTAATCACATCACTCTTTCTCGATGTGTCTACTAACCTATAATACCCATCCTTAATTTACTTTTATTACTTTTAAAATAAGATAATGATGTCCCCCATTAATGAGGAATCCATTTCCTACAGAGAAATTAGTGGACCTTTTTCTATCTCGCAATTCCCATTTGCTTGATGAACTTAAATGCTACATGGAAACATGACATACACCTTATCTTTAATCCCATTATGGGAACAATGGTTTAATATTATGTTGAAAACATGGTGTTACATTATTTATAGTGATGTGATCACAACATGGATCATAAAGAAAATTACAAATGTTTTGATATCCTATCCTGAATATGAATTTGGTGAGATGAACATTTTGGGAAACATTAAAAAAATCCCAAGGATTTGTGGTATGCTACCATCGAATCATGATTGAATAAAAAATATGAGTGCAATAATGGAAATGTAACACACTAAAAAAGAAATAATGTTGAGGGATCCAACAAAACAACCAATAATTTTTTCATTTTATAAGCCACCTGGACAAAATTTCACTCCCCTTCACCAAGCTAATGAATAAGGGAATCATTTTTCAATTGAATGATGAATCTAAAAAATAAATTAAGAGTATAATGTATTATCTTCTACACCCATATTTCATGATTTTGATGTTTAATGGAATGCCACATATTTTATATATTTCTATCACATATTGAACAATTGAACCTCTCCTCGCACAGAAGAGTGATACTGTAAATGAGAACAGTGTTAACAACATCTTCATGACTATTTTATATAATGAGACCCGATACAGGGATGTCTAGATGAATTTCATCTTAGTAATCATGGAAATGTAGAAGATAAGGTTTTAATTATAACACCCCAAATACTACATGGTCCATCGTGTTCATCCACACATGTACAAACATGGTTATACCATAATGACTGGGTTCCTGTCCCGATTGGAATTCATTCTGAAACATTATAACATTTAGTTACAAATCCAGAGGATAGTGAATGGGGGGGGCCTTAGTGACATTATTTACGTATATATTTCCCCCAATAAATTACACCATTAAAAACTAGGCTTCCAGAAGATGATTTTTTCTATTCCAATTACACTCCCCAAACATATGGTGGCCTATTTATATAGAATCTCAAGAAATTATAACAGCAAAAAAAGGAAATACCAAGCTTAGCTGGGTTGTAATTGGGAATTTTTTTGTTTCTCTAGACAATGAAAATTATCTATACTATATATCACTACTTTAGGGATATATGAATAAATAATACAAGTACCAAACCCTCATCATTGGTTTGGAACATGCCCAAAGATTTCAAATAGACTATCTAAATGTGAAATGAAATTTGGAGCTAGTTATACAATCGATTAGTGGATAATGTTCCATTAGAAAGGAACAAATGGCCAACTTGTGGATATGGAAGTGGAAAATGTTAGAGTTACATTTTTAGAACACATCACATCATCTTCCCTAATGAAGAAAATGTTTGGTGAAATCATTTTATAACAAAATAGTAGTCCTAGAAAATGCGGATTAGGAGGATGCCATATTATCTGTCATGCCCCAAAATAAAGCCTCATCAATCCATGTCTTATTCATTAAATAAATTAGCTATGTTAAGAACAAACCAATAGAATGATGTACTAGAATCCACCCCTAGATTCATGTAGACAATAATCTATTATAGCTTAAATGGGATCCTCTCAACATACCGAGCTAGAATTTAATAGACTCGACACTAAAAAATAAAACTAAACGAACATAACGGTACGAATGATAATAAATCCCTCCATTGCTGTGTATTTTTTGGAATACAATTTTGATTCATTGAATAATGATAGATTCGCCATCATATATGAAGTCCACACAAGCACATATGCTGCTCACCACTCTGGTATTAGCCTCTCCTAAAAAATACGAATGTTGGTTTACTTTTGAAAAACCATGATAAAGGCCTATGCGGAACTCTCCGAAGAATTTTTGGAATTATTTATCAATGAAAAATTCATCTATCATCCTTTTTAATAGATCTATACAAAAAAAATTATTGGCCATTAGACGAATGATGAATGGATGGTTTTGCACCGTATACAACAACTATAGTTAACTAGGTCATGTACATCTTTACAAATACTGAATTATACTACAATCGGATAAGGTGATACCCCTGAATGATTATTCTTAAAATGAAAATTTTAAACAACATAATGTCCTATATCAAAAATAGGTTTACATTCCCACATACTATACTAAAAAATAATTTAACCATATAGAATTATATAGAGCTGAATAAATTTTACCAGCAATACAACATTGATCCTAATCATTCCTCCCTCTAGCACTTGTTAAAAAATGAACATATAGAGGACATCAATAAGAATCTGTCAAATATTAAATATAAGATGGTTAATAATTACAATAATTCATTTCTATACATGCTCACCCCTACATTATGGGTCTATTGTTCCAACACACATGGTGGAACACAAAAAAGACCATACTCATCATTGTATGGGACTGAGGGGGTGTTTACCAAAGTGTTCCAGTTACACTGTCTGGAATAACCATTTACCAAAAAATTAATGAATGACGATATATCCCAATAATTGATAGATGAATTAGATTGGGTTTGTGAGAATAGGTTAGACATATTGAACAACCCTGAATTCCATTTGAATCAGATCATAATGTCATTAAATTAAAAGTTAAACTTTTGTTCATTTCTTCAAGAAGAATTAGTATTGGCTTTGACTACCATAATGATTCCAGGGAAAGAGCCTCCAAATATAGAATTCAAATTATAAGGGCATTAAATATAGTACTAGGTCTATCAAAAAAGATCTTAACCATTAACCACAATAGATGGGGACTGTATCACATCCTCAACCTAAGATTTTTTTCTCAAGAAATACATTGTGAAACTATCATAAATAATCAATTTGCCTTGTTTAATGATGTTTAGCTGTAAAAATATGTCTTGGAGGTAGGACATAAACTGCATAGTGTTTTCTAATATGTGAAATGATATTAAACAACAACAATATTTCTTGATAGTAAGTTGGTAAACTACATAACATCGATTATCCTTACCTTGTGATGTCATAATGTAGAGAAGATGTCCAACCCACGTAAACAAAAACTATATTAAACATGTCCTTAATATGTGATATTAAAATATACTAAATAGGATGTCATGACATTATGCTAAATTACTTGGGTATCATCATCTCACTGATGATCCACCACACATGATCTAGATATGTGCGAAATAAAAATAAACATACATTTTTATTATGGTGTAGTCAAACCCACTTAGAAAATCTCTTCATCTATGAACAATGTGTTGATTCTTCCTTGTCATCATAAGATATATAGTGATTCTCAATCCACTATTCTAGGTCCTAAGAAAAATATTATTGTTCTTACAAGTCAGGTGACCCTTATCTATACCTTAAGACGTTAAAATGCAAGACTAATGTCCTAGCCTCATGACACTAAACTATACTATTTTAGATAACTATGTGAGTCCAGATTCTTACTAACATAGAATATGTAGTGACACCCATCCATCCATTCTTGTGACCATCTAAAACAGTCCTCTTCATTCATGTCATCCCACCATCCTTTTTACCACATGAAATTACACTACACATTTAATATCATTTGAACACAACATTAAACAACTTGTGTTTCTACATCAATGTATGGATTGATTATCATTGTAAAAAGATATTATGGGACTTTTGTATATCATTTACATGACCTTAAACCACATGATACACAATGCCTCTTTCCTTTCACCATTTTACCCCATATTTTGAGGAACCATTTCCAATTTTTGTATCCCACCCCGAGCATAGATCACATGAAATTAATAATTTTTGTAGGTGATCCCCCATATGTCCGAGATATATCAGTTCATGAATGGTTCATAATGGTCCCAAATGGATGTCCTTAAAAATGCATAACATGAGTCCTCACCACATGAATTTGAACTATATGGCTGATGATTCATTCATGAAAAAAACATTACATTTTGGTGCGCCTTGCTAGAGAGAACCATTATTTTTGTTGTTATCCACCCACAACAACTCCATTCTATAAATATGTGTGACTTTATTCTTATCATCATATGACACATTGATATTAAGGGATCATCAACACCAATTCCATTAACAAAAAATAAATATTAAAATGGACCCTATCTGAATACGATTCTGACCGATAATTTTATATTTCTCAATAATTATGTGTGGCTTCATTATTATCATCACAGGATATAGAATCATTTATAGATCTCTAATCATGTGTCTAGATATAACAAATAATCAGAATAATACACTCATTATATATGGGTCAGACCGATATATAGTGTTTACCATTCCATAACTACATAGGGATTGATTATTTTCATTAATGTATACGTAGTGACAAGCTGATCTCCAATTGTGCCCACCCTAAAATGAAAAAATAAAACAATAAAGCCCCAAATACATAAGTTATGTGTTATAAAATATAATTTTTCTTACGTACTAGTCAAATATATGATATTCCTTCTTGTTCATGTACTATATTTGTCATTATTCTTTTTGTAGGATACAATTTCCGAACTGAAAAATGTTACAAAATAAATAAAAATACCCAAACTCACCACATGATGTTAAATTATAAAGATAATGTAATATTCATAATGAATTAAATTGAATTAAAAAATAAGTCCCTATAGGATGACGGAAAATTGTGCAGACTATCTTATATTGTCATCCCTAGTAGAAGGACCACATGTTCCTAACCCTAATCAACTAATGTATGGGGTGATTTTGAAATCCTATAATCCCATCAGTACATAAATAACACAAATTTTCTAGAGAGCCTTTGGTTCCCAGAAACCTTCTTTTCTCTATCGAAAAGGATTTCCATCTTCAAGAGAGCCTTTGTTTGGATATGCATGTATGATTATGTCTACTATATATGTGCATATTTTTATAAGAAAAAAAAATAATAAATTTCCAAAAAGGAATTCTGATTCTTATGATCAAGAAGCAATTATGGAGGAACTAAACACTTGAGGAGGTTCTGGGTCATCCCTACCATGTTTGTTGCAAATCACATCCCATTAATTGAAAACCATGATCCATGATATACCACATTTTAATATACCTCAAAAAATGATGTTGGAAGACTCTTGACCTTAGGATTCTTAATTGGGAGATATTTTGTAACAAGATACACATATTAGGTCTATATGTATGATGTAACTAATATAATATTACTTCATTAAAATCTATATGAACTTAACTTCTTTCCTTTTTTGGTCCAAATAACAATAACTTAAACATCTGGGGAAAGATAAAAAATACTAGGTTGAAAAAATAATACATAAGAAAAATTCATGTTTTAGTCACTACATTCTACACCTCCAAAGTTATGGAAAAAGATTGAGGATAAATAAAAGTGTCACCAAGCTCATAGGAAAAACATTGTGTATTTAGTAAAATCTAACTATTTCTCTCTTAACCCCCTAGTCTTGGAAAATGTCATATTGATTGTTTTTCACATCTCCCCGTAAAAATAAAGTGTTCAATGTGTAGTGAAACAATAAGAGTGTTCTAAAACTATCCAAGAATCATACATATTCCATAAATGTTTCTTCGTTTTTTGAGCATAATGGGTCACTGTAAATCTTCTTTGGCCCATGAAAACTAATACCTCGCTCCATGGGGACCTTCGATTGAATATTCAGGTATCCCTATAGATCCTATATATGTACCTAAGTTCATCAAATAAATGTTCCACACTGAAAAAATTGATTTCTTATCCTTGTGAGTCCTGATTTCACTGATAATGAACATAGCACCTTAGTGTTCTCTTGTTTATTCTTGTCATGATTTTCCAACACCAACCTCATGACCCGAACACATTGGACCATGATTTAAAATACCCATAACCAAAATATTCATATTGGTTTGACATCCTTGATTTTACATCACTGTATTATTTACCCATTATAAAAGAAGTAATGAAACACTCCATTTGATAAATAAAATTATGTCTTACGCCCATATTATTGAGACCAAATGTAATATAGCTCATGCTTCACATGAGATATGAACATGACTAGGGTGGTAAAAACCTTCTTGTATAGCCCTTCCATTCACAGAAATCATTATCATCTAGATGTTTTAGTCTACTTGATTCTCACATGGTCCTTAAAAAAGAGTTTAGATCATATTTTCATGTAAATGGTATCAATGCTTAAGGGATTTCAGATACCATATTGAGGAATATCATCCTTATAAGAATGGAACTATTATCAATATAAGATTTGGTATCACTTTGGGGGATCCTGACACATCAGGGGGTTATGGGTCATCTTCTTCATTTCTTCCCCATTCCATATTCCTCAACTAAATATTTTGTATTATGATGTTCAACACCCACCATTAAATTATCTAGGTGCACCTAACATCACTAATATTTTTCCCTTAAAAATCCTACATCATTAAATTATTCATGACCCTTGAAAAAGAATAGAGACAATAGTTTTTGACAATAATACTAACTCATATGTTATTGGGCCTACTAGCTAGATTTATACACACCATTTAAAAAATTTTCACAAATCATCATGAGCCTATACAACCCCAATACTTTACACATTATCCTAGGGTAATTGGGGTTATCCCTATAATGTTTTTCTCATATTACAAATTCATCCGTCATATCATAGAAAAATAAATTTAAAATGAATGGTATTTGAAGGTCCAAGGTAGAAGACCATAAACTATATAAATATAAAGTCATAGCTAATAGTCTTTAAATAATAAAAATAGTAGGTATTAGATTAATTTCCATAAACTATTATGTTGTTACAATTTTGTCAGTATGAATAACAAAGATACAAGTTCTATAAGCCATGCCCATATTGTAATGACCGAAAGTTTCATTAACGAAAATCCTTCTTGATCTAATTAAATGTCACTTTATGTTTATATGAAATTTCAACTTCATTGGTTTTATTTTAAGAATTGTGACTGTTGCTAATATAGCCGTTGAACAGTGATCACATGATTAGTATAAATACAGGGCTTTAACAAATCCAAATTTACTTAGACAAAAGAAGTGATGGCCTCGTCCAGTATAATTTCCCCATATGAAGCCCATTTGTCAAATCTCGAAAAAGAGGTGGTGTCTTTGGGCTTCTCTCTTGACAAATCCCAAGCTGATCTTCATCGTGTCAAGCTCGAACGTGACCATCTACTGGAAATGTGGAAGTTGATTGAAATTACCACTCGTGCGATGTTATCCGAGCCACCCCAAGAGTCTGTCACCATCGCACACCTTACCCTTAGGTTTTATGCGGCTGTTTTAAGGGGTTATGTATAAAATACGTAGTACTATGTTCATGTACATTATTTTTGTATATAATAATGAATATAATTTCAAGTCATTTTTGATACATTGTAAATAGTTTTTAAAGTACAAATAGTGTTTTTAGTTATTATTTAATTAAGAATTCTATTTTATTAAATTAAGGGATTATTGAATTAAATAATATTTTAATAAAATATTATTATTAAAGTAATTTTAATTAAATATAAATGATCTTATAATTTTATGAATGAAATTATAATTTCTATTAATGTTTTAAATACATTTTTTTCAAAACCCGTGAATTTTCGAAAAAAACGGTTTTTATTTTTAAAGTAAAAATTAACATAATTAGAAAATTATTTATATAAAATAAATGTTATTTCTATAATCAGGACATCAAAATTATCCAATGGTGAATTTTTCATAATTTTCTGGGACAGTCAAATTTTTGGGTAAAAATTAAATACCGTTTAAATATATAATGTGTTTAATTACATCATAATGACCCAATAGTGATGTAATAAATTACTATAAGCTTTATGTTCGGCCAATATATGTTTTAACATTAAAATAATGTGATTAGGGTTTTGTTTGACTTACTTTTCAAAGCATTAATGGACCTCCCAAGAATTATTAAACGCCTTGTCTTTTTAAATTAATTTCCATGGGAGTGTGACTCATCTCCACTTAAGAAACCTTATTATTTTAGGAATTTAGGACATTGGACATATGAATTATTGTTTTCCTCTTCCCTTTTCCAAAACCCATTGATAAAAACCATGGGATGGGTTGTGTTTTGGATTAATTTAATATAAGTGGTCCCAAACCTAAATAATAAACAATTCCCTTTCTTTTCCTACATAAACCCACCCAAGCTCCCACATCCTCCTCACTAAAAACCTTTGGAGGTCGTCCAAACTCTTCCATACTCTCTCTAGAATCCTCCCAAGGTTCCCCAAGCTCCCAATAAGCCTCTCTCAAACCTCTCTCAAGCCTTTGGAAGAACACTTCCAAGTAAGGGTTTTTTCTTCCTTTCTCATTTTGGTCAATTTTATTTAAGTTGTTTTGCCCTATTAATTTCAATTCTGAATGTTGGGGTATGGTTTATCACCTCTCTAATACATTCATATTTATGTTTTAATGATGGGAGACCCCTTTATATCTCATTAAATGCCTCCCATGTACACCCGTTACTATGCCGAAATTCTGAAAGGAACTTCTCTCTCCTCATTTACATTCAAGCAATACTTTTGTATCATTAATATAAATTCCATTACAATTGTTGGGACACGTATATATATGACCTTTTTACAGTCCATTACATGTAAATATGATGAGTAACCCCTTTCTCTCTCATCAACCATTTTTATGAATTCTTATGTCACGCCATTACGCTGCCGAAATCGCACCGATTTTCAAAGAGATTGTCATTGTGTAGTGAATACCATGCCAATATATACATCAAGGGTATTCACCTTTATGAACATTTAATTATTGATTATAAAGTTTCATTTATGAATTCCACATTCCTTTATCATGTAATAAATGATTATGTTTTCTGAATCCCTGTTTTATGATCCATGTGGCACACTTATGCATGAAATGAAATGTTTAAGAAGGGTGTGCCCTTATAGCGCTCCAATGAATTGGGTAAAGTATAGTATCATGATAAATCATGTGCAATGAGCGTTGAATCATGCTAATTAAATTACAACGAGGGTTTACTCGTGCTTTATGTGCAATGAGGATTTACTCATGCTCCAGGTGCAAGGAGCCTTGGCTCTTGCTAATTCCATGTTAAGTGTTGTTGCCACATTTCCCTGTTATGATTATCATGCTTTATCATGCCTTTATATTCATGTATCTCTTATGATCTATTGATAAGCCTATTTTCTAATATGTATTATACTCCTCATGTTATTCCATGTGTATTCACTTACTGGGCATTTTATCTCACCCTTTTCTTATGCATGACCTCAGGTTATCCCATGCAATGCTAAGTACGAGGGAATGTAGTGGTCATGTAAAGGACGTTTTCAATAAAGATGTTGTATTTCCTATTTTATGTTTTTATGTAATGATCCTAAACCCCAAAGAAACTAAACCTCTCTATCGTATTTTTTGTATCAAGTGATTTTTTATGTAATAAATCATGTTTATGTTTGTAATAAAAGCAGGGTTGTCATAGTTGGTATCAGAGGATAGGTTTAGTTATTATTGGGATTAGGAAACCCAAGTAAAGCCTTAGATACAAGACTAAGTATAATAAAAAGATCCCTATGTTTTGGTATGTACTGAGTAAGTGGTTTATCCAACAAATACATCCCTATCTGGATACGAGCAGGTAGTGGTGGCTCTGGCACAGATGTATCCTAGGGGTAAACCCGAAAACACCGCTTTGAACTAGACTCGAACGGGAACTGGTGCACGACAATGGGACTTACTTCACTATTGGTTACGACACTCCCAGGGGATATGTTTTGATATATTTAAAAGCTTTGTATGAACCCTTATTATGAAAATTCAAAAATTCCCCTACGAATATATGTTAGAAGGTAGATCATGAAAATTCTAGATTGAAGCCTATAGACTCATGAGTTAAGGAAATTAAAGTTAATTTATAAGTCATCACATTTTGTCTTTGGATTACCCTTTATGTGTTACCCATATCTTTCCTTTTATTCTAGCCAATGGCTGGTAATAGGAGGACTCGGGCTAACAACCGTTGTGAAGATCAGTGTGATGACTGTACTAATGAGATGCCCAATCCAATGGGAGTGGGAATCACGAACTTTGTCACGCTTCTCTCTCATCTAACTAAAGTTTTGAATAGAAACACAGGTCAAGAGGAATGTTCAACCCCCACTAAGAAAGAACAAGTTGATATCTAGATCTTCATCAGACAAAGGCCTCCTACTTTTAGTGGATCATCTGATCCCACGATCACTGAACAATGGATCAACTCCATTGAAAATATCTTCTCCATCCTTCAATGTTCTGAACAAGAGAAGGTTCTCCTGGATGCTTATCATATGGAGGGTGAAGCTGATCAGTGGTGGACGTTGATCAAAAATACAAAGCCTGAGGAGGAGATCGAGGCGTTGGAATGGAAGGATTTCTGGAAGATGTTTTTCGATAAATATTTTCCGCGCACCCTCCGGCATAAGATGGAAAGGGGATTCCTTTCCCTCAAGAAAAAAGATGACGAATCTATTAGAGCGTACGAGGAAAACATCACAAGGCTTGCATGATACGCTTCCGGCTTGGTCGTTACCCCCGAATGCAAGGTTGACCACTTCTTTGGTGGTATGAGGCCTAGCTTGCAGAATGCAATAGCGATCTGTGACTTCGATAGCTATGAGGAAATTGTTCGATGTGCCCTCAAGGTCGAAATAGAGATTGGGGAATCACAGGGGTATCATGGGGAAAAAGTGTAAGGTGGACTTCAATGATGGCAGTCCGATGGATAAATCCAATGGTGCATCGAAGAACCATCCCCCCACTTTCCAAAAGTGCGTGAAGAAGCACCCGGGAAATTACCTTAAGGGGACGAGGAAATTCTTTAGGTGTCGAAGAGAAGGGAACCGAGCTGTTAATTATCGGAAAGAAAGACCCGCAGATGCGATAGAGGAGAGGAATGCTCTGTTTGAACCTCAACACGTTGTTCAATGCTAAAAATGCAAAGAAATGGGTCATTTTGAAAATCAGTTCCCTAATCCAATGGTTTTTGAAGGCAACCAACAACCTCCAAGGTAGAAAGGAAGAGATTTTTCCATCACATCTGCAGAATTGAACCCCGACAACGAAGTGGTGACATGTACTATATTTATTCATTCAAGAATAGCGAACATACATTTTGATTCAGGTTCTAAGCATTCTTTTATACCTCGAATGATTAGTAGAACAATCCCAGCACCACCACAAATCATGGAAGAGAAGATGTCGGTGATTACGGCAAATGGGGAAATTATTACATCCCATGAATATAAGTCCTCCCATGTTATAATCTATGGATTTAATTTCCTGGAGAACCTCGTCATACTCCCTCTAGTACAATTTTAGGCAATTCATGGCATGGATTATCTTTCCTTATATAGATCCAACATAAATTTTCGGGAGAGGGAAAGCACACTCCATATGGAGAATCGACCCCCGATTCGTTACAAGTGTAAGGAGAAAGATGAATCTCCTTTTTCTCTATCATCTCAATTGTGGATGTTACTACCTTATGAGCACGCGTATCTGGCTCAAATGATTGAGTCCATGGAAGAAACAATCCTTGAAGAAATGCCTATTTTGAGGGAATTCGTGGAAGTGTTTCCCGAGGAACGGCCTGGCCTACCTCCTAGAAGTGATATCGAATCCTCAATTGAACTTATACCCAGGGCATTACCAATATCCATGACTCCATATAGAATGGATTTTGTAGAGTTTGAAGAACTGAAGAAAAAACTACAGAATAATCTGGATAAAGGGTTTATATGCCCAAGTGATTCACCATGGGGTGCACCAGTCCTCTTCGTCAAGAAGAAGGATGGGTCAATGCGGCTTTGCATCGATTATCGTGAACATAAAAAAATCAGGATAAGGAACAAGTATCCTCTCCCACGAATTGATGACCTGTTCGATTAGCTGCATGGAGCACAATACTTCTCCAAGGTGGACTTGCGGTCGGGATATTATCAAGTAAGGGTGAAGAAGGAAGATGTCCCCAAGACTGCTTTTCGTACAAGATACGAGCACTATGAATTCGTAGTAATGCCTTTCGGACACACTAATTCTCTAGCAATCTTCATAGACTTGATGAATAGAGTCTTTAGAGATTACCTTGAAAAATGTGTGGTATTATTTATAGATGACATTCTAATATACTCCAAAACCAAGGAGGATCATGAGTAGCATTTAAGAACTGCACTAGAGACTTTGCACAAGGAGAAGCTCTATGCAAATTACATCAAGTGTGAGTTCTGGTTGAAGGAAGTCTCATTCTTGGGCCATATCATCACAAGAAATGGGATATCTATGGATCCCTCCGAAACAGATGCAATTGAGGGATGGTCGAGGCCAACATTGGAAACGAATATATGTAGCTTCATGGGGTTAGCTAGATATTATCGACGATTTGTGAGGAATTTCTCATGATTGTCCAACCCTCTTACCAAGATAACTCAGAAGGGAGTAAAGTTTTCATGGAGTGATTAATGCATTGAAATCTTCAAGGAGTTGAAAAGGAGGCTTATCACCGTGCCCTTGCTCACTTTACCCACAAGTGGGGAACGTTTTGTGGTATTCAGTGATGCTTCGAAGAAGGTCTTAGGCTGTGTGCTGATGCAAAATGATAAAGTGATATCCTATGCCTCAAGGAAGTTGAAAATCCATGAGGGAAAGTATCCAACACATGATCTGGATTTGGCGGCTGTGATCTTTGCCTTGAAAATCTGGCGGCATTATCTATATGGAGAGAAATGTGAGATATATACTGACCACAAGAGTCTTAAATATATATTCACACAGAAATAGATTGATATGCGCCAGAGAAGATGGATAGAGCTCATCAAAGATTATGACTGTTCAATCCATTACCACCCTTGGAAAGTGAACAAGGTGGCAGATGCCCTAAGTTGAAAGGATCCAGCGATTCTATCAATGATGAGAATTGAGAAGGATCCAATCTTATTAGACATGATGAAGATGGATATGGGAATCATAGATAAGGGAACATCATCAATCCTTTCACAAATGATTGCTCAACCATCTCATTTGGAAATGATAAAGGATGCTCAAAAGGATGATGTGGGAATTTAAGAAAATTTGGAAGCTATCAAAAAGGGGAAATCCTCGGAGTTTAATGTTAATGAAGAAGGAATTGTGCGGTTTGGGAAAAGACTATGTGTTCCATCATGTCTGGAGCTGAAGAAGGAACTTTTGGATGACGCACATAGATCGAATTTCTCTATTCACCCAGGGAGCACAAATATGTATCAAGATCTCCGAGAAAACTTTTGGTGGGGTAATATGAAGAAAGAGATCGTTGAATAAACATCACAGTGCCTAGGGTGTCAGCAAGTGAAGGAAGAGAGGCATAAGTCTAAGGGGTTAGTGAATCCATTGCCCATACCAGAATGGAAATTGGAAAACATCACCATGGACTTTGTCACTCGACTTCCGAGGACATCCAAAGGCAACAATGCAATATGGGTTGTTGTGGATCGTCTTACAAAGACTGCACACTTCCTTTCTATTCGGGAGGATTTCTCTATGGATTAACTGGAATGGATATATATCAGGGAAGTGTTAAGGCTACATGGAGTACCACTAACTTTTGTGTCTGCCCAGGATCCAAGATTCACCTCTGTGTTTTGGATGAGTCTTCAACATGCTCTAAATACTGAACTGAACATTAGTAAGGCCTATCATCCTCAAACTGATGGCCAATCCGAGCGGACTATCCAAACACTTGAGGACATGTTGAAAGCATGCTCAATGTACATTAAAGGAGGATGGGATTAACATCTTCCTATGGCTGAGTTCTCTTATAATAATAGTTTCCACTCTAGAATCCAAATGGCAACATATGAAGCCTTGAATGGGAAAAGGTGCAGAACACCGACATGTTGGGATGATGTCGGTGAACGTAGGCAGCTTGGACCAGAAATGGTTGCGGAAATGGTGGAGAAGGTGAAAACCATTCAGAAGCATATCAAGGTAGCCCAGAGTCGACAGAAGAGTTATGCAAGTAATCTTCAATGAGACCTTGAGTTTAAAGTTGGAGGCATGGTTTTTCTACCCATATCTTCGTGGAATAATGTCATGAGGTTTGGAACGAAAGGTAAGTAAAGTCCAAGGTACATCGGTGCCTTCGAGATTCTTGATCTTGTCGGGGGTGTGGCCTATCGACTAGCACTTCCTCCTACTATGTCCAAAGTACATGATGTATTTCATGTATCCCTCTTATGGAAGTACATACCAGACCCTTCACATGTACTCTCTGCTGAGTTTGTACAATTGGAAGATGATCTTTCTTATGAGGAGCAACCAGTAAAAATCATAGATCGTAGAGAAAATGTTCTACGAAATAAGACAATGCCCCTTGTAATGGTGTTGTGGAGAAACCACAAGTTTGAAGAAGCATCTTGGGAATAAGAGGAAATGATGAAGCTTAGTCACCCACATCTGTTTTAGTGTGGGAAAAGGAAAATTTCGAGGGAGAAATTTTTTAAGGGGGGAATATTGTACCGACCCAATGTTTCATTAATTTAAATCCCTCTTGATCTAATTAAATGTCTATTTATGTTTATATAAAATGTCAACTAAATTGGTTTTATGTTAAGAATTTTGACCATTGCTAATATAGCTGTTGAACAGTGATCACATGATTAATATAAATATAGGGCTTTAAGAAATCCAAATTTAATCAGAAAAAATAAGCGATGGCCACGTCTAGTAGAATTGCCCCATACGAATCCCAATGGTCGGAGCTCGAAAAATAGGTGGTGTATTTGGGATTCTCTCTTGACCAAGCCCAAGATGAGCTTCATCATGTCAAGATTGAACGTGACCGTCTACGGGAAAAGTGGAAGTTGATTGAAATTAGCACTCGAGCGATGTTATCCGAGCCACCCCAAGCGTCTGTCACCATCGCACACCTTACCCTTAGGTCTTATGCAGCTGTTTTAAGGGGTTATGTAACAAATAGTTAGTACTATGTTCATGTACATTATTTTTTTATATAATAATGAATATAATTTCTAGTCATTTTTGATACATTGTAAATAGTTTTTAAAGTACAAATAATGTTTTTAGTTATTATTTAATTAATAATTCTATTTTATTAAATTAAGGGATTTTTGAATTAAATAATATTGTAATAAAATATTATTATTAAATTAATTTTTATTAAATATAAATGATCTTATAATTTTATGAATGCAATTATAAATTTTATTATGGTTTTAATGCCATTTTTGTCAAAACCCGTGAATTTTTTATAAATAGCGGTTTTTATTTTAAAAGTGAAAATTAACATATTTAGAAAATTATTTAGATAAAATTAATTTTATTTCTGGAATCAGGTCATCGATATTATCCAATGGAGAATTTTTCATAAATTTCTTGAGACAGTCAAATTTTTGGGTAAAAATTAAATACCGTTTAAATATACTATGTGTTTTATGACATCATAATATCCCAATAGTGATGTAATAAAATACTATAATCATTATGTTCGGCCTATATATGTTTTAACATTAAAATAATGTGATTTTGGGTTTGTTTTACTTAATTTTAAAAGCATTAATGGACCTCTCAAGACTTATTAAACACCTTGTCCTTTTAATTTAATTTCCATGGGAGTGTGACTCACCTCTATTTAAGAATCATTATTATTTTAAGAAGTTCGGCCCTTGGAATTATAAAATATTGTGTTTATATTCCCTTTTCCAAAAACCATTGGCAGAAACCATGGTATGGTTTCTGGTTTGGATTAATTTAATATAAGGGGTCCCAAACCTAAATAATAATGAATTCCCTTACCTTTCCTATATAAACCCACCCATGCTCCCACTTCCTCCTCACTCAAAACCTTTGGAGTTCATCCAACCTCTTCCCTAACCTCTCTAGAATCCTTCCAAGGTTCCCCAATCTCCCAAGAAGCCTCTCTCAAGCCTCTCTCAAGCCTTTGGAAGAACACTTCCATGTAAGGGTTTTTTCTTCCTTTCTCATTTTGGTCAATTTTATTTAAGTTGTTTGTCCCTATTAATTTCAATTATGAATATCGGGGTTGGGTTTAGCACCTCCTTAATACTTCCCTCTTTATGTTTTAATGATGGGATACCCCTTTCTTTCTCATTAAATGCCTCCCACGTACACCCGTTACTATGCCGAAATACTGAAAGGAACTTCTCTCTCCTCATTTACATTCAAGCAATACTTTTGTATCATGAATATAAATTACATTTAAATTGTTGGGACATGTATATATATGAACTTCTTACTTTACATTACATGTAAATATGATGAGTAACCCCTTTCTCTCTCATCAACCATTTTTATGAATTCTTATGTCACACCGTGACGCTGCTGAAATCGCACCGATTTTCCAAGACAATGTCATTGTGTAGTGAATACCTTGCCCATTTTCCATCAAGGGTATTCACCTTTATGCACATTTACTTATTGATTATAAAGTTTCATGTATGAATTCGACATTCCTTTATCTTGGAATAAATGATCATGTTTTATGAATCCATGTTTTATGATCCATGTGGCACACATATGCATGAAATGAAATATTTAAGAAGGGTGAGCCCTTATAGTGCTCCAATGCATTAGGTAAAGTATTGTATCATGATACGTCATGTGAAATGAGTGTTGACTCATTTTAATTCAAGTGCAACATGGGTTTTCTCGTGCTTTATGTGCAATGAGGATTTACTCATGCTCCATGTGCAATGAGCCTTGGCTCATGCTAATTCCATGTTAAGTGTCGTTGCCACATTTCCGTGTTATGAATATCGTGCTTTATCATGACTTTATGTTCATGTTTCTCTTATTCTCTATTGATATTCCCATTTTATAACATGTATTGTACTCCTTATGTTATTCCATGTGTATTCCCTTACTGGGATTTGTAGCTCACCCTTTTCTTATGCATGTCCTCAGGTTATCCCATGCAATGCTAAGTATGAGGGAATGTAGTGGTTATGTAAAAAAAGTTTTCAATAAAGATGTGGTATTTCATGTTTAAAGTTTTTATGTAATGATCCTAAACCCCAAAGACACTAAACCTATCGATCTTATTTGTTGTATCAAGTGATGTTTTATGTAATAAATCATGTTTAAGTTTGTAAGAAAAGCAGGGTTGTCATATATATGGATTCAAAAAAATATATTATAACTAGGTCCATTCACATCATGAAATGGAATATCAATCTCTATACCAAAATATTATTATACCCAAAATACCATTCATTTCCCAAGAAAATAATTTGAGATAATTCCAAATCCTTAGGATGGAATTCAATCCATAGAACCAATCCCTTTCGAACATGGATGTTGATCATGTGGTGGGGCTTTAATTAGATACCCACAAATGAAGATTATCAAATATATGAGTTGTGATATAACTGATACATGGTTATTATTTTCCCATAACAAAAAATGAAGAGAATGTTTCTAGAAATCATAGATTTTGTAACATTATTTAGGAAATTCAATCACATGACCTTCCAAGGGTCATGTTATATTTTATTGAACAACATCTGACCTCAGAGAGATCACATGGAGCCCAGTAATACAATACATTCTATTATTTTGTTAGATCCTGATGTAATCACTATTTTTTTTGTGTCTACTAGATGAGCTCCCCGGAGTCATGAAACATGTCAATTGGAGGATCCCCAAAAAACCTTTCAAAATCCCTTGTAAAATAATTTGAAAAATATTGAAATTGATGAATCCTTTTCCCATTTTAGAAAAAAAAATTATTCATCTATGTGGTTTTCAAGACATCTCAAATTTTATAGAGGCATGTCAACCTTGTCACACAAGAACCCTACTAGCATGTCACCCTCATCACGTGTTGGGGTTCAGCTATGTCCAAGTGGTCATGTGGTCCCCCACCATATCCAAATAAAAATAGAACTATATTCAATGTTAAATACCAACAAAACACTACTAAACCCTTTTATTGGTCAATCGATGCATAATCGATGGAGATATTTAATGGCTTCGACAACACTCATATAGTATAACGGGATCTCTAAACTATGTAAAATAAACAAGGAAATAATAAATAAAATAATGGATGATTATTATGAGGTTGAGGGTATGCTTATTTCGTGTGAATAAAATTATATTCCCCATGGAAACAACATTTATCATCTGAATCCATCTCAAAAAATCTATCGCAGTCTCACATAGTCCCCTTGAATTAATAGCTTTATCTCCTGGAAGCCCCTGGGGAGCTAGCTTGGTATCCTGAATGATCTTAGGAAAGTCACGTCTAATCACATGAAATCCATTATATAGGAATACTAATATATTTAAGGCCTTAAAAAATGTTTTCTACACCTTTTAAAGCCCCCTTGACACGTACACATTATTAGGAAAAACAACTTTGATTGTCTACTGTCCAATAAATGGTACACTGACATGATGGTCTTGTGGAAAATGAAAATATTTTGACACCATTAGGATGACCTAGTGTAGGATCTCTCAATGCGTATTACATAAAAAAAATTATAACTCTAAACAAAATGTATGATATATTTACTTACCATTGCATCACATAACTAGGTTGTCGAAGTTAATAAATCCTCCACTAGATCTAAATTAATGAATCATTTGATACCCGCACCGGCACAACCAGAAATAAGAGTGGACTTCATATATTTGTTAATGACATGATAATAAGGTTTTGAAGAATTTCATGTGAAAACATATGGAAATTTCAACCATAACATGAAACACACCACTAACATACAATATAGATCTTGTGATGTCCCCAAGGGAATCCTTACTAAGTCGTCAACAGCCACTGAGAATGACACCCTTTATATCTCGTGAAAACCTATAAGATAACCATCAAAACCTTTATATTTAATCTAGACATCCTCCCAAAATATTATAGAGGTTGTAGTACATGTCATCTGGGTCTCGTGATGGCGTATGAGCATCTCAATACTCTCTCGCGACATCCTTTAGGCAAGTTATCTAGATCTTGAGGCACCCTCTGATAATTTTGATATTCTTTTGCGATGAAAACATAAAAAGTCAAATAGCTATATTGATACCCTACAAGAGTTTCATAAGAGATCAAGTGATGTCCTCTGGAAAATTATTACTTTATCATTTGTTGAACATCAAACATGCCATTTAAATTATGAAACATATTATAGAAAAGGTAAATTAATCATGAGATTACCATTGGAAATGTATGAAATATTTTTATCATTGTACAATTATTCTTAATCATGGATGCCCAATAATTATGAATCTCTTTTAGGAAATCATGTCGGTTAGCAGACAACCAATCCAGACAAAGCATGAGTGCTTGGAATTGATAACTTTTTCTAGTAATCATAAGAATGTATCCCTATTGAGTAAACCCAAATTGATGGAAGGATATAAAAGCTTCCATACTAGGTAAACACAAGTGTGTAATTGATGAAATTATATGAATTTATACATATTAGGTAAAACATAGTGTTTAAGACTAAATCATGGATATGATATAACAAACTCCATTCTAGAGAAACCCTAGTGTTTAAGCCCTGAAATCACTGAACTATGAGACCTCCGATGTTTTCAATAACCTTGATAAGTAAGAGATCATTATAAGCTCAAGATCCAAAGAATAAACACTTTTGTGAAGGTTCCCCGCATGTCACAGATATTTTAACCATTAGAAACCAACATCTCTCATGGGCTATTCATTCTCCATCATCTACTATCTGACTAATTATCCCGATCGAATTTAAAAAAATATTATTCTAGTAATGACCAGGTTATATAGTATAACGTTATTTGGTCCCATCTCTATGTAAAGCAGAAAAAGTTTTTTCCCAGTAGATAATTCATGCGTCCATATATAGATAGGTAGAATACATTCTCTCCATTGTTTCTAAACATGATCATGGATCTGGTGGTTATAGTGAGTTGAAATGGTCCTATCGTCCACGTTATGAATCTCAACTAGTAAGGGAAACATCCATGTGTAATCCTTGGTTCGTGGAATTATGTCACTATAAAATATGAGGGTATCCACCTTGGGTTCAGATCCAAGGGAATGATTGATCTACGATAAATATAATTCGTTCTATAATAGGGATAGGTAGGACATGTTCCAAATAGTCACGGTCAAATACAGATTTCCTTGGTTCTAGCATGGTTATTCTATCTGTATGACATTATACTTTATGGGTTTAATAAACTGCGTGGGTTTCTATTACTACTATAAAATTAATATGTATGATTTCTCATATCACCTACATCCCCTACTCAAAAAATAATACATCTCCCAACTCAATAGAAAATTATAAACCACATAGATATATGACATCATCAAATAAAATTCTACCCATAAATGAAAATTTATGATGATCCTAGGACACTTACACATTTATCAATCCACATAATTCCACATTGAGTAAAAAATGTTTCAACCTATGATCATTTTATTAGGTTAAATAGTCTTATATTAAAAGTAAAAATAGATTATCCAAAATATATCTTAAATTAATAATAAATCATCGATGTTGGAAACAATTCTCCTTAAAATGGTTTGATGAGACTGCCATCCCATCCTCACATCCACTATGAGTTCTTATGTTCCATTGGATCTGAAATGATAACTAAAATCCTTCTTTTTGAAGTTAGTTCTATAAATTATTATTGATGTGGAAACCATTGAGAGTTTTTTTATAAAAATAATAGAAGAATGAAGAACCTATCATGAGTTATTATAAAGGCATTGAACCGACCAATAGAAATCCAACCATCGGGCCATGACTCCCTTATATAGTTTTGTTCAAAGAAAACGTGTCAACCCTATATGAAATCTTCTGAATACCTCATATCCTTCACAATGTAATGATGAAATAATACTCAATTACCATAAAATAATGTTGTAATCTCTATATTGATGATAACTATCATTATGAATCTCATTTCAATTATAATGTATGTAAGACTTTATGACCTAGGGTTTAGAGTAGTAAAATATTAACTTGTTTTTTCTTGTAATACATTTTATTAATGAAATATGATTTATTTGAAAGAATAATCAATAAAAAGTTTTAGTGTTAATGTTATTAGCCAAAAATATATTGAATTTTTGAATAGGGAAACAATGAAAACACTTATAAGTTCTATTTAAGAATGATTTCTTGTTGATTACTAAGGCATAATGGTAATTTATTATATTGATTATTTATTCCTCTACAAAGTTAGTGAAATTTAATTAATTAATGATAGGTGGGTAATAAAACTATAATGTCCTTAAACACATTTGAAGTTCTCATGAGACTAACTTTAGTTGAATTTTCTATAATTCATAAACATCTTTTTAGTGCCCAAATCATTGATTATACATTATATGATGATCATGATTACGAATTTCATTGGTAGTTGATAAATAATCAGTTATTAATTTTTTTAAAACACCCTTTTAATGGAAATTATATGGGTTTTGTACGTTAAAGGTATTTTCTAATAATATAAAACAAAAAACATCAAATTTCATGGGAATATATCTAACTAAATATTTTTTATTTATATTTTATTTATAGATGGTTATGATTGGGTCACATGAGTAGATATCAAACAAGTTTGAAACAAATATGTATTTAGTACCAGATTTGGTGGTGTTGTTATGCAGTTTGGTATTTGATATTAATTTAGTGTGTAGATAACATTATAGAATTATAAATTATTAAATGTGGATAATTTAATAGTCATAGATAATATAATGGTTTAATAATTTTTTGTTCGATCATTTTACAAAATAAATAAATTCTTTTAATAGTTTTATATGACCATAGTTTATAGTCATAAAAAAATTTGGATATTTTTATTATGCATTATGATGTATAGATGATTGAGGTACATGTATCACTTAGTGTTGGTATGTAATTTCAAATCAAATAAATCCAAGTTATTATTGAGAAATAATATTATAATTATGAGAATATATATAATTAATTTCTATATTGAGACATATATAATTAATTTTTCATCAAGTTGAATGCTATGATAGAATTATATAAACAAAGGTTTCCAGGAATTTTCAGTTTGGGATACAATAAGAATGATCCTTATTTAAAAACTATTGTGTATTAGAACAAGAATATGTTATATTAAACCGCATGGATATATTTAAATATTGTAAAAATCATAATTTTTTATTGAATTAAATACTATTTGGTTTACATGAATTGAAATACTTTTAAAAAATATTGAATTTTACATATGTTCCAACTCTGATGCACCTTCGTTTAATTACCATGAAAAATTTTAGTTATATATTAACTCGTTATTAGATTTCTACGTGATAAGATGTCCTAACTACACACAAAGTACAAAATTCTGGGGGGATAATCTATAGATGATTAAAAGCTCTATAATAATAAATAAAAATTATTTCAAAAAATTATTATATCTTGAAATATCATTATATTATTAATACTTATATCTACTATCCATGGTGATATAAATTAAATTTTTTGGTGAATAATTTATTTATGGTGGTACAATGTAACTCGCACATATTTTTTAAAATTTTTTCATTAAATAAAGAAAAATATTATATTTTATAGATTATGAAATAGAATAAAAAAATTAAATAATATATATATTTATAATAATAGATTAAAAGTAGAACATTATGGGAATAAAATATCAAATTACATTATGAAGGGTTTTATTTTTTATATATTAAGTATTTTTTAAATAAAAATAAAATCAAATATAAATAATTGATTAATAGGATAAATTAAATATTAAAACTAATATAATAACATAAATTTTATTTGTATTTAAGACTCAATAAGATTAAGAGAACTTAGTGATTAAAAAGGAATATTCATATAAAAACAGTTTTTCATTTTAATCCTTATATCCCTTTAAAAGATAAATTTTCAAATTATAGATTTTTAATATTATAAAATTCCCAAAATTTTTGGATTCATCATTTCAATATTATCATACAATGATTTATTTTGTAATTCTAAAAAGATATTATATTTAGTGAATAGTATATATATTGTTTTTTAACATAAATTAATGAAAAATTATACAATTCAGGATACTAAATGATGTAAAATGGATTTAATAATTATAATAAAAAATAAAATTTATATAATAAGTTCCATTATGTATTTTTTTGAAATTAGTAGGGAAGATATGCATTTTTCAACACATTAAATGTTAAATTTATGTAAAAAATGTTAAATCTATAGGCAGCATAATGGAATATCATATAAAATCATCAATAAATGGGTTTTTGTGTTCATGATGGACTATAAATTATCTTTATAACCCATAATATAATTTTTTAGCTACATTACGTGAATAATTATTTAAATTTTTTATTAAGAAATTAATATTTTTAAAATACAACCACTATAACCTATAAATGGTTCACTTCACTACCCATAGTCTCCTCAACTAAATCGTCAAATTTCAACAAAAACTATTTCAAAACCATTTTACAATTTCTTGTAGCTGTTTTTATCACCAAGATAACAATTTATTTTTCTGTAAATGTTATCATGAAAGATGACTTCCACAAAAGAAAAAATAGTTTAAAAATGAATTTCAAGTGAATTTATTTTCCAACAAATAAATTATTATTCTATTACATAAATAATTTTTTTTTTATTATTTTAATAAAACAATATTTTTTTTGATTTAATAACCAATTTTTACCTTCATCACATTCACTAGAGAGTGGAAATGTCGCTTGTGTTAGGGTCGAATTATCACTTCTATGAACTATTTTTTTCATATTTCATCACAACGATACATGGATGATTGTTAAAGGTATTTGATGAATACATATTATATTTATTACATGATTAATAATAAAAAATCTAAAATTTTAATCAATATAACTAGTATTTATAATAAATGGTTATTGTTTTTTTAACCACATAAAATTATAGAACTGAGATGGTTTTCTTATTTTGTAACTATTTTATACATCACATAAAACATTATATCTTTACATGTACTAGAATAATAAATTATATATTTATATATATGATTATTGAGATAATTAAACTATTATATTACTCATCTAAAAATGGTGAACATACCAAATATATTTTGGAGAAATTGTTTAAAAATCCTCATGAGGGAGATTAAAGAAAACAATTTACATCATATAAAAAAATATGATAAATGGATAAAACTAAAAATATATATATACAAAAAAAGGGTTAAAATAACATATTTAATAAAATTTCTATTGTTATTTTTACCTTAGATTCACTATCCATGTGAATTTTGAAATTTTTTAATGATATTTTTTTTTTAGAGATAAATTCATTGAGACATATTTCGTAATACACACATGATTACATTTATATAGAATAAATATCACCTTATTGACTTATTATATATTAAATTATTTTTTATTACTTGTATTTCCAAATTCATTTAATATCTATCGATTCATTTTTAATTGATTCATATATTACCTACGTCAAAAGGTGTTTCCTTTAACGGTCTTAGATTTTTCAGGTCTATTATGATTTAATACAAACATTTATTTATGTGTTTATAAACAATGATTTTTTACCGAATGTAATTTTTTAATGTTTGGATTCATGAAGTAATATATTTCTTTTAGAAATTTCATGTTTTAATAATAGTATTTCTAACCCATGACGTTAGTCTTGTAAACTATGTTCTTAATTGGAGAAGCATCATGGGTGGATCATGATTAAGGAGAACTGTTTATGAAATCATGCATCCTAAACTAAATATACATCTAAAAAATTCTATTTGCTAAAAGGTGCAGTGTAACATTGTTAATGAAAACCATTATCTAAACAAGGTTGGTTCCTAAGAGTGGTAATAATTCACACACGATTGTCATATTTTCTTTCAAATGGTTTGAAAAACCCATATGTTTGGGATTATATTAGCTTAAATTCCTCTCAAACAGCCATTAAATTTTTTGACCATTTATTATACATAAATCAATCCCTCTTGAATATTTTGACTCCAAATCCTTCCTCTAAAATTTTATACTCCATCCAAGTTGGAATTTGGTTTATCGAAGTATGATAGTGTTTAGAAATTAATGTATGTTCCCTATGAAACCGAAATATTTGGGTTTCTTCTCTACATACCCTTCTTCAGATAAGACGAATCAATGATCTGGATTTTCGTTTCCCAATATTTGGATTCAGATTCCGCAAAATTGGGAAATATTGTATTTTTTAAATAATGGTGGTGTATCTAGGGTGTTGATGAAACCTATTTTTCATTAGAATCATGGTATGTATACATTTGTACACCCTTCTCCAATACATTAGAATAATTTTGAATATATTTATATAACATTGATTATATTGAGTTGGGATTGGTACATTAGAATTTTTGAGTGCTAGTTTTATCCAGTCAGTGCTCAGTGCGACTCAGGTATCTTCTTTTAAAGGGTACTGGAGGTTCTCATTAATAAACTTTATATAGGATGTTAGTATAAATGTATGTACATTTTGCACACTAATTTAATAAATAATACTGTTATGTTTAAATATATTTACATACCATTCAAGATAGAGATCAAATATATGTATGTGTGTATCCCCTAATACATACATGTGATGCATGATTCTATGAGTCTTAAACTATATCTGGTTAATCCTAGTTTGATGTTTATAACATGTAAATTTATATTAAAATTGATTGTAATGATGAAATTTTGTGTTACATCAATTTATTTATTTCCATATTTTTGTATTACAATATCATAAAATGGATTTATTTTGGTACTTAGAATAAGCGGGGAACCATGATATTCTTATCCATTATAGGAATATTGGACAATAAGTGAAACTACAATGGTGATGAAACTAAAAATAGGGAATGGGAAATATGAATTGAGTCCATGAACTAGGTAGTGGAAGTAGTGGAGTAATGGAATTATGACCTGACCTGAGGAATTGATAGGAGATTACAACCTTGAGTTCGAATGTTTGATAGTGTTTGGGTTTGACGAACATGGGGCCTGACACATTATTGAGTTGAGATATGATCTCTAATTTTCCTAATCATGCTCCACAACTTGAGACTACTAAGGGACATGTTCAACAACCATGTTGATATATATTAGTCACTTATAACAACATTTAATCCCATTTTTTTACATGGAACCTAAATAAGTATGACCTTGATCTATGGTCTCGATTATTAGATGAGTACTCAATATATTAACTTCATTTAAGAACCATTATTCTTAGGAATATATTGTTATCATGGAATTTAGAAATTATACAAATAAATACAATTTACAGTTGAATTTTTTTTCTTTTATATTGTTTTATTTCTAACACCCTACTCATGAATCTCAATGTGATAGAATACATCATTATTAGGGATTCTGGAAGGGAAATGGGGCCTATATTAGATTGTTGAGCTATAGGGCATGGAGGACATAGATGGAAGATGTATCGGGATAAACTCTTAAATGATTTTGGTAGTTCCTTCTTATTATTATATTATAACATTCATACTTTGGATTACATTTCAATATTATGATCCATGTTTAATTATACGTGTTAGTTGGGTGAAATTTTTTATTACATCGTGTTTGTAATGATCAGTACAATTATAAAAAAATTTCCCTTTTGATTTAATAAATTTTATTATTATTTAGTATGGATATAGATAAAAATGAAATTATTTGGATTTATTACGTCAAATCAATCATAAATTACCATTAAGCATCTTTACCATTGATAAAAAATTCATTGAACAATGATTGGATGATTATTACAATTATATAATTTTAAAATATCCAAATGTCACTAAAAAAGGAAGTGATGGAAAAAATCAGTAGGTTCATACATAATGAAACCAATTATTAGAGCATCCAAGAAATATAGAATCACTATGATATTTAGAAAAAGTCCAATAGTAGATTCAATAATATAATCATGAGTGAAACTATTTATTGGATAAGTTCATGATCCTCAAGACTATGACCCAAACCACTTATGCTCAACCACTCCATGAATGTGCCATCTTTACATACCTTACCATGAGGAAATTTTCTATTTTATTAGATGGATAAGTATTAATACTATAATAATATTAGTGTGTACATTTTTTATAGAATATTGAGGTTTTTTTCATCTCATTATTATTACATTCTGAATTATTTTTATTTCAATATAATAAAACCTTAATTGTATCATTGGTTAATATTAAAATTCAATAATGAAATTTATTTTAAATAATTAATGGATTATTGAAATGAATAATATTATAATAAAATAATATTATTAAATAATCTTTATTAATAATCTACCATCACATATTCTTTATGACATCATGTGTAACTTTTATATGTACTCAAAAACCGTTATTTTCAAGAACCCTATCATTTCTCAATGAATGTATATTCAATTATAATATTAAAATTTATAATATTTTAGAAATTGTTTCAAAAAAATATATATTATTTTTGGAATAAAAATGTATAAATTATCAAATGGTGAATTTTTCATATTTTTCCACAAAAATAAAAATTTTATGTAAAAATTAAATATCATATAATTATATGTTTTATATTATGAAATCATAATGATCCAAATGTTATGTAATAAATAATATAAAATTTATCCATGACCAAATAAATGTGTCCACTATAAAATAATTAGATTTTATGTTTATTTTTGTAATTTTATAATGCCATTATGAGTCTTCCTAAACCATTATCATATTTTAAGTATGTATAATCATTTCATTTTGAGTATAACTCACTTAAACATAAAAAAGAGAACCATTTTAATATGTTCTTCAATCGGATATATAAAATAATGATTTCCACTCCCATTTGGATAAAATGTTGGGAGAAAAACATGACAAGGTTTTTGTTTATGATAATGTCACTATGTAGAGTCCAAAACCAGTGTTTAAGAAAATGATTTAGAAATACCCACTATTTTCCAATACAAAAAACCAAATATCACCGAGATTTTCTATGAAAAAAAATTGTGCAGCGAAAACCATTCCCACATTCAATAAATTGTATTCATCATTATATACATTTACATCATTCACTTTTCAATTAAATTTATTTATTCTACACTCCACTATCATTTAAGAAATATTGGTGTTGAATGAATCCATTTTTATGATCTATATGGAACACATAATCATTGATATGAAACCATTTTGATAAGTACTCCCATTATTATATAGCGCTATGATTAATTGGGTAATAACTAGTCTCATGAAGCATTTTTTTATGATTGGTAGAGATCCTAATATTTATAGACACAAATCTTGACATAAATGGACATTACATTACTTTATCAGAAAACTTAATACATAACAAAAAACAGACACCAAAGACCGTAAAAGTTTAGTGCCTTTGGAAACTTGGAACATAATCTTCAAATCGTGGTGAAAGATCCCCAACCTCTTCCATAAACATCTTCCCTTTTTTCTTACCTAAAACATTTCCTTATATTCTTGGGGAAAGAAAACATAAAAGGGTGTGCTCAAATGCTCAGTAAGGGAAAACATAGTGATCATAAAACAATCCATAAAGATCTGAAAGAAAAAACGTTAACATGAAATTTAAACATCAAAATCATGAGAAAAGACATAACTCATGGAAGTACGTAAGGAATATATCATAATGGAACATCAATCATGATAAAATATAATGGGAACAAAACATGTAATTGTGGAAACCATTCAACACATGTCATGATTTCCATAGTAGCCAAGGCATTGCTGCCAAGACCATTTTAGTGGACAAAGTCCCTTTCTGAATCGGGTTCACTCCTCGTTTCATTCATGTAAAACTGAACCATATTAACTTACCGTTCCAGCCATGTCTATCTCATTAGATATAAATCTTTACCCAATGCATTAGAGAGAGATATAGGTCCCACCCATCTCATAATGAAATCATTCTTACTTGTGCCATAAAATAAACTAGAAACATCCATTATAACCCAATGAATAAAATGGGTTTCATAAACATTATCCCTGCATCACATAATCCATATAAAACAAATTGATATTTCATCATAAGAAACGTGAAACCATGTAAATTATATAGTCATTATACTTGAAACATACATATATGAAATAATGTCATCTTAGATGAAAAAATGGTTTTGAAAAAACACTTGAAATGAATTCTTGAGGCAAATATCCTTTCTTCTTCAAAAATCAATTTCTTTTCACAAATCATCATGAAATTTTAAAAGAAAAATATTTTTTTTGAAAATAGTCATGAAATATTGTTGAGGAAACTTCATGAAAATAAGGCTTTATAAAACCATAAAAATCCATTCGTGTCGTATAAGTTTAAAAAACATTCTTCTCGTACTTTTGCCAGAAAAGTCAAAAAAGTACCTCGTAACGTAAACAAAAGAAATATTCCTTACATACCATGTAGTAAAAGTCAATAATGGGTAAAAATGACTTTAAACATAATGAAAACACTTTTGTAAAACATGGACATGGATGATAGAAATAACCCCAATAAATACTTACGAATAAACAATATCGGATAAAAACGAGATTGGAAAAGTTATCCCTTACCTTAGGTCCGATATGCTTTGAACATATCCGAACCTCCAGTATAATGATTTAAATAATGTCATTGACTTATAACAGAATAATATTCATTGTTATGATATCATATATGGATCACTTATGACTTTATATTACCCGTTCTTTTGTAAATTCCATGTTAAAGAGCGTTTTGGGTAAAATCGTTTCATTTGTCGTCCGTGTTTTGACTTGTAATTATTTATATGATTAATTAGACATGATTACTTAATTATAGAATATAAAACACTATTTATATATAATATATATTCAGAATATACATATATATAATAGATCGATAAATGGAAAAAATACACCGTTCATGGAGACAATAGGCAGTACGTACGCATGAACGTTGTTTTCGTTTCCCCATTGAATTGAATGAAATTAATTAGACGACATACATATATATATACATAAATACATTATCATTTTTATATCATATATTTCATGATTACTTATTTTATATAAATTATAATCATTCATGAATGGTTAATCATTGAGAATGAATCTCATCGTGTCGTGGAGACGGTACTTCGTACGTACGCACGAGCGATGATATCGTTACCATAATTATTAAATTGAATTGGAGTGGATGATAAAATATATCAGAATCAGTATGATGTTATAATAACTATGCATAGTTATTCTTTACACCATTATACCCATCCAAGTAAGGTGGTGTTGGAAAAACAGATTACACCACGGCGTGGAGACGGTATTCCGTACGTACGCACGCGCGGTGATTTCGTTTTCTGTAGGATGGATAGAGAGTGAAATGGGGTTGTTTCATATTTATAATAACATATCAGTATATTAGTGATACTTATGTTATTACTTTATAATGAAAGAACTAAAGAAGAAGAAGTCTAAGAAGAAATAAAGTTGAAATAATCGGTAATGGACATTAATTATTCTTTGAAGCGCCTCTTTGAGACCTCCTCTTAGGGCACTAAAATTGATCTTTGAAGAGGACCAGGTCCTCTAGGATGTTTCTAGGGATGTGGGGAAGTTACATGGGCAGAGGTTGGCTGAGCATGAAGTCTCAAATTGGTGTGAGGATGAGAGGAAGGAGGTGCCCTTTTATAAGGGAGGAGAGGGGCACCTTTGGAAATATAAGAAAATATAAATTTATATTAAATCCCTACCCTAGTTAAAAACATCGAAAATGACTCAAATATGAATATTAGATGGTATATGGTTTTAATATCATCAAACAATAAAATTTAGACATGTTAGGAATTTATTTTAAACATTATCAACTTTTTTTATCCTTATTTAATTAATTTTATTTTATTTGTGGTAATAACATTATAAATTTTAAATTATTATAAATAATTACTTATTTGTTATGAATTGTCCATAATTGGATTATTTATAAAATTTTAGACCATATAAATATAAATTTATATTTTTTAAATATTTTTGTTATTTTTAAATAATTTTATAATATGTTATTTTTAGAAAATAACAATACTGTCAATTTTGACCTTATTTATTTATTTGAATTTAAATAAAAAATATACAAAATATATGTTCTAACTAAAAGATTTAATAGATTCATAACATTTTATATGTATCTATAAAATTAGTGGATCACATTTAATAGTTCATATAATATATATTTTTATATTTTTAAAACCATTTATTTGATATTTCTCTTAATAAAATAATTACAACAACATTTTTCTATTAATATACTTATTTGTAGCATAAAAATTAAAAAATAAATCCTATGATAAATATAAATATATTAAATTTCACAATAATACTTTTACATGAATTTATCATCTTGAAATCAAAAAATTTAAATTGTAATATTTATTCAATTATGAAGGTGACAACATTGGCATCATTTAAAACAAAATAATATAAGTGTCATAATCGCATTTATAAGGCTCAAAATGGAAAAATATTCGACCATTGGATGATAATGGTTCAAATTTACATGACCAATAAGTTTTGGTCAGTTTTTTGTGCCTTTTATGGTCACTATTAGTTTAATAAAAACAATATTTTTGATTTTTCACTATATAAACAATTTCGGCATCACTATTGTGTCACAATTAATTATAATTATTTAATAACTATAAATTATAAATAAATTCATATTATGTAGATAATTTTATTATATTTATGAAAACTATTCTTGTTCTATGTTTCATGAAGTTTATCACTAAATTAAAATTAATATACTTATAAGATTTAAGAGAGTTACATGTTGTCACTTTCTTTGGTTTTAATAATAATGAAATTATATTTGTCGTCAAAAGTCCATAAAATGAATCTAATCCGACCCTTAGGTGATATGGGTCGACTATTATCCATCCAATAGAATCTTGGCAGGTGTTAGGGAAATTTTATATTCTTATATTTAACCTTAATTACCCGATTTTCCATTAACTATGGTAAATAAAATTTGCCATAGTTACTATTCATAATGCCCAAAAATAAAAAGTAGTTTATTAACATAATTTGGACCCAATGATTCCAAATATGGAATATGTTTTTCCAAATTCAATACACAAAAGTTTCAGAAATTAAATTAAAATTAATCCTGTTGTGGAAAGAAAACGAGTTTTTGTCTAAAACATTGCAGAAGATTGAATTCATTTAAACTACGAATTCAATGTAAAATCAATTCTAATGACATAACGTATATTAAATGGTAAAAATATATTATATTTATACTTTAAAACCATTAAATGTTATAATTTAACCATATAAATTATTACGAGGAAAAAAGTTGTTTTTAATTAAAATATAGCGTGTTTTTACTATTAATTAAAATATGAAAGTTTTCAAAAAAATATCAAAACATTATCCAATGTAAATTTTTATATCTTAAATACAAGTAAGAATTTATTTTGTCAAATTTGACTTATAAACATGTCAAAAACTAGATTTAAAGTGGGTGCGCCATCAAAAGGCAGCAAACCTGCATTTTTTTAAAAATACTTATTTTACCCGAAAATTTTATTTTGTTCTCATACCATGTTCTAGAAAATATGTAAGTTGAATAATAATGTTATAAAATTCAAAATTTAGTTATTACTATTCATAGAGGCTAGTCCACAAAAGTATTATAACAATATATCGTTGTTTTGTGAAACTCGGTATTGCGTACAACACACACTATTGAGGAAAGTCGTGATTACGTGTAATGCAAGAAAGGTCAAGGTTTCATGTTGTGCAAGAATCCTTCATTGTTTCGTTTAACAGAATCCAACCATATTTCATTTATACATTGAATATATATATATACACACTCAATGTTGTGTAGAATGACTATTATAAGATGAACTTGAAATTGTGTGTAACACAATCTAAGAATAGTGTTGCGTATACTTCAAGATAATACAGTGTGGCATGTAGCACAAGTATTCTTATTGTATCATAAAACACATGATATAAAATAAATTAAAAAGAATACTTATCATAAAATATCGGTTTGTTACATTCTTCCCCCTTAAAATAACTTTTGCCCTCAAAATTCATCGGGGTTATACATGGTTTTCTACATGAATGTTTCTTTAATTGATACAGACATCGTAAAATGAAATACCAAAACTTAACATTAAAAACTAAAGTATGAAATGTAATGGTTACCCAAATTAAATAATCACTGGGTTTCCACATAGGAGAACATAAGTGAAACTATGGATATGGAAGAGAAATCTAACCGTCATGTTCTGATGGAGAGTGGTAGAGAACATGGATATGAAAAATCAAACAATCAAAAATCCATAAATTTGTGATGATCTAAGGTACCATCTGATTTATCGGATATAAGGGAACTAGGACATCATTTTTGTTTTTCAAGATCATTTCCCTAAAGTTGATGAATTAAAATAAATACTTACATGATATTGGTACAATCTCACTGTTGTTCTTGAATTCAAAAATTTCCACTTCATCCCTTAATGAAAAAAAGTTGAATTTGTTATTTGTGATGTGTTAGCAGATCATTTGATATAATCATGGGTCATTCCATCTGTTTCAAACAAAGGGATAGAAAATGTTATAAGTCCATCTTATGGTTAGATTAATCGTATATGGTTCCAAAAATGAACTTATACTTCATATATCATACCAAATAATAAAATAAAACTAGTTTCTCCTCATCAGGGACTTCCTGTAGGCCAGTGGTAGGCGATAATGGCCAGTCACACATCGGTTGTGGGTTCGATTCCCACAGACTTGTCCGACGCGATGGGTTGTCTCTCGTCCTGCATGTTGTCCTTTTTCTAAAACTACATTACTATATCACCCCATAAATAATATCAAAAAATGTTCTATCCTTAAACAATAATAACTTATGCCCAACATAATTCATTCCAATCTTTAGGCCTATCTAAAATACTTCAGTCCAATCTCATAGTATAAAGAAAATGATTACTTGAACTATCACATAACAATCATGTGATTTCCATCATTTATCCCCATTATATCATAAGATATATCTTATTGGTAAAAGTACAACCATGTGAATACCTTAATCATGTATTCTCTTGAAGAATGAATACCCATTGAACCTTAGTGAAACCATGAATGTTATTAAATTTAAACACTTTCCACATACCAAAATCCCAAAAATTCTATATACTCAAACCATAATCTCACTTAGTCCTTATATCAGTCATGAGCTCATGAATACAATCAAACATCTAATTATCTTTTTATCCCTTCATTATGCGCATATCATATACATTCCAAAAATATTTGAATAACCTTCCATGGTTACCGGTACCATTTAATCTCAAATAATTTAGAAAAAACAATAGTGTAACAATCCTTAGATTATTCTTTAATCCATAGTACCATTAAATATACAACATAACTCTTGATAAACATACAATCATTCCACTACCTTCTTAAAAAATTTACTGAGGTCCAACACTTCTTTCATCTCATATATCATTTGTAGCCTCCTCATCATCATCCACATAAATACTACCGATATGACCATGATGATTCTCATCATGAGATTTTCCCTTAGGGCATTGGTTTTCATAATGCCCATACATTCCACATTTAAAACATCTAAACATTGTTGATGTCGTAGCAATACCATTATACTTGTCCATGGTGTTAACTGATCTTTTTCCATTGCACTTACTGGCTTTGTGTCCTTCTTTTACACACCTAAAGCATCTTCCAGTTCCTTTGAAACAATCTCCCCGATGCCTCTTCCCACATGATTTAAATGAGGGAAATTGAACCTTCTTTCCTCTATGATCATCATGAAACTCCATCTTTCTCTTATTATCTGAGTCGGGAAACTTACCGAAGTTGAGATGATTGATCATATTATGAGATTGCTGATTAGGCATAATAACGATGGTTGGACTTCCAAATCCCGTTTCATTTGGTTGCTCATGAAGAATATCATTCCATTGTCCGTCATATCCTCCATTATCATGAATCTTCCGGTTTCCCGCCATTTTCAAAAACCCAAAAAGAATAGTGTGAGAGGAAAAAATCATGCTAGGGAAAACGACATAGTAAAGGGGGAGTACCCTCAATAACTAACATCTTAGGTTAAATTCTATGATTGTTACCATAGTTCTCGGACTACATCCTATACGCACACTTATCATTAAAGACATCCCTAGACATACCATAGAAATATCTCTAGGGATCTCACTGATGCTTTCGCATCCTAGTTTCCAAAGGTTGACTAAACCTTTCCTCTGATACCAACTGTAGATACCCAAATCTTGACGTACATTGACATTATATTACTTTTTCAGAATACTTAATACATAACAAAAACAGACACAAAAGGATCGTAATAGTTTAGTGACTTTGGAAACATAGAATATAACCTTCTAATCTTGTTGAAAGATCCTCAACAACTTCCGTAAAGATATTCCCTTTTTTTCTTACCTAAAACAATTCCTTATATCCTGGGGGAAATAAAACATAAAAAGGGTGAGATCAAATGCTCAGTAAGGGAAAACATAGTGAACATAAAACAATCCATAAACATCTGAAATAAAAAACATGAACATGAAATTTAAACATCAAAATCTTGAGCAAAGACATAAATCGTGGAAGTACGTAAGGCATATATCATAATGGAACATCAATCATGATAAAATATAATGGTAATAAAACATTTAATTGTGAAAACCATTCAGTACATGTTCTGATTTCAATAGTAGGCAAGGCATTGCTTCCAAGACCATCTTAGTGGACAAAGTCGCTTTATGAATCGAGTTCACTCCAAGTTTCAGTCCTATAACACTGAACCAGATTAAATTACCATCCTAGCCATGACTATATCATGAGATATAAATCACTACCCAATTCATTAGAGGGAGATATAGGTACCACCCATCTCATAATGAAATCATTCTTACTTGTGCCATGAAATAAACATGAAACATTAATCATAACCCAAAGAATAAAATGGGTTTCATAAACATTATCCCATAATCACATAATCCATACAAAAAAATGGATATTTCATTATAAGAGATGTGAAACCATGTAAATCATAGATACATTATACTTGAAACATACATATATGAAATAATTTCATCTTAGATGAAAAAATGGTTTTGATAAAACACTTGAAATGAATTCTTGAGGAAAATATCCTTTCTTCTTCAAAATCAATTTCTTTTCACAAAACATCATGAAATTTTAAAAGAAAAAAGATTTTTGTTGAAGATAGTCATGAAATCATTTGGAGTAATCTTCATGAAAATAAGGCTTTATAAAACCGTAAAAATATATTCGCGCCGTATAAGTTAAAAAAACATTCTTCTCGTAATTTTTCCAGAAAAGTCAAAAAAGTACCTCGTAACGTAAAAAAATAAATATTCCTTACAAACCATGTAGTAAAATTAAAAAATGGGTAAAAAGTACATTAAACATACATGAAAAAACTTTTATAAAACATGGACATGGATGATAGAAATAACCCCAGTAAATACTTACGAATAAACAATCTCGGATAAAAATGAGATTGGAAAAGTTATCCCTTACCTTAGGTCTGATATGCTTCGTACGTATTCGAACCTCTTTTATAATGATTTAAATAATGTCATTGACTTATTAATGAATCATATTCATTGTTATTTTATAATATATGGTTCACTTATTACTTTATATTACCTTTTCTTTTGTAAATTCAATGTTAAAGAGCGTTTTGGGTAAAATCGTTTCATTTGTCATCCGTGTTTTGACTTGTAATTATTCATATGATTACATAGATCATGATTACTTAATTACAGAATTTAAAACATGATTTATATATAAAATATATTCAGAATATTAATATATATAATATATCGATAAATGAAATAAAATACACCATTAATGGAGACGGTAGGCCGTACGTAAGCATGAACGTTGTTTTCGTTTCCACATTGAATTGAATGGAATTAATTGGTTGACATACATACATATATATATAAATAAATCCAGTATCATTATTATGTCATATATTTCGTGAGTACTTATTATATATACTTTATAATCATTCATTAATGGTTAATCATTGAAAATGAATCTCATCGCGTCGTGGTGACGGTTGTCCGTACGTACGCACGAGCGATGATATTGTTCCCATAATTATTGAATTGAATTGTAGTGGATGATACAATATATCAGAATCAGTATGATGTTATAATAACTATGTATATTTATTATTTACACCATTATACCCATCCAAGTGAGGTGGTGTTGGAAAAACTGATTACACAACGGCGTGGATACGGTATTTCGTACATACGCACGCGCGGTGATTTCGTTTTCCCTAGGATGGATAGAAGGGGAAATGTGGTTGTTTCATATTTATAATAAAATATCAGTATATTAGTAATAATGATGTTATTACTTTATAATGAAACAACTAAATAAGAAGAAGTAGAATAAGAAATAATGTTGAAAGAGTCGGTAATGGACGTTACAGCTTCTTTGATAAGCCTCTTTGAGACCTCCTATTAGGGCACTAAAATTGGTATTTGAAGAGGAAAAGGACCTCTAGGATGTATCTAGGGAAGTGGGGAAGTGAAATGGGAAGAGGTTGGCCAAGCTTGAAGGCTAAAATTGGTGTGAGGATGAGAGGGAGGAGGTTCCCTTTTATAAGGGAGGAGAGGGACACCTTTGGAAATATAAGAAAATATTAATTTATATTAACTCCTAACCCCACATACAAACATCCAAAATGACTCAAAACAGAATATTATATGAGATAGGGTTGTAATATCTTCAACCCATAAAATTTAGACATGATAGGAATTTATTTTAAACATTATCAACTTGATTTATCCTTATTTAATCAATTTTATTTTATTTGTTGTAATAACATTACAAATATCAAATTATTATAAATAATTACATATTTTTTGTGAATTGTCCATAATTGGATAATTAATAACATTTTCGACCATATAAATTTAAATTAATAATTTTTAAATATTTTTGTGATTTTTAAACAATTTTATAATATGTTATTTTTATATAATAACAATATTGTCAATTTTGACACTATACATTTATTTGAATTTAAATAAAAAATACACAGAAGATATGTTCGAAGTAAAAGATTTAATAGATTCATAACATGTCATATTTATCTAGAAAATTAGTGGAGCACATTAAATATTTCATACAATATTTATTTTAATATTTTTAAAACAATATATTTGATATTTCTCTTAATAAAATAATTACTAAAACATTTTTGTATAATATACTTATTTGTTGAATAAAAATTAAAAATAAAATATTATGAGGAATATAAATCTATTAAAATTCAAAATTATACTTTCAATCGAATTTATAATCATAAAATCACAATATTTAAATTGTAATGTTTATTAAATTATGAAGGTGACAACTTTGGCATCATTTAAAATAAAATAATATAAGTGTCATAATCGCTTTTATAAGGATCCAAATAGTAAAATATTCAACAATTGGAAGATTATGGTTTATATTTACATGACCAATAAGTTTTGGTCAGGGTTTTGTGCCTTTTGTGGTCACTATTAGTTTAATAGAAACAATATTCTTGATTTTTCACTAGATAAACAATATCTGCATCACTATTGTGTCACAATTAATGATGATTATATAATCCCTATAAATTATAAATAAATTCATATGATGTAGATAACATTATTAGATTTCTGGAGACTATTCATGTTTGAAGTTTCATGAATTTTATCACTAAATTAAAATTAATATACTTATAAGATTTAAGAGAGTGACATGTTGTCACTTTCTTTTGTTTTAATAATAATTAAATTACTTTTTTTGTCATAAATCCATAAAATGAGTCTAATCCGACCCTTATATGATATAGGCCGACAATTATCCATTCAATAGAATCTTGGAAGGTGTTAGAGTAATTTTATACTCTTATATTTACCCTTAATTACTCGATTTACTATTAACTATGGTAAATAAAATTTATCGGAGTTACTATTCATAATGCCCAAAAATTAAAAGTATCTTATTAACATAATTTGGATCCACTGATTCCAAATATGGAATCCATTTTTCCAAATTCAGTACAGAAAATTTTCAGAAATTAAATTAAAGTTAATCTCATTGTTGAAAGAAAACGGGTTTTTGTTTAAAACATTGCAAAAGATTGAACTGATTTAACATACGAATTCAATTTCAAATCCATGATAATGAAATAAATTATATTAAATGGTAAAAATATATTCTATTTATATATTAAAACCATTGAATATTATAATTTAACCATATAAATTATTATGATGAAGAAAGTTGTTTTTAATTAAAATATAACGTGTTTTTACTATTCATTAAAATATGAAAGTAATCAGAAAAATATCAAAACATTATCCAATGTAAATTTTTATATCTTGAATCCATGTAAGAATTTTATTTTGTCAAATTTAACTTATAAACATGTCAAAAACTAGATTTAATGTGGGTGCGCCATCAAAAGGCGGCAAAACTGCATTTTTTGAAAAATATTTATTTTACCCGAAAAATTTATTTTGTTCTGATACCATGTTCTAGAAAATATGTAAGATGAATAATAATGTTATATAATTCAAAATTTAGTTATTAATATTCATAAAGGCTAGTCCATAATAATATTATAACAATATATCGTAGTTTTGTGAAACCCGGTATTGCGTACAACACACGCTATCGAGGAAAGTCGCGATTGCGTGTAATGAAAGCCAAGTCAGGGTAGCGTGTTGTGAAAGAATTCATCGTTGTTTTTTATAACAGAATCAAACCATATTTTAATTATAAATTTAATATATATATATATACACTAAATGTTGTGTAGAATGACTATTATAAAACGAACTTGAAATTGTGTGTTACACAATCTAAGAACAATGTTGCGTATACTTCAAGCTAATATAGTGTGGCACATGGCACATGATAATATTTTTGTAGCATAAACCACATGACATCAACTAAATTAAAAATAATACTTATCATAAAATATCGGGTTGTTACGTAATACCTTTATGAGGCTTTATCTATTATGATATTTAGACAATTATCATGGACCAATACATATGATGCAGTGTTTTTAAAAGTATTACATTTTCCAAATTATAATTATCAGGATATATTGGGCCTTGTAGTTAATGTTCCTTTTATTCCAAACATTTATGACTATTGAATGACATGTATCACCTTATACCACGTTCAATTCTTTACTAGTCTTTATAGCGCACCCATTTCTTATGTATGTCACAAAGTTATCTCGTTCAATTCTAAAAGCAGTCAAATATTATGATAATAATAGGGATGTTTTCAATATAGTTGATGTACTTCTATTTTAAGTAGTTATTTAATATACCTAATTACTAAATAAACTATATTTCTCAATATTCATGGTTGTATTTCATTTAATCATATATAAAAAATCAAGTATTAATGTGTAATAAATAGAACGGTTGTTATAGTTTATCTTAGTGGAAATGTGTAGCTATTTTGGGATTTGGAATACAAAACTATTGAGAAATACTTTGGAAAATGGCTAAGTTTTGGATAACATCCATCATATTTTAGTCACTGAGAACGTGTATGATCAAGAAAATACTTCTATATAAGGGTAATAAAGTGTGGTGGTTATATAAATGTTTTAATGAAGGTAATAACTCTGATAATGTGTGTCAGTAGAGACTTGACATTACATAATACACAACAACGAGCCTTACTATTCACATGGATTCATACTCCATTGGGATATGCATTGCTAATATCATAGTATCCATAAAAACATTATTTCGGGAATAAAAAAATCCCATAAGAGTATATATTTTGAAATAGACACTAGATATCATAGAATTAATCCTAGAGATTCATATGATATGGAAATAATGGTAATATATATGTCATCCCATTAGTGTCATTGGATTCTCATTTATGTTTTTAATAGTTCACAAATAATCATCACTATTGTTTTTCTTTCATTCTATCTAATGGATGGAAATAAGGGGACTTATATATAACATCAATATGAATGGTATATGTGATGAATATCGCCAATGAGATGCCCATCCTGGTGAGAACATGAATCATAAACATCAAGACACTACAACTAAGCTGAGTAACGCTATGAATTGAAAACTGGATAAGGAGGTGATTCAAAACCCACATTAAGAGTGAACACATTTCAATTGAGTCTTTCATGTGACAAAGGCCTTAGGCATTAAATGTATCATCTAATCCCATAATAAAATATCAACAGATCAACTATATTGATAAGATCATATAAATCATTCATTGTTTAGAATTGTAGAATGTTTTATTAGATGACTATCATATAGAGGGAGAATATAATCAGTGGTGTACATTAATCAAGAATATGAATCATGAGGAATAGATCGATGTGATTCGATTAAAGGAATTCTAGAAAAAAAATTTTGAATAATTATCCCCTCAATCACTACAACATAATATTCAGAAGCTATTTCGTTTCCCTAAAGAAAAATATACAATATATTTGTTCGAGATTATGAATAAAAATTTACAGTACTTTCAAGATATGCCCCTAGATTTTTCCATACCATGAAATGAATGTTTGACCAATTATTTAGTGGGGTAAACAATACTCTATTAATGTATCTACAAATCTATGAATGTTATATGTTTGAGGAAATTTTCCGATGATCCCTAAATAGAAAAATGGTGATTGTAAAATATCATGGGTATTGCAGAGATAAGAGGTGGATAGTGGAGTTTTATTGTAGCATTATTATGGAGATATAAAATAGAGAAAAGAAAAGTCAACATCACACATGTGAATGGTGTAAAAATGAACCCTGTAAATTGCAGAAGTGGGGCCATGAAATGCTTTTGGTTGAAGATGGAATGATATATATCCATCGATTTTCTATATGATAAACATGATAATACATAAATATAATAGATTGATCTATTTAACTCTTAGATAGTTATTAATTTCATAAAAATCATGGAACTACATCACATTTATAATAAATGCAATAAGCCATTGGTTTTTAGAGCCAAACATAAACCTCTACGGTATCAATTTAGAGATTTTTTATTCAAAACAACAACGATGGTTTCCAAAAATAATGTCGAAACCGGTACACTAGTTATTCATTGATGAATAGTTAAAATACATTAGATTATAAATCTAAATAGTCCATCATATCATTAATTTTTAGTAAAACTATTAAAACCCCACCATAAATTAATTAAGTATATTTGTTGGTGAAAATGGAAAATGTGGAAATTATTGCATCAAGAGAAACAAATTCCTCCATGTCACCATTTGATGGTCGGACATCCCAAAAAAATATTCTAATACACATTTTTTGTTAATTTATTAAATTTTAGTCATGTATTGGCTTTACATATATATATACAACAAAAATTATCCCGAGAAAGAAATCACCCTCTAAATGTTGAATCAACCCCTAATTCAATATAACTGAAAAGAATATATGAATATTCCTTAGAAAAAAAATGATGCTTGGATATTATTTCCCAATGTGAAGGAAAACCCATCTAAAATAATTGATTCTATTGACAACATTATCTTGGAAGGGATTAGTATTCTGATAAAATACGCTAAAGTGTTTTATGGGGAATTTATTGTTCTTCCTCCGAGCCGAGAGGTTGAATTTTCAATCGATCATATACATGTTGTAGAACCATTATCCAGGAATCCATATATAATATATGGAATGGAACATGGAGAGTGAAAAAACAACTAATGTAGAATCTAGATTAAGAGTTCATATGCCCATGTGCTTCACAATGGGGTTCAGTAGTCCTCTTCTTCCAGAAGAGGGATTGGTCAATGCACCTTTGCATTGATCATCATGAGATCAATATGATCATGATAAATAAATTGTATCATATTCCATGGTTTGATTACTTATTCAATTATATATATATATCAAAATGATTTACTATCATGGATTGGTAGTTGGGATGTTACCATGTATGGGTGAAAAAAGAGGTTATCCCTGAGACTATTTTTGATTATTGGTATAGTCAGCAGAAGTTCATAGTAATTCCTTATAGACTCACTAATTCTCTATAAATATTATTAAAAATGATTAATAGAGACTTTAGAGATTATATCAAAAAATAATTCACTTTTTTATATGTGAAATTATAATATACACCAAATGTAAAGAGGGGCTAGAGGAGCATTTGAGTACTTTTCTAATGGAATTGTTAAAGGTGATCATTTTTTAAAAGGTAAAAAATGTGAGTTCTAGTTGATGGAATTGTAATTATTATGGAATATCATCATAAGGAAATGGATAAAAGTTAACACTATAATTATTTAATCAATTGAATGATGGAATATTCCACCATCTATGATAGATATATGTAGTTTCCTTTGGTTAAATAGGTATTTCAGTAATTTTGATAGTAATTTATAGAGATATAAAAACCCTATTACCATGATAAATCAGAATGGAGTCATGTTTTGTAAGATTTATTAACTTGAAGATATATTCTAGGAGATTAAAATAATCCTTATTATTTCACATGTTCTTACACTACCCAGAAGATTAAAATTATTCATTGTCTTCTACAATGATACAAAGAAGGGAATGTGTTGTGTGATGTTTTAGAATGAAATATTCACTAGCTCTGCTTCAGGAAAATTGTTTATTCAAAAACAGAACAACTCAGTGCATAATATGAAATTAGACACAGTTATCATTGAATTGAATATATGGGGCACAATCTTTTTGGTGAGAAGTGATAAATTTATACATATCCCAAAGGCCACAAGTATATATTCCCATAAAAATTGATGAATCTTTGAAAATTAATATGGTAATAGTTTATTGTGTACTATGACTATTAGATTAAATACCATCATTCTAAATATAATAATGTTGATCATTCCATAATTATAAAGGATCCATAAATTATATCATTTTTTAGAATTAAGAATAATTATATCATATTATGTATGAAAATGAAATCCGTTAGAATAAAAATGGAAGGAAAATCATAAATTCATTCACTAATGATTACTAAATGGTCCCTTATAGAGAGGTTAATGGATTCTAAAAAACATGCTGTGGGATTTAAAAAAATATCATAAAATTGATAAAGGTAAATTCTCAATGTCCAATGTTACTGAATAAAGAGTTTTTAGATTTCGGTCGTGACTATGTGTCCCTGAAATTCAGGAATAATAGTTTGAACTATAGGATGATGCAAATAAATTGGCATCTTTTAATCACCTATGAAGCAAAAAAGAAGTATTGATTTCTCTAAGATCATTATTTTTTAGGAAAAATGAAAATTAATATTTTTGAATATACACTATTTTTTCTAGTATTTCCCCATGTGAATGATGATTGGCAGATGTCTATGGTTATAATGTAACCATTACCCATAACAATATAGAAATTGGAAAATCCACATGGACCTTTTCACCAAACATCAAATGTCATACAGTGGAAACCATGTTATATGGGTTGATGTGGATCATCATACAAATACAACCCACTTTATCACAATTCGAGAGGGATTCTCACTAGATAAACATTTACAAATGTTCCTTAGTGAAGTGGTATATCATTATGGAGTACCAATATGGATTATATCTAAGAGAGATGTGAAATTCGACTCTATTTTAAGGAAATGTGTCCATAATTCTCTAAATACTTATTTGTTCTACAATTCAACATATCATCTTAAAACTAATGATCAATATAAGAAAACAATTTAGACATGTGAATATATGTCATGATTTTATTTTAATGACTTCAAATGATAATTATTGAAACATATACCTCTAACCGATTTTTTGTAGAACAAAATTTTCTACTTGAGCATCCAAATGGATCCCTTAGAAGCCCTTTGTGGGAAGTGGTAAATAACATATAGATGTTGGTATGAGTTTTGAGAATGAAAATTTATTGCTCTTGAAATATATGAGGAAATAGTTGAAACAATGATGAGCATTCATATATATATCAAGGCTTCTCCTAGTTGATTGATGGTTTATAATGAGATTCATCTATGATAGCTGTAGTTTGATATTGGAGATATGATAATATTATGAATTTCTCAAAGGATGATACTGATTAGAATTGGGAATAAGGTAAATATTATTTGTAATACATTGTCCCCTATGAGATCCTTGATCACATAAGAGTGGTGTCCAACTTACTTTTAATCCCATATGTATTGTCTCAAGTATATAATGTATCATATGTATACCCCTTGAAAATTCACATAGCAGACCCCTCTGATTTACTCATTCTAGAGGTGGTGCCATTATATAATTATATATCAAACGTGGAGGATCTGATGAAGATCTTAAATTTTATATACATAGTTATATAAAATATTATATTGAACCTATTCAGTGTGCTAGGGTGAAACCAAAATATTGAATAAGACACATGATAATTGGTGGAAGTGATGAAACATTGTTACCCAAAACTATTTTACTGTGGAAAATGGAAACATCCATAGATAAATTTCTAAAGGTTAAAGGATGATTTTACAAACCTGAACTATTATACATAACATTTTGATTTTGATTTAATTAAATCTCTTATTATGTAATTTTTTTACAATACACATGAAAATATTTGGTTTTATTATATATTATCATAAATAAATGACTTTTATGTTTATCTACTACTGATTATATAGTCATTGAACAACAATCACACGATTAGAAAAAAAAATATGGTTTTAAAAAATCCCATTGACATAGAAAAAGTATGTGATGGCCTTAACTAGTAGGATCACAACTAATGAAGCCCATATATAGGAGCATATGAGGGATATAGCTTCACTATAATATTCTACTAAGCAATCTCAATCTGAGATCTATTATCTTAGGCAAGATCCAATCCATTTCTTGTTGATGTTCAACCTCATAGAGATCGGGACCCAAACAATGTATGTAGAACCACCCCATCAAAGTATTGCGATCACACACCTTACCCTTAGGTAGTACAATGGAATATCACTTGAATATGTATCAAGACACCATAAATATGATTGCTTAATTTTGTTTTAATATATATATATATATTTTAATCGTGTAATTGTTACATTATAAATAAATTTTATTTTAGATACAATAAAACCAAAATAAAATTTTCTGTTCATATTAAAATTCAATAATGAAATTTATTTTATTAATAAATTCTTTTTTGAAATAAGTGATATTTATTAATATATTATTATTATTATTAATATATTAATTAGAAATAATCAAATAATTTATATGATGTCAAATGAATATTTAATAATGTCTCACAACATTTATAGACAAAATCCACATCATTTTCCAATAAATTTTGATTTTATTTTAATAGTTAAAGTTAATATATTTAGAATATTTATTTTAGAAAATGAATATATTTCTTGAATAATAATGTATAAATTATCCAATGTTTAACTTTTCATATGTTTAAGAGAAAACCAAATTTTCTTATAAAAAGACAATCTCATATAAATATATATTTTGTATTATTACATCATAATGACCCTAATGTTGTGTAACAAATACTGTAAATGGTATCATAAACCAAATATATTTATTTTATTAAAAATAATTTTATTTAATGTTTATTTTATTAATTTTATAAATCCATTATTATTTCTCAAAAAAAAAATATATTTTAATGTTCTAAAATCAATTATTTATAAATATGACTCAACTTCACCTAAGAAATAGAATTATATTATTAAGATCAGACCATGGAGTTATAAAAAAAATTTAAAACCACTCCCATTTAGAATAAAATAGTGAAAAAATACAGGACCATCTATAGTTTTGGTAATTATAAAATATATTGTCTAAACCATATTTTTTAAAATTGATAATGAATTCGGAACTCTATTCCCATATATACCCACCCAGGATCCTATTTTTTCACTAAAAACATTAGGGAAGATTCTTATTCCACCGTCTCGTATCTATTTTCCTACCATTTTACCACTGTGCAATTAAAAAGATTATCCTAGCCATTTGGAGTCACTCACATTCATGTAAGTGATCTTTTCATTTCTCTTCTTTATTAAAGTATATATTTTTAACTTATGTCAATTATCTTTATCACATAGTGATTGAATATTTTAGTAGTTATCCCCCCCAAATAATAACATTTCTTTCAAAATTTAAAGAGATTCATTTCACTCTAGTTAACCCATTTCATGAAGTTATATGCGATGATGTTATGATATATAACATTCACCTATATTTTCTATACCAATTCAATTGTTTAGTAAATACCAGTCTCATTTACTATGAGGGGTACTCACCACTATACAGTTGTAATTATATGAATTTGGAGTTACATGTATGTATTCTACGCAAATTGAATATGGAATAAATTATAATTTTAAATGAATCTATGTTGTATGATATTTGTGGCACACTGAAGTGTAAGAATTAATTGAATGTGATTGGTGCTCTCAAGAATATATAATAATCTAATGAATTGGGTAATTTTTAGTCTCATGAGACGTCATTTTTGGATTGGGATTTAAACTGGTTCCATTATGGGACTTTCTGCACTATGATTTCATGGTAGTTATTCTTCATATATGTTTCTGATGCAATTTTTTAAGATGACACCACATTTCCCATGTTATAATTACTATGATTTATCATGACTCTGACTTAAAATTCATTTTTTTAAACACTTAGTGGTTAAGTGAGAACCCACCATTAGAAATCACTTAGATTATAGAAGGTATAGTCTCCCAATAACAATTGTAGACACTTTACACTGGTAAGAATCATTTTTTTGTGTAGGGAGGCTCACATGAGGTCTTGTAGCATTATTACTCTTGTGTTTTTTGACTAAATAATGATTAGGGTGAATCATTGTTAACATAATTTACATTAATTAAGATATAATTAGTAATAAATGAAATTATTCTTCTAAGATAGGATTTCACAACAATATTATTGTATTAAATTGAACTAAATATTTATTTTTTTCTTTTTTTGATGTCCATTTCACACTTTATATACATTTAGTTAATAAATCGTCAAAACATTATCTTCCATGTAGACTCAATTTTATATCATCTTCACACTCGAGATACTTTTTCCACATTATATATGTTATTTATATTTCACTAATAATTTCCATGTCTAAAATTAAAGGATTATTTATAGTTAATTTATATTATATTGGAAATTTTTTAATTTTTTAAATGACACTTCATAACAATTTTGACACGGTTCATTTTTGACATTTTTAAAAAAATGTCAAAAATTATCGATTATAATATTTACCATAGAATAAAATTTCCCAACAATTTAATCGTTTTTTTCATAATAAATATTAGTATATATTTTTTCTTCTCTTTTAAAGTATAATATTTTTTCATTATAGAATTATACTTTTATATTCAATATAATGGTTAGTATTTTTAAACAATATATGAAGTTATTTTTTTCAAATTATTAATATTTTTATATTCTAATATAAGTATCTTATTTTTAACATATTTTTTTAATGATTCTATCAAGAAAAGTATTTTAAAAATAATGTTTTAAATATACTTCTTTCACTCTTTGAAATGGGTTGTTTAATGGTTCATAAAATTATTTTATAATAATATTAAAAATTCATTTTGGAAATTCCTTTTAATTAGTTTCAAAAAAGTTTCCCAAAAAACACTAAAATAAGTATCTCTATTTTGGTTATATATATTATTACATTCAATATTTTCTAGTGATCCTATAAATTATATGATACATTTTCTATAATGTAAATGTTTTATATCACTCATCATCTCCCCCATGAATTTAATTCATTCTTCAGGCCATTATAATTAAATTTAATGGACATATTATTTATCATATAGTCTATATATATGTTGATATTTGATGTATTTACAAAATTGTACATCCATTACTCTATACGATGACATTTAGATCATGGATATGATGAAAATTCATCTAGTAATTAAATTATGTAATATTATCAATTTGAATACTTAATACACAAATGTTAATGATTATAAATTACTATATAATGTTAGTTATATATTATATTATATTATTTTTAATTTATATTATAACGGAATGAAAAATAATTATTGTCAGGTGGGGAATCAAATTATATTATTCCTTGATGCATCTGTGGGCCCCTAATGATTATCTATCGTGGGTAGTTAGTGTAAACCTCACCCATTTATCATTGATTTATTACATAACCTTATCAATTTTTATTATAGTTCGTAAAATTTTTCATTAACCACTATAATATTAGTTATTTTCCCATTTGATTTTGTACATTGATTTCTTCTCCAAGGATATATCATATTCTCATGTAATTGGTTGTGTAATAATTCTTCATTGATTTTTATTCATGATATATAGTGCATTTCTTTTTTTATTTCTAAAATATTTATTTTAATGATAACCCTAACTAAGTGATTCAAAATAAACATCTTCTAATTCAATTTTCCTATGTATTGCCAAAGTGTATTTTTTCATTATTTTCCCAGATTGAAGTCATGTGGAGATAAATTTTTAGGAAGATTTTAAATACATGTAATAAAATAATGATTCATATTTTATAGGAAAACATCCCTTATATGGGTCTGTTATTTGTTATTTTAGTTTATGTTTTTAAAATCCTAAAAGACTCTTAGTCTATATATTAATGGGTTTTGAATTGGTGTAAATTTTTTATTGTTATTTTAATTAGGGATGGTTATATTTTGGACACATTATTTAGTGTTAAACATGTTGGAAATTAATATTTATTTAGTATGACGTTTTGGAGTGATCATATGGGGTTCCACAGTTGTATAATAATATTATCATAGATAATGAAAATAATATCCACCTATAAATATTTTGTCAAATCTAACCCCAATCATGTATATGCATAAATAATAGAATATAACTAATTATATTCATGATCACAAAAAACTAAATTATGTCATTATAGGTAATAAACTACCTAATGAATTGGAGGTTCATATGAAAACAAATCATATTATAATGACAAACCATACATATTTTCTCTATATAATACCAATAATAATTCATATCTTGATACCCAAAAATACAAATAACATGGGTTAAATGAAATATTCATAAGGTATATAAAATAATCAAATGATCATTCAGATTAGGAATTAGAAAAAATTAAATCACCCTAATGTGAAAAAATATATAAGAGAGTAAAGGGTGTTACATGAAATATAAACCAACATAAGGTATGTAAATAACAAATATTGAGACAAATGGATTTGTAATTTTATAAGTGTTTTTTGAGTGATTTTAAATTGTAAAGAAATTTTTTTACATCATTATAAAAACTATTTTAAAATAGGAAAAATAAGAATTTTAAAAATATATATAAAAATTTAACATCAAAATAATGATTCATTAAAATATTTTTCATTTTTATTGTATAATAAATGTATATCATAATATATTAAATATAAAAAAAATAAATACATTTTAATGAACTTTTAATATATAAAATAAACCCACAGTGATAATGGAGTTAAAAAATATTTGTTTTGAATTAATATAATAATAAACCTAAAATTAATGAAATAAAATATATGGTTGACATAAAATATAATAAAATTTAAGTTTTATATCTCAATAAGTATGGATATATATAAAAAATACACAATATTTAATTTGGATGTATTTCAATTATAATAAAACAATTATGAAAAAATATTCAATCCAAAATAGTATTTTGGTGTTAAAATGTATTTATAGTATATATATACTAAAAACACAACATATGATAGTAAAAATTCAAGATATTATGAAATTATAAGAACATTCTTAGAAATGGAATAACATGATTTAAATAAATGAGTTTGAGTTTATCAAAAAACATATAACTTTAGAAAATTATTAATTAACATATAATTATTTAATTATTTGGAACTAGAATCATAAATCCCATAAAAAATTATTTTTTATCATAAAAGAAACTTTGAAAGAATATTCATAATGAAAAAGGAATTACACAGACAATATGAAATAAAACCCAATGATGGAAATTTGAAAAAAACCATACATGCGTTATGATTTATTGTGTAGAAATATTTTTTAAATGGTTGTTATTAGAAATGAAATTAGATACCAAAACTGAATAATAAAATATTATATATCATAATTATAGTAAAAAACAGAAATGTTTGAAATTATAGTTCATGATGAAGTTATATAACTTTATGTGTAACGCCCCGACCCCAGTTACCCAGATTCGGTGCATTATTGCGTAGCACTGGTATGATCACAAACGATCAAGTTTCTAAAGACCTATTAGTTTAGTAGCCTTAGAAACACTAGATACATTCATAAGTCTTACATTACATCATAAAGTAAAACAAATCTACAACATATTCTCTTCATATCCACTTATATTATCCCTGCAGGTCATTCATAATATACTTCTTCACATCCTGGAAAAATTAAAACATTGAAAGAGGTGAGCTCATATACTCAGTAAGGATAACAATATAGCGAAAGCTTTCATAAATAAACATTAACATATAAGGCAATTTATAACTAAAACAAAAGCCTTTTAAAGTTGAACTTTAGCATAATATGGAAAATTTAAAATGAAATAATCTCATTTACTTACTCACATGTATATTCTACTAGTCGAATAATGACATGAAATATCAATAACCACTTTAATAATGATGGAATGCATAATGCCAGACTATCATAACCACGTAGCCACGGCCTCATGCCATGTCTAAAATAATATTTTGTCAAGGCCTCGTGCCAAGACACTAGTTTGTCTCATGAGACCTACCGATGCATCGAGGAGCTATAGCGGGCTCCACCCATCACATATTAAGTCCAATGCATTCCTCATATGAATAGGTTTAAACATATCATAAACCATAACATAATCGTATCACATAAAAAATGCATAAAGGAAACATAACATTTCCACATTTAAATCACAAGATATCAATACAACACATTGATATAATAAAAACATTATCAAAATCATTTTCAATACCAAAATAAAAGAAAATTAAAACTTGGTATTTATTTTTCATTTAAAAAACGCTATGGCTTGTAGAGGAAGCTGAAATCCAAATAATGTCCATGGTGGTGGAGAAGTCATTGTCGCCGCATACGTACGACAAGAAAAACATTCCTTTTTGTAGATTAGTAAATCACTTCGTATAAAAATATTCCTTTTGAATAAATGTAAAAGTCAAAGGGGTTTATACACCGTATAAAGGAAAGTTGTGTATAAAACCAAATATGCCTCAATGAAAGGATATTGAGACGAAGTCCCTCACAAAGATCAATTTTTAAATAAAATAGATCTTTTATGTGTATTAACAATAAGTACATATAAAGAAATTACAAATACAAGATAGGACATAATAATATCATGACATAATTTGAAATTAGGTGATTAACCCAAAGAATGGAAATTGGGTTAAGAAATTCCCTTACCTTGCGTCCTATCTTGACTCGACTGTTCTTTAACGTCATGAGTAATAAACTAGAGTTAATTTATAATATCTTAAGATCCTTTCTCATGTTTTTATTTCTTTTATGTCACTTTTTACAATGTTGTGAATATTATGTAATTATTTAAGTTAATAACGGTAGTTTTGTCGATCTTTGGTACTTGAGTCGAAAATAAAATTCTTATAATTAAAAGTTGTTCATGTGGTAAAATATCAATTATATCCAGAATTATATTCATGATATAGATATCATATATCTCATATATATTCAGTATATACATGCATTTATAAAATTCCATAACGTTTAGAGGTAAGAAATGAAATACACCGTTCATGGAGACGGTAAGCCGTACGTACGGATGAACGCTACTTTCATTTTTATTTCGTATTTAATGAAATAATAATGATATAAAGGTATATTATAATTCCATTATAATATAATATATAATATCAGTTAATCCATCCTTTATACATCCCACATATGGGATTAAAGATTCAAATCACTTTGAGGGGGCGGTAGTCCGCACTTCCTAAAATGAAAATATCGCATTTACCCACAATGGAAACAATAAAGGTATGCCATAAATGAAAAATACAGAACCTTAAATAAAACATAAACATATTATATATCATATATAAATAGAGTGACATATTAATGTCCACCTTTGAATGTGTTATATGAGTGTTGAACAATCATCGTTTTGTGAGGCAGAAATTCGCCATCCACAGAAAAAGTATGTTCTTTAACCATTAGATGTAGGTGTGTGTAAGTGTAGCTCGAATACATATTATAACAACATCCTAGTATATTTTTGATACTGGTGTTGTTACAAAATAAATGAATAATAAGAGTTTAGGGTGTTGGATAAGCAAAATAAATCAAAATAAAATAAGAGAAGACATTACCTTAAAATCGGGTAACTCTTTTGATTTGAGACAAAGGCATCCTTGGGAAGACTTCTGCACAAAGTGAGGCTTCTAGGAGTAAGGGAGGGAAGTTTGGAGAGTATTTTGGCTGAGGTTGGCCGAGCCAAAAGGCTTTGATAGTGTGAGTAAGGTGGTAGTGGTGTGGTCCTTTTATAAGTGGAGAGGAGGGGCACTCTTGGAAAGTAATGAAATGTTACTTTATTATATAATGAGTTTTGGATTTTAAAGGTCCCACACTTATATAATTCTAGGATAAGGTGATAAGGGTTCGAAATATACTAATCCAATAGGCTTAGGACAAGTTTAATTCTTATATTTTACATTATCCTTCCATTATATTAAAATCATTAATTAATGAGGTAATCGCTACATCATCACGGTGTCATAAATAATTAAATTTATTTATTGTCTAAAAATAATAAGAAAACTATCATGATGTAGGAATTTTTTTTAGCTTTCTAATGAATATTTATAGTCAAAACTATGACTTGTATAACCCCATTTAAATGTTTTTTTAGTAAAACGACTTATGTTTGAGACATTTTTATTTTAACTTTAAATAAAAGTTATTTATGTCATTTCCCTACCAAAGTGGCTCCATGGGTTCCCCAAGTTGACCCATGGATTTTAGTGGTCGGCAATGACTCATCCAATAGTGGTAGGACAAGTTTAAAGGTATTTTCATATTTTTATAATATCATTTTTACCTTAAATTTCACTACTTACCTTTAATCGCGATTAATTAAACTTAAAAGTTACTATTCACCAAAAATTATTTTAATCCCATTGAACCACATTTTACTTCCTAATGACAACCATGTATGTCAGATTTTTGAAAATAAAATCCCAGAAGTGGTAATGATTCATTTAAACGAAAAATCGGTTTTTTAACTACCACTTAGTGGTTTTACTATTCATCAAAAAATGAAGTTTTTCAGAACAATGCCAAAATTTCACCCTAAGCTATAATTGTTATTACGAATTCAAAAATGATGTCTATTTTAGAAAATTACAAACATATAAGTTTAATTAATTAATTTTATAATTAATTCCCGCTGTCACAACAAATAGTGTGTTTTTTAGAAACAATATATATCAAAAGACTGACAATTGTTTATGTCCAATTTCAATGTTAAATTAATTCTAATTACCACCATTGGATAAAATGGTAAAAATATATTCTAATTATACTTTAAAACCACTCAAAAGTATAATTTATCACTACAAATTATTTTGATTAACAAAGTTGTTTTAAGTATTTTCACTATTCATAAAAAATTGGAAGTTCTCAAAAAAATACAAAAAATTCAACATAGGCTAATTTCGATATTCCTAATCCACAAATGAAGTCAATTATGAAATATAATATATATATAATTTCAAAATGTGGTAATTACTATTCATAATGGCTATTTTGATTGGTCGCGGTGCGTTAGAATCTCGAACTTGCATACAATGCAAGCTATTGCATTATTGAAAGAGAAGTGTATCGTGGAAGCTCAGGGTGTTACATTATACCCTCCTTCAATATATTGCGTCCTCCCAATTTGATAATTTTCTTTGAAAATAAAAGGTTGAAAATTATAAATACCTTTGTGGAAAACCCACATTGGAAATAAGGTTAATAAAAATATAACTTTAAAAGAAAGAAAGATAAGTACAAAGGTCACCCGAGATAGCCCATACCAAGATTCTATGAAAATATGGATATGGAAGAAAAATAAACCATCAAGGTCTGATGGAGAGTTGTAGAAAACTGGATTAGGAGAATGTTAACCATAAGAAAATCACAAACATGTGATTGGTTAAACGGTCATTGAATCCCTAGTTCGAAAAGTTAACCGGCAACGTTTTTGTTTTATGTTACCTTTTATAAAGTTGAGGAATTAATTTAGGAGATTTACTAAGAATGTAAGGGAATATACATACTTGTCATGTAGACTTTCATTCTTTAATAAATTTTTACCGCAAACCCATCTTTCACTCTAGAAGGTAATAGAACTCAAAAATATTATATTTATCATAATTGTATAATGTTCCAAATATTACCACATACCATTTAGATTAGGAAAACTTTTTGTAATAACCAGGGACTTCCTATAGGCTAGTGGTAGGTAATAAAGGCATGTCGCACTGTGGTTTTGGGTTCGATTCCTGCAGTTTTGTTCGACGCGATGGGTTATACCCCATCCTCAAGGTTTTCCTTTTCCTAAAACTATATTATTATAATATTACAAAAAATAATCTTCAGATATTTTTTAACATTAAACAATACTATCCGAGGTTCCACTTAATCCATTCCAACCTTTATAGTTTTCCAAAATACCTCTATCCAGACTTTCTCTAAAAGGTCTCTAAATTCCAAAATCAATTGTAACATTAGATTCCCCAAAGAAAGTAAAGTTTCCCTTATTGTCACGTACTTAAAATATTATTACCTTAATCATATTAAAAACTTAATAAAAAAACAAGAATTTAAGTACAATCCTTACATATATCACATTATTCTTATAACCATAATATAGTTGTTGAGTCCAAAACCACCAATACATTAATTATTCCACTTCAACTGTAGTAACAACATAAGATTGTCCTTGATCCCTTGTCCTTTTCTTAGGTAATTTTACCTAAGGCTTAGGACATTCATTTTCATAGTGCCCCATTTCCCTACAATTGTTGCATTCAACATTGATAGCATCATTCTTTCCCTTGCAATCACGAGCCTGGTGACCTTTTTCTCCACATTTATAAGAAACTCCCATTCCTTTATGGCAAGAACCAGGGTGATTCTTCCCACAATTATCGCAGGATGGAAAATCCTTCTTTCCCTTTTTCCCTTTATCTGTCTCTTGTTCCACCATTCCCTTCTTCTCTTGCTTTACTTTGTTGTCATAAGACTTAGAGAATTCATTTTCTATCTTGATATCACACGATACTATATCTTCGTATTTTGAGAAAGATTGTGACACTAATGCTTGACGGAGAAACGGTTTTAACCCATCAAAGAATCGATCGATGTTACTTCTTGGGTTACGTATAAAATCTGCTGCATGACTGGCTAACCTTGTAATGTTAGCCTCATACATTGTGACATTTTCATCCTCCTTTTGTCTCAGACTCAGAAATTTTCTTTCCATATCTTCTCGATGGACATGAGGATAGTATTTTTCTAGGAAAATCTCTTTGAACTCCCTCCATTCCATACTTGATACCTCATCATCTTCCTTTGTGTTTTGAATCAATGACCACCACTGATCAGCATCTCCAGTGAGGCGATAAACTGCCATGACAACCTTCTCCCTTTCGCTACTCCCCAAGGCGTGAAATATTTTCTCTATGGAGTTTATCTATTGCTCAGCTACTAATGGATTTGTACCCCCATTAAATGTTGGATGTTTTTTCCTCATGAAGCGGTCTATCATTGATCCTCCACGTTGCGGATCGGGGTGCTCCATACGAGTAAGGTTATTATTCATAACCTGAGTGAGTTGTCCCAGTATGGTTATAAGTTGATCAGAACTAGTTGTATCTCTAGCTCCACTATAATTATCTTGAACAAGAGGGAAATCCCTACATGGAGTGCGTGCATTGATACAGTTTCCATTCCTCCCACTAGGCGCCATTTCTATACAATGGCATAAACCAGATTAGTTTATGAATTGAAATACATAATTCCCTACTTGTAAAACATTTAACATAAATTGAACAGTTTATGGATATAATCCATAATCATAAAAAGAAATGTTTTCTTTGAGAAAGTATATACTCACAAACCCTTCATAATGGTTTGTAATGAAATTTAGAATTATCCTAATCATATCCCCCGGGAGTATCATAGCAAAAAGTGCAGCAAGGCCCGTTGTCATGGACCAGTTCTCGTTCGAGTCTAGCTCAAAGTGGTGTTTTCAGGTTTTACCACTAGGTACATCTGCGCTAGGGCCGCCTCTACCTGCCTGTATGCAGACATGGATGTATTGCTCGGAAACTCACAAAAATATCTATAATACCAAAATTCTAGGAAGTTCTTATATACTAATGCTCAAAGTCTATTTTTGGGCTATGTGCTCTAATAATAGTTTATCTAAATGTAGCTTCCAAGTATAGTACTAAACTACCTCTGATACCAACTGTAATGCCCTGACCCCAATTAACCAGAGTCAGTGCATTATTGCATAGCATTGCCATGATCACAAACGATCAAGTCTCGAAAGACCAATTAGTTTAATAGCCTTGGAAACACTAGATACATTCATAAGTCTTACATTACATCATAAATTAAAACAAAACAACAACATATTCTCTTCATATCCCCTTATATTATCCATGCAGGTCATTCATAATATACTTCTTGACATCCTGGAAAAATTAAAACATTGAAAGGGGTGAGGTCAGATGCTCAGTAAGGATAACAATATAGAGGAAGCTTTCATAAATAAACAATAACATTTAAGGCAATGTATAATTAAAACAAAAGCCTTTTAAACTTGATCTTTAGCATAATATGGAAAAAGTAAAATGAAATAATGTCATTTACTTAATTCAATGGATATTCTACTAGTTGAATAATCAAATGAAATATCAATAATCACTTTCATAATGATGGAATGCATAATTCTAGACTATCATAACCACGTAGCCAAGGCCTCGTTCCAAGTCTGCAATAAGATTTTGTCAAAGCCTCGTGAAAAACCACTAGTTTGTCTCATGAGACCTACCGATGCATCAAGGAGATATAGCGGGCTCCACCTGTCACTTATTAAGTCCAATGAATTCCTCATATGAATAGGTTTAAACATATCATAATCCATAACATAATCGTATCACATAAAACATGCATAAAGGAAACATAACATTTCCACATTTCAATCACAAGATATCAATACAACAGATTGATATAATAAAAACATTATCAAAACCATTTTCAATACCAAGATAAAAGAAAATTAAAACATGGTAATTATTTTTCATTTTAAAAAAAAGTTATGGCTTGTAGAGGAAGTCGAAACCAAAATAATGGCCATGGCGGCGGATAAGTCATTGTCGCCGCATACATATAACAAGAAAAACATTCCTTTTTGTCGTTTAGTAAAACACTTCGTATAAAAATATTCCTTTTTAATAAACGTAAAAGTCAAAGGGGGTTATACACCGTATAAAGGAAAGTTGTGTATAAAACCAAATATGCCTCAATGAAAGGAGATTGAGACGAAGTCCCTCACAAAGATAATTTTTTTAAATAAAATAGATCTGTTATGTGTATTCACTATAAGTACACATAATGAAAGTACAAATACAAGATAGGACATAATAATATCATGACATAATTTGAAATTAGGAGATTAACCCAAAGAATGGAAATTGGGTTAAGAAGTTCCCTTACCTTGCGTCTTGTCTTGACTCGACCGTTCTTTAACCTCCTGAATAATAAACTAGAGTTAATTTATAATTTCTTAAGAACCTTTTTCAAGTTTTTTATTCCTTTTATATCACTTATTACAATGTTATGACCATTATCTAATTATTTAAGTTAATAATGGTAGTTTTGTCAATCTTTGGTACTTGAGTCAAAAATAAAATTCCTATAATTACAAGTTGTTCATGTGGTGAAATATCCATTATATCCAGAATTATATTCATGATATAGATATTCTATATCTCATATATATCCATTATATACATTCATTTATAATATTCCATAACATTTAGAGGTAAGAAATGAAATGCACCGTTCATGGAGACGGTAAGCCGAAAGTACGCATGAGGGATTCTTTCATTTCTATTTCATATTTAATTAAATCATAATGATATAAAGGTATATTATAATTCTAGTATAATATCATATATAATATCATTTACTCCATCCTTTATACATCCCACATATGGCATTAATGATTCAAATCACTTTGAGGGGGCGGTAGTCCGCACTTCCTAAAATGAAAATATCGTGTTTACCCACAATGGAAACAATAAAGGTATGCCATAAATGAAAAATAAATAACCTTAAGTAAAACATAATCATATTATATATCATATATAAAAAGAGTGACATATTAATGGCCACCTTTGAAGGTGTTATATGAGTGTTGAACAATCATCGTTTCGTGAGGGAGAAATTCCCCATCCACAGAAACAGTATGTTCTTTAACCATTAGATGTAGGTGTGTGTAAGTGTAGCTCGCATACTTCTTTTAAAAACATCCTAGTATATTGAGGATACATGTGTTGTTACAAAATAAATAAATAAAAAGTGTTTAGGGGGTTGGATAATCAAAATAAAACAAAATAACATAAGAGAAGACATTACCTTAAAATCGGGTAACTATTTTGATTTGAGCGAAAGGCTTCCTTGGGAAAATTTCTACCCAGAGTGAGGCTTCTATGAGTGAGGGATGGAAGTGGGGAGAGTATTTGGGCAGAGGTTGGCCGAGCCAAAAGGCTTTGATAGTGTGAGTAAGGTGGTAGTGGTGGGGGCCTTTTATAAGTGGAGAGGAGGGGCACTCTTGGAATGTAATGAAATGTTACTTTATTATACAATGAGTTTCGGATTTTAAAGGTCCCGAACTTATATAATTCTAGGATAAGTTGATAAGGGTTCTAAATCTACTCATCCAATAGGCTTTGGAAAAATTTAATTCTTAGATTTTACATTATCCATCCATTTTATTAAAATCGTTAATTAATGAGGTAATTGTTGCATCATCATGGTGTCATAAATAATTTAATTTATTTAATGTCTAAAAATTATAAAAAAGTATCATGATTTAGGAAATCTCATTATATTTCTAATAAATATTTATAGCCAAAACAATGACTTGTATAACACCATTTAAAAATTGTTTTCGTAAAACAACTTATGTTTGTGACATTTTTATTTTGACTTTAAATAAAAGTTATTTATGTCTTTTCCTACCAAAGTGGCTCCATGGGGTCCCCAAGATGACCCATGGATTATATTGGTCGGCCATGACTCTTCCAATAGGGGTAGGACAAGTGTAAAGGTATTTTCATATTTTTATAATATCATTTTTACCTTAAATTTCACTAATTACCTTTAATCACGATTAATTAAACTTAAAAGTTACTATTCACCAAAAATTATTTTAATCCCATTGAACCACATTTTACTTCCTAATGACAACCATGTATGTCAGATTTTTGAAAATCAAATCCCAGAAGTGGTAATTTTAATTTAAAGAAAAAATCATTTTTTTAACTACCACTTAGTGGTTTCACTATTCATAAAAAATTGATGTTTTTCATAACAATGCCAAATTTTCACCCTAAGCTATAATAGATATTTAAAATTAAAAAATGATGTCTATTTTACAAATTTCAAACATATAAGTTGAATTAATTAATTTTATAATTAATTCCCACTATCACAACAAATATCGTATTTTTAAGAAACAATATATATCAAAAGATTGACAATTGTTTATGTCCAATTTCAATGTTAAATTAATTCTAATTACCACCATTGGATTAAATGGTAAAAATATATTCTAAATGTACTTTAAAACCAAAAAATAGTATAATTTATCACAATAAATTATTTTGATTAATAAAGTTTTTTTCAGTATTTTTCTCTATTCATAAAAAATTGGAAGTTCTCAGAAAAATACCAAAAATTTAACGTAGGCTAATTACGATATTACGAATCCACAAATGAAGTCAATTTTGAAATATAAAATATATATAATTTCAAAAATTGGGTATTACTATTCATAATGGCTTTTTTTATTGGTCGCGGTGCGTTAGAATCACGAACTTGCGTACAATGCAAGCTATTGCATTATTGAAAGAGAAGTGTATCGTGGAAGCTCGGGGTGTTACATTATGAATGGAGATTTACTCAATAGAAATGATTATATATTATTCCTGATTACTCGTAAAAATGATTTATTACGATATAATAATCACATAAATAATAATAATCATTTAAAAACATATAAAATATTATGATTTTTATTGTTAATGATCCATATTAATTTTTTAAACTGTAGTCAATTATTTTTAGATTATATTTACCTTCTATATGAAGTTATTTCAACATTCCTATTAATTTAATGAACATTTATCTTGATAATTATTCAATATTCAAGAATTCCACATATCTCTATAATAAATTATGATGTTATAGTTTCATTCATGGGAGATTAAGCTATTATTCATGATTATAATGCCTTTAATGAGATAGTTCATCTAAAAAAAAATTAGTTACAATATCGATAATTATATAAATCATATTATCACTATTTAATGACAATTAGAAAAAAAACATTTATTAATTAATATATCATCATAAAAGTAGTTGTATTTTCATAAATTTCTCTAAAAAAACATTATTTCATCTTCCATATAGGTAGATAAAGTGACTCAATCAAGAACATGTTGTAATGAATAAATGGTTAAGAATTACAGTTTTTTTAGATTTAAAATAGTTTTCATAAAAAATTATTTAAATATCTTTTTATTATTGTTAATAATGATATTTATGATTATCTTATATAATAATATAAATTAATGTGTTGAATATGAGCATCTCACATTGATTAAATCACATCTTCCTAGAATGATATCATTTAAAATTAACTATTTATTCTATAAAAATGTTAAAAGGATATTAGAAAAATTGAAGATGACATTATTATAGGCAATTTCTCTAGGAAGTTTTGAGGGAAATAATTTATTGAGGTTCATTTTATTTCGAAAAATAGTTCCCTTTTGTAGGTAAAAAATGGGGAATATTTCATTGAAAAAGAGAGTATTGTGATTGGTAATGATGGAATCATTATAGAGTTAGATGTGTTTGGAGTTGAATTTTTTAATATATCATTTAGAATGAATCTAACCAAAGAAATCACATTCTATAATTTATAAATAACAATTAAGTCAAAAAATATTAGATGCTTATTACATTACTCAATTTATAAACTATTTAGTTAATTATTATAGTAAATTTCATAACACTAAAAATATAATATAACCAATATTACATTATATCAACATGAAAAATACAAATTTGGACACTATTCAATCAAAATAAGATTCAAAATTTATGAAACTTATCTATTAATTGGAAACATGTAATATCAATGATGAATATTTTTCTAGGAAAAACATTTTTAATCTATACATTTCCTTACACAAATACCACATCTATTAAGTAAATTCAATGAGATTTGATCTCATTTTTAGTAAATCTAACCAAAATTATTTATTATAATTATCATATCATCATAATATATGTCCATTGATATGAAAATTCTTGACAGAGAAAGAATTTTTTTCAGAACGTATTTTATTTATTTATTTAATTAACTTTTAAGTATTTTTAACAAATTAACAATCTATATAAAAAATATTTATTCAGAAATATACATATATATATATATGTGTGTGTGTGTGTGTTTGTGTGTTTGTTTGTGTGTTTTTTTAGAAAACCATTCCTTTAATATAATATATTTAATTTCTAAGTTTTGTATAAAATATTGAAAAAATCATATTTAGAATTACATAATTTTATAAGAGATACTATATCCTGAATTTGAAAATTTGATAATAATTAGAAGAGTGATAAATAATTTTTTTTCATATGTAAGATATAATTCATCAAATATATAATATATGTGATAAAATTTATATTTGTTTTGCAAGTGATGAAATATACGTAAAAAATTGAATTATAATAACAATATTAAAAATATAACCCTAGATTATACATTTAAGTATGTAAAATAATATATATATATATATATACATATAAATTAATTTCAAGTAAACTAAATATATTTAATAATAAAATCGAAGCATTTTTTTATTTATACTTTTTGTTTTATTTTTCATATGTTTTTCTTCCATTAGAGGAATTTAATTCATTATATTTTATAACATAAACCAATAATATTTATCTTCATCGATGATTACATGTATATTTATTGGTTAATAAATTTACTCATTTTTATTATTATATACTTATAAATTATAATTATGAATGATAATTTTAAAATAAAATTTTTTAATTCAATAATTTCTCTATGATTAAATGTTTTCAATGTATAATATGTATATATTAACAACATTAATAATAAATGGAAATTATATTTTTCAAATTATATTAATTAATGTATAATTTTAATTAATTTATAAATCAATTTAATTAATTTCGAAAATAAATTAGAACTATTCCAAACACAAATGAATGATAAAAGAGTATATACCCATAAAATTGGGTTGTTGCACTATTCCACTATAATAAACTATATCCACAATATTTTAATTTTAGATCACCAAAAAAACCTAATGAGGGTTTCAATAAAATATTAATGACTTGATATCTAATCCCAAATAATATATATACATCACTATTTTTGTTACGACTAAAGACCCGTTATTTTCCACATAAAAGGAGTTTTTTTATATTTTTATTTAACACAAACCATTTTAATGTAATCTTGTTTAGAAAATAATATGTATCATACATGTTAATGAGGTTTTTGAGGTATACATTGATTTTACCATAATTTCTATATATTTACTCAACATTAAAACACTCCATATTCTAAAAATGTGATGTAAAGAATGATTTTTTTATTTCTTGATGCATATAAAACATTTATATTCTTTTATGTTGACCAATTTTCAGCCTTTAATTATTATAATGATATCCTAAATTTATTTTATATTTATTATATGAATAATTAATCAGTGATTAATTCCATTAATTAATTGATTCCAACTAAAAATAAATATTTAGTAAAATAAAAATTTTATTATAGTAATACGTAATATGACTACAAAAATCTGACATATGACATGTTAATTATATAATACCTTTATTAAAATGTATGATATTTTTTATTAAACTATTACATTATTAAATAAAAATAAAATTCTATCAGTTCATATATAACATTATATTTTCAGAAAGTCTATTTTTTTAGTTTACCCTAAGAGGATTTAGGTTTACTACTTTTATAATAGTATAAAAAATTAATGTAAAACCTATCCAGATAAAAATTCTAACACTGGGATATTCACTTTTATTTATGATACAATAACTAAAACAATAACACACAAATTTTGATACCTTTTTTATGACAATATTACACTAAAAAAAATTTCTATTTATATATATATCATTTGAATGTTAAATCTCTCTTCAAAAAAATGTTTAGTTCATTAGATATTGGTTGCATAACTATCTTATTAGAAATAATTTCATAAAACCACCCACAAAAGTCTATACTTTTGAATTTTCCCAAGAGATAGTCTATAATATACTCTCTTATGTAATATTGGTAACATATTGGGTGTGATAGAAATCTTAGTAATATAAAAAATATATCAATGGGTAATTAAGTATTACATTATATGTTTGTCAAAAAAAACATGAACTAATGACAAAAAACAGAATAAAAATATCATAAAATCATAAAATATCATCATAAGGTAATAAATAATAAAAAATATCAAATTATAAATTTTTATATAGATAAAATAGATTATCGTGAATTCATTAAAATAATAAGGAATATGAATATAGAAATTTGAGATAAAAATCATGTAGCCTAGTGTATAACATAAGAAAGTTTCAAAAAAAAAATAATTAAAAATCATAATAATTTTAAGAATGTTATCTATAATCAAATTCTTGAATAGATTAATTTAAATTTACAACCAAAATAATTTCAATTCGTAATATTTTGATGAAAAATAACTTCAATCATGTCCATGAATATGGTTACGAACATAGAAACTGGTAATATTGTGCACATAGAAAAAAATTAAATCATGATATATAAAATATTACCCAATCATTTAGATTCTTATATTTGATCCCCTAATAATAATTTGATAAAAATATAATTTTCAACCACATGAAGCCAATGATACATTATATATTCTGAATCCCGTGAATAGAATATGGGTTATAAGACATTTCTGTAAGGTATCATATATGATGTTGTGATATATTGGATCATATGACCCCAAAAATGAAAAAACAAAAATGAAAAATAAAATATAATAATCTAATGTGTGATAGATGAATCATAATTATAGATATGGTAGTCATTTATAATAATATTAAAATGAAAAAAAAATTAAAACGGGGTTTCTTGATGTTTTATTATTTTAATGAAAATTTTATAGATAATAATTAAAATAATTTTGAAATTGTGAAAGGAATCCATTAAATAACATTAGTTTAAAAAAAATCCCAATAAAGGAACATTGAACAATAAAAAAAATATTATAGAAGATATTTTTATTTGATGTTAAAATTTTCATGCTTTTAAAATGAAATAACATGTTATGAGATTTTAAAATTATAAATTATCAATTATATATTACATAATTATTAATTATCCTTCCAAAAATTATTAAATTTTATCCTAATATGGAGATGTGAATTTTTTTTAAGGTATACAAAATTGGAATATAATTCTTTCCAAGAACAATGCATATAAAAATAGAGGGGAAATAAACAGAATATAATGTAGAAATTGGTTCTCTATAACAACAAATCATTATGAAGTAAAAAATAAATAAAAATGAGTATTTTGGTGATGAATGGAATTCTAAATAGAACTAATTAAAATAAACCCTATATATCATAGTAAAATATAAAGAAATTTCACACATATATGAATATTGTCAAATAAGAATGATTATGACTCATGGAAAGAAATTTGATTCAATAAAAAATCATCCCACATATGTAATTGTTTAATTAAAATAATATGAAAATAAAAATGGTAATTTAATATTAAATAAGAGGTGTGAATATTTTATTATGATAAAATATGAAAAAGGGGCACTATATAAACCATAAAATGGTAATTTGGATTATTATTTTTATCAATCCTTACTGGAGGGAAATATTGACAAAAACAACGTAAATATAACTTAATTAAGAATGTAATAATCATTTAATAATTTGGTTCTAATAGATATATATAATTACAAAAAATATAAATTTAAAATACAATATGACATATACACATGTTGGAAAAATAATATATAATATCATTGTTCCTGAAAAAGGGGTATTACTCAATTGAAGGAGATTGAGTCAACCTAAATTGTATCCATGAATTCCTTATTACTTAAAAATACACTTCATTCATTTCAACTAATAATAAATTTATTAACGCTATATTTAACTATAATATTCATATATTTTACCTTCAATACAAAAAACATTTAATCATTTATTACATATTTTTTTAATTTTTTATATTTTATAGATCACAGATTTTAGTTTTAACGATGAACAATCTATTTCAGTAGAATGGTATTGTTTATTATTATAGGTTCATAAGTTCAACAATTATTAAATTTTAGATGAATTATTTTATATGTTCAATAATTAATTATCAAATTCTAGGTTTGTTCCATTTTAATTCTTGGAAGCGTTACAAAATATGAAAAATATAACGTTCTTAAATAAATATGATATAATAAACATGTGTTTTAATATTAATAATTACTTAAACGTATCAAAAAAATTTGAAAATAAGAAAAATAATTATCCATTAATATAATATAATAATATTGATTATGATTTCAAAACCGACGATGATAAACATTAATATCATTATCCATTTTGGTGTCTAAATTGACCCAAACAAGAACATGGCATATCAAATTAATGTAAATGAATGTAGAATTATAATTTTTTAGTATCTATTTTTAAAAAAAATTCGAAATATCACACTATCTACTTAGGGAATAGAATATTTCATGAAAGTAAATTATAAAATGAATGAATATTATTAATATTAACGTATTACTAACATTGAGAAAATAACTCCTTCACATAATGAATTCATTCTGAATATATGAAATAATCATCCTTTATGGACTCTAGGATATCCAATAATGTATTGGAATTTATGATAGGTAATTTTTGTAGGTATATAGTATACAAAAAAATAATTGTGAATTGGAGTTGACTAAATAGTGGTCCATTTATTGATGAAATTTTGGGAGTTTTCATTAATACACGAGTTTTATGAAGGGTAAAGATGGAATCACTTGGGATCATGGTTTGTTAAGTCATATGATGTTCCATGGAATTTATTAATGTCTCTAATATGGAAAAAATATTCTGTAATGTCATAATATCAAATATTTTCATTTAAAATTAAAAATAAGTGAATCCCAACTTTTATAGTGATATATTTTATATAAAAAACAATATAATTCTGTGGATAAATTACTTTTATAACAATATTTTATTATAATAATATTTTTAATCAATAATATTTATTTATACGAGTGTGTTATTATAATTTTTTAAAAACATAAACATTTTTTTAATATAATAATCACTTATAAATAATATATTTATTAAAAAAACAAAAAATTCATTACATATAAATGATTTTTAATGAAATTTAGTACAAATTAAATAATTTATTATTTGTTATACCATGTTAAATGTAATTGTTTGAAAGATTATTAAAATTTGTAAATATCTAAAAATAAAATTTCATTAAAATCAATAAATATAAAATATTTAATTTTTGAAGTATGTATAATACATAAGAATATAATATATATAAAATAACACAATTTTTATCATATAATAGATTATACTTCTACATGTAATCATTTATTCACTATTAAATGAATGGTATAATTTTTTTTGTACACATAGAAATCACATACTTATATATAATATAAACTTTAACTAATACATATTTATTTAATGTAATAATAGTTGTAATAAAATATTTTATAATTATTATATTCTTAATGGTTACCATTGTAGATTCATATTGGTACAATATAAAATCCAAAAAAAACAATGGATATATATAATATAATTTTTTACTATTAAACTAAAATCATGATTCTTATACAATACTATTTTTTTATTTATTATAATTTTCACATTCAATAGGTTTTATTTTCATCGAAATATTTTAATTAAATTTTCTATTATAACATCTATGAATAATAATTATATTTTTTACTCACATCATATATATTATTTTCATCATTCATAAAATAATCAATATAGTATGATGGTTTTAGAAAATATATATTTAATTAAAAAATTTGAATAATTATTTATTTTATCCCATATTAAATATGTATACTGTATAAAATCTATATAAATTCCCCATTAACATCAAAATAAACTATTATTTTCAAATCACATACTTTTAATTATCATTGATATTGTAATATAAATAATATTTCATTAAACACAAATTAATTTAATAAATTTATAACTATCATGAAGTACAATGGAATATATACCCCAAAAATATATGTTTTTAAAATTTTGTAGTTGATCACCCAATGGTTAACATGTTCTGTTTTGTGTATAAAAGAATATTTTTGGAATCAAATTCTTTAATGTTCTGTAGGAGTCATTGGAAAAATTTTATAGACAATTTAGGGTGTCCCTCTCATTGAGAGGTCAAATTTTGTAACTAAAAATTTCCTTAATAAATAACGATTTATTCAACAGATTTTAAAATGGTCATATCTAAGCATAAAGATATTTACATTTTTCTTGAAAACATTTTAGATAACTATGTTAACTAACATGGTTTGTCCCCATGGCACATTTCATTTTGTTCAATAATATGGAAAAATAGCATATATATTTGAAATAATTATGTTACTTTATTCATGTTGACATTGAGGAAATATACCATTATCCAAGGTTTAATGACCTCTTTAAATAGATAAAAGGAGTAAAGTGGTTGTCAATGATTATCCTTAGATCAAAATATCAATTTATTTTTGTGTGAGAGTATGGTATTCTAAAAATGAATTTTTGGTTTTATTTTGGAAATTATGAGTACTTAGTTGTGTGGATTAGATTAAACAATTCCCCTACTAAATCTAATCAACTCATGTGATGGATCTCCTAAACATTTAAAGATCGAATTATAGTTTCCTTCATTGGATAACTCCTTATTTATTTTCAAGGGAGGATGAGAATGATGAAAATATGTTGATATTTATAGACATTAATTTATATAATATGGTGTGTAGTAACACTTATAAGTAAAAATTATAGATATATAATGTAAATTTAATTTATATTTTCTCCTTATAAGTTGTCATAGTAGTTGATCCCCCCATGATGACTGGGTTCATAATGAATTGTGATCCAGTAAAGAATTTGTTAATGTGTATAGTGGATAAATGGTGGATTGTGCCAATATCATATACCAGAAAAGAACAGTCAAAGGAAACCCTCTGACTATTTATTAAAATAAAAGAAAGATACAGTAAGAAAGTACAACAAACTAGAAAAGACAACTATATATTATAAAAATCATACCTGTCACCACATCTATTATAGATGTATTCTTCTATAGTAGTTGATTCCCAATCTGACCTTTAATAGTGCTTTATAAAATTGGAATACATCTTTCTAAGATTCAATTTCTCTTAATATAGAAACATTATAAAATATTTCTTACCCATTTTCATACTAGGAATTACCCCACTTTCTGTCCTAACAGAAGAATTGGTGGTCATCAGCATCGCTAGATAAGAATACTATTTCTTCGACCATCTTTTTGTTAGGGAAGTCAAAATATCCTCCCATCTAGATACCATCTTCTTCCCACCCTGATCAATGTCCTTATAGGATGGTCTGACCATGACACTATCATTTTCCTTTTTACTAACGGATACATCCCCCATTTTTCTAAGATATGAACGTTTTGGAAACCATAATTCACTCAATTGTCCTACTGATATTGTCTGTTAGTATCCATATTTTCTAAACATTGTGGGTGCTCCACAGAATCAAGAACTTCATGTATCTCCATCCTCATCGTGCCTTATCTGCTTTTAGTAGTCTTTAATGAGAAATCAAGATTCATATTGGAACCTTCATTCATTTGAGGACCCTCTTCCACAAGAGAGATCTCCCCAAGCTATAATTCAGGAAATCGGTTACATGTAGGGACTATGACCTTCAAGCCTCCATCGATATCAACCCACCCACCCCACATTCCTCCAAAATCATCCAGAGCCCCTAATATATAAGAGACAACTTATCAACTTATGTCTTGTAAAGCCTCGATTCATACACCATTCTCATAGACCAAAAAGTCTAAGGACTCCTTATTAACAGGACCAGGCCGCTGGGAACAATTTCCCACAGTATTTACCACTGGAGGTTCCATCTCAAAACCATGATCATGAGTTAGATGATTGAAAATCTTACTCAACATCAGATCTTGTGGAATCTAGTGAATATCCTTTTAAACATTTCCTTATAGCATTGAACCCTAATTGATAAACATGATTCACCAACAACTCTTTATTTTCCTGAGGTTGATCCTCAATAACTATATGTCCAAAATAATTCACATTCACTCGCACAACATGCTCAGGAAAGACTTACACTAAAGCTATCATTGGCTGAAATCTCTCATGATGATCCCTAAACAGTAGCATAGCCAAATCAGAATCATCACTTCCACTATTACACATATTCATAACCCCTTGTGAGGTATCATTATTGACTTTATTGCAACTTATAGATTCCATGTCACCAATTCGACCAGAGGCACCACAATACAACATCCATGACTCAAATATGTCCTATTACTTCCACTGCAACTCCTTCGCATCCAAGATCCCAACCCAATTCATAGGTGACATAGAAACATTATTCCTAACCGAAATTCCTGGAATGATGGGATGATATAACACATTTATTCCAAGATAATAGAAGAGGTACATGCCTACCATTTTAGTGATAGCACACAGAATGGAGGGATTTTGAAAGGAAAGAGTAAGACTAGTAAGACATTACTATTTCCCCATTGTCCATGTATCATGCCACATGTGGAACTCGAGATTCCATCAAAACATGTAAAAAAGATCTCCCTTTCATCTTTAAGGGTCCCTAGACTAGGTATTAATCATATCAGCTACTGACTCAAACCCGATCATAAAGTTCCCCTGATCAAGAAAACTGACTACCATTCGCTCTTGATTATCCCAAGAGTTGGAGACAAAATGATCGAACTCATCCATTGAGGGTAATTGAAAATTAAACCAATCAACTAGAGTGAGATTTCATAGTTATGTGGTGATATTGATCTCTTTCGAAGAAAGAGAGAACTGTGGCACATCTCGGAAGAGATGTTGGACTTTTGGAGAATGTCGTATCCTCAAAAAGGGTTGAAGATTATCTAGATTTTAGAATGAAAAGAATGTTTTACCCTATATATGGGAGTGGTGTCTCAGAACTCCCTCATCCAGTCGAGAGTGGGGAGCAGGTCTCTACAATATTAGGGTTATTTCAACGCCGTGAAAGAGTGTTAATCACCAAATTCTCCCTTGTACCTATATCATTTATTCTTATTCTCATATACAGGGAGGCATTTAAGATTCCATCATTTATGTAGTTATTTTTTTATATGAATAATATGTCACATAACCTATATAAATCACCATGGTCCTCAAATAACATCATTGAGGGTATGAAATCCCGCATGGTTCCATAAATTCAATTATCATTCAAAATTATATATTCTGATGATATACACAAGACATGATATTTAAATGTGGTAGTATGTCGTACACTAATAGAGAAGAGGAATATTTCAGGTTATTTTTTGTGAGGAGTTTCTAAGGAAAATTCAAACCTCCCCCTTATCATTATATCATATTTTTATAATGATTTAATATGATCTCATTATTCACATTCACTCATTGGGCATAAATAATTTATTTTTATATTTTGTGTCACGGTTTTTCACTTTTAAATTTTATATTGTTGTACAAAAGGACTGATATGGATTAATCTATATTATTGATGTTGCAAATTGGAAAAGAGAAAATATCATCATGATTTTAAGGTTTGGAATTTCATATTTAGTGAACTGCACTGATTTGGTCTCTTTGATAATTATTAAACTACCATGTTATCCCAATTCCATAATATTTCAGTGTAGACATTAATGAAGATCCTAGGATGATTCAACATTGATTAGATATTATAAATACATATATTTAATTTGAAATTTTATGTTTAATTGAGAATATTTTAATTATCTCTTTGTTATGGAGTATTTTATAATTGTATTTCAAGATTTTAGCATAAGTAATACATTCCACAACAAGATAGATGCCAATATATTTACTATTTTTTTGGATCTCATTGATATTTTGAATACTTATTTAATTTTTTGTAATTTATTAGACCCGATAAACTATAATTGGTATTTTTATGTATAAAATACTAAAAACAACACTTCTAACATGTCATGTTTATTAAAAATTTATTAGAGACCCATTTTTCTCCCCTTTGGTTGATGGAGATTTGGAAGACTCTTATTAAGGGTCTTGAACTATTGTGATTGATGTTGATTAATGTGTAAGTGGTCAAATAGTTATTGATGATAAAATAAAGTCTAAATTAGTAATCTACATATAATAATGGGAGTCCTCTACTATTAAGATAATGATATTATGTGTTTTTAAATTTCATTCGTTTAAATAAATTAATGGGATTCTGGATGATGATGTTATTAATGAAAAAAATTTTATTCTGTGTTTTATTAGATGTCAAAAAATGAGGAAATATATATGATTTTATTATATTATGTAGCATAAAATTGTATAAGAATGTTGTTTCACCATATTATTTTAATAAGTAAAAATATAAAATATTTCATGAACCATACCATATTACCCAACTATTTGTGACCCAAACCTATGTTGAAACAGTCTTAAGGGATTTTACGACCCCCAATATCAAGTCACTAAATCCTAGGCCTCCATGATATCTAGTTTTTAATTATTTATCAAAAAATAACTTGAAACGGTGTGATAATATTTATAGTATTATAAATTTATTCTAAAAAATCTGAATACATCAAAATGATAAAATTGTTAAGAAAAAAAGTACCAAGATATGAGGAGAAAAAAATGAACATAAAATCATCAATGTACCATATTAATGTAACATAATTTAACCGTCACATATCTATTCCTTCTAACCAACAAATTATCCACCTCTTTATGAAACATTTATTCATGATACATTATATAAAAAAGTGCTATATACACCAAACGTTGTACGTAATGAATGGGATAAGTGACCTATTGGATCCCACCAAGAATTATATAAAATGGAATTATATTATAATAAAATTATTCCAATGTAATGTTAGGACACATAATGAGATATATATTAATAAAGTTCATTTATAAATCAACTGTTTTTATAATGACAAATCATACAAAAAACAAGTATTTAAAGAACTTCCATTAACAATCAAAATAAATATTTCAATGAATATATAAATATAAAAAAATACTAAAGGTATCAAAATTACATAGGTAATTTAATATCCTCATGTCAATATCTTCATCAATATTTAATATTTTTTGCACATTACAGTAGAAAAATATGTCTAGGGGTAAGACTACACTCTTGAGTAAATCAATTTTCAAAAACAGTATTATCTTTGTGAACACATTACCCTAACAAAACATTTATTGGGGGAAATCATTCATCCTTGAGGATGTTTCTAGATCTTATTATAAATAAATTATAGTTTTATCATATTATAATCATTAAATGGGTATTTCATCAGTGAAAATAAATAAAACTCACATTATATACATTTCTATTAACAAATGTATGGATAAAATATATTTTCCTAAAATTTACCATTATTAATATATTTTTCATATAATACTTTTTAAAACAATTTAAATAACTTTTTCAGGATAATTCCATGTCACATTTTTAATAATTATTTTAGAAATAAATTTCATTTATATCGAAAACATGGTTCAAAAAATCTAATTTATTAAACAAATTACATAAAAACACATGAAATAATATCATCTAGATGGAATACATGAGATATGGTTATCTTAGGAACCTATAAATTGATAATGGACCTTAAATAAATTATTCTAATTATTAAATCCCAAAAATTTGAGGTTTCATACAAAATAAAACCAAAAGTAAAACATTCCCCCAATATTCCCAAACAAAACACCCCTATGATTGAAAATATGGATAAAACCCAGAATCCGTAAATGGTTCCAAAAAATAATAAGACTTTTATAGGATCTATGATCTCCAATATAATTTCTTCTATCAGTGGTTATGAAAAAATATTCATATGTCTGATAATTCCTCGAAATAATGAAGATATTTGGACAATATTTGAGATGATGATTTGGGAGAAAGATGTGTTCAAGTGTCTACATATTTTATTTAGAAAAATGGGAAACATAAAACCCTTGTGCAATAAAAATACCATAATAAGTTGAATTATTTGTTAGAAAAATAAAATATAAGGTAATATACTATACTGTAGAATATCCCATTCAATAATAATTTTGGAATCTGTGTTATGGTAAATAATGAGGTCTTATAAAAAAGGATGTATGGAAATGGCTATAAGTTCAGAACCACATATTCAAAATTTTATGCTATGGAGAAAGATACTACACACCCTATATATATTGTTTGGTCTACATCATATTAGTAGAACCGAATAAGATCCCCCTTCCACCATCCAGGTCATAGTAATTTCTAAAAAACATAATATTTTCTTCATTTTTGAAACTAGATACCCAATCATCAATTCCATAGTAGCCTAAGAAATATTTCATCCACAAAATCCTTGGAACATACCTAGAATTAATCTATAGATTACCAGGAAACACAAAATAGGGACCACAAAAAATAAGAGATCATTAAATAAGATGATCATTCCAAAAAAAATTTAATGTTACAATTATAGCTAGCATATTGATAACCCATATATAAATTTTATGTTAACGATGGATAAACCCTAATGATTTTAGTCCATTTATCACTCATAAAAGAGGAACACTACTAGGACTCATGAGAATATAATCCTTGATACCACAAAATGCGAACTAAGGGCATAATCATTCCATATAAATCCATTAAAATGAAAAGCATTGACATGATGTTGTTCCACTGTGATAAACATATCATGTTCTATAGAGTGACATCCAATTTCACAACATCTTCTTTGTATGGAAGATTCATTTAGATTATATTCATCCTGAATATGTTGTGGATTAATGGAAATTGTGGTTGCAAATCAATGCGACACACCACCATTCCTAGTTGTTTAATGATATAAATTGGTACCACATAACATGGAGAAATATTCTCTTTCATTGGAAACCATTAGAGACCCAGATGGGGAGATTCATTCAATAAATATATGATCATCAAACATAACATCAATGGATGATGATGTCAATCCACATAAAATTTGTACATGCATTGATCCATCATTAAATTCTAATAAAAAAATTGATCTTCACCACTTCCTCATATACTCTATATGAAACAAAAAAGGATGTGTCTCTAACACTTGACCAAAATATATGAGAACATTATTCTTTTGATCTATGGTTTTGGTTTTTTGGTTTCCTATATAGTATTGTTATACTCACTACTGAACGCGCTTTTTGCACACATGTCATGTATATTTTACATTAGTTACCTTTTGAAATAGTCCTAGATGGATCCTGACTAGATGATTATTAGTTAGACCATACAGATCAATCTATTTTCTAACATTATCTTGATAGATGTTCCTATCTATACATTCAGTTTGGACTTGTTTTTAGACTATTTTTTATGGGATTGTGTTTGGACATGTATATATTATATTACATATTTTCATACCTTGGTTTTGGAATATTGATTTATGAATGGATGATTGTTAATTTATTTTCACATTTCATCTTTTTAGGGGATTATATATGTCGGTTTGTATATGAACATAGGCTAAGACCTTGCATTTTAGTGACATGACTACTCAGCACTACTCTCCACACCATTTACTATTGGAGGTATGTTTGGTGAGTCCCCACATGGTCCCCATTCGGATGGGTGGTGAAAATATTTTTATGGATTGAACTGATTTATTCAACTGGTCAACCACTATATAAGATGAATTGTTAAATCTTGGAGTTTAGGGTGGAATAATAATAAAATCTACATAAATCTGATGCCATTTATATATTGACACAGAAAGAAAAAACTAATAAAAAGGTTTATATTTAACTTCCTTATTTCTTGGAATTTATAATGTCAAGATACAAATAAGATTAGATATAATTCATATCATGCTACCAAACATTATGTTCCTTATTATAAAAAATTTTTTGTGCCAGGGTGGAATACTAATAATAAAAATTGTCAATTATTAACATAGAATTTGTTTAATTTTATGGAATGACATATCCGTTATGGAATTAAATGATACCATCTTTATTGATAGACCAATCATTGATTGTATCCTCAATAACAGATGGATTCCATACATTATAAAACACATAACCAGGATTCTGTTCATGAAGAATCATCTTTATGGGATACACTATCAAATAATAAATCCTCATAACCATACCATATCCTTCCTCAATTAAACCCATGTTAATGTTACCAATGAACCCTATTAAGATCCATTAATAATTCACATCCTTCATATTGTGTGAATGTAACTTCAATCTATAGTATCGAATAACAAAAACAACCTTTTAATTTCTATTGGTAATGAGGATGATATGTCACTAAACATATTAAAACAAATTCTTGATCGATGATTAAAATATTTTTATGATAATATATAACACACTTTTTTTGAAATATTAAATTGTATTCTATTTTTAGAAAATATATTAATTTCAATTTTTATGGGAATGCACACATGTAGTGATTTTAATATCTTGAGTGGGATAATTTATCTTAAGAGATCGATGCTGAAAAGAAAAAAAATGAACTATATGATCGCCTTGAATTATAATGTAGTCAAAACCTCAACTATAGAAATCATAACAAACCACATATCCATGACTGGCCTCTAGTAATGTATGAATCTATGCTATGTTAAAATACAACATTAGATCATCAAATCATGACTCACGCTATAGAAAATGAATTTCAATTACTTTTATGTGAGGGTGATCACTGGTAAAGAAATCATCGTGATATATTTTTACACAGTACTAGAAATATCCCACAAAGACTATAATGAAATTTATATAAAAAATATTATATAGTTTTTCACATGTCTTGTTGTTTGTCCCCATTTTTGGATTAACTGAGATACATGTTATGAGATCACTTTTACCAATACTATAACAAATAAAATTAAGAATTGTAGCTATGATAATTTGTCCTTATAATGATAGTCAATCAGGATTTCAAAGAGATGCCATAGGTAACACACATGATTTTCTTTAGTCATTGTGTACATTAAGAACTTCTTCATGAACAAAAAAACAATAGTGTCAAGTTAAATGTGTAAAATATTATTCCACAATTCCATAATATAAGTATGATATTTTTAGGCCCAGTGGAATCACAAGGTACTCGAAATGATCATACATTTTCTAAAGATAAGTATTTATCATATTTGACTCATTATTTTTGAGGTGGTTCTATCCAATCAAAGTTTATTTTTTTTAAAATCTATTTTTATCCTTTTAACTCGTAAATAAAATATTGAACTGAGGGAAAATATACAATTTTATACCATTAGTCATTTAATATTCTCATAATTAATGCATACGAGAAGAGTCACAATGGCCTTCTTCAATGAAGAACATGAGATGAACAAGGTGATGCACATTGAAGAAAACTTCCCTTTTCCCTCAAATCACCCAAATTAATTTTTAGCACTTATAACTCCAGTGGAACCATATAGTAAGGCTAAATTGGATATGGTGGTTTTCCATAAAGTAATTCAATTGAAAAATTCAGCACCATCTATAATGGAAAACTAGGGATATCATTTAGATACACTTCTAAAACCTCATCAGTTATAATATGGGGAACAAGAGTGAAATAATACCATACCAGATCCAACAGAAAAAGAAAAATCAATGTAACAAACTCTAGAAGAATATATCCCTCCCAATTGTACTATAGATAACATTATCATTAAAAAACAAATCTTTTCCCACAAGGTATAGTAATAAACACTTGTTGATGTAAATAATTAATATTTTTTTGTGAGTAATAAACTAGTCCATCCCAAAAATAAAATCATGTATAGTAATTGAGGGTTCCCCTTCTATTTTTCATATGTCTGTCACTCCTGAGAAAATGCTGGAAGTCGCTTGGGGGTATAGTACCACACATCAACAAACAGAGATATAAAAAACATGATATCCAAGAATATAATATGATTTAGAAATTAAGTTGTAATACATAATTTCAAGGATATTATAGATATGAATTATTAGTATTTCAACACCCCAAATACCAAATGCACATTTTTAAAACAACATTGGTAGAGTAGGTGTCTTCATTATGAGATATAGAATAAACTCACTGAAAATATGACCCATTTTTATAACAATATATTCTTATTTATACCAATAATTTCCAAAACCCTTAATATATATAAAAATAGGATACAACTATTTAATACATATTTTTCACCAAAAAACATGATTGAATATTTGATTGAATCTCAAACTAGTCCTAGTGGGTCCTAAATGGAATTACGGATCCCCATGAGATTATAACTAGAACATGGACATTAGAAAAATGGGAATGATTTATCCAAAATGAACCTAATATATTTTTACAAAGGATACAATAAATTTTGGTATTCCAGTATCAAATATATAATAAAAATATAAAATAATCAGGAAAATGAAATACCATGATACTGGGATCAACCAATGTACTAAAAAACTACTAACCCCCAATAACATTTGATATCATTTGACCCCCATTTTTCTAAATAATAAATATAAATAAACATATCACCAATATATGGTAAAATGTTTATATATATATGATGAAACAACCTCTATATAAACTAAGTAGTGTGTGTGGGTTGTGAAAAAATTCCTCATATGATGCAATCATGGTTTCCATAAGATTTATTTTAATTATAATAAAATTATTCTGACATGGTTTAAAGAAAATTCATGAGATAAAATTTATCAAAAATCATGGGTAACATGACAATTTCGTAAAAGATAATGAATACTAATAAACATGTTTCCAAATCATTTTTATAAATTTTCCAGATATAAATTTAAAATAATATCAGTAGACAAAACAATTACATTGTTTTAATAGTATAAATTCAGTTCAGATAATCATAACAATATCACTATTATTATGCCACTATGTGTTCAAATTACATAATTATATCCATTTTATTATAAATAATATTCTCCTGAGAGTATCTCTTTTACATAACATAGGAAAACATGGTCATGGGATTACCATAAACAAATATTTTAATGGGGGATGAGTTCATCCCTTTATATGGATCCATGTCATATAATTATCACATTTTATTTTACCATATCATAAAAATTCAATGGGTACATCATCTTTGGAACAATAAAATATATGTATAAAACCATTAATCTTATTAAATGAAAATGAGAATTCCATTTTTATAAATATTACCTAAAATAACACATTACCTATGTTAGCCATTTTAAAACTATTTCAAACCCATTTTCATGTTAAACTCATACAATATTATTTCAAAATGATTGAAATATATTTTAATGTTTGTTTATAAATGGTATTTATATAGAAGTCTATTCATTAAAAAAATAACTCTAAAAAACTGGAATATGATAAAAAACATTGAAATCAGCATATAAGTCGATTTTGGGATCCAAGGATTGATAAAGGACCCTAAATCTTGATGTATTAATCATAAGTCTTTAAATAGATACGTTTTAGATAAATGAAAAATATTGGAAAAACATACCAAAAAAATTCATTAATAGCACATAAATAGAATTTGAGATTTTGGGAAACCAATCAATTATTCAATTGATATATGTGAGATTGCGAATTTTATCGGCACTGGGATCACTAATAGTGGACGATTTCATATCACGAATGAGTCGACATGGATTTATGGATAAAATTACTCCTATATAATCTTTAGTGGTTTCTAATAATTTTGAAGATGTTTTGAGATATTTTTGGTTTTGAGGGTTTTAAAAATTTAATGTATAGAGTATGAAACAAAACACCCTGACATAATACATATAGAATGAAAAAAAGGTAACCTTTGTATAAAAAGACTATGGTAAATAGAAATAAAATATGATGTATCAAATCATAATCATAATAAATTATTCAATACATGTCTCCATAAATAGAGAGATATTATAAAGAATGAAAATGAGACAACACTCCAGATTAGTATCCACGCCATTGAAATATGATGCTATGATGATGGCTATGCCACAACCTAAACCCAATAAATAGTAATCATAAAATTGGTAGAACTAAACGTATTCCACTTCCAAGACACCATTATATTTCCCTTCATCTACACATCATTTATGAAAAGAATTTCATACTCACAAAATAAATTCAAAATCACATTACCACACCCACATCCTCTACAACGTATAACTAGCTTGATACCATAAAATGTTACTCTATCTGAAACATAAAATGAAAAATGATGAAAAATTCAAAAAAAAAATAATGTTATAATTCTAGAAAAACATGCCAGGATATTATAGTTACTAGAATAAATGATATGTAGAGATGAGGCCGAATACGATAACATGAAGAATGGAACCGTAACTGCCATCATGGGTTGCATAAAAATCATATTAAAATACCTATTCTAATAGTTGTTATTTAAATTTTAAAATGATTGAAATACATGATTTTATACCACTATAAATATGGAAATGGATAAAGAAGCATATTAGAGCCCATAAAAAGAATTTTTTCAATTAACTAAGATAATATTATAGTGTAGATGTTGACGATGTTAATTTATTTAATATTTGTTCACATAAATAATTTCATTTGAATTATTATTGTGTTAATGATCAATAATTCACATAAACATTTAGTAAAGTTATAAGTGATGATGATGACTCATTTTCCATTATATTTCATTGGTTTCAATAACATGAAGGAAAAGGACAGACAATTCACTTTACTTGAATATATAGATGGATAAAAACAAGATAATTGAATGTTGAATATGGTTCTTAAATTCCTAACCAACAAGTCAATGAGAAGAACTTTAGGTTCTAGTATTCCCTTTAATATATTGAAGAAGATAAAATATATTCAAAATTAATGTATGGTGGTTTATATATTGAAGGATCCCTCTATATTTTTATTAGAAGAAAATTTTATGATCATGTAATTATGATTTTATTAAGTGATGTTATTAAGTGATTTGAGCTATTTTTAGAAAAGATAATTCAATGAAGAATGCATCAAACTGTGTTGAAGTTTTTTATATGACTTGTAAGTTAACCAAAGAGGTGATGGATAATTTTGAGTAATGTCATGAATATTAATTATTAATTTATCTTATTCATCTATATATTTATGTCCACATACTTGAATATGGTATAAATATTGAAGCCACTAAGATAAATATAGGATATCACACCCCAACCAGCATTCAATTATTATTTTATTTATTTTTTAATATTTTTATATTAGATTAATTGGTTACTTAATTTGGGAAAACATTTATAAATTTAATCATTATATTTTTATTATTGTTTAGCCACACAGTTGTCCTAATCATGTATTAACAATGTAAGTGATTGATCTTTTTTAGCATATGAGTTTTCAAGATTGTCACATGGTTTTGTAAAACATGGCTCTTAACATTGTGTATGGTCCAACTGACTAGTTTCAGTTTCGTGTTTGTACATGATTTTTCAAAGTCGACTGACAATCTATCTACCTCTTCTAGGCCATTAAATAATTTTTACTTCAAAATTACTCTAAAGAGTTTTTAAAAATGAATAATTTTTAAAATAAAATTTAAGCCAAAATAATACATAAAATAATTATAATAATAAAACATTAATAATAATACCAAAATTAAAACACACACTTTCTTCAGTCCCACCCCTACATAGGTCACTCTAGTCTGTCTCGTGTGAGCATCCCCCACCCCCATGGTGTTTGACAGACCACTGATTTCCACCTCAATTTCATGTGTGATAACATATATGTCATTTTAAATGTCATATGTTTCCACGATTCTTTAATTCTCCCCTCATTCTATCCCTCTCTCTAAATCAATATTTTGGTTGAATCCAATGTGGGCGTAGTATATTATTTCTTTGTATTTTGACCTTTTAGGGTGTTCTATAACTATCCCAAAATTCCAACAACTGGTAACCATGGTTATTGAAATCCCTATATATGATAGAAGTATGTATTTCCCTTGCTGAACTCCTTAATTTCGGAAACCCTTATTTCATAATTATATAATTTTTGATTTAATTCTACTCTGATTTTATTATTTAGATTAAATGAATTTATAAGGATTAATTTTCCTAACAAATATTTTTTATATATTATCCATCGGGTTTCATTTTTTTGGAATAATATGAAATAATTTATTCAAAAAATTATTTGTGATGGTTTTTATAAAAAAAACATGGTATTTTAATACCGCATAAGTTATTTATTATATATATATTATTTATTAATAAATTTTAATTAAAATAAAAAAATATTCAAATTAAATTCATTTGTAATTATATTTGAAAATTTATTCTATTGTTTCTTTTTAATTATTCATTAATGATGTTTATTATTATATGAGAATAAAAACAAGAAACCATTTTTAATTTATCATTAGTTTCCATACTGATTTTTAAAAAATACTTCAAGGGAATTTACAGAATAGTATATCCCAACTTATAACCTAACAAATATTTTCAAAAATTATATTTCACTCCTATTCATTCCGATACATTTATGTTATTTTTGGGAATATTTTTTTAATTAGATTTTGAATGATTCTTTGAAATTGGATTCACATTATTAGTGGAGGGAAGTGTATTGATGCTTTTTGTTGTCTTTGAATTTCTATGTGACCAAGTTTGGGTTTTTTACCACACACACCTTATGTATTCTAGTTTTGAAAAGGGGATAGAGGAACCACAAGTGTATATGCGATAAGTACTGGTGAAAGTATAACAGTTCGAGTTATATGGAATATGGACATCCCTCCCTATCATGATTACTATTGAACACTATATAGAATATATAATTATTATTTTCATTGAATATATCTCATATTAAGGATTGGATAAATGTATATGGTTTGATCATCTAGATTATGAGTATCATAGGGTTCCCTTTATTTATTTCATTTGGGATTACAATTGTCCTTTATTTCAGATTTTGTCTATAGTTTTATATTTAAATAGTCTTATAAATCATTCACTATTTATGTTTCATGTAATAAGACCATGCTCTATTTTTAAAATACAAGGTTTTATATCACAATATTTTTTATAGAATTATATCTCTTATAATGTTACATTCATAATTATTCTGTAAATTAATTATTTCATATTTCACATTCTATGGATGAGCCCTTGTTGTCTCCCTTTTATTTATTTTTCCCCTTCCTCAATTCGTCTGTATATTACATTTTAATTATTTCTAGTGACATAGGGTTAAAATATCCATTGGAGGTTAATATGGAACTGTAGGTGGATACAATTTTCATTACATGTGTGATTTAGGGGAAGTGGATGCATTTTTTAGTTATATTTTTTACTATTTTTCATTAAATTGGATTCTTTATTTATATATAAATTATATATTATTTGGAAATTATTTCTTTTATAAGGATGATTCATAGTAATTTATTATTAGATTACACTAATTGAATAATTTATTATATTTTTTTTGAAAAATTTTCCCATGTGGTGGTTACATATTTTCGAAGAACATATAATAACATGTGTGGAATGAAAACCCTATTTGGGCCTTGTAGTAGGATGGATAGGGCATAAAAATGTTTTATGAAAATGTCATTGCAAATGGGTACAGTGGAAAACGAAGAGGAGGGTCCCCGAAGAGGGACAAAGGATTCAGTGGGAAACGGCCGGTCAAAGAGAAGTTTTCTGAGGAAATGCTTCGGAAGAAAAATATGTACCTTGAGATGATGCGCATATACGAATCTTCTGAATGGGAGTTAGCTGATCCTGGTGATGAGTTATCTGATGATGCGGAGAAGGATGCATAGGGTTTTGATGTAAGGTAGTGTTTTTATTTTCCACTGCCTTTACTTGCACTTTTGCATTAATAAAATTTTCGGAGCAGGCTTACGCCTGGTTCAGACTTACCTAGGTAAGTCAACCACAGTTCCTCAATCACACTTTTTTATGAATTTTATGTGGTAGATAGGATTGGTGTGGCACATGATATAGGTTGTGGGTTCATTCCTGATTACAAATACTCAGGATAATATATAGTTGTGAGGTATATAGTTATTTTTGTTATGAATTTAAGCATTAATGCAATTCTATTAATGGATTTTAGTTTTGAAAAATACTCTTAATAATTATTTGAATTTCTTATATATTTATATGAGATATTTCAAAATTTTGAAATGAAAATGATACAGAACATATGTCATTAGTAGATTGCATTTTATTTACAGACCATGTAGATCTATTATGGAAGGTTCTATGAATCTCTCTTCAGTAGTTCCATATTTTCCATGGTATATCAAACTATGTGGTCTATTATTGAGTGACCACAATCCCCCTAATATATATATTATTTTATTTCTTTACATTTTTAATTTTTTTGATATATTTAAATGATTATTTTTTATGTAACACTTAAAAATTTGTTCATATTTAGAAGGGGAAATATAGTTTTAATATTTTTAACAAGAATAGTCTTTAAAACTAAATAGAATTTAATTTTTTTTTATAAATACAGATTATATGTTCTAAATAAATAATTTGAAATAATTGAAAATTAATTTTAAATGTGTACAATATGTATTAATAATGGTTGTGTGGGGATTTTATGTTGAATTGGAGTATACTAATGATATATAAATTTTAATGAAAAGTCCAAAATAGTTTTTCATTATGCTTTTAAAATTCAAATCCATGTTTTTTGAACATGATTTTTACTGAGAAATGAATGGATTCTTTTGGGTTCATAATTATTTGATTCCTAGATATGATTACTATCATTGAAATTTTTAAATGTTAATGAATATTAAATTTTTTTAAAATTATATATTAATTATGTAGAGAGATGAGAAATGTAAATTTTTAAAGAAAAAAATAATATTTTTTGAAATTTTTAATATATTCAACATTATATTTTTATATTATGAATGGTGATCTAAAATATTATTATTATGATGAGTTTTTCATTCTTTTTGGATTCCTTTTTCATGTCATTTGAATGTGTTTCATTCAATTGTATTGACTATTGTCGATCCCCTTTTGTTTCCTATTATGGATGGAAATTTTATATAGTTATTAAGGTAGTAAATGAATTATTTTTTTAGGAAACCCTATAAATATTTAGGAAAAATATTATTTTAAACAAATCCATTCTCACTAATACCTTTCTAAACATGAATCCCTTCTTCTAAATGTACCATAATATTGTATTCCACTATAACATAGCTAGTAAAATTGAATCTATGAATATGAATAAATTGATTATGAAAATTATATGTCTTACATATATATAAAATAAATTATGTGGATATATATTTAATTGAAATAAATAAATAAGTTTAATTAAAAAGAGATTTATAAAAAAATTCCAAAAGAGATTATCTGCCTGTTTTGATAACTAATATTATATTTTATTTTTTCATATTTAAAAATAATTTTTTTATAAAATGAACTGAAATTTTAAAATAAAATATCAAAATAAACATAAGGTTATTTTTTGATAATAATATATAAAGATTAATTTTCCAATGAATAGTGAAAATACATGTTTTTACATAAAATTACTATTTCATTTATATTGATTAAATACATCGATTATATTTTAAATTTGATAAAGTGTAACATTAAAAAAAATATTCTAAAATTAAAAAAATTATCATTGGGATCAATTTTATGTTAAATTGCATTATATAATCATTCAATAATTATAAAAACATATCATTGGGAAGGAAAATTTTTAAATGCATCTATGGGTTTAATTTTACATTGAATTCTACTACATTAGTAAATATTATTTGGAATTAAGGATTAAAAATTTGGAATATGACTAATTATTATTATTTAATATGCTCAACATAATTTATATCTCAAATGAATAGTGAAATCATTAAAAAAAGTATTATAGTATAGGTGAAAATTGATTTACCTATGGATAAACTAAAATAATAATGGCTAAAATGACCAATAAACCTCCAAAAACCATTTTTCGGATATAAATAGATATTGTGTCCTCTTTTGTTCAATAATAGCCTATTATCATGTATTTTTTCTTGACGAAATTTTTGGAAAACTAAATTATTTTAAAAAATTGAAGGTATGTTCAATCCCACACTTATAAAAGGCCATCCACACCCCTCTCCACTTAAAACATATAAAACACTTTGGTCAAGTCAATACCTAACCAAATATATTCCTTCATTCCATACATACATCCTTTAGGCCCTGATAGATCATAATTCAATACTATTAAGGATTTATTTTAATCATAAATAGGTTTCCCATAGAAAATGAAATTCTTTTAAATATGTGTTTTTATTTTACTTCTTCATCTAAATCCTATTAATATTACTCATGTTTTTTAATATAAAAACACTAGTATCTTACATATACAAAGATATTATTATTTTAATATAATTACCTATATCCATATAATCTTCTATCAACTGTAAAAATAACCAGTGATCATGTGTACGGTGGGAGACAACCTCGTGAATTGATGAAATTAATATTCCATCCCCACCATTCAGGTCTGGAAGTAATATTAGCTCCAAAATAATAATTTTATTTTTATGAAATTTTTACATTTATTTATTAATTAAATATCATATACCTTCTTAATTTCCATTTTTTGGGGGATAAGATAATGTCATTATGGTTTACTGTGAACAACCACCTTATAGAGTGATATGATTCATTATTCACTTACTCTTCAAATAAATTTAATAAGGAAAAATATATCAAATAAAAATGATATTTATGACATGAATGTATTTTTATAAAATATATTATCATAGATAACATTCAAGTTTCCAATCCTTTTGGAAACCAATAATGTTTCTCAGGCTTATGTGTGGACTACCACCTTAATTCAATGATGTGAAATGTAATTACATTAATTTTATGTGGTCGGAAAAAAAATATTTATCAATATTAATTCAATATATATAAATATTATTATTATATTATGTTCAATTAAAATTTATATTAATTTTGATTAATCCTTAACAAAAAATGGAAATGAAATTCGTTTGTTTTTCTGGAATATCATTTCAATAAATGGTGTATTGCATTTCATATATCTTGATTTTATAGTTTAGACATATTATATAAATATAATGAATATATATGATATTTATTTAATTTTTTATATCTTTTAGATTATGTAATCATGATCAATGGAAAAATACTAAAAATATCAAACTGAAACATATGTGGAAAACAATGTAATAATCACCCGAAATAGTGATTTTAACAAATAATTGTAATTAAATTTGTGATAAAATACTATAAGTAAATAAAATATTAAAAAGTAAAATATTTAAAATATAAAATATATATCAGATAGTGTACCAAATAAAGAACATCAACCTTTATAAATTAATTATATATTGTTATTTTTATGTGATCATTATAACATATCTTTTACAATAAAGGGTATGGATATAAATAAATAAATCATAATAATATGGAATAAAAATTATATATAATGAATTTTTGGTTAAGTAATTATTTATATTTTAAAATAATGGCCTCTATTAAAATAAATCTTTTTTTCCTACAAAACCTTTTAAATGCACAAAACAATGTCTAATAATAATTTAATAAATAAATTAAACATTTTGGACTATATTACTGAATTATATATATATAATAAATTTAATTGATCTTTAAAATTTTCAATATGTGTTTTATAGACATGATAAACCAAAAAATCCAATGTTTTACTAAAAAAATTATTCTCTATATAAGAAGCAGTACCACCTTTTGTTTGAGAACATTTTCAAAATCATGTTTTGGATATATCTATAAATTCTATACAAAAAACTAAACATCTAATTTTAAATAGAAATATCAAAATTTATTTTGGATTATATTTTTAGATTGTATTATTAGGTATATTGTTTTTATGAGTAGTGAAAAATACTGAATTTTAATTGAAATAAAATTGTGTAAAAAAATTATAATATTAAATTATTTTTTTATTGTTTTTAAATTTTAATTACATAAATTTTATATACTTCAATCTAATTTAGGCCATTGGATTCCATTTCATAATAAATTTTTTTATGGAAACATTTGCATATTTTTAATATTTTTACTTTGATAACTCATATTCTCAACCCAGTAATTGGATTAATGTTAAATTAATTACAGCCATTAAGCTATTTTTATTTTGGAAAAATCGATTTCATATTTGGTATCAAAATTTTCAAATCATTTAAAAATAATCTCTTAATTTTTGACATTACGAATAGTAACTTTTTTAATTTTTATTTAAAATGTAAATATAAATTCGGTTATTTAACTGTAAAAATATTATTATATATATTATCAAATTACACTAATATTTCTCTTCAATTTATTTTATGATTTATTTTATACCAAATTCATCATTGGGATGATTTTATGACATTTAAATCCATTATGAGGACTTTATGCCCTCCATTGTATTTTTTAATGAAAAGTAAATGATGTCATACTTATGTTTTAATAACTATATTATTTTAAATATAATTTTTTAGAAGATATATTCGACAATAAATATAAATTTTAAATCTAAAATAATTATATACATAATGTTTATTTATTTATAAATATTACGTGATAAAATAATTAACGTAAATGTAAACAAAATGATGATAAAATAATTATTTAAATAATTCAAATATTAAATAAATTATATTAATAATTTTAAAATAAATATAATTTAAATTGTTAATGTTATTAAATAATTTCTAGGATTACATTGACATCTTTGTGATGTATTAAACGAAATATTTCTAATATAACATATTTTCATGATATTTTTAAAATGATATATAATGAATCATGTAGAAATTGACATTAATAATATTTTAAAATTTATAATATTTCAATAAATGATATGAATTTTATAAAAAGAAAAAAAAATTATAAATGACTAGGATAATATAAAAATTTCATTATCTTCCTTTTAGAGTTATTTTTTTTTATAGTTAATATATTTACCTTTAAATATTATTAACACACATTTTATGAGTTTGAGTAAAAGAAGATAAATTAGGGTTAAAATGAAAATAGATGGATTAAAAAAAAGTAAAAATGTGTTTAAATTTATTTATATAAATGGATATCAACCCATAATTATCTTACATTTGATATTAATTATTTGGGAGCCATTTATAAAGAAACGTTAATTTATATTAATTTGATATTGTGAATAATTCCAACAGTCTCCCTTCCATGTATTATAAATGAGATCCGCTTTTCCTCTTATCTTCATACATAAATACCAATGTAGTTCAAGAAACCTCTACCCAAATCCTATATAATAATCCCACCACACAATCTAGAGCTCTTATTTTAAGAAAAAAACATACATAGTGGTTTTATGGTGTTAATATACATTTATTGTCTGAAAATTTTATGATAAAGATTCAATATGATATGTTGAACTCAATATATATAACGTTTTTTTGATGACTATTTTTAATTCCAATATTTAAACTATTTTTATAGAATACGTAAGGAATTTTTTTCTTATATATTTTTTGAAAAGATTTTTCTTCTTTCAGATCGCTATAATATATGTATTACTCATTTACAAGTTTTACCATATTATTTTCAAATAATGTATTTTCATTTATAAGTGTGTGAATTTGTTAAAATAGAAAATGTTTTTAAAGTGAAAATATAACTATTTATGTATGATTTATCTGTTATTCATATGTTATAATTTATTGGAATTTTTTTATGACTATGAGGGATTCATTGAAAAACTGTGGGTGGGTGATCATATTATATGTATCCCATGTATTGGGTCATGAGGCGATGTTAACTGAGATGGTTTCATCTACGAGATTAAGGGAATATACTATGGTATTTAGTCAAAATATAATTATGATGGTTGGTAACTTTTTTGAGCTCTCTTCAGTATTATGTATACGTGATATGGAAAATGATTTTCCTAGTTACCTATTTTTTATTTATATGCTTCATTATGATTTTTATTGAAAATCTCTTTATTTAAAAAATATAAGATCATGATACTATTTTTAATATGATTCATTATTCCAGTTAACAAGTTTTTTTATGTAATTTTTTTGACGTGTTTTCAATAGAATAACATTTTCTATTATTGACTTTAGCTTTGGTATATTTTTATCTCATACAATGTTTTAAAAATATTTTAATTGAATTTAATGTGGAGTAGTAACATGGATGAGATAAGTGGGATAATTATAATTATTTTTATTATAATAATATACCATATTTTTTGAAAAGGGTTGAATTACTGTAAATAGTGGATAATTATTATAAGTTTACACTTTTAATGTGTGGGTTTACATTGTAATAGTTTTTCGTACTTCTCAAAATCTATTAATTGAAAATTTCCTCAAATGTGAACACTAATTTAAACTGATTAGACTATTTAATGTTTATGGTTAGTTCCTCATAGTTGGTATCAATGTATGGATTAGAAGTAATTTTTTAATATGAATTCAATGAAATATAGGTACTTTTTTATGTGTATTATTTTAAGAAAATCATTGTTCTATAATGTTTTCAGATCAAGGAATGTGAGTTACAAATTGAATGAGGTGAATCATAGGGAAAATTAACATCAATTTCTGATTAAAGGTATTCCATATATATTGAGAAGACAAATTTTTATGATTATAAAACATTTTATGACACAATACTCCCTTGAAAATATTGGTATGAAATTTTAAACACCTTCAATGAACATCAACACCACCATTCATCAAGGGTGGTATTAATTCAAATCCTTCTTTCAGAATATTATGATATTTTTAAAATAGTATACTATTATGAATGAATTATAAAATACATTACTATATAAAAATATCTTGATGCGTATTATGATTTTAATAAAAATACTAATAAAGGATACTCTTCCCTAGCAAATAAATATTGGGTTTTAATTTATAAAATCTCATGATATAGTAATGATATTTTAAAAGTTCCCTTCATACAATGTTTAAAAAAAATGGTGTGACTGTTTTATAAAAAAATACAATGTTTTGAAATTATTTTTCATGAAATGTGATTTTCCATAACTATTTCTCAATAAATAACTATATAATATATGTTTTTGAAGATGTGTATATAAAATGGAAACATGGGGATTTGAAGAAGCTATAAAGAATAGTTGAAATGTGTGGAACCTCTATCTACCTGAACAAAATGAAAATGATGTATGGAAGAAACCATGATGTAGGTATAGTGTACATTCTCCATGGAATGGTTATATTATATCAAATGGAGATTAAATTTCAAATTTCATGATATAAACCATATTATTTATAAAGAAGATAATATATATATTTGTTGGGATACAAAAGGATTGGTATAAGGTAACCTTTGAGGTTAAATTTATATGGGGTTTTTTTTAGGATTTTATCAAATTTTGGAAAATAAATAAATGTTGTGTAGTTTTAGAAAAATGACAACTTATAATTTGGGTGACAACCCATCATCTTCCTCAAGGTTATGGAAATAAAAACCAAAAAAGGGATGAATGGGTTCATCTCCTACCACTAGCCAATGTGATATCTAATTTAGAATCAATTTTTATTTGTTGTTTAATAATTTTATGGATTAATAATTTTTTTTTTTGGGAACATATGTCTAATAAAATATATATACTTTGGAGTAGAAAATTATTTTTTGAGTTTGTGATTAATTTTATTCTGAAAGAAATTTACAATTTTTGGACCCATTTATGTTTTCATAAATAAAATATAATAGGGGTTTCTTAGAGAAATAAATGATGAATTTTAATTTTGAAAGAAATGTGAATTTTTTGTTGATATATGGTGATTCAGGTTATTTATTGAAATTGTTATCATATATTAATGATTAATATGGAAATTATTTTATAGTATAATCTTTCAAGAGTAATTGATAATATTTATATCTAATTCATAAAATATATCATAGAATAATATATGATCAAATCCCTCTAGATTTATGGTTTTAATCTTAGTTTTGAATATTTTTATGAATTTGAAAGAAATTTAATTATTAAATGGTCTATTCATATATAGGTATCAAAATTAAATATTGATGATTCATTTATTTTCGTATTATATAAAAGATTAATATAATTTGGGAATTAAATTATCTTATTCTAACCATATTTTGTCACTACTTCAGAACAGAATAAATAAATATATATTTAGTTGTGGATTATGTGATTCACTAGATGTTCATTCTCGTGCTACACGAGATAAATTTATCATAAATACCAATCATTTAGATTAATTGATGAGTTTTTTAGGTATATTGATTAATAGATAAATCTATACCGACCAAGTAACAATATTTTCTTATGCTTTTAGTCTAGCTAATAATATAATTCCTCAACAAAATTAAATAGATCTTAAATCAAAAACATTATCAATATAAATTTCATACCAATAAATTGGTGACCTTTTTAATCAATATAGATTTATGGATTTTTTATTGTTAACATTTTAATGATGATATTCTATATCACTTTCCATCAAAAGACGATAGATTTTTTATCATCCATTTTCATTTATTCATACATGGAACCCTATTATGTGTAATATCATGTAACCTTCGTACTACCATTTGTTTCTATTATTGTTGATGTTTTGTTAATCCTGTTTACGATGATGGATTTCAGAAAATTTATTTATTATAGACAATCCCTGGGTAACATTCTTATGTTCAAATTTCTATGAAGTATTTTATTAGATGGGGGTAGAATGTAATATACAAATTTTTATAAAAGGAAATACTAGGATCGAAAGTATAAAAAATTTTCCACATGAAACATAAATGAATAATTATATTTTATAATGAATAACATTTTATTAAATGATATAAATTTCCTAAATATATAAAATTCTTCCAAATTATTGGTAGAGTTTATAAAATGTCCTAAATTATCCATTTAATGACCATTTTTCATTTTATCGTAACTATATTGAACACCAATGGGAAAAAAGAGATTTTTTCATAGTATTTGTTAAAATGGATAAATTAAGGTTAAAACAAACAGATAATGATTAAAAAATATAAAAACAAGTATAAATTTCATTAGAGGAATATGGTATAAACCATAATCATTCTATATTCATAATAGATTAGTTTGGAGCAATTTTTAATAAATGTGAATTTATATTAATTTATATTTATGATTAATTCCAAGAGTTCCCCACCCCTTTACTATAAAATTGATAATACTATCCTCTTCTATTAACACAGAAAAACCAATTTTATTCACCCAAGATCAACATATATCTCTCCATAGAATACCTCCACGCATTATAGAGCTCTTATTTCAGTCATAAAACTATCCTCATTGTATATAAGGAGTTAATAAAATGATATTGTCTAAGAAAAAGGAAGAAAAAGATTGTATGTGATGAGTAGAACTCGAGGAAAGGGACTTCATTATAAATATATATTTGGACGATACACATTTAAATATTTCTAAAAAATCCTCACTGAATGAATTTTAACATATATGACATGAATATAATCTATTTATTTCATTTTACATTAATGTTTTGATTGTTCATTTTCATATTTAACATTTTATTATCAAATAATGTGTTTTCATTTAATAGTGTGAGGATTTTTTAAATTGAAATGTGTAATAAATGTATAATTATTATTGTTTACTTATAAATGATTTATTTGTTATTCATATTTTATGTTTCATTGCAATTATTTATGAATATGGGTGATTTTGTGATAAATCAACAGCATTGTATCCCATTATAACTCTCTAATGCACTGGGTAATGAAACAATGTTAAATGGTAGGGTTTCTCCTAAGATATTATGGGAATATATTGTAGTGTTCATTATAATGTAAACTATGATGGTTACTAAATTTTTAGCCATGAAATCTATATTATATTTTGGAGCGACATAGAAAATTATGTCCCCGGTAACCTATTATAATTTATATGTTTTATTATGTGTTTCTATGAAAATAGATTGACATTCAAAAGTTGTAATAATGATATTTTTGAAAAGATCATTCCATTTTCAAGTAAAAATTATTTTCTTTAAAACAATTTTATTAATTTTTAATAAAGTAGAATTTTTCATTTGTTTTTTCATTTTAAAGATTTTGTGGGCATCCTAAAATTTAAAATATTATTTAAGGGATTAATTGGAAATTTCCACAATGATGAGATCAACGGGATAATATTGAGGATTGTATTTCATAATGATAAATAATGTTTTTAGAAATGGGTTTACATTGATTTCAATAATGGATACTATGTATAAGTGTCCACTAGTAATGTATGGTCTTAGTCTCTAAGAGTTTTTCAAAATTCTATAAAACTATAAATTCAATAGATTTATGAATGTGAACTCTATTTAAAAAAAATATAGAATATATAATCTTTATGGTAGGGTCCTTATATATATTCTAGGATATATATGATGATATTAAATTTACATATGTATAATAAACTTATATTTATTGTATAGGATGTTTGAACACATAAAAAGGAAGCCATAAAAAAGTATGAATTTTTCTTATCAATTTTCCTTCATCGTTACAGTTGTCATGTTATGAAACTATATTGTGTTACGAGATATGTATATAGCCAATTTTAAATGTATTATCATGGTTTTATATATTTTTATAATATTTTGTTTTATTTATTGTTATTTTTTCATAATGATTATGATTCAATTTACTAGAGTTTTAATGGTTTTAAGGTAAAATTTTATTATTTTCGGTATTGTTTATATATAGGATTATGATAATGAGATATTATGCTACATATATTATGAATCAAATTAATTTCATTCACATATTGTTATTTTTAGATAATAAAAATTTCACATAATATTCAACACAAAATTTACTCAATAGTTCAAAATGAAGTTTTTAAGGAAAACATACTTATTCCTCTCTTCAGTTGAACTCAAATTTTATCCCAATTCAATAATTTTTGACAAAGATTCCAAAATCATATTTATATTCTCAAATGAATTTATTAAAAACCCCTTTATACATGTTATAATTTTTAAAAATGGGTAAAACTGAATCTTTTTATCATTTTTTCGATGAGTTAATTATTTAGTATTAGATGAAGAGTAAATAAAATGATATCTTATTACATTGAAAGCATAATTGAAATTTTATTCAATGATCACCAATATTTTTTTTAAATATTAATTTATATTTTTCCATTTAAATTTTAAAAGAATTATTTTATGAAATTATTTTATGAATATTCTAGTTTGAATATGCAACGTATGATGTCACTTGAGACATACTGGGGATTTGATCCTAGAATTCCATTCATACATTTTCTAGATAGATTAAGATAAGGATTAATTGGACGTTTTATTTTGATACCATTTACTATATTCCTCTTAATGGTTTATGTTTATGTTTTTTTTATTATATAAATAGTAAAATCATGTAGGCTAGTTTTTTATATGGATGTCAATGTGGATTATGATTTTATCTCTTCTTTATAAGGAATGAATTGGGATTATTAAGTGAGAGTAAGGGATCACTATTTCCGCTCTATGTATAAGTAGGTCTCATGAGGCGAATAATATTGGATTTTTGGTTGAGGCCTTACCAATGTATATAAGAAGTTTTTTCCTACAACCGTTACGGTAAGTAAAAAGTTAATAGAATTCTGAATTTCAATATTAAAGGGAATATGGTTAATTTATTTTTCATTCAATATTTATTATTACTTATTAATTCATTGATTCTTTTATGCTCATTCCATTACTAGTCAATTGAGCTTACTAATTTATTATATTTCATACCCTAGGATCCCATGATGAGTATTATGATTGATATATAGTGCTATAAAAGTGTAAATAATGATACGGTTGGAGAAAAAACAGTGTTTTAATTATCTTTTCATTTTTAAAATGGGAATGAATAATTTATTTAGTTACCAAGACATAAAAAATATTCGGTCATTCTGGATTCCATTTCTTATTTCATATAAAAATATAATAAAGAAATCACTTAAATTATGCTACAAGGGTCACGGTGTTTATAAATGTTGTCAGAGGAATATTAATATAAACGCTGAGAACTATATTTAGTGAAATATATATTAGAGTAGGAGTATATAATTTACATTGGGGATAAAAATATAAGTTCATATTATATTTTGGGTGAATAAATTATTATGTCGTTTTACTAGAAATACATCATTTTATATATATGAAAAGTGGATGTGGTTATAGAATAGTTTTACCAAGGGTTAATAACCCAAAAATAAGGGGGTTAGTATTTATTTATGCATTACCTGATACACAATAATTTATATTGTTATGCACCTAGTTTGAAAATAGCTAAGGATATATTTGTGTCAATTCTTATTTTCATTTTAAACCATTATACAATGTTTGAAACTATGATTATGATTTGAAAACAATATTATCTAATGAGTGCCTTTTACTATGAGAGTAGTCGTTCAAATTTTTTTCAGTTTTTGTTAAATTTTTCTCCAGATTTTGTATTATTCAATATATTTCCTAATTTAGTTGCCTATTATAGTGTATTAATTTTTTTTGAAGTGGTTCCTAGTTGATGGAATTTGAAGCATATCAATCGATATTCCCTATGTTTGGATTGGATTTATTGATAGTATAATGATGATAGAGATTGAAATGTACCTATAAATGATAAATTTATAACAATATTTGGGTAGCATACACATGCTTTGTGTAATAACTTATACCATATAGAATATAATATTGATCTACTACATGGCCTAAAAATTTAAAACCACTTCAGGCATTATAAAACTCTATCCTGTGGTGGGGCTAAAAATCAATTTACCTCCGAAAAGTGAATAAGTTCCATAGAAAACATATTTATCACTTAGGGAATAAATTAAAGGTAGTTGGTTGTCATGGGATTATATCACCTCTAATGAGTTTTGGATAAATGGTTCTCATTGATTAAAAAACTTTAATAAGAGGATGAAATAAAAAACCATGTTGTCGAAGGATTTTATGGTAAACTTCTTGGGAAGATATTTTCCCCGTGACAAATCTGATGATATGGAAAAAAATCCTTGTGTATAATAAAAAAAGAGGAAAATGTTTCAATTTATGAGGCTAAAATTACATGGATAGATAGGTATATTGTGGATTATGAATTTAATCCAAAGGGAAATTTTTACCATTAATTTTATGTGCACAATTAAATACATGGAAGTGAAATAAAATCAAAAATATTATCATCGTAATAGTATGTAGTATCATGTTCAATCAAGATAATGAATAAATTATCTATGCCGAATTGATTTGAAGTAATGGAAAATAAGATGTGGTAAGATATGCATGCAAGTTAAAGAAATATAAAAACAAATCATAATGGTGTGTGTGTAATTATCTTCTTTTAATAATGGTGTAATCAAACAACATTGAACTTAATTGTGGGGAACGATATTTCTTACATGGGTGGAGAGAAATTCCATCATGTGGTTGATTACAAGGGAATGAAAATATAATCTAATATAAAATAAAAAAAATATAAAGATATAGAACACTGTGATTTATTTGACCATACATCATGGAATTATATCTAGAAAAGGTCCACTTTTAATGAGAAATATTATAAAATCCCAACTACTATGGAGGATGTCCCCAATGATTTTGTTTCATGTATATGAAATATATCAACAATTTACACTATTTATTAATTTGATTCTAATGTTTTGACACCTTTAAATCATTAAAATTCTCATAAATATTATATATTTTACTACACATTAATAATGTAGTTGTCAATAAATAATCCTAGTAGAAGCCTCGCCACATGAAGGTTGTGTTAGTCAGTTAAATATATGGCATATAATCATTCTGTATTTACTGAATTCATTATTATACAAGCTATTAATTTTTTATATTGCATAGTATGTACATTCCTTAAAAATATTGTGAAACTTAATGGTAATGAAAGGAATTTTATGTGGAATTACATGTACAACCACCTTTGTGTGATGTTGATTTTTCAAATTATGTAACCCCAGATGTAAGGGGGAAGTCAAATTATCCATTTAGATTGTACGGGCAACACCATTGAATTTTTTAAAATTTATTTATAAATTAATTCGATAATTTAAATATTTTTAGTTACACAAAACACTATGTTTATCATGTGTCACTTGAAACACATTGTTGTTCTTCTATTACAAGAAATATTATGATCATCTTGCATTCCATGTAATAATGTGATTAAATGAAACTTGACAAATTATTATATTTTTATTATTATTTAATAATATAGTTTCCACCTTGATAATGTAATGGATGTTATAAAGAAAATTAAATAAACGAATATATATATATATATATTTTATATAAAACTAATTATTTAGCGAGCAATTAATTATAAAAAATATCCTTAAAAAAGGAAATGTTCTTTTGAAGAACTCATTTTATTTCAACAACTGTGATTTATATAAAAAAATAACCAAATAACTTTTGGTTTATTATATTAATGAAATATATTTATTATAAATTCAATAAAAATATTAACATTCATATTATACTATTTTGAGGGAATAATTATAAATAAATCAAAAGTATGCACAAAAACAATATTTTTCAAGAAATTCGTTTTCTCGCATTTTTTGCACATGTAAAAAAATTTATTTTTTGAAACATTTAGAATTTTATTTGATAAAATTAATATTATTTTTGAAAAAACTAATTTAAAATTATCTTTGAGTTATTTTATGGATTTTTATAAATAGTAATTTTGTGATGAATTGTGAAAAATATAGACTTTTAAATGAAAATTTCAGCAAAATATTATATATTTCCAATGCTAAATGATATTATTAATAGGGTTTATTGTACAAATATTTCAATTTTATATCATTTCATCCAATTTAAATCTTTTTGGTCAATTTTATATTAAATTGTGATATAAAAGAAATTTAAATATTTGAACTTTTTCCCTTTAAAACCCATCTTCACCATTACTTAAACGAGAAAAATTTTAAATTAATTTTTCAAAATAATGTATTATAAATTTTAAGAAATGAAATTCCTAATTTAACTAATAATTATTTATAATTAATAAGATGTTCAACTTAGTTTTTGAACATGTTGAAAACAGAATTCTATAAAAAATAATTACCCTAGTTAATGTTCAAAGGAGTTTACTTTGCGAAAAAATAAAAATTCATGAGTAAAAATTTCCAATAAACAAGTCTAAAAAATATTTCATGAACACATTTCAACTATTACACCACTAAATTGTTATAATTTCCTCAAATTTATTCTTTTTATATACTAAAAATGTGGTATCGCTTATTTCATTTCAACAATACGATGTATGTCCTCTCTTATACCTATAAAATGCCACATCAATCATCTTATATTCAAACATATTAGACTATCATGTTTTGTAAAGGGAATACAAAAATCAATACAAACTTCCCTCACCTCTTCATATAATCCTTTTTTTGGATATAAATCCACCCAAGGAATGCAGTTTGTGAAAAACAATGGAGGATAACTAAAGAGTAGCTAGCGTTCATCAACGAGTGATTTTGTATTATTTCATCATCTACCCACATATATTTTTTGATATACCATTATCATATAATAAAAAGAAGAATATTATAAATAATTATCAATATTTATATTATGTAAGTAGACTACAACCATCCTACCACCAACAAATTGGATATTATGTCATCATTCATGTAAAATGTTGAATACCACCACACAAACCAATTTAATTTAATTTTCAAATTCAAAATATCATTTCTTGAGATAATTATGGATTTATTATTTATATAGTATATACATATATGCATTTTTTATTTTTATTTTTATTCTTATTTCATACATGAAAACATGTTTCAATTTTTTGGGAATACGACAGAGTCTCTCTTCTGTACGATGAACTACTACCTCACAAGGCGATCTGATTTGTTCCAGATTTAGATGGAATATATTAATGTTTATTTTTATAACAAATTGGTATATATATAAAAAATAAAATATTTCATAGTGATAGTTTATGTCATTTATATTTACTTCATTTAATCCAATAAGTTAGTATAAAAAATGATCATACTTACGTACGACATATCGTCAACTTGACTGGAAAATTCCATTTCCTATCACTAAATTTTATCTATTAATATATATAAATATTTAAATAATATATATGATATTTATATAATTGATAATAGTGAAGAAATTATGTAAATTTTATTAAATAAATTTGACTTAGAAATATAGAATATTGAAATATTTATTAAAACATTTTTATTAACTTAAACATTATATTATCATGATATTGTTAATAAACGAGTAATACAATGTCCTAATAAACTAAAATGTTTTATGGTATATATGTATATGGTTTAATAATTTTTTATAATAATTATATGTTATGTTCACAAGAGTATTGGAAGAGTGTGATGGAATTCAAAAGAAAAGGTAAAGGATTTTTGCTTCTATTTTCCATCATTGAGATATACATTATATTGGGCACCAATATTCTTTCGTGAGGTGTATATATTGAAAAATTGTAAACTAATATCAAGAATTTATTCATTCTCATGATATTTTATGTTATTACTTCATGGTTTTTATGATTCATTGTTAATAAAGTGGTAATGATATATTGTATCAATCTCATTGTTTATCGGGAATGTATATCATTATGTTTCTGATGATAAAATATTATGAATAACTCTAATGAATTACCATAATATTTTTATATATTGGTTATTAATTATTTCATAAATTCACTATACCATTTTACTAAAAATTTGAAAATAAAAATAATTATGATTTATTTTAATAAAATATGATGATATTTCACAATATCGTTAGAAATCAGTCTTCTTTCAAATACATGATTTCTACAAAACATTAAATAATATTTTATTAATCTCATATAATTAAAAATATATATTTTTACCCCTGATTTAAATTTTATAACTATTTTAAAATGAATATTCATGTTATTTCCCAAAAAACACATTTGGATTTTACTTGAAATGTAATAGAAATAGACAATTTAATAAGTATGACATGTACTTTATATATTTACAAGCATCATGACCCAACATTACATAAAATATTAAATTATATGTTATCTAGGTTGTTTTATAATAAAATTATTTTGACACTGCATTATGTATTAAAAAATTTATTCTAAAGGGAAAATAATATTTTCATAAAGAATTTTTTTAATATTTTTAAAGGTACCTCTATATGTTTTCAACGTTATTATCAAAGAAAAGGAATTTTATAGTGTTTTATTATTTAATATTTTTTTAAATTCTATCTTTCTCCACGAAATTTTCAAAGTAGTCTTTAAAAAATAAAATTTTATCTACGACTGTATTCAAGGAGAATAATTATAATTGAATTTCAATAATTTCCAGTTATAACCTTCCTATTTTTTCTATGAATGTAATATTTTGATCATGAAATGGTTTTTAGGAAGCATGTTTTTCATCCATGGGATCATCCATGATAAAATCATTATGACCCCTGATAATGTCTCCATATATTATTTTCTGATGAAATGAAAATATTAATTTGAAACCATTTTATTTTTCACGTGTTATGATATAATGAAATTTTTATGACACCCATTTCACTTCATGTGTTCTGATATGATAAATGTATCATAATATTTTGTCACACATAATAATGAGTTTCATAATGTGATTGTGATGACGATGTAACGACCCAAAGTTTTTCAATGGAAATTACATTCTTATAATCATGTCATAAAATCACATGAAAACACAACATAATGAACTACTAAGAGATAAGTGACCTTTAAACAAAAGTTTGTCACTTCTGTGTTTGGAATTTTGAAAATCTGACATACATGGTATTGTTCAAGATGAATTATGGAGTCTAATAAAACAAAAATAATTTTTGGTCAATAGTGAACTACCCCAATGAATAGTAACATACTGTTATGAATAGAAATATTACCCTTAGGAACACTAAATCATATAAAATAAGATTATCCACACCCATTAATAATTAAATAAAATATAGACATCTTAAAAAGTGATAATTTGACCATAGTAAACGCTTTGGTATTTTGTAAGTCATAAATAATTAATTAAAATTAATTAATGATTTTAAAAGAAAATTTATTTTCATAAAATGTGTTCATTAAGTATAAAATCAATGTATTATAGTTTTTAGATAATTCAATAAGACCCTACGTAATTTTTGAAGGCACTATACAATCAGTTTTAATTATAAAATCTATTTTTAAGTAAATGATGAATTTATTTAAATTTTAAATTAACAATATTTAGAAATTTATTTTTGAAAAATGGACTTCATTTTTGGATTCTACAGGTTAAAAAATTGTATGGGTAATTTTTTGGCATTTTTCTGAAATACATGAATTTATGGTGAATAGTAACATACATTAATTTATAGTATGAATACATTATAATTAAAACCCACTATTTCTTACATCAAAACCGATGTAAGAACCCAAATGCATAACTCACATGCCTTATTTACTATTCATGGTCATGTATGATTCACTATTCCTTTTCTTATGGTAAATTAATAAACTAATGAATTTTATATTAAGGAAACCCCTCTCACCTTCACTATAAAAACCACCCTTCTCACCGTCATTTCCTCACACCTCTCAAGCTGTAACTCATCTCTAAAATATTCCCACACTTCCTCCCAAGACCTTCTCCCATTTTAAATAGCTTCTAGTTTAATAAAAATACACGCCCTAGCATCCTTAAGGAGTATCTCAAGAAGAAGATTTAAGTGGTAATTTCTCTCCCACTTCTTCATTAATTTCCTTTCATGTTCAAGTTTATTTCTTGATATCTCACCTCTTATCTTCATCCAAATGGTATTTAAACTCCATTATTATACATATACTAAAATTTTATGATGCTAATGGTATATTATTTCATCCAAACCCATTTCCCTCTTCCTTTTATTTTATTAAGGAGAACATTGTTTGTGAGGTGTTAATTTTTCACCATCATGAACAATGAGGTTTCTTATTCCATTTCTACCTTCATATCTGGTCATTAAACCATTATTATGGTTGAACCAGAACATTTTATAGGTATTATATTCAATTTAAAGCTCTGGAACTAACTTATGACTATAGTTCTTTTGATAAATAAAACAAGTTCATTATGATCCAAAAATCGCTCAAATAAACCAAAACAGTAGTCATTTAATTATTATCTAATGATTCCTCCACATGGATATAATATAATTCATTTTCAGATCATCCAAACTCTTTTAATATCATTAATATCATGTTATATATTTTCTGGATTTGTACACATGTTCTACCGAAACCTCAATTTAAGAATACAGGTGAACCACTTAAGAAAACCATAAAAACCAACATTCTTGAATAATGTTTTTAAAATCAATAACTCATCCAAAGGCACATAAAATAACATAATGAAACCATAATGAACCATATTAATGTAAACAAGGTTGTTTATTTATAATTAATAAATATAATGTCTTTATATAGGACATTAATGAGAAGGAAGCATTCAGATACAAGGTAAGGAGAAATTCACAAACCCAACATTCATCCTTCGGGTTTCAATCATTCACTCCATTTTTTGATATGGTTACTACATAAAGATCAATTTTCAGCTTGTATTTACATTTATAGGATATAAATGTTTGTCACTGGTTTTTATGTCAAACAAAAAGTTTTTTCAAAAGAACACTTCTTTTAAGAACAAGCATTTTACTTCTCCCTCAATGTGAACGGTTCTTGAAACATGTATGTTATTAGCAATTAATTTTTGGAACCCAATTTTTTTGAATGAATTCATATGAGATAAAACCAATTAATTTCCATGGTTTAGTAATTATCATTTTTGGTAAGTGTTTTATGTGGAAATCATGACAATGATAATGTTATGATGTGATAGGTGCGCTCGGAATTATATAGCGTAATATGAATGTTTCAATGTGACGTGTGCGCCTAGAATTATACAGCGCTCTAATGCATTGGGTAAAGTTATCGATCTCATGATTAAATGTGAAATTATGAATGAACAAGATTCTAGCTTTGTTCACAAGTATGTGTGGAAGTTAACCATTAAGACATGATGTTTCATTTTTCTGCATTGCCACATTTTGAGTCTTATATTTATGCTTCCTCTCATGTTCATGATATTTTTCCAATGTAATCATTATGATCACCCAATACTATATTGTTAATATATATTCTCTTACAGGGATTCTAGCTCACCCCTTTTTATGTATATCCTTATATGGCTACTTGTACTAAAGAGAGGACAAGTGCCAATAAGAATCTAGAGAAACAGAAATTAAATAAATGTTTATTCTTGATGTTGTAATAGTTATGTATGGTCCTAGTATTCCCAGGACACTAAAACATTGGATCCTATATGTTTAATACTATTATGTTGTTTATCATTAAAATTATTTAATTGTAATGTAATAAATGGAAGGGTCTCTATAGTTGGTATTAGAGGAATCGTATAGTTAATTTGAAAATTAGGACTGGTGAACCCTAGAGAAAACCTATAGCATTAGACTAAGTACAAATATGTAAACAAGAATATTTACATAGGGATCCCATATGTTATGATTTTACTATAAATTTTTCAAATGAATACGTTATGTATTAATGACTTGTTTACTTATGCTTTGTTCTAAAGTTTTCTTTTTTAGAAAATGGTGGGAAACATGAGAAATTATGCCAACGACTCATGCGAGGGCCAATGCAACCATTGCCCAAACGACATCCCAAATGATTTGGGCGGTGGCGTTCCAAACATAATGTCTTTTCTTACCCAATTATCTCACGTTTTGATCAATAACCATAATAATGGGGAATATCCTTCTTCACCAATTAGGGAGAAACAGGATATCGAATGTTTTATGAGGCAACGACCACCGATGTTTAGTGGATCCTCCAATCCACTAGCTACGAAATAGTGGGTCAACTCCATGGAAAAGATCTTTTCTGTGCTTCACTATTCTAAGATGGAGAAGGTGACTCTTTCCGTTTATCATCTGGATGGAGAAGCCGATCAATGGTGGTCTTTGATTAAGAACACCAAGCAACTGATGAAATTGAACAGATGGAATATAAAGACTTTAAGATAATTTTTCTTAAAAAGTATTATCCATGAACTATTAGCATACAGATGGAGAGAGAATTCATATAGCTCAAGAAAAAATAAGGAGAATCTGTCACAACCTACAATGAGTATTTCACACGTCTTGTAAAGTACGCTTTGGGTTTTGTTATCCAAAATGATAGAAAAATTGATGGATTCTTTAGTGGATTAAAACCACACCTTCAAAAGGGTCTTGAAATTCGAGACTTTGGGAGTTATGAAGAATTTGTTTGATGTTCCCTCAAAGTATAGATGGAGTTTGGAAAATGGTCCCATGGGTATGGGGATAAGAAATGAAATATGGAGTTTCAAGATGGATGATCTAATGACAAAAGTAGGAAGAAAACTCAATGACCCACATGCCAAAAATGTGAGAAGTTGCACCATGGGAACTGCCTCAATGGGACGAGGAAATGCTTCATGTGTGGGAATGAAGGACACCATTCTCAATAGTGTCGAAAAGACCTGAAAAGAAAGGAGAATGTAGCCAATGAAAGGATAAAACCATGAATTGTTCAATGCTACAACTTCAGGGTGCTAGGGCACTATGAAATCCAGTGCACTAAACCTCATGATCTCAAGGGTAATCAACATCAGTATCCACCAAAGCCAAAGGAATAAGGCAAGGCTTATGCCATCACTACTGCGGAAGCGGAGAAAGATAATGAAGTAGTACAAGGTACACTTATTATTCACTCAAGAATGGAAAAAATCTTATTTTATTCTATTTCTATGCATTCATTTATATCTTGAAAGTTTTCCAGAACTATAGAATTGAAGCCCCGAAACCTTGATTTAGAAATATTTGTAAAAACACCAAGTGGTGCAATCATTGCAACCCAAGTGTTTGACACTTCTCCTTTTTGCGTAGGTGTGAAGATTCATCTGGTGAATCTTGTAATACTTAATTTGGTGGAATTTTACACTATAATGGGAATATATTAGATCTTATTATATAGAGAACATATCAATTGTCGGGAAAGTAAATATCTTTTCATATTCCTAACCATCCAATTTTCCTCTACAAATTCAAGGAAGATCATGAATATCTTTTGAAAAATCCTTCAATGGTTTGGGTGTTGATTCCCTATGAAGAAGCATACCTCACCCAAATGGAGGAGTCAAAGTAAAGTTCCATCCTTGAGGAAATGCCCATTGTGAGAGAATACATCGATGTATTTCCTAAAGAGTTACTCGGAATTCCCCCAGATCGTGAGGTTGAGTTCTCAATTGAACTCAAACCCAGAGCCACTCATATCTTGAAGTGTCCCTATAGGATGGCTCCTATCAAACTGGAGGAGTTAAAGAAGAATCTTCAAGAGCATCTGGACAAAGGGTTCATACTCCCTAGTGCATCACCTTGGGGTGCACAAGTGATCTTTGTAAAGAAGAAGGATGGAACAATGCAGATGTATATCGGTCATCAGGAACTAAAAAAGATCTCCATAAAGAAAAAGTATCCTCTTCCAAGGATTGATGACTTGTTATATCAGTTAATAGGAGCATAATAATTCTCAAAGGTGGATATTCTTTTTGGATATCATAAGGTAAAGGTGAATAAGGAAGATATTCAGAAGACTGCCTTCCGAACACAGTATGAGAACTATGAGTTTTTGGTGCTTCCCTTCAAACTAATGCCCCTGCAATCTTCATGGATTTGATGAATATATTCTTTAGAAATTACCTCGACCAATTTGTTGTAGTGCTTATTGATGATATTCTCATCTAATCCAAGATAAAGGAGGAACATGAAGAACATCAAAGTCATATGTTGGCGACATTAAGAAAGGAGAAGTTGTATGCCATGTTCTGCAAGTGTGAATTTTGGATGAAGCAAGTCACGTTCTTGGGAAATGTGATCACAAGTGAAGGAATTTTTTTCGATCCTTCAAAAACAATAGTGATTGAGGAATGGCCCAGGACCTCTAATGTCATAGAAATCTGTAATTTTCTTGGATTAGCTTAGTACTACCGATGTTTTGTGAGAAACGTTTAATGACTATCAAACCAACTAACTAAGTTAACAAGGAAAGGGGTAAAGTACGTCTAGATGAAAGAAGGTGAGTGAATATTCAAGGAGCTAAAGAGAAGTCTGATCACTGCTCTTGTACTCACACTACAGAAAACTGAAGAAGGTTTTGCAATATAAAGTGATGCTTCAAAGAAAGTCTTGGGTTTTTTACTCATGCAAAATGGTAATGTGATAGAATATGCCTCAGGAAAGTTGAAGATGCATGATCAAAACTACCCAACGCATGATCTAGAGCTGGAATCTATGATATTTACCTTGATAATATGGTGAAACTGTCTTTATGGTGAAAATTGTGACATATACACCGACAATAAGAGCCTAAATTATATATTCACACAAAAGGAGCTCAACATGCATCGAAGGAGATGGTTAGAGATAATCAAGGATTATGATTCCTCTATTCACTATCATCTTGGAAAGGCGAACAAGGTAGCTGATGCACTATGTAGAAAAGAACCTGCTACTCAATTTATGCTGCGGATTGAGAAAGACTGTATCTTCTTTCATATGAAATGAATGGATTTGGAAATCATAAGGGAATAGGATACATCCTAACTTTCCCAAATGATTGTGTAACCATCAATCCAAGAGAAGATTAATGAAGCACAACGGGATGATTTGGATATACAAAAGTGGGTGAATGAAGTAAATGAAGGAAAGTTGCAAGAGTTCCATATCGACAATGATGGTGTGATTCAGTTTAGAATGTGGCTTTTTGTTCCTTCATCGCCTGGGATAAAGACGGAGATATTGTACAATGCAGATAGCTCAACATTCTCTATCCATCATGGGAGTACGAAGATGTATCATGATCTCTGAGAACACTTTTGGCATGATAACATGAATAAGGAGATTGCCAAATATATATCAAGGTGCTTGGTATTTCAGCAAGTTAAAATTGAGCGCCAAATATCCAAAGGTATGATACAGCCATTGCCTATACCCATGTGGAAATGGAAAAATGTTACTAAGGACTTTGTCACGGGTATCCCAAATACATCAATGGGAAATTATGAGATATGGGTTATGGTTGACCGACTCACCAAGACTGGCCATTTTATCGCTATTCGGGAATATCTCTCACTTGAAAAACTTGCAAAGATATATATGATGGAAGTGGTGAGACTCCATGGTGTTCCACAACCAATTGTCTCTGACTGTGATCCAAGGTTCACATCTAAATTCTGTAGGAGCCTTCAACATGATTTGATTACTGGATTAAATTTTAGCATGGCCTATCACCCCCAAACTGATGGGTAGTCTGAAGGAACTATTCAGATGCTTGAAGATATGCTATAATCATGCTCTCTAGAATTCAAAGGTTGATGGGATCAGCATCTCCCATTGGTTGAGTTCTCATACAACAATAGCTTCCACTCAAGTATTCAGATGGCTCCATATGATGATCTATATAGAAAGTGATGTAGAACTCCAACCCGTTGGGATGAATTTGGAGAATGAAAGCTACTGGGACCCAATATTGTTCAATAAATGATATAGAAGGTTCAAGTCATCCAAAAACACATCAAATCTACTCAAAGTCAGAAAAAGAGCTATGCTGACAACCTTCTAAGGGACATGGAGTTTGACGTTGAAGATAAAGTTTTCCTTCGAATATATCTATGGATGAGAGTCATGTGATTTCGGAAGAAAGGGAAGCTAAGACCAAGGTATATTGGCCCCTTTGAGATCCTTGACCACATAATATCTATGGATTATTGTCTTGCACTTCCACCGAATATGGCTCAAGTTAATGATATGTTTCATGTATCACTACTAAGGATGTACATACCAGACCCCTCACATATACTAAACTCAGAGGTGGTGTAGCTTGAAGATGATCTCTCCTATGAGGAGCAGCCAGTAAAGATTCTTTATCAAAGATATAAGGTTCTACGTAATAAGAATACTCATATTTTCATTGTGTTGTGGAGGAACCATATGTTTGAGGATGAAACTTGGGAACCAGAAGAGGAAATGAAGAAGAAACACCTCACATATTAGTGTAAATTGAAATTTCGAGGGCGAAATTTCTTAAGGGGGGAAGAATGTAACAACCCAATGTTTTTCAATGGAAATTCCCTTCTTATAATCATGTCATAAAATGACATGAAAACACAACATAATGAACTAATAAGTGATTAGTGACCTTTAAACATAATTTTTTTAATTCTGGGTTTGGAATTTTGAAAATCTGACATACACGGTTGTGTTCCAGATGATTTTTGGTGTCTAATAAAAGAAAAATAATTTTTTTTCAATAGTGACCTACCCTTATGAATAGTAACATACCCTTATGAATATAAATATTACCCCTATGAATATTAAATCATCCAACATAAGAGTAACCTTACCCATGAATAATTAAATAAAATTTAGATATCTTAAAAAGTGACAATTTGACCTTAGTAAACGCTCTAGTATTTTGTAAGTCATTCATTATTAATTATAATTAATTAATGAATTTAAAAGAACATTTATTTTCTTAAAATGTTTTTATTAATTATTAAATCAATGTATTATAGTTTTTAGATAATTTAATAAGACCCTACGAAAATATTGAAAGCACTATACAATCAGTTTTAATTTTATAAACTGCTTTTTAAGTAAATTGTGATTTTAATTAAATATTAAATTAAGAATATTTAGAAAATTATTTTTGAAAAATGGACTTCATTTTGGGATTCTACATGTTGAAAAATGTAAGGGGTAAATTTTTGGCATTTTTCTGAAATATTTGAATGTTTGGTAAATAGTAAAATACATTAATTCAAAGTATGGATACATTATAATTGAAACCCACTATTCCTGACATCACAAGTGATGTAAGAACCCAAATCCCGAACTCACATGCCTTATTTACTATTCTAGGTCTTTGATGACTTACTATTATTTTTCATATGGGATAATAATAATCTAATTAATTTTATATTAAAGAAACCCCTCTCCTATTCACTATAAAAACCGCTATTCACACCATCATTTCCTCACACCTCTCAAGCACCAAAACATCTCTAAAATTTGCCCAAACATCCTCCATATCGCCTATCCCACGTTTGAGAGCTGTTAGTCTCATCAAACGACTATTCCTACCTTCTTTAAGGAGGATCTCAAAAGGAAGATTTAAGAGGTAATTTCTCTCCCTCTTCTTCTTTAATTTCCTTTCATGTTCAAGTTCATTTCTTGATCTCTCCCAACCTATCTTCATCCAAATGGAATTTTAATTCCATTATTATACATGTAATGGAATTTTATGATGCTAATGGATTATTATATAATTCAAACCCCTTTCCCTCTTCCATTTATATTATTATGGAGATTGTTGTTCGTGAGGTGTTAATTTATCACCTTCGAGAACGACGAGTTTTCTTCATCCATTTATACCTTCATATCTGGTCATGAAACCATTATTATGGTTTAAACCAAACATTTTATATATATTATTTCTTATTTTATGTTCTAGAAATATATTCTAACTGTAGTGCTGGTGATAAAATAAAACAAGTTCTTTATGATCAAAAAATCGCTCAAATATACCCAAATAATCATCATTTAATTCTTATATAACGATTCATCCACAGGGATCTAATATAATAATTTTAAGTTCATAAAACGTTTTTAATATCATTAATTACATGTAATATCATATCTGGATGTCTACCCATGTTCTACCCAAACTTCAATTTTAGAATACAAGTGAAACACTCAAGAAAACCATAAAAACAAACATTCTCGAATAATGTGTTTAAACTATATACCTCATCAAAAGGAACAAAAAATAACATAATGAAACCATAATGAACCATATTAATGTAAAAAAAGTTTTTTATTTCTAATTATTGAATATAATGTCATTATACCGGACATTAAAGAGAAGGATGCATTCGGATACAAGGTAAGGGGAAATTCTCGAACCCAACATTTATCCTTCTGGTTCTCCCTCTGTCACTCCATTCGTTTTGATATGGTTACTCCTTAAAGATCATTTGTTAATCATTGTCGTTCCTTTTATTGGATATATATGTTTTTACTGGTTTTTATGTCAAACAAAATGTTTTTCAAAATAACTCTTCTTTTAAGAACACACCTTTTACTTCTCCCTCAAAGTAAACGGTCCTTGAAACATGTATGTTATTCCCTCTTTATTTTGGGAACAAAAAGTTTATGAATGTGTTCTTATGAGATGAAACCCATTCCTATCTATGGTTTAGTTATGTTCAGTTTTTGATAAGTGTTTTATGTGGAAATCATGATAATGATAATTTTTTGATGTGACGGGTGCGCTCGGAATTATATAGCGCTATATGAATGTTTCAAAGTGATGGGTGTGCCCATTATTATAAAGTGATCCAATGGATTGGGTAAAGTGATGAATCTCATGAGTAAATGTGAAATGATGAGTGAACTATATTCTAGATTGGTTCTCAAGTATGTGTGGTAGTTAACCACTAAGATATGATGTTTCATTTTTTTTCATTTCCACATTTTAAGTCTTATATTTAGGCCTCCTCTCATGTTAATGATCTTTTTTCCCATGTTATGATTATGCTTACCCCATGCTATATTGTTCTTATCTATCCTCATACTGAGATTTCAAATCACCCCTTTTGATGTATATCCTTAGGTGGGTACATGTACTAAGGAGGGGACAAGTGCCAATAAGAAGAAAGAGAAGAAAAAATTAAATAAATGTTTATGCTGGATGTTGTAATTTTTCTGTATGGACTTAGTTTTCCAAAGACAGTAAACCTTAGATTCCACTATGTGTAAAAATATTATGTTTTTTATCATTAAAATGATGTAATAGTAATCTAATAAAAGTCATTGTCACTATAGAAGGCATATCCATATGTAGTGGTAACATTACAACCAATGTTCGGTGGGACCAATATCTTCTTGAATAGAATTGGGTGATAATCTATATCTAATTAGATAAACTGGAATGAAATTAGAGGTGAAATCAGTTCATTAAAAAACGAATATATCATGGATTGAACATAGTTAAGTGAGAGTGGACTAGAATAGTTATTGAACTCATATCAGTAAGATAGGACGAGAATGGGGTGTAAACATAGTTCTGTAAGACTGTACTGGAATAGGATGTGAACATGGTTTAGTTTCACAAAACTATAATGTGGAGTGAGTCCAATTAAAGTAGATATGTCTCGAAAAAAGAATTAACATACAATGGTATGGGGTATTATTCACAATGGAATTCATGGAAGATAACATTGAATACTATGATTGTTTGTGGACTGAAATCATTCCTGAATGATATGATTTGAAATGAACCATGAATAATATGGAAATGAATTTATATTCTTCTATGTATGGAAAAAATATATGTTTTATTCTAATGTTATGTTTTTAGGGCTCATGTTATTATATTTAATATGATTCATTCCTTGTAATCTAAAAGTCATTATGAAATGACTCTTGTTTATGATATATGATATATTGGGTATGAAATTCATAAATTATGTTCATTATCATATAATATAATCATATATTATGAATCCATATAATCATATATTTATAACTATTAAGTTTATTAAAACTGAGCATCTGAACATACCCTTATTTTGTTTCATTTCCCTAGGCTATGAAGATCTGTATTACCTCATGTATTTCATTGAATACTACCAAATGGGATGATCATTTTGGGAATCAATGAATATCATTTACCAGATTAGATGATTTTGATCCATTTTTCTAATGGAAATAAATTATTATGGACCTCAAGCATGTGTTAATGAATTTTAATGATTATTTATCTAAATATATGTAATATCGATTTATGATAATCCAAGAAAATTATTGTTGGTATTAGTATATGTTTTGGTCCTGATTTGGATACTAGGATAAAAAAAATTAGTGAGATACCTAAGAATATTTATAAGGATATGTATGGGGATTTCATTAAGGATATGTCTATAGATTATTTGGTTATTAAGAAAATGACCTGAAATTTGGCTAAAAAATTATGTGAGAGGATTCTACATTTTTTATCCATTTTTGGATATTACAAATTAATTTATCCCATTCCCAGATTTTATTATTTTAAATGAATATAAATAACAATGGTTTGATCTTGTCTTGACTGAGAACTAGTGAATGACAACAGGACTTGTTATAAACGTAGTCTATTACTCACATTGGATTTGAATTGGAAATTATAAAAATCTATATAAATAATTATGGTGGTTATAAATATATACTTACTATGGATGAGCTAGTATTGACCAAAGTGTTAATTAATTAAAACCATGTTGTGTTGATTTAGATATGCTTTTTTTCAAAAACTGGGATTTTACATTATGATTAGTGTTTCACACACTTTAATTTCTGGTTTTAGTCAATGGTGTGAACGAAAATGTACAAGGATAACATAGATTGTGATGGATTGTTTTATGGTGTGTAGCCAAAATAGAATAATGACTGGAGTAATGTATTTTGTGATTATTCCATAATAGTTTTCATCAAACTTGATTAATAATGTGTCCCTGAATAGACTCCTAGACACTCCAAAGCAAATTGGGAAAGAGTTTTCAGAGATTTTGGGTGACATATACTATTTAAGAATAAATATTTAGTTACCTATGTGTTTATATGGTGGGGATAAACACCCAAGTGGATGATTTATGAGAACATTAATTTTTTTTCAATGTGAAAATGAAGAAAAAAAAGTAACATCTAATGAAAAAATGAAGAGTTCAAATAAAAAATAATATTTTAATATTGGTATCTATAAGTTTTTATAAATAGATGAATGATTTGAATATGGTATGTATGGGAATTATGGGAATCATTTTTATAAGGGGAATGATGGAAAATAAAATTGGCAGGGTGGTATGAGTAACTGTTATATTGCTGATGATGAAACGATTGTAAATGAGATATGAAAGTAAAGTATTGTTAAGGAATAAAATTACAATTCATTATTTGAGAAGGAAGTGAAATAATTGATGTGTATACATATTGTAATTCAAGGATTATGTTATATCAATGATGAAACATATAAGAATAATTTATTAAACAATTTTCAATAAATTTTTCCAAAATATGATTAATGGGAATAATAGACTAGAAATTTTATTTAATAGAAATGTTATTGAGGTAATATAACTTATAATATGTACCATAGGTGGATAAATTGATCTTGATTTTTGATAAATAAAATATTGATATAGATAAAGTAAATTGGATTATATTGATGACCTCATAAATGATAATGAATTTTTTTATAATGTCATTTATGTTTTCATTGATGGATTTTACTACTATAATGTCCTGAGTTTTTAAACTGGGTTAAAATATGAAGGTTTAAAAAACAGTTTTTCAATGGGTTGGTTTATAAAACCGAGCACCAGAATTTTATTCCGAGTGTTGGAACCCCTAAAGGTGTCTCTTTTGGACTTGGGTAATTACCATATAATTTTAGTGGGTATCATAATGAGTCTCAGGATCACCAAATCGGGAAAAGTCTACTTTAATGGATCAGCACAGGCAGGGAATGGTCGCAGTCCAACCCTTGCAGTTTAACCTGTTTAATAACTTATTTTATTTATTAAATAAGATTATATGAGATATTGTGACTAATTAAAATAAAATTTTAATAATATTAATAATAATGTTATTATTACTATTATTGTGTTTTTTCAATTAAATATATGTTAAATGAATTTAATGTGGCTTTTGAACTTCTCGAAGAAACGTTTTTCATTAAGGGTTAATTGGGAGTTATGTTCATAATAAATGAAGGTTGATGAGAATAACAATAATAATTTATGATGATTATTATTATTATTCATATTATTATGGTTATATTTATTATTATTATTAATTTATTACAATTTTTTAACGATTAATAATAATACTAATATATTTTTGGGGTTTGGGTCTTAAATATATGAAAGTTAGAATAATAATAATGACGATGTTTTTATAATTATTTTATTTAATTAAAATATAAATGCTAAATGAATTTAATTAAATGATTAATATATAGTGTCATAGTTTATTATGAATCATTTATTATAATATTTATAAATTAATAAGTGTTTTTAATAAAATAGAAAACTTTTTCACTTATTTGATAAATGTTAAATGAGTATTATAATAAAAAAATGAGTATTATTATTATTACTATTAATTTAAAATATTTAATTTTAATTTTGAATTTTATATTTTTTTAAAGTGTAAAATTAAACGAATGAGATCTCTCCCCCTTCCTCCACGTATACGAGGCGCGACCCCTCATAGGCAGGGCACACCAATGGAGATCCCCCTTGTGCAAAAAGAGTCCTACATTGTGTTGCCTTCTTCCTTCCTCCTCCATGGTCTAAACTACCTCAACTGAACTACTCCTCCGTACATCGCAACCTGTAGCAGCGCACGACTCCTGTGGTGGGACCTAGCAGTGCACGACCCACCCTAGATGACCACAAGCAGCTGCAGTGCGTCCTCCGTGGTGGAACCCCTTCTTCGTCTGCGGAGTTTTTCGTTCGATATTTCCATGAGTGTTGTTTGATTATTCATGATAGGATCTTCTATAATGTTCATCTTCATCACTTTGGTTATTTTATGTGTTTTCAGTATGTAATTTTTTTTGGATGATTTTAGAAATTAATGGAAATACCTTGTTTGGATGTTCTTCCTTAATTAAGGTGTGAAAATGTTTTTTTGGGGTCCTTTCTTTTGTAATCCAGAATATTCCACTTTGGATGAGGTGGATGATCTCAAATATTTTCGACGCCTTTGGTTGGAGTATGCTTCTAAACCCGATGTTTGGTTTTTCACTGGATAAATTAAGGTCAGTTAATTTTTTATGAGTCCCTGGTACCAAGTTAGAGGTGTGTTGATCATAACTGTTTTTATTCTGGGTACCAGTTTAATATATTTAATCTTTTTGCACCAATATAGACAAACAGTTCACTCTCACACACACACATATAAAGGTGGGAGCCCATGCGATTGTGGACTAGTTTTGGATTGGTTGCTTCCATGTATATTAAAGTGTTTTGAAATTAAAATGATTCCACCTTGAGGATGGGTCCTAATTCTCTATATTAATATTTTAGAATTACTTTCTTCACTAACTAATTTGAGAATATGAGTTTCCTTGTTTTTAGAACTTTTAAATTTTTCTTGGGCCACCACTACACTGGGGTACCCAAGTAGATTATATTTGGTTGCAGGATTGTTCTATTTGAATATACTTGGTGGATATGAGCAGAGGTCCAAGAAGATGCTCAGAATGCTTGAGGATACCACACTCGTGATATTGAGTCATTGTTTATCTATTTCTCTGTAGGAATGTAAATCAGGTTTTCTTAATTGTTTTCCATTTTGTGTCATTATCATGTCATGAAAACATTTACTGTATAAACTGACATATTCAACTTTTTTTCAAGTTTTATAAAAATATACCTTATACTGCTTTATCATTTATTAGACTGCTTCTGCTATTTATTTCTATTGTCAATTATTGAACTCTAACATGATGTTATAGTCTCCCCACTAACTATACATAGACCTGCATTGGTAGTCGATAGCCTTTGGCGTACAAGGAGACACGCTTCAGGTCATGTGGTGAACGGTCTGGCCACCAATTCAAGGGTAATCCAGGTCAGGATGTTAAAAATTGGTATAAGAGGGATTATTTTCCTTTTTCTTACTGTTTTGGGGGTGGTATATTGGAGACTAAGGATGTATCAGCATTTGGGTTAATAGTCGTTATTGGGACTGATCACTACATTTATTAGAAATGACCATGTGGTTAGGGATGGAAATTGATATTGGTACTATTAGAGGTTACAATTGATATGATTTCACCTATAGTGACATGTGTATTTTCCAATTATTTTTTTATAATTTTTGTAATATTATTTTCTTGGCCTGATATTGTGAGGAATTTTAATACATGCATCGTATTAGGCACTTAGATATTCACATGTCAGGCATATAACTTCCATGTAGTTTAATTAGTAAGATTCTTGCTAATTTGGAAATTGTTCCTTGGGTGTAGTTTCATGTATTGATCTTCTTTATAATGCCTTAATAGATAGACTTTTTAGGGATATATTTAACATGCATGAGTGATTATATGACATACTACGGTAGTTATTAGCATGTTTTTTTGTGCCATGATTATATGTCATAGAATGAAGTTGTGTTACTGATTTTTCATAAATTCAATATAAGTATTGATATATGAATGGGATGTGTTGGAAAAATATCCCTCAAGGTATCATTGAAGCATTTTGGAGGTGATTTTGTTTGTTGAAAAAGTGGACAACCGTGCTGTGATTGTTGAAAAAATGAACCATGACATACAAATTTGATGACAAAGGGGATTTCATGGTGGAATGACGACTTCAAGAGCTATGGTTAATGATCAATGTTTCATTCACGAACATAGACAAAGGAATGGATGATCTAGAGGCGGTACAAAAAGAACAGATACAAGGTGGCACTGTTTTCTAGAGTTTTCCAAATTTTTGGGCCTGCAAATCGACAAAGGAAAAGAAGAAGTTTTTGGAAAAGGGACTTTCATGCCATGTACTTGATGTCTTGAAAACTTGCACACCATATGTTTTTCATGATCATATCATAAAAATATGGAAAATGGATATGGGTCACGCAAGTATTGAGTTTGTCGCATAGGTGACTTGCACGCCAAGAGAAAAGACTTGTGCGTCGGTGCCTAGGAGGATAGGAAACTTGCGCGCCAGTTTTTTTTCGATATCATAACTTTAAAATATGGAAAAGGAAAGAGGTTCGCGCAAGTTTGGAATTGGGCCACACAAGTGACTTGCAGGGGAAGAGGCCTTTGCTCCAAGACTTCCACGCTGAGGGTTAAATTGCGTACCATCGCGCAGGGTGATCAAATTGCCTATAAATACTGGACCACCCCACCTCATTTCTCAATAGAGTTCAAAACAATGAAGAATCAGAGCTCCCGTCACACAGGTGTGGTGGTCGCGCAAGTGGTGGTGTGTAGCACAAGTGGGACTTGCATGCCTGATTTGAAGAAGGGAGATTGTTGTTTCTTGCGCGCCAATATTGGGTTGGGCATAAATGGAAGTGTGTCGTGAAAGTTTGGAGTTGAAGGAGCTTGTGTCGCGCAAGTGTCTGAAGTGGACTTGTGCACCAGTTTTGACTTGTGCACAGAGACTTGCGCGCCGGGTTAAACCTGCGCGCCAAGTAAGGGTTGATTCACGACGGTAATTATGGGCTGTTTCAAAGCGAGATGATTTCCCGATACCTTCGGTGCAAAGTGAGATTCATCTATGGGTGAAATATGGACTTCAACAGAGCATCTATATATAGAGGAAGATGCATTCATCCATGAAAATGAAGAGACATACAATTCTATAAACTGTGAGTGGATCCTTTCTAGTGCAGTGAGCGAAGGAAGAGGAAGAAGGTGATCCTCTCCACCGGAAGTGATACATAGAGAGAGAAACAGGGAGTGACCCTTGGGAAAGTAGTGAGATGACCCTAAACCCTGTAAAGGCAGTGAGCTTGGGACAGAGTGATTATTCCCGAACCTTTGTATCCACATCTATTGAAGAATAGTGGAATTTGGTATGACCGACCACTTGTCGGTGTATTCTCCTTGGACGTAGCCCAGTGTGGTTGAACCAAGTAAAAATCTTTGTATCTTCCTGCTTACTTCCTTACATTGCATTTAAAGCATCATCATCAGATAAAAAATGAAATAAGAGATCATAATAAACACACAAGTACAAACAATGTGACCCTTGTAATAAATAGGTCAAGATCTAGTGGGGCAGAAAGAACTTTTAAAAAGAATATTCATACCCTAATTCACCCCCCTCTATGGGTATATAGGCCCCTATTGGTCCTAACATTTGGTAACAGAGGGATATATTTCTTTTATCAGTTCTCTTTGCTTCGACATGGTGTAGTCGGTTTGTGGATTTAAATCAGTCTACTCTTATCTCAGTGTTCGATTGTGAAGGGAAAAACATCATAGAAGAATCATACGTCAGGTGGAATCCCTTAGTGCGGAAGTGTTTATGGAAAAAGTGTGATTCAACTAAATGAATCAAACACCTTACTAATGGAAGGCCTGGATGAATAAGATAGGTAAAATATTGATTCACTCACTCATGATGCATTAATGAGTGAAGTACATGAACATCATAGTGACATCGAAACAACTGATGATGATGAAGATTCAAGAAGGAGGCCACCAGTAGATGTTGTCAATATGACAAAGAAATTGGATCAGAAATTGGATAAAGAAGTTAAATCTAATGATATACGGATCCAAGTATTGAACATTGAGGTCAACAAGCTAAGAGGATTAAATCAAATGCTTATTTATGTGGCTAATAACCTAAGGAATAAGAATGATTCTCATGGTTAATAACTACCAAAGATGGATAAAATAAAAGGAAAACAAAAGGCTCATGATTATGAAGAGAATCAGAAGTTAGATGAGGTTCGGAATAAGAAAGCTAGAAATGACGATCTAGAAACACAGTTTTCGGAAGAAGTTTAGAAGAATCAGAGGCTACAACGAGAGAATGCATGTTGTTATGATTTTATTGAAGACGAAAAATTGAAATTGAAGGAGAAAAGTGACATGGTGGAAAATCTCACACAAGAACAAGAAGATTAGTTGAGTAGTGGTAAGAATCTCAGAAAAGAACTCAATTCCCAACTTGAATCAAGAGATAATAAGATTCAACAATTGGAGGAAGAGATTGAAAAATCCAAGAAGGAAATGGAGATATCAAAAGACAATGGAAAACCTATGTTGAATGATGCACTGCACTTACTATTCGATTGGCCTTCGAAAGGTAATGTTAAAATGAAAAGGAAGTATGAGATTTTTGAGGAAAATCAAAAAAATATTTTCTCAGCTCAAAGACTATACAGTTTTGGAAAAACTGGTATTGGATTTGATGAATCACCTCCCATGCATGATAGAGAAAGATCTGTGAACAGTTCCAGATGTGGAGAAAATCATGTAGGTGCTGGAGATAGGCCTAAGAGGATAGTTAAATGAATTAGTGACAACATATTCTATTTATGAGGGGTTCATGGCCACACATCAATCTTTTTTCAAGGGCTCTGGAATATATTTCAGGTTGTGAAAATAGAAACTTTGATAAATATGAGAATAATAATAAGCGTCATGAGAAATCATAGATAATAGTCTCTCAGAGGAAATAATTCATTAGATGCTCTTACTGTGGATGAATGAGACACACCATGAATATGTGTCAAGAAGATTAGGAGCTCAATGTCAGAAGAAGAACTCAAGCTGCATCAGCATATTGGCTGAGATATGTTGAAATGAGGTATGCCTTTAATGGAAGATGTTTCATATTTTCTAATCATGGGCATTTGGAAAGAAATTGCAACAAGAAGAATGCGAGAAAGGAAAAGGATTTGAGAAAGAGATTGATTACTCCAATGATGTATAAAGGGAAATCTTATAATGGGGGAAAAAGTTGAAAGTTGGAGAATAGGATTAGAGCCTCAGGGGAATCACATGGAGCTGAACGAAAGGTGTATCAGTCACCTCCTCTATCATACTCACAATAACTCTCAAAAAGAGAATGTGAAAAAACCTAGAAGTTTAATTGGAGATCTACTCTAGCTCTGATAAAGAAGAATGGATGTTCAATGAAGGACACACCACCAGTGAAAAGAGTGCGGTGACTCAGACATCTGGTAAAAGAATGATGAACAAATAATATATTGAAAAAATCTCATGACGTGTTCCACAGTGAAATGTGAAAGAAGGTGCAAGATCCTTGCAATGATGGAAGAAGCAAGGGAAGATGAAAAGTAGAGAGATTCCTACTTGGAGAAGGAATCAAGGGAAATTTAATTTTGGTGGAACATCAAAGACGGAGATATGTACTAATGGGTGTAGTCCCCAAATGTTGAGAAAAACCAAGCCTGAAGAATCTCATATCAGAAAAAGTCTCAGCATGTTGGTAATGAATGCATACTCATATGGCCAGAGCAGTTGAAGTTGTCTAGGAAGCTATAAGAAGCAAGGAAAGAGTGTGATGCTCTACGATAAAGAATAAAAGGGTTAACCCATGAGGATCAACCGCAATCCACTTCTTGAGGATTCCTGAAGAACCCCTCTCCCTATGTATATAAATGATTTTAAGTAATGATTCAAGTCTTTCAGGTTTTAGGGAGATATGATCCATGTGGAAGTGGCATCTAAAGATGCAAAGTAGAGAAGTGATAGGATTCAGAGTTTCAATTGAAGAAGAAAGGGAGAAACGTAGCACAATAGGAAGTGATTTTCTTATTAGATTTATCTCTTGATTCCTACACTCAGTTAAAACTTAGTAGGATTAGGGATTATGTTAATGGCTCAATGCTGAGTGCTGGATAATAAAATATGAATGAGGAAAAGAATGGTTATTGGTATATATAGTTTGGCCCAAGAATAGGAAGAGTTGCATAACACAAGGGGAGCATTCAATATCCTAATCAGATGCATGTTCACAATGTGATATGAAGGATAAATGATTAAGTTCATGATAAATTATTGGGGACCAAGTATAAAGACGGATATTTTGATGATTATATTTTTGTTCTATCAATGTGGTATCAGCTGACTACTTTCAGGATACCAAGATGCTGTGAGTGAAAATCAGAGTTGCTTTAACCAAAATCTGATAAATTAATTGAAATAAATGACGTCATTGAACAATGACACAGTGAAATGTTTTCTGTTAAAAGTGAGGAAGTGGTAAGAGACATAGGGAGAGTAGAAGTGGAAAAGGCTGACTTAGATGAAGATACTGATGATGAACAAGAAAGTGCCAAGTCTGTGTCTGTAAGGAAGCCGAAGAGTCAAGCTAAAATTGATAGGCAGAATATCATTAGTGATCAGACAGCTCCAGTTCAGACTCAATGAATGATTTCAATATAGAAAACATCATTTTTATCTTAGGTGGAGCCGAAATGTTTTTCTGATGCAGCTAAAGATGAAAACTCTGTTCAGGCTATGAATGAAGAGCTCGATCAGATTGAAAAGAACCAGACATGGGAGATTGTTTCGAGGCCAGCAGACACGATTGTCATCAGGACTAAATGGGTATATCGCAACAAGATGAATGAAGATGGAATTGTGATTTGGAACAAATCACGACTACTGTGCAAGGTATACTCCTAGATAGAGGGAATAGATGCTGATGAAACATTTTCACCGATTGTAAGGTTGGAGACAATCAGATTATTTTTATCCATAGTCGTGCAAAGAAAGTTTAATGTGTTCCAGATGGAAGTCAAATCCGTATTATATAATGGTGTTCTGTAAGAGGATGTGTATATTGAGCATCCAGATTGTTTTCTCATTCATGAGGATGAGAAAAAAGTTTGCAGGATGAAGAAGGCGTTGTATGGGATAAATCAATCACCATCATCATGGTACTCAAGGCTTGATCAATACATGAAGAATCTTGGTTTCCAGTGCGGGGGAGTTGATTACAATGTCTATTTCAGCAATGACAGTAATCAAAGGATGATGGTGCTGGTGTATGTCAATGACATAATTTTTGGCGGATCACATGACGCTCAGTGCAGACATTTTTCCGAATTCATGAAAAATGAGTTTGAAATGTCAATGATTGGAGAGCGAACATTATTCCTTGGTCTACATGTGACATAAGGAAGGAATAGTACATTCATTTCTATATATAAATATGCCAAGGAGGATTTGAGAAGGTTTGGAATGGATAATTCCGAGGAAATGAAGACCATGGTTGCTACCTAGATGAAATTATCAAAATATGAGAATTGAAAGGCTGTTAATATCGCAGAATATAGGAAAATTATTGGAATTTTGTTGTACATGACCGCGAGAAGGCATGATATTGTTTTCGACACATGCCAAACAGAGAGATATCAGAGTAATCCCAAGGAATGCCACATGCTTTCAGTGAATAGAATACTTGGGTATATCCAGGGAACACGACTTGACATATAAAGACAAATCTCAGACAGAGTTGTTGGGATATAATGATGCAGACTGGGCGGGTTCCGCGGATGATAGAAAATCAATGTCAGGTGGTGCATTCTATCTTTGTGGATTTTTTATTTCTTGGCTATGCAATAAGAAAGATTTCATTTCATTGAGCAATGTAGAAGCTGAGTATATTGCGGCTACTCAAGAATGCACAAAATTATTGTGGATGAAGCAGAAAGTTGAAGAAATGTGAGTTGAAGTGAAGTCTCTGATCGGAATCCAGTGCGATAACTCAAGTGCTATAAATCTCAGCAAAGGTCATGTCCATCAATCAAAGACAATGCACATTGAGATAAAGTATCATTTTATCAATGAGAATGTTGAGCAGGGAATCATGAAGTTGGAGTATGTTCCTACAGAGCTACAGGTTGCAGACATTCTGACAAAGGCCTTACCCAAGCAAGCATTTGAATGGAATCGACTGGCATTGAGAGTTCAGTCGAATCCCTAAATATGAAATAGCGTGGATAAGGAATCACCCCCTCTCACTGAGGTATGATGTGTTTTCCCTAATTTGATGATATGTGTTCTCTACTCTGTTACAGACTGCAAAGGAGTGACCTTTGGGTTCGTTGACAAATGGGGACAAAATATTGATTGTTCAAGGGGGAGACCACGTGGCTATTTGATAAATCATTAATGATATGGGGAGAAGATTATAGGTGGAGCAGCCAGATATGGGGAGTTGAAGCTAGTTGAACGTGCTTATCCAGAGCTTATATTGAACAACACATGATATAGCTCTCAATAGGTATTAACGCTATGAGCAGAAAGGGGGAGAGTAGTAAATTTGACAATTCTAGAAGTGATAGATCAAAGAATAGATATCACGACAACTGAGGATTGTGATAAAAATAGAAGAGTGGTGTTGGAAGAATATTTCCAAAAATTGGTATCAGTTTGGTAAAAAAATGGTATCAGTTTGGTGTCAACAATGGGTGTAAGAGATGAGGTGATTCATTGATGAACTTTTCATTTGCTCTTTTTTCTCACACCGAGCATTGCTCATGTGGGTTTAGAGTATTTGTTGAGTAAATCCTTGATCCCTATTAAAATCTCCTTTGGGCGAATGGTTGATGAAATTTTAACGATGTATCTTTTTATTGAAGAATTGTCAACAAACCCAATGGGGGATATTGTTGGGAAAATATCCCTCAAGGTATCATTGAATCATTTTTGAGGTGATTTTGTTTGTTGAAAAAGTGGACAACTGTGCTATGATTGTTGAAAAAAAAAACCATGACATACAAATTTGTTGAAAAAGGGGATTTCATGGTGGTATGCCGAGTTCAAGAGTTGTGGTTAACAGTCAATGTTTGATTCACGAACATCGAAAAAGGAACGGATGATCTGGATGCCGTATAAAAATAACAGATACAAGGTGGCACTATTATCCAGTGTTTGCCATATTTTTTGGCCTGAAAATTGAAAAATGAAGAAAAGTAGTTTTTGGCAAAGGGACTTCTGTTCTATATACTTGATGGCTTGAAAACGTGGGCGCCATATGTTTTTCAAGATCAGATCATCAAAATATGGCAAAGGGATAAGGGTCGGGAAAGTGTTGAGTTGGTCGCGCAGTTGACCTGTGCTCCAAGAGAAAGTAATTGAACGCCGGTGCCTATGAGGATTGGAAACTTGCTCTCCTGTTGTTTATCAGGATCATAACTTCAAAATATGGAAAAGGAAAGAGGTTCGCGCAATTTTAGAATTGGGTCGCGCAAGTGACTTTCATGGTAAGAGACCTGTGCACTGAGGCTTGCGCGTCGAGGGTTGAATTGTGTACCTTCACATAGGGTGGTCAATTTGCCTATAAATACTTGACCACCCCTCCTCATTTCTCAATGAAGTTCAATACTTTGAATAATCAGAGCTCCCGTCGCGCAGGTGTGGTGGTCGCGCAAGTGGTGGTGTGTCGCACAAGTGGGACTTGCGCACCAGATTTGATGAAGGGATATTGTTGTTTGTCGCGTGCCAATATTGGTTTGGGCATAAAGGGAAGTGTGTCACGCAAGTTTGGAGTTGATGAAGCTTGTGTCAGGCTTGTGTCTAGGGTGGACTTGCGTGCCAGTTCTGACCTGCATGCCAAGACTTGTGTGTCGGGTTAGACCTACGCGCCACGTAAGGGATGATTCACGACGGTTATTCTTAGCTTTGTGAATGCTGGAAGATTTCCCGATACATTTAGTGAAAAGTGAGATTCATCTACAGGTGAATGATTGACTTCAACAGAGAATCTACATAGAGGAAGATGCATTCCTTCATGAAAATAAAGAGACCTACAAGTCTATAAACTGTGAGTGGAACCATTCCAAAGCAGTGAGCAAAGGAAGAGGGAGAAGGTGATCCTTTCCACCAGCAGTGAACCAGAGAGAGAGAAATAGGGAGTGACCCTTGGGGAAGTAGTGATCTGGCCCTAAACCTAGTAAAGTAAGTGAGCATGGGACATTGTGATTATTCCCGAACCATTGTATCCACATCTGTTGAAGAATAGTGGAATTTGGTACGACTGACAACTTGTCGTCATATGCTCCTTGGACGTATCCTCGTGAGGGTGAACCAAGTAAAAATCTCTATGTATGCCTACTTACTTCCATGCATTGCATTTAAATGATCATCATCATATAGAGATGAAAATAAGTGATCATCATAAACACACAAGTACAAACAAAGTGACCCTTGTAATAAAGAGGTCAAGATCCAGTGGGGTAGGAAGAACATTGAAACAGAATATTCATACCCTGATTCACCCCCCTCTCAGGGTATATATGCCCCTATTTGTCCTAAAAATTTTTATTAGATGGATAGGTTGCTTTTATCAGATCCTTTTGCTTCAACTTGGTGTAGTCGATTTGTGGGATTATATCAGTCTACTCTTATCTGGGTGTGCCATGGTGAAGGGAAAACATCAAATAATAATAAGAAGTCAGGTGGTATCCCTCAGTGTGGAAGTGTTTATGGATAAAGTGTGATTCAACTAATAGAATCAAACAGCTTACTGAAGGAAGGCCTGGATGAATCAGATAGGGAAAAGATTGATTCACTCAATCATAATGTAGGAATGAGTGAAGTATATGAACTCCAAAGTGATATCGAAACAACTGATGATGATGAAGTTTCAAGAAGGAGGCCACCAGTAGATGTTGTCAATATGACAAAGAAATTGGATTAGAAATTGGATGAAGAATTTAAATCTAATGATATCTGGATCCAAGTATTGAATATTAAGGTCAATAAGCTAAGAGGCTTAAATCAAAGGCTTATTGATGTGGCTACTGACCTAAGGTAGAAGAATTTTTCTCAAGGTGAAGAACTACAAAAGATGGATAAAATAAAATGAGACCAAAAGGCTGATGATTATGAATAGAATCAAAAGACAGATGAGGTTCGAAATCTGTAAGCTATAATTGACGATCTAGAAACACAGTTGTCTGAAGAAGTTCAGAAGAATCAGAGGAAAAAAGAAGAGAATGCATGTTGTTTTGATTCTATTGAAGACAAAAAATTGAATGTGAAGGAGAAAAGTGACATGGTGAAAAAGCCCACACGGGAACTAGAAGATGAGTTGAGTAGCGGGAATAATCTCAAAAAAGAACTCAATTATCAACTTGAATCAAGAGATAAGAATAATCAACAATTGGAGGAAGAGATATAAAAATCCAAGAAGGAAATGGAGATATCAATAGACAATGGAAAACCTATGTTGAATGATGCACTAAACTTACTATTCGATTGGCCTTTTAAAGGTAATGATAAAATTAAAAGGAAGTTTGAGATTTATGAAGAGAAACAAAAAAAATATTTTCTCAGCTCAAAGACCATACAGTTTGGGAAAAATTAGTATTTTATTTGATGAATCACCTCCCATCTATGATAGAGAAAGAGCTGTGAATAGTTCCAGATATGGAGAATATCCTGTAGGTGCTGGAGATTGTCCTAAGAGGACAGTTACAAAAAGTAGTTATAACATGTGCTATTTCTGCGGGGTTGATGGGCACACATCACGATTTTGTTCAGAGGCTCTGGAATACATTTCAAGTTGTGAAAATAGAAACTTTGACAAATTTGAGAATAATAATAAGCGTCATGAGAAATCAAAGAGAAGAGCCTCTTAGAGGAAAGAATTCATTAGATGCTCTTACTGTGGAAGAATGAGACACGCCATGAATATGTGCTAGGAAGCTTAGGATCTCAATGTCAGAATAATAACTCAAGCTGCATCAAAATCATGGCTGATAAATGAGGAAATGAGGGATTCCTTTAATGTAAGATGTTTCATATCTTCTAATCATGGTCATTTGGGAAGACATTGCAGCAATAAGAATGCGAGAAAGGAAAAGGAGCTGAGAAAGAGATTCTTGACTCTAGTGACGTATAAGGAGAACTATTATATTGGGAGACAAAGTGTAAAGTTGGAGAATAGGATTAGAGCCTCAAGGGAATCACATGGAGATGAACAAAAGGTGTATCAGTCACCTCCTCTATCATACTCACAACAACTCTCAAGAAGAGAATGTGCCCAAACTTTTAAGATTAAGGGGAGATCTACTCTAGCTGCGATAAAGAATAATGAACGTTCAATGGAGGACTCACCACCAGTGAAAAAGAGTGTGGTGACTCATACATATGATAATAGAATGATGAACAAAGAATGTATTGAAAAAATTGTACGTCGTGTTCCACAGCGAAAAGTGAAGGAAGGTGCAAGATCCTTGAAATGGTGGAAGAAGCAAGGGAAGATGGAAAGTAGAGAGATTCCTACCCGGAGAAGGAATAAAGGGAAATGGAATTTTGGTGGATCATCAAAGATAGAGATATGTACTAGTGGGTTTAATCCTGAAATGGTGAGAAAAGCCAATCCTACCGAATCTATATATTAGAAAAAGGCTCAGCATGTTGAAAATGAATGCTTAGACATATGCCCAGAGCAGTTGAAGTTATCTAGGTAGCGAGAAGAAGTAAGGAATGATTGTGATTCTCTTCAAGAAAGAATCAAAGGGTTGACCCATCAGGATCAACCGCAATCCTCTTCTTGAGGATTCCAGAAGAACCACTCTCCCTATGTATAGAAATGATTTTAACTAATGATTCAAGTGTTTTAGGTTTTAGGGAGATAAGATCCAAGGGAAAGTGGAATCTAATGGTGCAAAGTGGAGAAGTGATATAATTCAGAGTTTCAATTGAAGAAGAAATGGAGAAACATAGAACAATAAGATGTGATTGTCTTATTAGCTTTATCTCTTGTTTCCTACACTGAGTTCCAACTGAGTAGGCGTATGGATTCTTTTAATGGCTAAATGGTGAGTGCTAGATAATAAAATATGAATGAGGGGAAGAATGGTTATAGTTCTATACAATTGGGCCTAACAATAGAAAGAGTTGTGTAACACAGGGGGAGCATTCTATATCCTAATCAGATGCAAGATCACAATGAGATATGAAGGATGAATGTTTAAGTTCCTGATAAATGACTGGGGAAGAAGTAGAAAGAAATAGATTTTGATGATTATATTTTGGTTCTAAAAATGTGGTATCAGGTGACTACTTTCAAGATACCAAGAAGCATAGAGAGAAAATCAGAAGTTCTTCAACCAAAATCTGAGAAATTAATTGAAAGAAATGACGTCATTGAAAAATGAAAAACTGAAAAGTTTTCTATTAAAAGTGAGTAAGTGGTAAGAGACTCAGATAGAGTAGAAGTGGCATAGGCTGACTCAGAAGAAGATACTGATGATTAACAAGAATGTTTCATGTCTGTGTCTGTATGGTAGCCAAAGAGTCGAGCTGAAATTGATAGGCAGTATATCATTGGTGATCAGACAGCACTAGTTCAGATTTGAAGAATAAATTCAATACAGCAACCATATTTTTTATCTCAGGTGGAGCCAAAATGTTTTTCCGATGTAGATGAGGATGAAAACTGGGTTCAGGCTAGGAATGAAGATCTTGATCAGATTGAAAAGAACTATATGTGGGAGATTGTTTCAAGGCCAGCATACATGAATGTCATCAGGACTAAATGTGTCTATCGCAACAAGATGAATGAATATGGAAGAGTGATTAGGAAAAAATAATGAATAGTGTGCAAGGGATACTCCCAGATAGTGGGAATAGATGATGATGAGACATTTTCACCAGTTTCATGGCTGGAGACAATCAGATTATTGTTAGCTATAGCAGTGCAAAAAAAGTTCAAAGTGTCCAGATGGATGTCAAATCCACATTCTTGAATTGTGTTCTAGAAGAGGAGGTGTATATTGAGAAGCCAGATGGTTTTCTCATTCATGTGGATGAGATCAATGTTTTGCAGCTGAAGAAGGCGTTGTATGGGCTGAAACAAGCACCAAGAGCATGGTACTCAAGGCTTGATCAATACTTGAAGAAGCTTGGTTTCCAGCATGGGGGAGTTGATTAAAATATCTATTTCAGAAATGAAAGTAATCAAAGGATGGTGGTGGTGGTGCATGTCGATGACATAATTTTTGGCGGATCAGATGAAGCTCAATGCAGTCAGTTTTCCGAATTCATGAAAAATGATTTTGAAATGTCAATGATTGTAGAGCTAAGGTTTTTCCTTAGCATAGTGGTGACACAAGGAGGGAATGGAACATTCATTTATCAATCTAAATTTTCCAAGGAGGTTTTGAGAAGGGTTTTAAAGGATATTTCCAAGGAAATGAAGACTCGGGTTGATACCCGGATGAAATTATCAAAATATGAGAATGGAAAGGCAGTTAATATGACAGAATATAAGAAAATTATTGGAAGATTGTTGAACTTGACCGTGACAAGGCCTGATATTTTTTTCATCAAATTCCAAGAAGCGAGATATCAGATTAATCCCACGTAAAGCCACATGCTTTTAGTGAAAAGAATACTTTGGTATAGCCAGGGAACATTCGATTTCAGCTTGACATATACAGACAAATCTCATACCGAGTTGTTGGGATATACTGATGCTGATTAGGTGGGTTCAATAGATAATAGAAAATAAATGTCAGGTGGTGCATTCTATCTTGGTGGATTGTGTATTTCTTGGACATGAAAGAAGAAAGATTTCATTTCATTGAGCATTGTGGGAGATTTGTATATTTAGGCCACTCAAGTATGCACAGAGTTACTGTGGATAAACCAGGAACTTGAAGATATGGAAGTTGAAGTGAAGTCACCAATCAGATTCCAGTGTGATAACACATGAGCTATAAATCTCAGAAAAAAAATCATGTCCATCACTCATGGACTAAGCTCATTGAGATAAAGTATCATTTTCTCAAGGAGAATGTTGAGCAGGGAATCGTGAAGTTGGAGGATGTGCCTACAGAGCTACAGGTTATAGAAATTCTGACAAAGGCCTTATCCAAGGAAGGATTTGGAAGGCATTGACTGGCTCTGGGAGTTCAGTCGAATCGCCGAGCATGAAATAGTGTGGATATGGAATCACCCCCTCTCCTCGAGGAATGATGTGTTTTCCCTAATGTGTTGATATTTTTTCTCTACTCTGTTACAGACTGCAATGGATTGATCCTTGTGTTCGTTGACAAAAGTGGATAAAATAGTGATTTTTTCAGGGGGGAGACATCCTGGATATTTGATAAATCATGAATGATATGGGGAGAAGCTGACAGGTGGAGCAACCAGATAGGGGGAGCTGAAGCTGGTTGAACGTGATTTCCTAGAGCTTAGCATGGACAACACATGAAATAGGGCTAATGAGGTGTTGAAGCAATGAGCAGAAAGGGAGAGAGTATTAAATCTAATGATTCTAGAATTGATCTATCAAAGAATAGATATCATGATAGCTGAGGATCGTTATAAAAGCAGAACAGTGGTGTTAGAAGAATATTTCCAAAAATTTGTATCAGTTTGGTAAAAAATTAGTATCAGTTTGGTGTCAACAATGGGTGTAAGAGATGAAGTGATTCTTTGATAAACTTTTTATTTACTCTTGTTTCCCATGCCGAGCATTACTCATGTGGGCTTAGAGTTTGTGTTGAGTAAATCCTTGATCGCTATCAGAATCACATTTGCGTGAATGGTGGGTCAAGATTTAACGATGTATCTTCTTATTGAAGAGTTTTCAACAAACCCAAAGGGGGAGATTGTTGGTCAAATATCCCTCAAGGTATCATTGAAGCATTTTTTAGGTGATTGTGTTTGTTGACAAAGTGGACAACTGTGCTGTGATTGTTGACAAAACAAACAATCACATAAAAATTAGTTGACAAAGGGGATTTCATGGTGGTATGCCGAGTTCAAGTGATGCGGTTAATGATCAATGATTGATTCCCGAACATCGACAATGTAATGGATGATCTAGAGGCTGTATAAAAATAACAGATACAATGTGGTGCCATTTTGAAAAGGGACTTGCGTTTCGTGTACTTGATGGCTTGATATCTTGTGCGCCATATGTTTTTCAAGATCACATCATCAAAATATGGAAAAGGGATAAGGGTCAGGCATGTATTGAGTAGGTCGCGCAGGTGACCTACGCGCCAAGAGAAAGGACTTGCGTGCCGATGCCTAGGAGGATTGGAAACTTGCGCGCCTATTGTTTTTCAATATTAGAACTTCAGAATATGGAAAAGGAAAGAGGTTCATGCAAGATTGGAATTGTTTCATGAATGTAATTTGCAGGGGAAGAAAAATGTGCACCGAGGGTTGATGTGCGCGTTGTCGCACAGGGTGGTCAAATTGCTTATAAATACTGGACCACCCCTCTTCATTTCTCAACATAGGTCAACAATTTGAAGATTCAGAGCTCCTGTCGCGTAGGTGTGGTGTTCGCTCTAGTGGTGGTGTGTCGCGCAAGTGGGACTTGCGAACCAGATTTGAAGAAGGGTGATTGTTGTTTGTTGCGCGCTAATATTGGTTTGGGCATAAAGGGAAGTGTGTCACGCAAGTTTGAAGTTGAAGAAGATTGTGTCGCGCAAGTGTCTGAGTTGGACCTGCACGCTAGTTGTGACTTGAGTGTCGAGACTTGCGCGCTGTGTTAGACCTACGCGCCAAGTATGGGTTGATTCACGATGGTTATTCTGGGCTATGTGAAAGCTGGAAGATTCCCCGATACCTTCAGGGCCTTGTGGGATTCATCTATGAGTGAAAGCTGTACTTCAATAGAGCATCTACATATAGAGGAAGATGCATTCCATGATGCAAATTAAGAGACCTACATGTCTATAAACTGTTAGTGGAACCTTTCTAGAGTAGTGAGTGAAGGAAGAGGAAGAAGGTGATCCTCTCCACCGGCAGTGAGCCAGAGAGAGAGAAACAGGGAGTGACCCTTGAGAACGTAGTGAGCTAACCCTAAACCTTGTAAAGGCTGTAAGCTTGGGACAGAGTGACTATTCCCAAACCATTGTATCCACATCTATTGAAGAATAGTGGAATTTGGTACGACCAGAAACTTGTTGGTGTATTCTCCTTAGATGTAGCCAGTGAGGGTGAACCATGTAAAAACTCTGTGTCTGCCTGCTTACTTCCCTGCATTGCATTTAAAGCATCATCATCAGATAAAGAAGAAAATAAGTGTTCATAATAAACACACAAGTACAAACAAAGTGACCCTTGTAATAAAGAGGTCAAGATCTAGTGGGGAATGAAGAAATTTGAAAAAGAATATTCATACTCTGATTCACCCCCCCCCCCCCCTCATGGTATATAAGCCCCTATTGGTCATAATAGGATGGTAATGTTAAAATGTAGACGGAAAGTTTTTATGATAAATGGGAGCCAAATTTCAGTGATAAGGTGTATGGGTGCCTTATCGATTGGTTGATGTCCACCCATGTGTTTGAACCTTATATAACCATATTATGTTTGATAATAGTTATAAATGTAAAACTAATGAGTTTTGACTGAAAGTAACTATAGTTTGGTTTCTTTTTGAAGAACTCAGATTGAATAAATGGAACCCTAAAAAGTTATCCTTCTTGGTAAAAGGAATTTAAAAGCTAAATTGCGTCTTTAAATTTTAATTACACTAAATTTTAAATGATTAAATAATGTATTTGTGATAGAATGCCAATTCTATTCCGCATGGCACATTTTTGACAATCAAGTGACTTGTTATGAAAAAATTACTTGGGTGCTTGTTAAAATTAATTCAAATGTTGAATGGTTGAAATGAATTAATTAAAATGGATAAAACATAAAAGTGTATTTTGAATCAGTTGATTTATATTTTGCGTGACCTAGAGAGAGGGTCGAAGTTTATGTTTCATAAGGGGTTAACATGTGGTAGGTTGTAACCTTAGAAACTTCTTTTCTATTAAAGTAAGTTATTCCCACCACCCGGGTGATTTTCTTGGGATTCAGCTGTTATGGAACGCCGATTGGTTTATGTTATAGCTTTTATGATCAATGTTTGATGTGGTGATTGTTGTATGACAAATGTCACAGTAATGGATTAATTTGTTCTAAAATAGTGTGCTAGTGAGAGGCTGATCTTTTCCGGGGACATCATGGACAATCTTAATGTTGAAGGTGTCACATCATTTTTGGAAAACTTGTCAGTAGAAGATGCTGATCTATTAGAACAGAGTTATCTAAAAGTATTTCAACTGATCTTTTTAATGACCTTGGATTTCAAATAGTGAACTCATCTATATTGATGAGCATGTCCATGTATTGACATCGTCATATATAACCCAAGATATTGTGGTCCTTACTCCGCGCTATAGTCATAATGTTTTTATGCATGATGAGTGGTTGTTATCTGGGTAGTACGTGAGATGCATGGTTTCTTTAGGCTACTCCTTTTTTTATGTTGGGGCACATTTGTTTTTAAAATAGCCTTAGGATGCCCTGACTTGGAAATTTCACCAGAGTTCAGGTATAGACTTCACTATACATACAGATGGTTTTAGAATTGTTATAAAGGAATGTCATCAGATAAAGGGTGAATGTGGGTTTTGGGTATGTGACATATTTCATGGGAATCATGCACAACATGTTCTGTTTGTTGAACAAGATTCAACCGTTTTCATTGATGATGTCCCTGTAATATCATTAGATAAAAGTTTTTTTTATGTTTAAGCTATAAAGATAGCTTTGGTTATGGGTTCAATGGCTTATCCATTAAGATTTTGATGGGTTAAATGACTATGGTAGGTCTGTTGTTTTAGTATTGGTTAACGATGGCTTATTGAGGATGAGAATTTTGTACAGTGGGTAGATTGTAATGTCATGTTATTTTTAACTAGGATAAAATACGAATGTTTTCAAATTTTTTAGTTAATCAAATGGTCGGTTTTTCAAACCATGGTTGGGAATTTTAATATGAGTGTTGGAACACTTAAGGATGTTTTTTTGGACTTGCGTAATTACCCTATAATTTTACGGGGTGTCCCGATGTGTCTTAGAAGCACTGAATCCAGAAAAAGTCCAATTTAGTGGATCTTCATGGGCAGCGCAATGTATCAGTCCATCCTGTGCAGTTTAACTTGTTTAATAAAATTATTTCATTTAATGAAATAAGATAATATGAGATATTTTTGTTAATTTAATAAAATTAATTAGAATAATGATGAAGTTATAATTATTAATGTGATTATTCAATTGCATAAATTATTAAAGAATTTACTGTGGATTTTGATCTTTTCAAAGAAATTTTTTCCTTGAAGAAGGGTTAATTAGAATTTATTGTCTTAATAAATGATGGTTGATGAAAATAATAACAAAGAGTTATGATTATTATTATTATAAATATTTTTAGGGTAAAATTTTTTATTATTAGTAGCATATTACGGTTTTATTATAATTTATAGTTAAAATAATAATATATTTTGGGGGTTTGAATTTTAATAAATGAATGTTGGAATAATTATAATGATGATGTTATTATTAAAATTATGTTTTGTTAACTAAATAAATATTAAATGAATTTAATTAAATTATAAATAGGGTTTTACAAAATTTATTATCAAATGTTTATTAAGTGAATAATATATGAAGATGCATTTTTTATTAAATGAAGTGTTTTTCACATATTAGATAAGTTTTTACTTTATATTATGAAAATAAAATGTGTATTATTTTTATAATTATTATATTACTTTAATTTAATTTAATTTTAGTTATTTATTTGTTTTTTAATGGTTAAATCAGATGTATGGAGATCTATTCCCCTTCCTCCATGTATATGAGGTGCAACCCCTTCTAGGAATAATGCACCAAAAGGAAGACCCCCTGTGCACCAAGCCTACCCTTTTGAGATGCCTTAATCCTTCCCCCACTATGTCCAGATCTGAATTGGTTGAACCACCTCCTCCTGATGTAATTACCTGTAATAGCGCACAACTCTTGTGGTGCGACGTAGCAGTGCACGGCCCACCTCGGATGACCCTCAGCAGTAGTACGTGACCCTCTGGTGGGACCCCTTCTATTTCTGCAATGTTTTTCTTCGGATATTTCCAAGAGTTTAGTCAGATTATTCAAGGTAGGATCTTTTATAAGGTTCTTCTTCATCGCTTTAGAAATTTGGTGTGTTTTCGATAACTGATTTGGTTTGGCCTATTTTAGGGTTTGACGAAAACACCATGTTTTTGTATTCTTCCTTCACTATGGTGTGAAAATGGAGTTTTAGTGTCTTTTGTTACATAATCCAATATTTTTCCCCATGTTTGAGGTGAATGGCCTTGAATTCATTCACCACATTTGGTTTGAGTATGTTTCTAAACCCATTTTTTGGTTTTGCACTGGTAAAATTAAGGTGTATTATGCTTTTATTAGTCCCATGTACTAAGTAAGAGGTGTGTTGATCATTACTTCTTTGAATATGGGTACCACATTAAAAGAATGATTTTTTATATTCAATGTACAAAACATGGACATATATATATATTTATAATGGTGGGCATGCATGCGACTGAGGAGGAGTTGGGAACTGGTAGCCATCATGTACATTAGTGTGTTGCAGAATAAAAATGGTGCCACCCTGAGGAAGGGTGCCAAATCTCTGTCACATTATTTAATAATTATTTTATTCCTTAAATTATTTGAGAATATGAGTTTCCTAGATTTTGGAACAGCAAAATTTTCTTTAAATGATGATTATAGAGAAACTGTTGTTTGAAGGTAATATCATATAATGCTTGTTTATGGCTGGGATTTTGTATATACCATTGTTGATGTCGATACGTGATATGTTGATGCAAGACATTTGATGTTATTAAATTATTCTTTTTTCATGTGATAAATGAAAAACTTACCTTGTTGTGGTGTTAATCTTGTATTGCTGACTATTGAAAATATGTTGAGCTTATGCCTTGAATATTAAATGGTTAAACGTGAATCACCCATGGGTCTTCCTTTTAAATGAGACATAAATGGTGATGGACATAGACACCCTTAGGTGTTCTTTTTTAACCATTGTTAGGGAATTTAAACTTCAAAAATGATGATATATCAGTTTCTGAATTAAATGATTGAAAGGGGTAGGATGGGTAAGAGGGTAATTAATTGTAGAATTAATTTTCATGTCATGAGTTAGAAAAAAATTGCAGAATTTACTGATTATTGATAATATTGAATATTATGACATGTTTAGAATATAAATTAAAAAATTGTTATAATTAATATATGGAATTAATTATTATATGTTAAATGGAAAATGGTTAATTAATTGATGACTGATTAAAAAGACATGACTAAATTAACAAATTGTTGAATTTATTAATTTACATACATTAAATAATGATTGTGAATTGAATTTTTGTTGGACCATTGGCCAGAGGTACCTTTTAATGCTTGTTTTCGTTCCATGCCTTATGTAGTTTTGGATGGAGTTATTTAAAAAAAAATTATGCAGTATGAAATTGTTGCTAAATATCTTTGCCTTGTTCAATATGTTTTCAGATGACTATGACGTGCATGAAAATTATTAAAGTCTTTAATGAATCACTATTTGAGTGGATGGGTTCATACATGAGGAATAATTGGGATAAATAAATATTAAGTTAGTTATTAATTTTTCTTGATAAGAATAAATAATTTCTAATTAATTATTAACTCTTTAATTGTTGAATTGTTAATTAATAAATGAATTATTTGACGAGTGATTTATGTTATTAATTGGTAGTTTAATTAATTAACAGACTGGATGAATTAATTTATGAGTTAATTAATTGATTTTTTAGTGTGTTAGACGTAGCGTTCTACAACAATGATAAATATATATATGATTGATAAATAAGTTGTGATACAGGGATAGATGCTTGAAATACTCACATGGTGCAAGACATAGTGTTCTAAACCCATCTTGCATGAAAACATTCTTTTACGAGACACTGACTGATGCTGAAAATACACATGGGTTGTGATACATAGACTGTTACTCCAAATGCTCACCAGGGTTGTAAATTAGATTTTATACACCCATTAATAGAAATTGGATCATGGGTCCAATTAGTCATAAATGAAATGAATTAACTGGTAAAGGAAAAATATTATGACATTATGATTTATGAATTGAATATAAGAAGGAATTCAGACTTATCCGTGAATTGGGTAAATCACTGTTAGTGGATGGACCCAGGAGAGAATCAATATTTTCAAAGGACGGGCTCAGATTTTGTGTATTAAATATTAAATTGAGTATTTTATGACGCGTTATCCAATCCAATGCACAAGCATGGATTTAGTTTTTACTTTGATTACTTAGATGGGATTTAGAGACACCTGTGGTGAGTGACTTATAAGGGGGATTTCGGGCGTAGGCCAATCCTCAAGACATTCATAATTTAATGAGGTCGGAAAATCGATTAAATAAAATGATTATGAAATAATTATTTTTATGCATGACAAATGTATAATACATGTTTAAACACTAGCTCAGTGATGAAGCATTTACTTGGGTATATAGTGATATTTTACTGCTTACTTTATTTATACATACTTTCACATGGTTTAAATTACTTTTTAAATGTCGGAATTTTGGGTGGACATCAGTGATCCAGACATACTATGATTTAAATATCACACCCTACTCAGGACACCACTACAATAGGGTACCTAAGTACATTATATTTAGTTACAGGATTGTGATGTTTGAGTATACATGGGGATAGGAGTTGACGTCCAATCAAAATCTTAGAATGCTGGAGGAGACGAACCTTAGGGAATTGAGTCATTTTTATCTATTTTAGTATCCAAATTTAAAGAATTATATTATTGATGATATTTTTCCATTTTTTATCATTACCATGTCATGCATGCATCTACTCTACAAAATAGCATTCTTCAATTTTAATCATGTTTTAAAAAAATATTACTTTAACTGCCTTATCATTCATTAGAATTCTTCTGATATTTATTTCCATGGTCTATTATTGAACTCTAATATGAGGGTATGGTATCCCCACTAACTATCCATAGACCCATGTTGCTAGTCAGCATCCTCTGGCATATGGGTAGACGTGCATGAGGTCATGTGGCGACTGGTCTGGCAACTGGTTCAGGGTTGATCTGGGTCGGGACATTACTACAACATTATTGGATCTGTTGATTATATTAAATTATATGTTCTTATATTAATGTAATGGTATAGAATACATGTTTTCATTACGGTTGTCTAATAATTCTAGTTTTATGAGAATATATGATGATGTTTTACCCTATTTGTTATGTGATAATTAAAAACTATTTAATGTTATTTTTAAGATTAATGTTAAGTTAATTTTGGATGATTAGTAACATTATTTAATAATATATGGACATTAATCATTCATAATGGTCATAAGATTAATCATTTATGAAATAGTTTCTATTTAAACTTTAATTATATTTTATAGATTAATTTATTATCTATCCGTATGATATTGTATGAATATTGGATGAGCTATGATGACAATTTTTTTGATGATAATAAAGGATAGATGGAATGGTCATTATATCTATTAACATTATGATTTGATTTTTCTCTAAGAATATCGACATTAACATTATTTATTAGAGTATGATATGATGTGGAATTTGATCACGGAACAACCAATGGGTTAGATTGTTAGTATTAAATAGATTGAAATCAGGTACATACATCTTCTCATAAAAAATATTCAATAATAGAAAAATGATCTTGGTATATGATATTGTCCTTTTGCATCAATTTTTATAATATCAATATCATTTTTATGCCCCTTAGGTTTATAGTTTTTAATTTGATGACTTTCTCTGGATCATCCTCATTCTTGTGATTAGGGATCTTTATCACTCCCTATAATTATTTATGCTTTTCTTTTATCACCAAATTTTCACTTCCCACCAATGTTCTCTTATGTGGAAACCTAGTTATTAGTCATAATGGGTAATAGTTATATTTCTATATTTTCCTTTTTAAGGAATCTTTAATAATTCAATTTTAAAATGTGGGTTTCAATTTACGATTTTTTAAAAGACTAACCATTTATTAATGAGTTGAATTTCGAGGGAAAATTCATTTTATATCAGCAGAATATATCCCCACAACAGTTTATGAATTTTTTCTTTTCTAATTGATTAACTAATGATAATATTTTGAGATACACATAACCCTAATTTTACCTTGACTTACACATTATAATCTGTTTCTCTTTCTTTACACATAAAAACATGCATAGTTTTCATTTCACACAACATTGAGTATAAATGAAAAGTAAAAAATTATTAAAATATTGTTATTTTAAATAATAGTTTTAAAATTGATGTAGAAGTAGGTTTTATAAATAGGATTTACTTAATTATAAAAAAATGTTTTACATATATATAATTAAGTATTTGGTGACCAATTATTTAGATATAAAAATAAAAACTTTTTTACATAAAACAAAATATTTAACTACAAATGTATTTTTATGTTCCCAAGTGTTTCCTGTATAATTTTTTAAAAAAAAACACATTTTGTTCTAGATTTTAATGAAATAAATATAAATGATATATTTAATAAAAAAGTGTACATTCATATCATATTTTATCTATACAAAAAATATGAATGAATCTTATTTTATGTATAAAAACAATATTTTTCGATAAATAAGTTTTCTTACTCTTTTACACCTGTATAATAATAATAATATTAGAAAATATTAGAAAATTAATTTTCTGAACTAAAATATTTTTTTAGATAATATTTTCAATTCTTTTGGGTGAACTATTTGTTATTTTTTGAAATGATTCACTTTTTATGAATATTGAAAAATATTGAATTCTACATCAAAAATAAATTTCTATATAATTTATTTATAAGGTTTAATTGAATTACAAATTTATATTAAAGTAAATGATTTATTATTTTGGATAAATAAAAAATGTATTTAATTTTATTCATTTTCATTTTGAGAATTTATATAAAATCATTTTGAACTTTTTATATTTTCATTTTAAAACCCACATTCTTGTAAAGTCAGCAGGATTAGTTGAAAATTAAAAAATTTCCACTTATATTAATGTAGTAAGGAAAATTATTTTTCATACATTGAATCATCATAAATTATAATTTCATTTAATTTCAAATTTGTATTTGAAAAAAATTAATATTAATTAATGTAAAAAATAATTATAGTGGATAAGAGAAAAATTGGTTTACCTATATTTAAAAAAAATTAGAGATAAAATGATCTATACACTAGTCCAAAAAATTGAAGAATATATTACGAAATATATTCCTATATTGTTCTATTTTGACATAATTTCTTCCCTTTTATACAGATGAAACGTGGGAACGCTTACTTATATTCAAAAATACAATCTGTGTCCTCTCCCCCGCTTATAAAAGGCCACCCTCTCTCCTGCCATTTTCAAAACATCAAAACACATTATTTCTAAAAACACCTCATCAAATAAGATCCAAAAATCCCAAAATTAATTGTATAAGAAATATTTTTGATATAAATTCCACAAATAACGGATTTTAGTGAATTAATTTTAAGGATACCTGATGAAAAGTTAACATTCATCAATGACAGTTTTTGTTTTGTTTCTTCCTCCACCCTTTTAAATTGTTAGTATATCATGATTTTATAATAATCTCAGTATCATCTATATGAAAATATATTGTTATGGTAAAGGATTTTCCAACAACCATATTCACTTCCATGTTGTGGGATACAAAATCATCATTCATGTGTATGGAGGACTACCACCTCGCTAAATGATGTCGTTCATTTTTTCATTACCACAACATTAGTTTAGACATAATGACTGTTTTTTATTTATATATTATTTCTATGATTATTTTTATTATTTTAGAATTTTTATATTATATATACCTTTAAGATTTATGTTTTTTGGGAATACGATAATGTCGCTCATGTGTATGGTGGACTACCATCGTGCAGAGTAATGTGATTCGTTCACACATTAAATTGAATATAACAAGGATGAGTTTAATAACTTTTTGAGATATGTATATATACCCCTGATATTATAATTATAATATATATCATTTTTTTTCATTCCTCTATGAAAATTGCACCAAAATTCATACATATGTGGGGGTATACCTTCTCCATGAACGGTGCCTTTTGTTTTCAATCACTAAAATTGATGTATTACTATAAATAAATACATAGAGAATATATATGATATTTATATAAAAGTTATTTTGATATATATTATGGAACCATGATCAATATAATATTACTATATATATAAATATTCCAAATATATATAGAAAAGTGTTTATTACAGGTAATGTAACATTTAATAATAGAATTGTCAATAAATGATTAGTAAGAGGGAAAAAATAATTTATGGTCTAATATATATGATTAAAATTCATTAATATAAATATTTTAACATTTTATTTATTATAGAGGATTTATTAAAAAGTAAAACAGATCTCAAGGAACAATGTATGGTATTTTTACAAAATTTCTATTTTTGTGTTGTATGTTGTGTTATTAACATATATTACTCAATGTGGATTTTAGGCATCACCTATGAACTTTTATATCATAAAAATATTCATCATCATGATATATTAAGTTTCATTTTTTTACTTCTTTCTTGGGGATTATGATTGAATGGTACCAAATTGGTGAACATTTCATTTTACAATACTATCATTTATCAGGATTCTATATGATTGTTTTTCTAAGGACAAAATATTATAACACATATCTCAATAACTCTCATGAATTTTATTCTAACCATATTATTCTTGATTTGTTTAGGTAATGGTAAAAATTTTCCACACTTGTTTACATAATATAAATAAGAATTTTTTTTTATTAAAATCCATCTTTATTTCTATATTCAGTAATAAATTTGTTTTCTTCCAATAACTATTATTGCTAAAAATTATTTAACAAATATAAATTACTAGTTTATAATGTTTTTTAAATAGTATATAACCATGTATTTTATTTTAAAAAAATAATATAAATCAACATTTTTATCCAAAAAATCTATTTGAATTATACAAAAATAATGAAAGAAAGAATTATTTTAACATTTACAAAAGTAACTTATTTTTATAATATTCAAAAAAATAATTTCATAGAATCATCAATTTTATTTTCTCAAGGTAATATTCAAATTAAATTGGATCCAAAATTTATTCTGTTTTAAAAATGTTTTCTCAAAGAAAAAAGGATATTTTATTCATGTTATGTTCTAAAGAATTTATAATGATTCTATTATAAATTTTCATGGTTATTTTCAATGAAAAGGACATTCATAATGATATATGTTTTAAAATTTTATTTTAAAATAAATTTTTTATTCCCTATAGAAATGTTACAAGTTTTATTTCAAAAAAAATATAAGATGAAATTCATTGATTTTTCTAATGCTTTACTGTATATATCACCATAGTATACAATTATTACTATTTTAAGTAATGTATTATTTTTATAATTATCGGATGTTGTAAAACCAATTTCCCTTTTTTAGGATATTCCATGAATAATTTCATATGAATCCCCAATAATTTCCACACGATATAATTTGTTGAAACGATAAAATTATTATAAATCCTATATGATATCCACTTGTTATGATACGGAGAAAATTTTATGAAACCCATTCAATTTAATGGGTTATGATATGATAAATTTTTATGATCATTTGGAACAAACTTTTATGATTTAAATTATGTGATGTTGGTAACATTATAACCAATGATGGTTGATACGTTACAACCAAATATAGGTGGGACTTATATCTCCCTTAAATTCATTGAATAATACTTTAAATTTCATGAGAAATATAGAAATGGAATGTGATGTGAAATATATTTAGTAAGGCATGAATTGAATGTTCTGTAAACTCAGTTCAATTAAAAAATACTAGAATTTGGAGTGTAGTTGGTTAAGACAGCCTTTAATAGAATAGGGGTAAAATCGGTTCAGTAATATATTATTTGAATGGGGGGAGCACTTGGTTTAGTAATACAATACTTGAATGGGGAGTCAAAATAATATTGTAAGACATGACTAGAATGAGGAGTCAACTCAGTTTAGTATCAAACTATGTTTATTGTGATGATCTTGGGAGAGAACCCAGAAAATTAAGATGGTTTGGGTAGTGAACCAATTTCAAAATGACATCCTTGGAAATAATCCATTAATAGTATTAAAATGATTTTACATTAATATTTGTATTCATCAAATATCTGTTTCATTAGATTGGTTTTCTATAATAGATCCTAATCATTTATTTTATTATGATTAATTACTTATGAACTATCAATTATTATTCCATGACTGATGTTTTTAATTTAGGAAAGGGTATGTATATACTTTGTATGATATTTTAATTTTCACATCCTATTATTCTTATTTATTATTTAAAATGATCATAGAATGATATCTATTATGTTTTCCCATAATGTTCTTGAAAGATCACACTTTTTATATTTCCATTTACCAAGTTCTAATAGAATTTTCTTTTTTTATTTTCAAGATAACTACTTTAAGGATAAGATAGAAACACATAATTCAAACTATAATCAGAAGTTACAAGATTCATAATTTAAAATTGAAATTCTAAATCCAACACTAAGACCAACGATGCCTCGATCAAACAATCAGCACCTTAGTCTGAGTCACATCTCATCCATCTACCACAATTACCATGGTACACCACCATCATCATCAACATCGACACATCCCAAACTGCTCGAGCCAATGTGAGTGGAAAAAAACCAAAAATGAACGCCAAAAAAAATACATTATATTTCACATAAAAATTCCAAAAAAATGATCATTCATGGATTCATAGAAGAAAAACCTAGTAATAATATCATAATTTCCACATGCATCACCACTTTTTGTATTAAAAACAAACAAATCAAGAGAAAAAGAAATAGAAACAACTCAAAAGAAATTGGTAGTGTTAACACTTAACATCACCATCATCGATGAAATTGTAAATCATAGTCTATTATAACATTTATCGTGACTAGAACCCCAAAAAACACCAACCAACTCATATTAAAACTTATTATTAATGTTACTCTAGCTTCTATAGAGAGAGGTGCAGAGGAACACAATGTTATATTTGGGATATGAGTGGCCAAGTGCATTGAATACTTTTATTAAATGATGATGTTTTGAACCATAAATTGTCCTTGTATGATAAAAATGACTCAAGGCATGTTTAAAAACCCATCGATACCCTCACCACATAACCCAGACCTCATATTATCCACCGCTCTATATCTGAAATAGAATTGAATGGGGGAATGAGAGGCCAAAGCACGTGTTTGGTATTTCCCTAGGTTTTGATGAAATAAATATATATATATGGAATGTGTAAGAAGAGTAGTAAATGGGATGATCTATGTATGAATCATTGTATATCATTCATCACATAAGAGTATTTTTTTTCCTTGTTTCCAATGGATGTAAACTATTATGAACCTCAAATAATTTTTTTAATGTAATGAATATTTAATTACAAATGATTTAATATTCATTTATGAGATGTATGGATCATTATAGTAAACTATTTAATTAGTGGAGTTGATGAAACACATAATGGATTATTTTGTATAGTTTTAAATTCCCTATTGACTTGCTATTGAGAGACCCAATTCAATTTTTTAAGAAGAATGACTGATATATGAGGCCATGTAATACATGTAAGGAAATCAATGCTATTGTAATAATAAAAATGTACCATTTAACCTGTATTGGAGGTGTATTGAATCAACAACAAGGATGTAAATATTTTCCAATGATAGAACATAATTATATGTTTCATTGGCTGGGAATAAATAAAGAAGTTATTATGAAAACAACTTTTTATATGAGGTGTGGACATTAAGAGTTAATAGTTATTCCATTTGGTTTAAACAATTCACCCACTATTGTTAGGGGTCTAATGAATAGAGGAGTCACATAATATCATGATAAAATTATGTTGGTATTTATATAATATTTATTAGTATAATCTATCATTATTGAGGATTGTGAGAATCTCATAAGGATTATTTATGAGGATCTTATAAGAAAATCGTTATAGGTGAAATTTAGAAAGTTTGATTTCTCACTTTAAAATGTATGTATTGGTGGACCTATAGTCTCCAAGAGTGGAATTTTAATTGATCCTATGAATACAAATGATATCCAAGAATGGCCTACACTAATGATCATAACAGATGTATATAGTTTCCTTTTTTTTAATATTTCTATTAGTGATTTGTTCAACATTTTTTTTAGAAAACATGTTATCTATTATTTCATGAAAAGATATAAGTACATATTGATTAATTATTATGAATATTGTTTTGAATATGTCACCTAAATATTATTCAATTCTCTGATTTTGACTCTACTATCGAGAAATGATGGGTTCATAAAATATATTAATTCATTGAGTAAGGGGCATGGATGAGTATTAATGAAAAATGATACAGTTATCGCTTAAATTTGACGAAAATTAGTGATCAATGAACAAAACTATCAATACCATGATGCTGAGTTGGTAGAAATTAAATTTTCATTTACTATATGAAAAAACTATCTCTGTAGAGAAATATGTGAGATCTGCAACGATAAAAAGAGAATGAAATATATATTCTCATAGGATGGCATTAACCTAATGAAAAGGATATGTCTACAAATACCCAACGACTATGATTTCACAATATACTACAACCATTGATAAAAATTAATGTAGTGGATTCATTGAGTCAAAAATATCATAGAGTCATGGATAAAATGAATATTGATAGGGATACTATGTTCATTGATTTTGTAGATATGGATTTACAAATAATTATGTTTGGTAAGACATCAATCATTTTTTAAATAATTTTTATGTCAACATATGTGGGTAAGATAAAATTTTAGCAACATGATGATTAATATTTTTTTATAATATTATTATATTGAGTATGGGAAATATGATAGACATAATTTTAAAATATGAAATTCTAATATTTGGAATGAGATTTTGTGTTCCATCTGTAGCTGAAAAAAACAAATTGAATATTTCACATAGCTTGAACATTTTTATATTCCTTGATATCACCATGATGTATAAATATTTGAATAAACAGATTTGGTGGGAAAACATGAACCATGAATTTACTGATTATGTGTCTATATTTTTGGTTTGTAAACAAGTGATGGCTAAGAGAAAACATAATAAGAAATTATTACAACTGCTACCAATTGATATATATATATATATTGGACAACATTACTTTTCGATTATTCATAGGATTAAAAAATATTATTAGGTATAATTATGTATATTGCCTCATCATTTATCACTTCAATAAATTTTAAAATGTCACCATAATAAGAGAATATTTACATCTTCAGAACCATGAAAAACTCTATATTAATGAAAATTTAATACTTTTCGGAACTCATAACTTAATTTTTTCTTGATATTTATACATTATAAATAGAATAATTCTATAAATGTATCATATTTCTATTCATACCATGATTAGTTTGAGCACCTCTTATCCTAATAAAACTGATGGATAGTCGGAAATGAAAAAAATGAAGATATGTTGAGGTCATTCCCTATATTCATTCAAGGTAATTGTGAGTATTATTTACCATAGGAATATTTTACATATAATAATAGATTAAATTTATGTACTAAAATAGATCCCTGTGAAGAATTATATAGCATGATATAGCTTACTCCATATTCATGGGATACAATTGGTGAAAGGAATATTACTGACCTAGACCATCTTGAGATGTTAGAGTTCATGGTAAATAATATTAAATACCATATCAAAGTGTTAAAATGTAATAAAAATATCTTGTTTAATAAATAAGGGAAGGATTTTGAATTTCAAGTTTGAGATCAAGTTTTCATGAACATTTGTCAATAGAAGGATTTTATCGTGTTTGGCCAGAAGGGAAAGAAGATCCCTAGGTAGATGATATCCTTTGTAACTTTAGAAATAGTTTGAGTTTTTTCTAACTATTTAACGATGCTACATTTCATTGTGAAGTACATTATGTGTTCCATATATTTTTGATATTAATTTACTAGTCATAATCAACCCATGTTCTCACCTATAAAGACATATAAATAGATCAAGATATATATTACTATAATGGTATTATCCACATTCATGACTCTTTAGAAAATGTTTTTAGGAATCAGAATACTTGTGTTGTAATATTGTTTTGGAGAAATATTATGATTATGCTAGTGATGGGGGAAATTGATATGGTTATGTTGATGTTATACAAACATATATTCATGAGGTAACATTAAATAGATTTATAAGAATATAATTTTATTGGGAGAATGAATTTATCACCCATATACATTACAATATATTTCTTCTAATATAAATTCCTTCTCTATAGTATCTTTCATTCCATGTGATAATGAGTCTAATGGAATTTTAAAATAGTATACAAATATAATGGCATTCGCATTTGTGGATATAAATATGATTTACTACATTATGAAATGTATATATTTAAAACATATATAAAAAAATAATTTTTTATATAGTGAAAATAAATAATAATATTAAATATTCGAAACAAAAAAATATATTTTTTAACAATATTATTTTTCTAAAGAGTGGCTTCATCGTATTTTATTCTTTTTTTAAAAAAATATTATTTATATATTTAATAAAATCTATTTCAAGACAGAAAAATCATTTTTTTTAAATCATTTTATCAATATTTACATATATAAAAATATATATAATTTTATAAAAAATAGTTACTATTTGATGAATAGTTAAAGATAATTGTTTTTAATGAAAATGACTTTTGTGGTTAATTTATATACGAATTAAAATTATTTTTTAAATTAATTATAATTTATATAAGGATAAATTATATTACTATATAAATATTATAGATAATTGGGATCAATTTGTTGTTAAATCATAATGTAAAAAAATTATTTAATATGAAAAAAATTCATTTGAAAATTACTTTTTTGAAATTTATATGGGGTTAATATAAAATTTAATTCAGCCATTCTTATGAATAGTATTTGAAATAATTGATTATATATTTGGAATAATAATTATTATTATTATTATATTGTAAGGTGAAATAAATCATTTACCATAATGAATAGTGAAAATGATCACAAATTAATTGCTACTATCATGGTTAAAACTAATTAACTGGTAGGATTAAATAAAAATATTAATTTCAAAATGACCTATAAACATATCCAACACACAATTAATTAAATTTTGTTTACATTATAATTTATATGGCTTGATAATTACCCATTATTTATTTCTTTTTCCTTATAAAAATGTGAATACACTTAAAAATTTAAAAAAATTGATGTGTGTCCTCTCCCCCATTAATAAAACATGACCTCCTCTAATCTTTTATTGATACATACAAGACCATTTTGTTTATAAAATTACTTCCAAACTATCCTTACTGGTTCCCTCACTTCTTCCTAGATTATTTTTTTATTATATTTCTATTATATGAATTATTTATGAAACCCCAAAACAGGATTCTCGATGTAGTGGTTAAATATTTAACAATGAATTTTTATTTTAGAAAATCTTATATAACTTTATAATAATATTAATATATTAAAATACAAAAAATCATTATTTTCTATAAACTGAGATGTTTTTATGATAATTTACTAACTCATATCCATCTACACTTCTTTAAAATGGGAATCTGAACTATTGATCATGTCTAAGACAGACGACCACCTTACAAATTGATGTTATTCATTTTTCCTCACATCCACTAATGAATGTATATAATTATGAATTAAGCATAATTATTTGACATTTATTAAATTAAAATTTATTTTTAATAGTTATTATTCTTTTAAATTCTAAATTTCCATTCCATGTGGATATGATAATGTCTCATGTCTATGTGATAGACTGACGACTCATGAAGTGATGTGATTTGATTTTAAAAAATGTTCTCCATAAATAGATGTAAGGAAAATGACAATGAATACATTTTATATTTTTGATTTATAAATAATTCTTTACATAAAATATCAAATCTAACATCTTACCTTTGAATATATTCATAAAATATGAATGTCGCATGTACATACAAGTGGTATATCGCCACCTTATTATGATGTGAGGTATTATCATATTATTTTTACATGGATTGTAATAAGGATGATTCATATCAATAAATATTAAATATAACATAATAATAATTATTATAATTTTAATTAATGGTTATTTACCATTCGTTATATCCATAGAAAAAATGAAAATAGAATTCCTACGTACATATGACCAATCATCTCTATGAATGTTGTAATCCATTTCTCATCACTATATTTTATATATTATAATAAATATATTTACAATTAGTACAACATATATTTATATAATGATTTAAATAATTGATATTATGAATCCATGATCAATTTAAAATAAACAAAATTACAAAACCAAATCATATATGAGTACTAAAGATATTATCACCCAAAAACATGATTTTGACAATGATTTGTAAAAAATAGTTGATTGAATGCTATAATTAAATTATAAATGTTGTTATATATATTATTATTTTTAAATAAAATATATATAATAAAGATATATTTAATATCTTGGATGTTCAAACACATATAAATTATGTCATACCTAAGGTTATGGGTTTTTTTACGAAACTTTCCTTATATGTGTCGTATGTATTGTTATGAGCCTTTCATATTTTATTAGGATTATATAACACACCATTGGAATTAATTGTCATTAATTTTTGTTTGATTATTATATTTTATATTTCATTTAATTTTATTATTACACGTTGATTATTATTCTATTATACCAAGTTTGTAATAGTTCATTTTTGGTGATATCCCATTACATATTAGGATTGTATAGATGTCTGATTTTGTTGATGAAATCTTATGATACAAGTATAAAGAAAATGATTGACTTTTTTAAACTCTCAAAACGTTATGAGAATACATGTTTTATATTAAATTTCCTATATTTATATATTGATGTGTTTAAAATTATTTTTTAAGAACAAATCATCTTTATATCAATATTCAGTTGAAAAATTGATTGATTCTATTTCTGTGTTTTCTGTACTTCTTTTAAAAAAATATTTTAATATTATCGAAAATATTTAGTAAAATTTCATTTACAAGTTTACAAATTTTTATGAAAAATTTAAAATGAGTTATTTAATATCATATTGACGTAATTATTATCTTTTTTTTAATGTGTGAAAGGAATGTCTTCTTTTGACTTTTTCAATATGATTGTATTTTTCTTCCTTCTTGAACAATATATTCATGTAATATTTCTACATACGTTTCTAATGTTTTTATATAAAATGATTTAATCATTATTTTATGATTAATCTAGTTTAAAAAAGTTATCTTTACTTAATGGTTATTTTCCTCGAGAAATATTTTATGTGATCTTCCAAATTTATTTTCCATATAGGATGACTTAAATTTATCATACATGCTATTTACTCGTGTAATAATAATATTATATCATCCCTATTATTTCCTAATGATTTATAATTAGTTATTATTGGATATAATTTCTTGATACCACTAAATAAATTAATCTAAAAGAATTATGTTTATTTTTATTGATTGGGGAATGAATTAAAATATCATAAGGTAATTTTATAAACTAATGCTTATATTGATTATGTTTCACCCCGTTCCTATGTGAATACATTAAGAATTATAAATGATGGGTGATGTCCACTATATCCCCTTTATGCATCATTAGGACCCCTGAGACAAAATAGCTTGGGGTTTTCATCGAAGTCTTACCCATATGTGTATTATTTTGTGGAACATGGAATTGATAGTATGATTTTGATTTCTAGTAAAATACATTCACTTATTATGTAATTAGTCTTTAATGTACATGTGATTATTTTATTAGTTCGAAATTACAATGAAAATTTACACTCTCATGAGATTACATATATGGAATTATTTGATCATTATTTAACCATTAAATATTATTCTAATGTGGTTGATGAAATTTAATGTGTTCCAGTTATTTTTCAAATAATATTTTTCATGATATATTTATTCATATATTCCTCTAAACTCATACCATTTATAATAATTTAATCCCGCCCCTTTATTATTTTCCATCCTTATGATTCTAAAAAGTGTATTGTGATTAATATAAATGGTTATAATAAAGGAAATAATGACTCACTTAATGAAAAAACTTTTTTGTACATTATGTTTTAATTGGTAAAATCATACTCAATTATGTCTGTAGTTACCATGAATAAAAAACTAATCTATCCTACATGATTTAATTTGTGGATATCTTTGTAATATAAAAATTTATGAACCCACTATGGGATACTATAGTCAATATATTAATTATATATATGAATCCATATGTGATTATTAATTAGTTTTGAGAGGTTATTGGGTTATTCTCTTTGTTTTTCATTGGTTATGTTCTCATTGAGGATCATTAGTGATGAGTGTTGGGGATAGAAGTTATTTTTGTTGACTATATATGGGCAATCTCCAATTTCTATTTTACAATAATAGGATGGACCCCGAACAATTAGATTTTGATCTCAAGTTGGTGATATTTGACTATTACTAAGATCACCCTGATTTATGACTTTTTTTAGGTCTTAGGTCACCCTTACTTTATTAACAACACATAAGTGTACCCAATGAAAATTATTACGAGGCATTCTCATGATTTTTTCCAATTTTACTTCATGAAAACTCCAAATAATGAAATTCCTGTTTAATTGGTATTTATTTTGGGAAATAATTTGGGTATTAAGTAGTTTCTGCCTTTATTTGAGAATAGTTATGTAATAAATAATGGCATTCTATTAATTTCATATATACTTATTACTTCGTTCAATTTTTTTTGTGGATATATTTTATTTTAGGGATGAGGTTTCAGAGAACTATCATTTATTTTGGTTGGTTTTTATATGAATTTATGGTCATTGGATCTACTTGAAGAATCTATATTATAAATTTGGTTTTTAATTTGTAGTTATTATCATGGTGCATCCTTTCATTTTCAATTATCAATTCTAAAAAAATACTTAAATTTTTGGAAGTTTCCCTTTGGATCTTAGTTTTTTATTTTTATTTGATCAATATTGTCATATGTGATGTGTATTCTTGGAGAATTTATTTGATACCCGAGTTTTCTAAAGAGGTTGACTGCTTTGGATTTGATTAGTTAGTTTTTTTAATTTAAATTTTCCATCTTTTTTTGGGATTTTTCTATATTTTGAGGTGAATAAATGATTCAAGGTTGGAATAATTTTCACACATGGACCAACTTTAATAATTATATTAATATTTATTTTATATTTATTTTATTTTATATTTTCATTTCATTTAATTTTTTCAATTAAATAAAATTTCTATTTTTTAGAGTGTCAGAGTGTCTGGCTTCACAGGTTTCCAAACTGAGATGAAACCAATTATAATGTCATTTATTTTGTAACTTGTGATTTCATTCCTTTCAAATTTTTTGTTTTATCTTTATAATTATTTTATAGTTTATATAAATTTATTTTATAAATATAATTTTTTAACTTTATCTTCTATAATTTTCACTCTTGTTATGCTTTACTTTTGATAAAAAATTTCTTTCATCAATTTTGAATTTATTTTTAAAGGATTGTAATTTAAAAATGATTATAATAGTATATCCAGCATTGTTTATAATTTGTATATAAATTATAAAATGCAATTAATTTATATCACATTATTTATTAAATTTTGATTTAATTATGATTATATTATAAAATTATTAATTTTATTTTTTAAATTTTAATTTACATTTGTTTACTTCTAAATGGGTATAACAATAGAAAATCACACTGAATTTAATATTTGTTTACACACTCAATTTTTAACATGTTATATTATGAATTTCAAAATAAATTGAAATATTCTAGTTGAATCCTTATATATACTTTATAAAAATTGAGGATCAATCCAATGAAAACCTATAATTTTATATTATTTTTTCGAATAATATTTTATTACTATGGGTGCAATTCTATGAAATGTACCTCATATTGGGTGTTTTTTGAGGTGAGGTGATGTTGGATGTTTACATTTCCTTATTATGTAACATATTCATGGTTTGTATAAAACACCACAACAATATATTTTGGGTGAGGGCTTATTTTAATTAAACCATAGGTAGATTGGTAGGAATGAGTAGGGAATGTATACCATTGGGAGGTTGGATGGATTAATATTTTCCACTTTATTAGGATGAATATACAACACTTACTGGTGAATATTATGAGTATATGGATTCATTATTTACTATGTAGAGAAATTTTCATACCTAGATGGTTTGATCACTAAGGGTATGAGGATATCAAAATTCCCTATCATTTTACATTAGGGTTTTTGTTATGATTCTTTCATCATATTCTCCTTTTAAGGTTCTATAATAATTTTTTCACTTATTAGTTTCCTTATTAGGTATGAAATATGAAATACATTATTCACATTAAAATATTAAATGGTGTTTATATCAAATACAGTTTTATACCAATTTATCTTCGATGATAATTAATTCATTTTTATGCATTTAATATTATTGGATTCATATTTTTTTATTACCCACAGTTTATTTAAATTTTTGATAATCTACCCAAAATCACAACTTTTTTGAAACAAATGGTTTAAATATAATTTCAATTTATTTTCAAAAAAAATTACATTATGTTATGTTTAAAAATATCAAGATTATATGTCATTAATTAAATGGAAATAATTTTTAATGGTGTGTGGTGCATTGTGGCAATTTTTCTAGTTACCCATATTTATATTATTAGTTTGTGGTGGTGTTTTTAATATCTCTCTGAGTGATTTTAGTTCTAGTCTATTTGGGCACTGACAGTAGGTCATAAGTGGTAGTATGTTAAAGTATTTATTTCATTAATAAATTATATTCTATTTTAACACATCTTTTATATATAAATTATTTATTTCTCTGATCATATGGATAAATTATTTCTAGGATTCATAGAGGGATATAGAGGCAGAAAACATTTTATTTTAAGGGAAAAGTGATAGTAAAAGTGGATGTATTTTTTACATTATTTTATATTTTTTTTCATGTTCTTTTAATAGATTTATATTGTATATTTAATTTTTTATGGATTTTCAATATATATACTGGGTATTTAGGTTTTTCAAATGTTTTGGATTCTTATTTAATTTATTTTATTTGAGTGAAACAATTACCAAATGGTGATTCCGTGATCTCCATGCACCTATTCTAGTTAATGGGGATCATAATTTATCTTCGCGACTTTAAATAGACTAGATTATGTTACTAATAGAGGGATGGATCAGCTTGAGTAGTGACATAGGATAAATTTGACTCATCCCCATAGGTAATTCTATGTTCATAAACATAAAATGATGTAATAAAATAAGTTTATATATCCAAGTGTTTCCAAATAGTGGTATTTAAATATTCATATATCCAAATATTTTTTATCCAAACATCCCTATATGAAAATAGAAATTCTTTTATCTTGTTTCCCATTTAGGTGAATTTGAAAGGAGTTCCATATATCTGAATTCTGAATCTAGAAGACCCACATAAATGAATGTAGTAATGTATCCGAATTAAAATCCATGTGAATGAATTTAATATATGTACATGGTGAATTTATTTAAGTTTAGATTTTTCTATATCAAAAGAGATAAAATAAAATTAGATAATATTGTATGATGTTATTAATGGATCAAAAATCATGATCAATCATTTTTTTATGATCCATGTTGAGAGTAAATGGGATGAACCAAAAGAAAAGATGGTTGAGATGAGATCTCCGAATCATAGAATATAGAGTTATGTCCCAATACATTTGACTATTATTAAGGATAGTTTCATTCCTAGTTATACAAGTTCTATATAATATTTTACAATTGGATATATCATATAAACTGAATTACTGTATTTCAATAACATTTAAGTGGTGAAAAGCCTATAAAATTTAAACTATCACAAGATAGAAAAATGATGTGTATTGTATTTAACTACCCTGACGTTTTTCAATAAGGATTTCATGTGAATATTCAATTATTTAATGGATATGATTATAGGTCGTTTGAACCTGATGAATATCTAATTCTATTAAGTCTATTCAACAAAAATATATAGTAATTTAGAAAAATAAATTATATGACCCAAAACAATATAATCACCAATGATGTTCTCAATGTGGATAGATTAAGTGACTTATAAGGACCGACTCTATTGTAGATGAAAATTTCCCATTTCAAATAATATGCAGGTGTTCATGTGTTATAATAATTCCCAAAAAATAAGGATGTATGATTAAAGAATTGAAAGATAATCAAGATTTAAATTTCATTCGATATGTATTCAATATGAAGATAAATTTCAAATTTCCTATTTCTGTTTATATTCCTATATTGGAAATATGAGGTTTCTTGCCTATTGAAACCATATACAGTAGAAGTTTGAAAAATAATTGATCCTAGAAATTATTCTATTAAATATGATGAAATAGGTTTTATTTAATATCAAGTAAGGATAACAATATTTAACGATGATCAAATTTACATGGACCCAACCTATAAATTATAATCTATTTGAGAAAATCCTGATTGGATCTTAGGTATGGATGGAATGTAGGATTATTATTTCAACATTTTTAGTGAAAGGATGCTCTTCATTGGGTTATTCCATTTCTCAATATTTCTTTTACAATATAAATGAAGTTTTTTGGATGGAATATTGACAACATTTCCCAGGGGATATAGTCATCTAAAAGTATGACAACCTACTTAACAATCTCTGATATTATCAGGTGTTTTAGTCATGTTCAATATTTTTTACTGACCAAAGGATAGAAAGCGACTGAGTGATCTATTAACTAGTTAAAGAAGTGGTTGGTTTAAGGTAAATGTAAAATTAGATTATGATCACTCAAGAGGTAATTACCGTCCCTCTTAATGTTGGAATATCTAAATTATGAGCTAAAAATATCAATCCTTGAGGTTCAATTTTTTATTCAAGTTTTTATGCATGGTAGAAGAGGAATCCTAACACATTTTATTATTAATATAGTTACAATGGGTGAAAAAATATTTCAAAACATCTATTCTGAGGAGGTAAGGGCATGATATATCATATGTTTTTGACTCCGTAGATCTAAACATATTGGATGAAACTAAACATTGTATAGTACTAGGTGAAGATAAAAAATATATAAAATAATCTACCTCAGGGGCTGGAGATACCATTGAATAATATCTTGTGTAATAATTTGAATCGTTTTAAGTTCTCATTGTTTCGGGGTTATAAAATCTTATATTTATACCCTCTACTAATTGATTGGCTGTGCTTTTCGAGATTAAAATCATTGAATGTGGGTTGTGAAAGAACGTGGTTATTTCATTATATTTATGGATTTATTTTTAAAATGTATTATTAAGTTTATTTGTGGTTGTATTACTTTTCTATTATTATTTTTGTTCACAATATATTTAATATTATTTTATAATATGTTATTTTTACCTAGAGGAACAGAAATAAGGTGAATAGAAAATATCTCCTACATCGATGCCCTAAAAATAAAATTATTTAATATATTTTCACTCAATATAGGGGTTAATATGTGATGTAAATTTAATTTATTTGATTCTACCCCTATGAGAGATTCAGTCTTGGAACATGAAAAAAATTCCCTTTAAAATAATCCCTAACATTATAAATTCTTCTTTAACCGAATTATTTATGTTATACCCCACCATTAATTGATGGAAAAGTGAAATTTTGAATTCATTTTTTTAATGGTGCAGATTCACTGTTAAATCATGGAAAAATGAATGACCTTGATTCATTTCTGAATTTTGAACAATGTATGACTTGTTATTTTTAATTTCACTATTAATCAAACATATTTTATTTCAATTCAATTTTAAATTTTTTCCTTCAATTAATGTTTATCTATTAAATTAAAAAAATTATTTCATTTTGAAATTTTATTCCTAGTATTTTCTAATGAATTTAATTCTCAGTGATCTAGTGTTTGGATTTACTCGAAATTTCTTCCTTCTACTCCATAGTTACATAGTCTTTTATGACTCAGTACAATAAAATATTTCTCATTATGGATCAAGGATGGAATAAAATTTTTCCTAAATAACATAATTTTATCTCTTATCCGAATTAAATCATAACGTCTACTCTCTCATGTGAATAATAAAATTGTATCAATCCCTCCTGGTTGTTGGGAATTCAATGTAAGAGAATATATTTTATAGGACCGATGTCTATTTGAATAATGATATTTTTATGAGTATAAGTAGGTATTGGTAGGTGTGATTTCTATATCTTCTTCTTGATGAAATGGTGATGAGTTTATTAGTTAATTATTGTGGTGGATTAATAGAAAGATCAAGAATTAACAAAATTGGAATGTCTATATAAATTTTCTATGTGACTGGCTCTAACATGATCATTCATGGGTCCTGAGAAAGGCTTTAGACCATGATTTGAGATATTTGGTTAAATTATTGGGTAGTGGATATGGATTTATGGTTTATATATTACAATGATTTTATTTAAATAAATAAACCATGTATCATGTATTTTATTAGTTAGTGATTGGGTTTCTGGTGACATATAAATATCAAAAATATGTTTCCTTCCCCCAATCATTTTTTTCATTTAATATATACATTAATTAAGATTTTAGGGAACAAAAATTGATTAATCATTAAGAGAAGTGTGATTTGTAAAACCAAAAAAAAATTATTTCTACATAAATATAATTTCCCATGTTCATGTGAAATACCAATGTAGAAACTATATATGATACATATGGATGTAGATAAAATCACATACTATGTATGATACAATATACATCCCTTACTAGATTATATATCATGACGACCACTCATTTTGAACATACCATTTATAATATGGGGGAATCCAATATGAATCAGAAGGAAATTTTTGAGTGGCTTTCGGACATTTCTCAGCAACCGTGTGTAGTTCATTCATCATATGTTGTCAAAAACACGCCACATTGTTTACATTTTAGTCCATTTTAATTTATAAGTTTGGTTTCTTATGTTAATAAATGAGTAGTCTATTTTAATCATTTTTTAATATATATATATATATTGTTATTATGGAGTGATCCTCATCATTAATGTCCATTTATATGTTATTTTATGTTGTTAGAATTCCTAATTTTATGGTGAAAATGATAATGGTTTTGGTGTTATGTTGAGAGTAGCCACATTATTTTAAAACCCCATGGTGGCTTAATTATACTATAGTGTAGGTCCCCCACATTGAATAATTATTTCATATCCCCAAGGATATATTCTAATACTAGTTAATGGGTGATCTATACACATTATAGAGTTAGTGATACACTATAAATATGGGATGTGGTTCTTATTTATAGCATTTATTCATTACTAACATGGTCCAAAAAGGGCTTCATCCCACTTATGATTGTTAAATTTTGTTACCCACTATAATAGAACATTTTAATCTTCTATCAATTGAGTTATTATTTTATAATTGATATAAATTTTCCATAGTGTGGTATAGGGATACTATAATGGTTAGTAATCACCTTGATTTAGATATATATCTCAGTGAGGTGTGAGTCCTATAATACTATTTTATATTTTTCAAATAGGATTTATGAAATATAATTTGATTGGATACTATGGGATTTATAATTCTTTAGGAATTCATAGATTCCTTAGAGTTACGATATTACAGGACTTGGGTTGCGATTCCTTAAACATTAAAATATCACTAGGTTCAGTATTAATAATTCATATTTGGTCTTCTATATTTCTATTAATATATTTGAATATAAAAATAAATTCTTTCAATCAACATTCTTTTTTAGGGTATCATTATATCATCCTAAGATTCGCATACATGTTTTTACATCTGTTTAGATAAATGTCCAACATATTATAAAAGTATATGCCTGTGGACCATAATAGTTTATTGTCTATGAATAAATGGAATAAGAAATTCTAAATTAGTGGAATATAATATACATCACAAGTAATTTTATACTTCTTTAATAGACATCAACAAAATAAGATATGTGAAAACCTTTATTTGTTACATTGGGAATGGAAGGACAAGAAATTGTGAGCAAAAATTGTTTTTAATGGTTAATAAGTGGGATTTGTAATCATAACACGATATTATATGAAAGATATAATTATAAAAAATTGAAAATCATACCCTACTTATCAATGATCACAATATTGAATCATTGAAAAGGGATTTGTTGTTAATATGACATGAATCCAAAAAATCAACAAACATGAGGAATGGAGCATGACATTGGAAAAAGTCATTGAATTCATGGAATACACAACATCTAATAACATTTTTAATGTGTAAATATTGAAAATGGTTCAGTTATTAGGTTAAGAACATGAATATTGGCTCTCTAATTCACATAAAAAAATGAAACCATGTCCATGCATAAAATAATGGACATAAAAAACTTGTCCACCCATAACATTGTAAAAATTTAATCAGGTTCACACATAATATTCTGTAGATGTAATAATGTTAAATTGTAATATCATATTAGTCAAGATTCACTATAGATACTATCATAAAAGATATTTTACTCTAAAGTATCTAGTTCACCTCTCATTCAATCCCTTTTCGTCTTTTGAGATATATAAATCCATACCCACTATATTTGGTGGAGATATAAGTCCCACTGATCACATTATAAAACTAATATTTATGTGTCCAATGAGATCATAATCATTTATCATATCAAAACACATGAAAATAAACTGGTATCATAATTATTACTTCATATCATGCACTGTGAAAAAGTTATAATTTCGATTATCATTAAATTAAATCATGAACTGTGAAACATAGATATGGTTCACAAACATTTCATCATATCACAACACTTGAAAGGAACCTGTTCTAAAAGCCATTTATTCCTAGTGTAACCTAATTAATAGAAATTTGATTCCTGAAAAACATGTCATAATAAGGTTAAACCCTTCAATTAAAGAAAAAATTTGTATCCTAGGGTCATATCTATTAATGAATATGTTACATCAAAGGAAGTCATCTTATATGGGAGATAATTTGGATCAATCATTAAAAGTATTTCATAGTAAATTATTTCAAAAATATAAATCCATTATGAAAATAAATATCTTCACCATTAAATCATAATGCCAAAGGATTCACTAAAATCCATTTTATATCATTTCTGGAGGAAATATAATTACCAGTTTGGAAATAATTTTTTTTTATATAACAAAATTAATATCATATTATTTTACAGTAACCATCAAAACATAAAATGAATTCACTTAAAATCATTTTACAAAAATGTTATGAACTAAAAAATATAAAAATCAGATTCCATAAAAATTATTTTAAAGCAGAAATAAAAAAATTTAAAAAATAAGACAACATTACGTTGAAATAAAATGAATTTCTGTTTGAAAACAAAAAATATTGATTTTATTAAATACTTTTCCTTCATTATCTTAAGTACAAATGAGTGTAGAATGGAACTATTAAATGAATATATCATGAATAAATTGAGTATAATAAAATTAATTTGATTTATATTTCGTAATATCATCATATTTCATCATTGGACACTTGATCATAAAAAGTATAGATAAAAGATGTGATTGTAATATAAGATCATTACCACTTTGGTGAAAATGAATCATAAACCCCCGGAATATATAACAAAAAATGAAATGTATTACATCATAATGATCTATAAATTTATAATTTTACTATTCAAATGGAATGTATATACACCTCATGAATGAATATAGGTTTATAATATAGCGTACATATCATAGAATGAAAATTGATGCAAAAAATCAATAATTTTGTATCATTTGAACTATATATACAATGAATATGAGATCCTTATATAGATATGTAAATAAAAAAATATTAAATTTATTAATATTAATATACATTCATTTTTCTTATATTAACCTCATAGAATAATGATGTGGTGGATATATCTAATTGCTCGTGAAAGTAAAAAAGTGAGATTGAAATCCCTCACCTTTTGTCTTCAATAATTTCATATATCTTCAAACCATATTTAAAGTAAATATATTTTTATTATAAATATACAACAGAACCATAATAATATATATCATCACATATATGATTTAAATATGACATTAAACTATTATTTTAGTAGTAATCACATGTTAATGTTATGTTTTCAAAAATAACATCTTTGTTTTTCCTGTATGTTTGGACCTTTTATTTCTTGTCCCCATAATTTGATCATGATTTGATAAAATCTAGGATATAATTCAAGATTCTAATATCAAATATATTATGTATATATTTATTTATATTATCTCATAAATTTTAGTGATGGGAAACGAAATGATCCATCCATGGAGACGGTTGGCCATACGTACACATGAACATTCTTTCTGTTTTCTGACCGTAATGAAAAAAATAAATTAAATGATATATATATATAATCAATACAATGTCACAATTATGTCATATATAAAAAATATTTTTATTAAACTCATCCACAATTTATTCAATGTTAAGCATGAATGAATGACATCACTTCACTCGGTTATAAATAATCATATACATGAACGACCTCATCATATTCCCACAAAATTGAAAACCTAATTATATGTGTGATATAATAATTACATAATCAAAAAAATTAATAAATATCATTAATATAATATATAAAAAATATTTTTTCCATTTTTCACTTCTATGAAAGGTCATAATGGAAAAATGAACGACATCGGTTCATGAGGCGGTATTCCATGTTCTTTAAAATGATAATTAATAAACCCTTTTGATGAATGTCTGTTTATTTTTTTATGTTTTAAAATTTACAATAAAAAAATATATATTAAAGATACTGTGTGTATTTTATATTCACAATGTAAATATTATTTAAGGAGGTTGATATAGAAATAAAATAAAACTTCTTTAAGAATAACATTACATATTCTTCGGGTTTCCCCCATAGGTTTGAAATAAATCATTCACATGATTTAATTATTCTTAATTAATATATTCTTGTATTAGCTGAAATATGTTTTTATTTTATTTATGTATTTATTGGTTGATCAAAATATATATATAGGTGTGATGAAGTGTGGAGAGTGCTTAACCTTTTATATATGCAGGTGAGGGGCATTTTTATGAATACTCAAAAGTATTTATCATTGGGATGAAAACATTTCTTCATGTTTCTCAAAATGTGAAAATTATAGGTTTTTTTGGATCAAATTGATGATCCCCACCTCCACCATACATTTATTCCCACGATATAAACATTTAGTACCTTATATCATAATTTTCTTAATTTTTCCATTTTTTAATTATATTAAAACGTTTTCTAACCTATGTAATTTTTTCATTTCGATTTTGATAGTGTGTTCCTTATTGTATAATGTGGAACCACTAATTATAAATATTATATCTAATAATTCTTGTATAAATACAATTTTTACTAGAAATTACCATTAACAAAACTCAGGTAATTTAAAGAAACACTACATTAAGTGTAACCATTCTAAATATGTGTACTCAATTTAACTATCTATATGGTGATTATAATAAAATGTGTGCCCCATGAAGAGGCCATAGATGATAATAATTAATATTTAAATATAAATTTATAAATGACTGTAGTTTTTGTAATTTTAAATAAATTAATAAACTAACATTCATTATAAAGTGAAGTTCATGTCAAATTTGACATCATTGATTATATTTTAATTAAAAAAATATCATGAAAATAATGAAAATGAAATCAATTTTTTGAAAGCATTTCAACATGATGTATTCATATAAAAAATCTTGCAACACTACAATTAATTGAACATATTTCAATTTTATTTTATTATTATCTCATGGATTATTTATGTATTAACTAAATAAGTTATATATTGTCCTTTTATAAGAACTAAATATAATAATATTATCTCAAAAATAATTTAAAATAGATAAAAATAAAAATAATAAATTATATATTCTAGAAAAATTGTTTCCAAATTTATGTTGTTTTCCTAATTCTAAATTTTTATAGATATATCAATTATAAAGGAACATTTTTTTCCTTTTCATTACCCAATGTATTAAATTAGTCACATTCTTTAAATAGTGTCCCAAACACTCAATAAATTATAAAAAATTGTCATAAAGCTATATATATTCTGATAAATAATATTTATTATGTTTTAGATAATTATTATACATATATTCCACTTTTAACCAAGTCATAAAAAAGTTTTTACCATAATCACCCTATATAATTTTGACTATTTTCACTATTCACTTTAAAAAAAATATTTTTTACATTCCAAGAAATTATATATTATTTTGAATTAAAATATAGAGTTAATTTTTCCAAATTCAATACATCTATATGGTAAAAAATAATTTCAAATTAATTATCCACTCATGATAAGAAAATGGGTTGTTTTGGGGAAATAATTTCAAATATTTTACAGTGGTTTTATATTCAATTTCAATATCAAATAGAATCCAATTATCTAAATTGAATAAATAGATATATAATAGAACTTATAAACATTAAAACTAATTTATAATATTATTTATAATAAAAAATAAAATAAATTAAAAGGTATTGTTCAATTAAAACTCATTATTTATTAATATTTAAATAAAAATAATAATTCTCAAAAAATATTATTTATATACAATTAAATAATTCCAAAATTTATATTTCAATAACGGACGTTATTTTTTCAAATAAATTTCAAAAAGTGATAAATTTTAATTTTATATTATTTTATCCAAGAACGATTACCTAGTATTTTACAATAAGATACTATTTTTCACAAAACCATTACATTTCTTTTAACTAGTTCTTATTTTTTAAATTAATATAAAACTTATAAACCTATGAAAAATATATATTTTCATATGTGAGTTAATAATACTCATTTGTTCCATTTTAATAACAAATAAATAACTATCAAATTGAATAAAAACATAAAAATTATTTATATGATCTTTAATACATGGATTTTCAAGCAACTCAAGGGATTAAAGGAACTCTGTATTATGTTTAAAAAATCAAAAAATTAATGTTTCAGGTATAATGATGTAAACTCATTATTTCATGATGTTCAATATAAATTTAGCATTGTGTATAAATAATTATTATCATGATGTATAAAGAGACCCAAACAATCAATTTTTTTTAATTTATTACGAAAATAATAATTAATAAAAATTTGAGCTGTTACATGTACCCCATTAATATTAATATACCACTTGAAATTCATCTGTTTCATCAAATATTTGATACATTAATGTATCATTCATATAAGTCAATGTCATAATAATAATAATAAAACATTCATTAAAAATTTTAGTGTTGGACACATCGTTGTTACTAAAATTTTCTTAAACCTAGGTTTCTATATAGAAGAAAATATGCGTAATATGATGATTCTGAAATGAAAGAAAAATATCAAACAATGATAAAGATCAGTTGTCATAATAATTTGGGTGATGAAGGGGATATTAGTTATCATAATACCCTGGACTACATAGGTGTGAAAAGGTCATCAATATCGTTAGAAAATGATGATAATATGAGGACCTTTTAGTTAAATAATCTTTTGTGTTGTTGAATAATTTCTACTTGAAGATATACTCACATGACATTATTTGATTTTATAAGAAAATAATAACACTATATGTATTGTCGTATAATTACTATTTAAATATTCTTTAAATTATATTGAATTATTTCAAGACTATGCAATGAGACGATAGGTGATTCTGAGGCCCAGGAGGTACCGAGAATGTAATTTTGATCTTTTATTTACTTCACTTGTGTAAACATGAGAGTGGGGTTTTCTATGTTTTTAATCGATGCTTGTATTGAAAATATGAGAGCACAATTGAACTCAAAACGTTGATATTCCTTTCGAAAGAACATAACATTGACGGAGAAGGGTTGGAAAGAATAGTTAATTTTTGTACTTTTCATAAAATAATAAAATAACTCATAATTTTTTTTCATTTTCATTTTTGCGAGGTGGACGGTGGATCTATGGTGTGGTTACGAGGTGACGAAGATGTTCGTTAAATGAGAATCATTAATGGCTCGTTGTGAAAGCGTAACCACTACACTATTTCATAAATGAAACAGCGTAATAACGCAATGTTGTAGTGAAAAAGAAACACTGTGAATTGTTTATTTTTATTATACTAACATGTTGAAGAGTTAATAATTAAACTCTTGAATAATATGATGAACCTATAGTAGTATTCATCACCAAAAATGAATAACGAATGCCATAGAAAGCCTCGCCAATGATGAACGCTGGAGGATCAGAGCACCGTGAAAAATTATGGAGATATGGTTAATGGAAGGGACCATTGGAGCAACTCTGGTGGCCTAAAGAAGGAACAACTAGTGCACCGATGATAGCAGTCGATGGAGGCCAGTAGCTGTGGTTGTTGGTAGACAGAGGTGGTGTACCTGTCGACACACTGTGGTGGTGTGGACGTGTGGCTCTGACCGATGCCATGTGAAGGGGTAGCCTGCATCTGGGCCGCTCGAGCAAGCTGGCGACCCGTATCCCATTGACCATGTGTGGGGGTCCGGTCGGCTGCAGTCACATGACTGTGGTAGATGAAACCACCCTACATAGAATGCAGGCCAACTGGGGACCCAAACACAACCTCTAGTTGTGTCCATTTCATGTGACCAATCGATCCGCCTCTGGCGTACCGGGTAGGCCAGCGAGGCTTACCGGCGACCGAATGGTCCAATGACCCACTGGACTGGACCTAGACCAGGTCAGGTCAGGGTCCGGTTAGCAGTCTTGGGTTAGGATAGTGGCCCCCGGTCCGGGTCGGATCCGGTCGGTCTGATAAGGTCGGCCCGGACCCATCCCCTAACAGACCCCTTTTCCCTAAAACGATTGTAACTAATAGATCGAGTGTCTTATTTATGGTTTGTGTACCTCAAAATGGCCCTTGTGATGAAGAGGTCCTTCGAATATACACAACATGTGTTTTGGAGAAGTTTTTCTTACAGACCGGTAGGATCGCACTCGAATCCAACAAGGCCGTTTTTACAAAAATTCCCATATCATATAGAACTGGTGTCTATTCGACATGACACCTATTGAATTGAGATCTTTATGATGAGACAGTCATTTGGGTTACTCTATGAGGTAATTCATAGAGTTTAAGTCATGATCATTGAATTGATCAGCAAATCCTCCCATATTCAAGAGTGCTTAGTGCTAGAATATAATGGCTTGTTGTGACATGAAGAATGAGAGTGACACTCCATGATCAGCATGAGAGTAACCATTCATGGATAAACATTTGAGAAACCATCCATGGATCCACATTAGAGAGACCGTTCATGGATAATTAGTAGAGTGTCCATTAGTGGATCAGTTTGAAAGTGACCATTTATGGATTTGAATGATAGAGATTGTTCGTGGATATGGAATGGAACAACCTAACATGGATCAGTAGTAGAGTGACCCTTCATGCATCAGTAGTAGAGAGACACTTCATAGAGCAGTATTAGGGCCTCTAAACATAATAATATGATCTAGTTTTCAGACTAATCATCTTTACTTTTGTACTTATGTTGTAACTGGTGTGAGATGTGCCTATTACATTGGGATTTTCTTTGAGATCGTACATTGGGGTATTTTCCTTTGTTGATATATTCGAGACATGAGTTGGTCCTAATTTCACTACTGCTTATTGTTATATGCACCCATGCATGGGATTCTCTACAACCTTTTGGGTCTTGGTAAGATGAAAGACAGCTTTGATTAGGACATTGGGGAGCCAGTGCTAGACGGTGCTCGAATGTGGATCGTTAGACGTGCTGGGATTTAGTGACATTTGATAGTGAGTTGTTCCTACACATCAGGCAGGATCCTTGGAAGATGACATCTAGATCATCTACTTCCTTTTCTGAAACTTCCTTTTTTTTGGTATGTATTCTGGCCCCTTTTACTTTCTATAGTACATGGGCTTATTGTTGGTTCTAGTTTCACCAAGCTTTCCACAGTATGGGATGTGCGTGATTATATAGGTTGAAAGGAAACTTCATACATTTTTTGGGTATGTATTGTTGGTGTAAGTCACCATCCCATAGCCTATAGAAGGAGGGCCTTGGGTAGTCACTACATGGGCCCCAATGGATGGGTTGTGACACTGTAGTTGATCCTTGATCACTTTACACATTGTCTGTTACTCTAATAAATTATTTTGAATTTTTAGTATATAATGCACTAATAGATCATAAGATCCATAGAAATAATGATTACTTATTATATATATGTTTATTTATAATTAAGGAATAATATATATCACACATTATCCAACATCCATAACTTTTTATATAAAAAACCTGTTAATCTCTGAAACATAATTCAATGATTAACATAAACCATTTCATAAATGGTAATCATTTTTACCCTGTTGAACGATGAAAATACAGAACTTAAGAATTAAGGTAAAATATTTTCCAAAATTCAAAATATCATTGATCCCCCATATATAATAATTTATCACATTATTGTCACATATCAATTATGTCAATACATTTTTCATTAATTTTGTTAAAAAATTAAAATGACCTCAATTTCAATAAAATAATTTTCTAAAAAAATATTTTTCCTAATTCATTTATCCTCTTATCTTATGAAAAAAAATTATTTAGAAGCATGGGTTCATCAATGTACACATATAATATAGGGTTTCATTATTCTGTAATCCAATTAGATGGAAATATTGAATTTTATTAATGTATGAACAATAATAGTTTCATAATGATCATTCATATAAAATCCAACATCAAATTCACATATAATGAGTGGAGGATAAGTGTTCTTGAATTTTAATGATTCACTTCATCCATTTTTACCTCATAAGAATTCCCTCTGCAGTTTTTCCAAGGTGGTTTTTCGGAGATTATCGTCTATATTATCCCTTGTAAAGAGGCATTAATTTTTCCTAATTCATATATTATATACACCTGAAACATTGATGTGTGGGTGGTGAATTTTACTTATATCACTCTTTTAATTTCATTGGATGGACTCTTCACATCACTTATACAATATTTTTAAGACTATATATGATCCACACACTTGAATCACCTTTGTGATCACCTCATGAACTCACCTAAGTGATCTATAACACTGTTTTGGAAATTATTAGTTTGAAACATTTTCTTTCATATCTGTGATATATCATGGGATTTTCCAAGGAACCACAATTTCCATTTATTATCACAATACCGATAATGTTTACATCTTCTATTTCCAAATATAGTCTACATAGAATGAGTTCCTCATAACATTTAAATTCTCTTATGTCTACCATGTGATTAAATTTGGTTAGAAGCCATTGAAAAATCAATCCACAATATCTTTAAAGTGTATTGTAATACTAGAATAGTAAATTCTATGTCCTGTAAAATTCACTTCATAGGCACCAATAGATTCATCATCCTTCTTCTTTATCCCTATGAATTCATTCTCTATTATTGTATAAATAATACGAAGAAATTCATTCATGAAAAATAAGCTTTGAAACACTATCAAAATCATTGAGAGAATTTATTCACATTGTGTAATATTCTTAATAATTTTACACAATTGATCCACCTCACCATATAGATTATAGTCAACAAAAAGAAATTTTTCATGTTATGAACATAAGATAACAAAAAATATCATCACAATGGTACTGATCCATTTCACCGTAACTAAAATATCATTATAACCACTAATAGAAAGTGTAAGTTTCCTCACGATAATATCCAAAGAATATTTTTTCCTATATTGATAATTTTAATGTTAACAATGATTCATATAATTACAATGATGTTCTATTAGAGATATTAGGTTCTTCATTATTTTTATATTAATATTTAGTTTCTCTGGTTGAAATTCCTTTTATTGTACTTTTAACTCATCATTAACATGGTTTTTTTGGATTACAAAGATTTACTATGATTGAGAATAGTGTGAGAAATGATAATCATAATGGAAAATAACATAGTCTTAAAACCCAATTAGGAGGTATAAATAAAGACAACATATTATTAAAATATTACAATATAGGTTTATCAAAATTCATTTATAATCAACCAAAATTTCAATCCTTCATGAAGGTTCATAAATAGTTTATCAATTTCCAAATTAAATCCCCATAGAGTGTTAAACATGGTGTGCAGCAATGCCCATTATCACACTCCAATTTCTTATTGGATCCCAGTAAAAATGGTATTTTTGTGTATGTTACCTCTATATTCATATGTTCTAGATCGAAATCCAGATAATGCTTATAGACTAGGATATACTTAAGTTGATACTTCTCTCAATAAATTTGGCCAAAATTTTAGGACATTTTCCTAAACATTGAATCAACCATAGAGATATATGTTGAGACATCACAATAAATATCATGGGAATTATACTTAAGGTTATCACTAATGTATTATCATGTTTTGTTCAAAAGGATAACTAAGTATTTTCTTTAATACCAATTAAAATAACCCATGATTTTCGTACATGGATTTTGTATAATATTAGATGAATATTAATAAATTTACCAATGTTCATTCCCAAGGAACATAATATATTATTTCTATTCCAACCAGGAAAATTAATCTTCTATAATGATGAAATATATTCAATATATCCAATAATAATGTTCATTGTTAGTACCCTACAAAAACCTTCCCTATATAAAACAATTGTTCACAACCTATAAGAGGATTAATAATAAATGGTGAGCTCAAATGGTCCTTATTAAAATTAGAATAAAGATACATAATTACAACATATAAATAAGGGTATGAGAACATTATCATAACATTTCAAAATCATACCCTACATTATAAATATCACGATATTGAATTATTCAATAATGACCATCACTTTATATGACATAAATAATTAGGAAATTAATGAACATAGACATTGGGAGAAAGAAATGGAATATCAGAATCATTTTTTGGAATAAATAACATAATTTAACATTGTGAATGTTTATAAATACAAATTTATTCTCTCATTGTGTAGTTTAAATGAAATCAGGTCCTCACATGAACTAATGGATATGAAACCGGGTCCAAACATAATATTATCGACATGAAAGATAAGTCCATGCATAACACTGTGAACATGTGGGTAGCTTCATACATAAAAATGTGAACATGAAATCATGTTTATGATAAATATCTATTTAGTAATGGTTAAATTCTTGTACCATCATAGAAAACATATAAAATTATAATAATGTGTTCACTCCTGGTCTCATCTTGTTCTATCTCATGCGATATATTAATCTTTACCGAATACATTTTAAGGTGATATAGGTCCCACCCAATACAAAACATGAACCATATTTATCTGTTATAAGGAACACAAAAATGTCAACATATAACAACCATTGAAATAAAATATATATCATAAAAAATTCTTTATAAAATATCTTATAATAAAGTTACATGATTCATAATCATCTCATTATATTATAACACGTGAAAAATGGTGGGTTTCTTATGTATTTCTTCATGCTATCACCCATAAAATAGAAATGATTTTGATTAAAAAACAGTTAATCCAAAACAAAATGTAATAATAAAAATAATAATATTGGTATCTTTCAATCGTATCCCTAGTATATAAAATTTAATATCAATGGAACTAAAAATAGATGAAAAATATTTTTGGTCAATCATTTAAAACATTTCTTAAGGAAAATAAATGATAATGGGAGATCATTTTTAAAAAGTAATTTTTTTTGAAAATAAACATCATTGAAAATATCAATGGATGATAATGAATCAAAAATACCATTTTAAATCATTTATTGAGGAAAATATCAGTTCTCCATTGAAAAAATGTGATCATAAATAATTTTTAAAACCTTTTTCACTGAGAAAAGACAAGAAAACATATAAAATATTGTTTGAAAAATGATTTAATCCATTTTTAAAACATATATCATATTCCATACCATTTCAATTTAAAATGAGATAAAAATATCATTTCAAAAATTTAAAACACATTAATAAATCATTTGTTTAATGAATATATACTACTATTAAAAGAGATAAAAATGTATGATTTTCATAAAAACATTTTCTTTATTACATTAAAACTAAATAGTAGAATTTCTTACCATTACATAAATATATAATTAATAAATAGTATATACAAATTTTTTTCAAAATTAATCAGTGGTAGATCATGATATTTCAACATTGGATACATGATCACAAACAAATCCTGATAAATGTTGTGATTGTAATATAAAATATTTTCAAATTTAGAAATATTGAATCATATTTCCCAAAAAAGAATAACATATAATGGAACATCTAATGTCGTGTGTATGAATAAATTTGTGATACTAATTATTGTAAGGGTTTTATATACTCCTCTTGAATGAATGTAGGTTTATAACATAATGTATGTCTCATATAAAGAAAATTGATATATAAATATCATATAATTTTGGTAACTAATAAACCGTAGATCTCATGAAAGAGATATCCTAAAATGTTCGTCTAAATACATAAAATTATATGTAGAATAATACTAAATATCATTCATGGTTAGTATATAAACTTTAAAAAATAAATTGGTGGTGTATATCTTATATGTCTCATTAAAGTAAAATGTGAGAATGAAATCCCATAACTTTAGTCTGGACATCTATCTTAGGTGTTCAAGCCACATATATAATACATATAGGTTTATTATAAACATATAAATTAAACTTATTGAAATATATATCCTACATTTAATTATTTCATTAAGAATATATATTACATGTTGTTTAACAATCCCATTTTAAATATATGTTTCAGGTAAAAATATCTTTTTCTTTCTTATAGGTTTTCTCATGATATTTCTAGAATGTTTAAATTTATCATGTTTAATCATTTAAATAATGAAAAAATGATATAAATATAATATATAATCAATAAAAACTAATTTATAGTAACACAAAATAAATAGTGATTTAGAATGAAATACCTTGCCAAGGGGATGGTACACCTTATGTATGCATGAACATTCTATCCATTTCCTGATCCTATTGGATGAAATTAAATGATATGTATATATATATATATTATCAATATAGAATAAATATTATTTCATATACATCAAATATTTTAATTAAACCCATCTTTAATGCATTCCTTGTACATTGTGAACAAATCATATCGCTCAGCTAGGTAGTTATGTATCATACACAAGAACGATGTCATCATATTACCACAAAATATATGGCATGAGGAATTTTGGATACAATAATTCATTAAGAATATTACTATCATATATATCATATATATATATATATATAATATTCATCATTATTCCGAACCATGAAATGTGAAAAAAAATGACAAGGGTTCGTGAGGTTGTAGTCCACAGTTGATAGGAAACATGCTTTCATAATCCATTTGATATAATTGAATTTCTTATTAGAAAATACCCTTATAATAAAAAATTTATTATATTCATGATACTTTTTTAATTATATAATCATGACATACAAATAATTGAAGGAGGTGATGAAAGAAATAATAAAACATTTAGAAGAACATTCACTATTCTTGGGGTATCCTCCTTAGGTTTTCACTACATATAAAAAAGGTTTTTTCTATGAAAACTAATGATTCTATTAGAATTTGGGGGTATTATTTGTAGTTTCTTTTTATTGGTTCATAAAAGCATCTATAGAGTTTTGAATAAGTGGGCAGAGTGGTTTCCCTTTTATAGGTGAGGAAGAGTGACATTCATGTGAAGACTCAAATGTATTAACTATTGGGAGGTCAATATTACCTCATGTTTCTCCAAAAATTATAACTAATGGTGTTTAAGGAATATAAAGACTATAAAATCCTCCAAACTCATGTATAAATTTTTTTAATCATTAGGTTCTTTAACTCTTATGTTTCAATATATTACCCATTTTTGTTTTCGTACTATTTACTATTGTTCAAATATATGTAATTTGTTATTTAGGAATATGCTAAAGTTATACATATTATATAATTTTTCCAAACTTATTATTATTATTATATCAAATTTATAATATATAAATCCTATGTATGTTGGAAATTAACATTATCATATGTGCAAGTAAAGTGAAAAAAAATTATTTTAACCATAATCATTCTCACCGAGTTGTTTTGAATTAACATTCAATATAGTAATTAAAATAAAAAAATGGTCAAAAATGGAATATATTTTAAATATATTAGTTTTTAAAAATCACCTAATATATTATCTGTTTTCTCTAAATTTTACATCAATTAATAAATTATCATTTATTATAAAAAGGCATTAATGTCTATTTTAATATTATTTACCTAAATTATATTTAAGAAAAATAACAACAGATTAATAGAAAATAAATATATTATTTCAAGACCTTTATAACCAGATATATTCAATTAAAAAATCAATTTTCTATAATAATTTAGTCAATTTACTTCACTTATAGTGTTTGTAGTATCATTTGATTTATTTAATTATAAACTAAATAATTCTTGTCATGGAATTTTTTATGAAATTAATGTAGTTATATTATATAAAAAATTAATAAAATTTTCTTGATATAAGAATATATTTACCTTAAAATCAATATTTATAACATAACTATGTAGTTTTTTCCTTTATTCAAAATCGTAATATAAATTCCAAATAATAAAGGTACATAATTTTTTTCTTTACATATCAATATATATGGGTCCCATTAATAGAAATGTTTCAAAAAATGTCTCAAAATTATATACTATGCTCGTAGGGTTATATAAATGAACATCTAATGGGTTTTTTTTGAAGTATTTTGTCATTCTTACCCCATATATTCTATGTTTGACCACCATATAAAATTATTTTTAATTTATTCAATTTAATTAATTTTAACTATTTTCATTAATCATTTGGGTAAAAATTATATTTTAATTTTATGAAAATTTAAAAAATCTAATTATAAAAATTGAATCCATTTTTTCAAATCCTATTCACGTATGTTGAAAATTTTATTTTAACAATAATTCTGTAATTATGATAAAAATCATGTTGTTAAGGTGAAAAAATGATCAAAAGTTTACAATGTTTATATATTAAATTTCATTATGAAATTTATTACAATGAAATAAAATATATAAATTTAATTATAATTGAACTAATTATACATTAGAACTAACAAAAAATTTAATTTATCATAATAATTACATTAATTGAAACATGTTTTTCTATTAAAACTCGTAATTTTTTATAATTAATCCAAAAATGAATCTTCTTTAAAAACTAAAGAAATTCCACCCTAAGATAATTTTGATATTACTCTTTAATAAATTACATTTTAAAAAAAAATTAATGTTGTGATATTTTATAATAATTTGTTCCATGCATGTTTAATGTGTCTTTTTGAAATGATAATGTTTTTTATAAAACCTTTAATTTTTCATTTTGATGTTTTTATTTTATTTCTAATATATATTAATCTAATTAAAATGTTAAAAATATATATTTTAATATGATTTTTAATACTATTCCATCATTACATTCTAATGAAAAGGTGACAACTATAATATTATATTACAATATTAGTAGTATGTTAATGTTCTATAAATCTTGGTCGTGTGTGTAATGACACAGAATGAAGGAACATGGCATTGTTTGTAAAAAAATAATAAAATAATATTTCACTAACCAAATGATAAACATAGTGTTGTGTGTAGTGATAGATTGCCTTGGTGTTTCTTATAAATCAATCCTAATATAGTATAGCGGTCAATGAGAATGGTCAATGAATATTTATATAATTGAAAAAAAATCCAAAAAACATTGGATGTTACAATCCCACAATTTATATATAATCATCCATGCCATTTAATAGTTTTTTACATGTTTTTGTTTTTATGATGAAACAAAAATATTAATACATAACTAGTGGATGTGAGAGTAATAGTGATAGTGAAAATTAGTTTATAGTGGTGTATGAAAGTGGAATTTTTTATTTGATATCTGATAGGACTAGCTTGGGATATACCTAACACAGAGAGGGGGGTGAATCAGTGTTGGGGACATTTTAAACCAATTCCATATTTTATCCATGTACCTCTTGACATGTTATAATCTTGATTCTCTTATTCTCTTTTCCCTATCACGTACAATAATAATATGCAGTAAAAATATGCACATAAAATTTTTACAAGGTTCACCTTTCAATAAGAGTGGATACATCCTTGACATCCATTGATATGAGCAGTGCATGGATTCTCCACTATGATGTTATATGTTATTACAATGGAGTGTCTAGGAAAGAAATCCTCTAGCCAGTGTGAGTCCCAACACATTATAGGGGGTGGGAATCAATCCTCTTCAATGGACTGGTAATGACCAATCCCAACATGTAACATCTAGCTGGTTCTTTATACTACCTACATAGACAGTTTTGTTCCTTCTTCACATGGTAGGTTTTGCTCTTGTTATACTTTAGTGATCATCACTTGATTACTTACAAAGTAGTAGGAAAGTAATTCTTACTTCATCATTTCTCTTCTTCTCTTGTGAAACACCAACTGCACTAGACCTCTTCATTCTTCTTCATTGTGCAAAACCAAATACACAAAAACATATTCTCTCTTCTTGGTAATAATCACATAGACCAATGTGATTATTCAAGAAATGAATATCGGTTCACTTGGAACCAAATGAATCAATTCATTTCTTCTTGTTCATGAATTCATGTGATCATGCATATGACATTTGGTTTTACCTTTTCTTTCTTTTCATTCTTCTGCTTCATTATACATGCGCACACACTTTATTTTGATTCATTATTTTAGTCACATTACGTGTTCATGTGCATGCATGCAAGCATACATTCTCCTCCTCCTCTTCTTGTGTGAAACCCCATAATGAATATGGTTCTTTTAAACATACACACAAACAACATCTCCCTTCCCATTCTTTTCTATATTCCTATTGCAATAGGATAGGGTGTTTGTGTTTGTTTCTCCAAACCCAATAGGGTGAAACCCTTTCTTTGTGCAAGTTACAACCCAAGGACTATTCCTCCACTTTCTCTTTTTTTTTCTTATATAGACCTTCGTTAGGGTGTGTCTATAGTTTTATATGCATGAATCATCATACGTTAATGGGTATAACCCTTACATAGTGAAAAATTCATCTTAAAGGCTTCGAGATTCTTCAAACTATTCACATGGGAGAATCAAACAAGTACTACCCTTCATTTGTGAGAGACTCTTCTTCTAAACAGGTGTACACAGAATCAGGATCCTTAAACTATAGAACATGCATACATACATGTATTATTATTTTTTTCTCTTACAAAAACCCAAGCCCTCGGGTTTCCTTAAATCAAACATACACTTCTAATCAATTCACCTCTTGCAATCTCCTACTTCTTCTACAATTAAACCCTACACATAGTAGAATAATAATATAAAAATAGGAGGGTGTTCTTTCCATTATTTGTGAAACCAATATGACCCACATGTCAATTTCTTCATGAAAGGATGCATGAATATTCTTTGTGAATGGAGTGCACAATTTTGCCTCTTCATAAAACTCAGTGAGAACGTATCTCAAGCACCAGCTCATGATTGCATGGCTTTTCCGAAGAACATTGAGGGTTTTTACAAATCATATCATGTGTTCGGGTGTGGGTTCTTCGAGAATCTATTAGAGGGTGCATATCACCTGTCAAAGGCCTATGGAAAATCTTCTTTGTAGAGAAGAAGGATCATGGGGCTCCCAGTTACTCTTCGCAAAGTGGTGCAAAGGGAGATGCTTTGTTTTTCGAAACAGAATCTCCCGGGTATGTGGGAGTAGCAACACTTTTCTTCTTAGGCTTATCCTTTTATAGGTGAGGGATACTACCTCTTCAATGTTCAAAATTTGGGTATCTCCCATTAAGATTGGGTATTTGAATACCCAAGATATTTGGCATCAAAATTTCGAAAGCATGGGTCAAGGATAAGCCTCAAGTCTTAGGTGTTTCTTTTTTCCAAATGGGGGCTCCTATATTTGTTCATAGTGTTAAGGTCACATTCACAATTCTAATGCATGAATCTCTAGAATGATTATCTTTCAAACCCATAATCCAATCCCCATGGCCTCAGCAACCTTTTTTGCCTCTACCGAACCTTCATCATCAAGATATCTCATTCATGCAAGACATAGATTGCATGCATGGTCTCGGTTCAATCATAGGATCGCCATGCAGTAGTTTTCATCATCAACACTGATTGAGAGAATGATCATGGGGGGTCGGCAGGGGAAACGGTGAGTCATGGCATTGGGTTACCCTACATGTTGTTAGAGGTTGAAGATGATGTCATAGCCAATGGATCGGCTCAGATTGATTTTGGACATCCATGATTATAACATAGGATGCAGGATGAGGAATGTGGTTGAGATATCTCGTGAGATCAGATGAGCGGCCAGGATTTCCTCCACATTTTTAAAACTCATCCCACATCGAAACTTGTCGTGGTTGTCTCGTGTTTTATCAATCAACTCCTCTCAACAACTGATTAGAATTCTAATCTCCCCCCTCCAGTGCTGCACCGCACAAGTTCTTTGTGGGCTCTTGTTAGGTCCACTAGGCTGAATACCCTGAGAGGGGGGGGGGGTGAATCAGGGTATGACTAATTAAAAGTTAAATCCCGTTCTGATCTTGTTTCGCTGTTAAGAAAAACACTCTTCTCTCTCTTTCCTGCTGCACAATATAAACAGAATGTAAAGCAAGCACAGGACACAACAATTTTACTTGGTTCACCGCTAAGGGCAACGTCCAAGGAGCATACGCCGACAGGTTTCCGGTCGTACCAAGTCCACTAAACTTCACTAGATGTGGATTACAAGGATCGGGCTAGATCACTTCTATGCCCAGGCTCACTGCCTTTACAATGTTTAGGGTCAGCTCACTGCTTTCCCAAGGGTCACTCCCTGTTTCTCTCTCTCTGGCTCACTGCCGGTGGAGAGGATCACCTTCTTCCTCTTCCTAAGCTCACTGCTCTTGGAAGGGATTCACTCACAGTTTATAGACCTGTAGGTCTCTTCATTTGCATGAATGAATGCATCTTTCTCTGTATGTAGATGCTCTGTTGAAGTTCAACTTTCACCCGTAGATGAATACCCCTTTGCCACTGTCCACTGGGCAAACAACCTTCGGAAAGACCTTCGCAAAGCACCCTTCAATTCGAGGCTCCCAATTTCGTGAAGCTCAAACAAGCCTTCGCGAAGCTCCTGCCTTTTCGCGAAGCTCACTCGCGAAGCACCCTCGCGAAGCTCTCTCGCGATGCTCAAGTCGTCGCAAAGCAACGACCCTCGCGAAGCTAAGTAAGCCAACGCAGAGCACGCAGGTTTCGCGGAGCTACAATAGCCGTCCCGAAGCACCTCTTTCGCGAAGCACACTGGCTCCGCGAACCACCTTCGCAAATCGCGAGCAAAGTATTTTCTCTGAAAATTCTCTCTACTTCGCCCGAAGGGGTCGGCCTCTATTTATAGGAGATTCCACCGACCCTCGAACTTTCCGTGCGAAGTCAACGCCACGTCATCTCACATCGCGAAGCTCCAAAGTTTCTGCCAGAATTCTATCCAAATTGCGAAGCTCCACTGCAATCTTCCATTCGCGGAGATTGACGTAGTCGCGATGAATCACCGTCAACTTACCTTCGCGGCTCGCGCCTTCGCCGCGAAGCTCTCTCGCAAAGCCCTTCTCCGCCGCGATGCGCTTCAGCATCTGCCGTTCGCGAAGCTTGACGTAATCGCGAAGCATCACTGCCTCCATTCTTCTGGTCTTCGCGATTTCCAAACCATGAATCCTATCTTCGCGAAATTCATGCCTTTGCCATATTAAATTATGCTCTTCATAGAAATCCCCTTTTCGCGATGCTCACCAAACTCCAAATTTTTGGACCCCAAAAATTTGGCAAACACTGGGAAACGGTGCCACCTTGTACTGCTCTTTTTGTACCGCCTCCAGATCGTCCTTTTCCTTTTTCATCGTTCATTGTCAACAATGATTGTCAACAACATCTTGGGAACTCGACAAATATCCATGAAAGCCTGCTTTGTCAACAAACACAATCAACCAAAAACACTGCAATGTTACCTTGAGGGATTTTTGCCCAACAATCTCCCCCTTTGGGTTTGTTGAAAACTCTTCACAACTCTGCTCAGAAAGATTTTCTGCACTTTGATACCTCACTGAGTCTTCTTCCAGCTGCTACCACCATTCACCTCTTGCGATTGTGATAGTGTTCATGGATTCACTTAACACGTACTCTAAGCCCACATGAGCAATGCTCGGCGTGAGAAACAAGAGTAGTATGAAAAGTTCATCAATGAATCACTTCATGTCAGACCCCAATTTTCGATTCCACCCTGATACCAATTCTTAAAATAAAACCAGTTGTTGAACCACACTGATACCAATTGGTGAATTCTTAAGTTGATACCAATTGTTGATAGCTGGACACCGTCTCACACCATTCCAACACCACTGTTCTGCTTTTATCACGATCCTCAGCTGTCGTGATTTCTATGATTTGATCGATCACGTCTAGCATCGTCAGATTTAAAAATCTCCCCCTTTCTCATTACTCCCCCTGTCTGGCTGCTCCACATGTCAGCTTCTCCCCGTATCAGAAATGATTTATCAAATCTTCGCACTGTCTCCCCCATTATCAAACACTTTTCTCCCCCTTTGTCAACGAACCCAAAGGTCACGCCTTTGTAGTCTGTAACATAGTAGAGAACACATTAGCACAGTAGGGAAAACACATCATACCTCGGGGAGAGGGGGGTCCCATATCGACACTATTTCAAGTGTGGGGAATCGACTGATTCCTAGAGCCAGTCGATGCCTCTCAAAAGCTTCCTTGGGTAAGGCCTTTGTCAGAATGTCTGCAACCTGTAGCTTGGTAGGCACATACTCCAACATCACGATCCCCTGCTCTACTTTCTCCTTGATAAAATGATACTTTATCTCAATGTGCTTTGTCCTAGAGTGATGGACGGTATTTTTGCTGAGATTTATAGCACTTGAGTTATCGCACTGGATTCCGATCGGAGACTTCACTTCAACTCCCATATCTTCAAGCTGCTGCTTCATCCACAATAACTGTGTGCATGCTTGAGTGGCCGCAATATACTCAGCTTCTGCGGTGCTTAATGAAATGCAATCCTGCTTCTTGCTTAACCAAGCAATACATAGTCCGCCAAGATAAAATGCACCACCTGACGTTGATTTTCTATCAACTGCTGAACCGGCCCAATCTGCATCAGTATATCCCAATAACTCTGTCTGAGATTTGGCGTTGTATGTCAAGCCGAAGTCCACCGTGCCCTTGATATACCGAAGTATTCTTTTCACTGCAAGCATGTGACTTTCCTTGGGATTACTCTGATATCTCGCTGCTTGGCATGTGGCGAAAACAATATCAGGCCTTGTTGCGGTTAAGTACAACAGACTTCCAATGATATGCCGGTATTCTGTGATATTAACTGCCTTGCCATCCTCATCTTTTGATAATTTCATCCGGGTAGCCACCGGAGTCTTCATCTCCTTGGAATTTTCCATTCCAAACCTTCTCAGGACCTCCTTGGAATATTTAGATTGAGAAATGAATTTTCCATTCCTTCCTTGTGTTACCTGTAGACCAAGGAAAAACGTTAGCTCTCCAATCATTGACATTTCAAACCCATTTTTCATGAATTCGGAAAACTGTCTGCACTGAGCTTCATCTGATCCACCAAATATTATGTCATCGACATAAACCAACACCATCATCCTTTGATTACTGTCATTACTGAAATAGAGATTGTAATCAACTCCTCCACGCTGAAAACCAAGCTTCTTCAAGTACTGATCAAGCCTTGAGTACCATGACCTTGGTGCTTGTTTCAACCCATACAATGCCTTCTTCAGCCTGAAAACTTTTTTCTCATCCTCATGAATGAGAAAACCATCTGGCTGCTCAATATACACCTCCTCTTCCAGAACACCATTCAAGAATGCAGATTTGACATCCATCTGGAACACTTTGAATTTCCTTTGCACTGCGATGGCTAGGAATAATCTTATTGTCTCCAGCCTTGCAACCGGTGCAAATGTCTCATCAACATCAATTCCCTCGATCTGGGAGTACCCCTTGCACACTAGACGTGCTTTGTTTCGAATTACTATGCCATCTTCATTCATCTTATTACGATAGACCCATTTGGTCCCAATGACATTCTTGTCTGCTGGCCTCGAAACAATCTCCCAAGTCTGGTTCTTCTCAATTTGATCAAGCTCTTCGTTCATGGCCTGAACCCAGTTTTCATCTTCAGCTGCATCAGAAAAACATTTCGGATCCACTTGAGACAAAAACGATGCTTGCTGTGATGATTTCATTCTTCGAGTCTGAACTGGAGCTGTTTGATCACCAATAATATTCTGCCTATCAATTTCAGCTCATCTCATTGGCTTTCTCACAGACACCGACTTGACACTTTCCTCTTCATCATCAGTATCTTCTTCAGAGTCAGCTTCTGCCACTTCTGCTCCCCCTGGGTTGCTTACCTCATCATCACTTTCATCCAGGAACTGTTCACTGGATCGTTGAGTATTCTGCTCATTTTCTACTATAGTGACATCATTGCTTTCAATGATTTTTCCCAGCCTTTTGTTGAAACACTTATACTCTTTGCTTTTCCCGGAATAGCCAAGGAATATTCCTTCATCTCCTCGTGCCTCAAACTTCTTATGATGTTCTTTGTTGAGAATGAAACACTTACTTCCAAATATTCGAAAGTACTTCAACGTTGGCTTCTTTCCGTACCACAGTTCATACGGAGTCTTCCCTTGCTTCGGACATAACAGGGACCTGGTTGAAACATAGACCGACGTCAAAACTGCTTCCTTCCAAAATTTATCTGGAAGGTCCTTATCAATAAGCATTGTTCTGGACATGTTGTTGATGATCCGATTTCTCCTTTCAACTACTCCATTCTATTGGGGAGTTCTTACTGATGAAACTTGATGCCTTATCCCATGTTTCTCGAGATAGTTTTCAACCTGACTGTTTGTAAATTCCGTACCGTTATCAGTACGAAACTTCAGAATTTTCTGCCCAAGCATCTTTTCTGATTCCCTCCTGTACTGCTTTATTCAACTGAACACCTCTGTCTTATGGGTTATGTTGAATACCCAGGCCATTCTTCTATAGTCATCAATGAAAAGAACATAGTACCTTTGCCCATCTATAGCTCGTGGTGAGATAAGTCCACATAAATCAGCATGCACCAATTCGAGCACTCGAGTTTCTTTTTGTTCCTTTGGCCTGTATGTCTTCCTGATGATCTTCCCTTGTTGACAAGCATCACACGTATGAGTGCGATCACGTGATAGTTTGGGAAGGTCTCTAGCAGCATCACACTTTACCAGATCTTCCATAGATGGTTGACATAGATGACCAAGTCGCTTATTCCACAGTTGATTTTCTTCTTCTCTAGATAAAAGGCATGAATCTTCTTCCCCACCTACCAGGTAAAGATTCCCCTTTGTTCGTTTTCCCTGAAGAATGATTATTCCATCTTTTCCTCTAACAATACCCATCTTCTTGGTAAATAGTATAGAGTGCCCAGAGTCACATAGTTGACTGACGCTAAGAAAATTATGACTGAGACCCTCTACCACCAAGACATCAGCATGTCTCATTTCTTTGCCCCCAAACTTGGCTTTTCCTGAGCCAACAATATTCAGGCATTCATCATTTCCAAACTTGACAACTCCTTCATTGTCATATTTTATTCCTGTAACCAGATCCTTATTACCCGTCATGTGGGATGTGCAACCACTGTCAAGGATCCACACACCAGAATGATCTGAAGCTTTAAGGGCAATTTCAGCAACTACGACCTTCTCAGTTTTCTTCTTCCTAGTCCATACTTTTTCTTTCATACTCGGCATGGATTGAGGCTTCTATTCTTTCTCAGAGTATGATGGACCAGCTTCATCTTGCAAAACTGCAAATCTGTTCTGAACTTTTAACTCACTTGTCAGTTTACTGATCTGCTGCTTGCGATCATTTTGATTCTGCTTTGGCACATATTTCTGAATGGTCGGAGTGCAGTACCTAGCCATGTGTCCAAATCCTCCGCACCAAAAACAGTGTCCTTCAAAAAATGTTCTGGAAAACCATTCTCTGTTTGGCTTCCATCTCTGTTCTTGTTCCCTTCGATATCTTTTGGCTATGGAACACACATACTGTGAATGTCCCATCTTTCCACATCAATAACACCTGATATAAGGTACATTCCTTCATGTTACTTCAGCACTACGAGTTTCCCCTTTGGATCTCTGAGTATTCTGATTCTGCTTTGTGCTCAAATCCATTTTCAATCTCGGTACAGGTGCTTGCGGTCTAACTTCAACTGCCGTAGATTTTTGTTTCTGAATAAGCCATGAATCGGCCTTAACATCTGAGTTCAATTGCTGCTTCTTTCCTGCTGAACTACTAGGCTCTTCTTTCTTCTTTTCCGTCTTCGTAACGACCTGATTTCCCAAGAATGTGTTGGGATTCAAAGGTTTTTCCTGGTCTTTAACTTTTCTCTGCAGACCGACAACTTCCTCTTCAAGCTCTTCAATACGCTTGACGTGATCTTTCACTTTTCGACTCAAGCAATCGATCTCCCTTTTCTGCTCTTCAATCTCGAGCTTATGATCATCAACCTTTTCTGTGCACTCTGGCCTGGAAGACTTAAGATTTTCAATTACTTTCTCAAGCTCAGACTTCTCTTCTTCTTGTTGTTGCATGTAGAGTTTGGCATCACGTACTATCTTATTGGCTTTCTTTGTTTTTTCTCACCAAACATTTATCTCTTCAAGAGCTGCTTCTAATTCATCTTCCATGTCAACTGTCCCTTCAATTTCTTCTTCTTCTTCATCAGTTTCAGTTTCTTTCTTTTCTAGAGCGCTACTAGCAACAGCCACCATCACATTTTGACCACGATCTCTACAGTTTTCTATCTCTTCAACTTCTTCACCCTCAGACTCAGCTGAACTGTCAATTTCGTGGGAAAGAAGATTCTTCTTCTTAAAGAAATTTCTCTTGAACTGCTTCTTCCCTTTCACATAGGCTGAAGATTTTTTCATGGGAATCTCAACTTCATCTTCATCGCTTTCTTCTTGAAACTTTTTGGGGCATCTTGCAGCAAGATGACCAACCTTTCCGCATCGGAAGCATGCTAGTGGAAGTTTCCCTTTAAACTTTCTCTTTCCTCTTTGCAGATTTGAAGAAAGGAATGACATCACCTCATCTGACTCTTCTTCCTCCTGAGAATCTTCAATAGTGAGCCTCTTCATGGCCTTAAATGCCACCTCTTTAGATTTCCCCGTTTCCACAGCATCATTGTCATCATTTCTCATTTCATATGCAACAAGAGTGCTGTGTAGGTTATCCAATGTTAGCTCTTTCAGATCTTTATCTTCCAACACAAAAACTTTCGGATTGAACCGAGGTGGAAGCTTTATCAAGATGCGCTTTACGATTTTAATGTCTTCGATAATTTCTCCAAGACCCCGCATGTCTTCTACCACAGCATTTACCCTGTCAAAGAATGCATCAACATACTCATTCGGGTTCATTTTGAGATCTTCATACTTGTTCCACAACACTTGCAGCTTTTCCTCTCTGACTTTTGTATCCCCTTCATAAATATTCAAAAGTTATTCCCACATGGCATGTGACGTTTTTCATGACATCACCTTTGTATAAATGGGATTAGAGAGGGCTCCCCCTAAGGCATTTATTGCTTTGGAATCAGCATCTAACTCTTTGTGCTCAGCTTCTGATAATGCACCACTAGTAATATCAGCTGTGATACCATGCATAGCTGCTGAGAACACATCCATTCCCAGAGATCGGAAATAGTGTTGCATTCGATTCTTCCATATCTGAAAATTACATCCGTCGAAGATCGGAATCCCTATATGATTAGTGACCTCCATTGAGAGAAGATCAACTGTTAACCATTCCCTTTGATACCACTTGTTAGATCCACTAGGCTGAATACCCTGAGAGGGGGGTGAATCAGGGTATGACTAATTAAAAGTTAAAGCCCGTTCTGATCTTGTTTCGCTATTAAGCAAAACACTCTTCTCTCTCTTTCCTTTTGTACAATATAAACAGAATGTAAAGCAAGCACAGGACACAACAATTTTACCTGGTTCACCACTAAGGGCTACGTCCAAGGAGCATATGCCGACAGGTTTCCAGTCGTACCAAGTCCACTAAACTTCACTAGCTGTGGATTACAAGGTTCGGGCTAGATCACTTCTATGCCCAGGCTCACTGCCTTTACAATGTTTAGGGTCAGCTCAATGCTTTCCCAAGGGTCACTCCCTGTTTCTCTCTCTCTGGCTCACTGCCGATGGAGAGGATCACCTTCTTCCTCTTCCTAAGCTCACTGCTCTTGGAAGGGATTCACTCACAGTTTATAGACCTGTAGGTCTCTTCATTTGCCTGAATGAATGCATCTTTCTCTGTATGTAGATGCTCTGTTGAAGTTCAACTTTCACCCGTAGATGAATACCCCTTTGCCACTGTCCACTGGGCAAACAACCTTGGGAAAGACCTTCGCAAAGCACCCTTCAATGCGAGGCTCCCAATTTCGCGAAGCTCAAACAAGCCTTCGCAAAGCTCCTGCCTTTTCGCGAAGCACCCTCGCGAAGCTCTCTCGCGATGCTCAAGCCGTCGCAAAGCAACGAACCTCGCGAAGCTAAGTAAGCCAACGCGGAGCGCGCAGGTTTCGCGGAGCTACAATAGCCGCCGCGAAGCACCTCTTTCGCGAAGCACACTGGCTCCGCGAACCACCTTCGCAAATCGAGAGCAAAGTATTTTCTCTAAAAATTCTCTCTACTTCGCCCGAAGGGGTCGGCCTCTATTTATAGGCGATTCCACCGACCCTCGAACTTTCCGTGCGAAGTCAACGCCACGTCATCTCACATCGCGAAGCTCCAAAGTTTCTGCCGGAATTCTATCCAAATCGCGAAGCTCCACTGCAATCTTCCGTTCGCGGAGCTTGACGTAGTCGCGATGAATCACCGTCAACTTACCTTCGCGGCTCGCGCCTTCGCCGCGAAGCTCTCTCGCAAAGCCCTTCTCCGCCGCGATGCGCTTCAGCATCTGCCGTTCGCAAAGCTTGACGTAATCGCGAAGCATCACCGCCTCCATTCTTCTGGTCTTCGCGATTTCCAAACCATGAATCCTATCTTCGCGAAATTCATGCCTTTGCCATATTAAATTATGCTCTTCATGGAAATCCCCTTTTCGCGATGCTCACCAAACTCCAAATTTTTGGACCCCAAAAATTTGGCAAACACTGGGAAACGACGCCACCTTGTACTGCTCTTTTTGTACCGCCTCCAGATCGTCCTTTTCCTTTTTCATCGTTCTTTGTCAACAATGATTGTCAACAACATCTTGGGAAATCGAAAAATATCCATGAAATCCTGCTTTGTCAACAAACACAATCAACCAAAAACACTGCAATGTTACCTTGAGGGATTTTTGCCCAACAACTCTCTTCTGCGCCCACCTATGCCTCATATGGGTGCACACCCAACGCCCACTATGCATCCCTAAGCATGGGATGATCACCATACATGCACTCATATGGTCTTATACACGTCTTGCACACACCTCTTGCATGATGGGTATTCCTAGGAATCCCCATGGGCATGGTCGACCCCCTGTGGTCTTGCATGTGCCTCGGGTTGAGGCTAGGGTAGCTAGCTCCTAGGTTGGCATAAATTTTTTAGTAAGGCCATAAAAAACATTGCAGAATTGTCATGCAACCTTTAAACACAAGTCTACCTCATGCATGACCATGTTAAAGACTAAAGATCTTCTTCTTCAAATGCAAATCCCATACATCCCCTTCTTCAACATATCTTTGTGGAACTTGAAATCCAAATATCACTTCAATCATCCTTAAGAGGATGTAACATTAATGTTGTAAACAATGTATCACACATGATACAGGTTCTTTTAACATATAAGCAGAACACCAATCATCTAATTTTAATTCTCCATTTCACTTAAAAGAGTGTCTTTAACCACCATTTCCATTCATTGACCTCATTGACCACAAATTCAACTCTATTACAAAAGTTTTCCCAACAATCTCCCCCTTTGTATTTGTTGGAAATAACCCATGTTTTTCTCCTAAATGAATGTTTTGATGTGATTCATCACTTCATTTTATCTCAGACATTCATTTCACTTATCTCCCCCTTATGGACACGAAATACAATGTTCATTGGAAGAAGGGTAGCAATACTTACTCAAGAAATGTTCCATCAGACAGTTGATTCTAAGTATACTTGAGCAACGCTTAGTGTAGAGAACAAGATTATTTGATTTAGACAACAGAGCTGTCCATTATTCATTAAATAATGAGACCTTATGAGATGAGAACTCATGATAGTTTCCTTCAAGGGGTTTCCACTTTTATTCGAGCCATAGGATATTAAATGTGATATGAAATAATCAATCTGAAACTCAATTTCCAATTACATGATCTTCATAAAATCTTTAGAGTAATTCATGTTTATTCCAACTAATGATGATACCAATTGGGATCATGACTCTGGAGGCTTCTTCATATGTCTCTCCCTCAAGGGAACACTTCTCATCACTGAATCTCAGGTTCTCCCCCTGAGATCTTGCCTCACCTTAAATTCCATGTATGTTAAGAACAAATAAAAAACAATTATTTAAGGGAATAAAGAGAATCTTCCTAGCTCCATCAATGTGAACAACAAGGTTGAGATGAACTTCTCATCCCAGATTCACCATTCTTCACATATTCACAACTGATCTTCAATGATGATTATGATTATGTAGACCCCACTATTTCTTCAATATATTTGTGTGTGGATCTTCTTTCTTCAAGGGATTTTAAATCACTAGAATCTATTGGTACAACATTAACCTTTTTGAGGAATTCTTGTTGGGATGGAGTAAATTAAAGAATGTTCTAACAGTATGACCAGCCTTGTTTCACCTCAGACACATAACTTCTTTATCTTCATGTAGAATCTTATTTTTTCTTTTATCACTATTCTTAGCTTGTACATCTTCCGTCATTCTCATTCCTTCCAAATCTTCTGGCCACACCATCTATATATAATTAAGGACTGTGGAATCATGATTGGATCTTCTACATGGATTTTTATGAGTGGCATCCCAATAATGATTTTTCTTTCTTAGCCAGCTCATGTGATCTTCTTGTATTTTTCAACTTTGGGTACCTACTGAAAAGAACATGCACCATTCATGTGGAAACTCATATTGCATACATCACAGATGTTATCTAACATTCCAAATATTTTTTCAGTATATAGATGCTTCTAGATCTATGGATGCTGCTTCTCCTTCCCTGGATTTCTCCCCCTTGAGATAGGCTTTCTCTGTGCTTTTACATTTAAGGAGTTGTACCAACAATTAAGGGCACAATGCCCAAATCTATTTCAATTCCAGCATTGACCAACAAACCTTCACTTCGTCCCATCATATTTATAAGATTGCTTAATCTTCATATTGAATTTATGTTCTTTATGTGGGGAGATATATTCTAGACTCTTTCCCCTATCGACAATATCCATGGTGATAGGTCTCTTCTAACTTTTCTTCATCCACTCTTGTTTAGAATTTTATTCTAACCTGGAAGTTTTGTAGAAACAATTTTAGAAACATTAGGACACGTTGGTATGGATGGTACTTTTTCTTTTTGAACTTTTTGTGATAGATCCATGAGTGAAGACTTGATCATCTTGTCACATTTTGGAGGTATTTTGAAAGTATAATCCTTTAGTGAGTATTGATTACTAACATCAATTGTTTCCTTCTTTTGGGGAGACTCAATATGTGTCTTCTCAAGATTGGTCAACTCAACATCAAAATCATGACATCTCATATTGAAGTTGACTTCCTGGTCATCAATCATAGTCTTATTAACTTCACAAGACATTTTTGATCATTCAAATTCATCTTCTTGAATTTTTACATTTTTTTGTAACAATGTGTAAAGTTCATGGATCTTCTTGGATTCTTCTTCAAAATATAACTCATGGACATCATTGTTTTTTTAGCTCATCTTCAAGTGCATGGATCTTCTCTTCTAGGGTATTATTGACTCCCTCTCTTTCTTCAAAATCATTTAGCAATAATGAAGAACATAGTTCAAATTATCTATTTGTTACCTTAAAGGATCCAAACTATGTAGAGAGATTTAGACATTCAATAATTTTTTCTTGTAATCCTTTCTCCATAACATCAGTTTCTTCATCTAGCTGAGTGATATTTTCCTGTATGTATTGATATACTCCACAAACCAGGGATGTACTCTCTTCAAGAATACCTTACAGAATCATTCCTAATCTATCAACAGTCATTTATTAAGATGTTTTATATTGATCATCACCACTTGTTCTTTCATTTTCATCATGAAAATAATTTCCAACTGTACTAATAGATACCTTGTTATCATTTGACGTAGGAAGGTTATACATCTTTTTTGGTAGAAACATTATCCACCTTCTCATAACATTCCATGTATGAGGTCTCTTCAATGTCAGCCAGATATGGCGAACAAAATGCATCCAATTCATTAGATTGATGGGAATTATTCTTCTACTTTATCTTCTCATTATTTTTCCTATTCATCATGGTCTTGGTAGATATAGTCTTCTGCTCAGAGATAACAGAATATTCACCAAAATTTCACTTCATTGATAACTCATGAAAGAAACTCAGGTCTTCAAATGATAATCCAACATAGGATAACCTCCCTCTAATACCAATTGAGAGGACCAATTTGGGATATAACTAACACTGGGAGGGTGGTGAATCGGAGTTGGGGACTTTTTAATCCTATTCCAAATTTTATCCATGTACCTCTTGACCTGTTAGAATCTTGATACTATTATTCTATTTTCCCTATCACATGTAGTAATAGAAATCTGTAAAAATAAGCACATGATATTTTTACTAGGTTCACCACTCAATAAGAGTAGCTACATCCCTATCATGAATGGATATGACCATTGCATGTATTTTCTACTACAATGTGATATTCTATTACAGTGGAGTGGCTAGGAAAGTAATCCTCTATCCAGTGTGAGTCTCTACACATTAGAGTGGGGTAGGTAACTATCCTTTTCAATGGACTGGTGATGACCTATCCCGACTTGCAGTCTCTAGCTGGTTCTTTATACTTCCTAGAGAGATAGTCTTATTCCTTCTCCAAAAGGTAGGTTCTAGAATTGGTCTTCTTTAGTGCCCTTCACTTGATTACTTTCAATGCAGTAGGCAATAAATTCTTCCATCATTATTTCTATTCTTCTATAGTGCAACACCAACTTTACTATACTTATTATTTCTTTTTCATAGTGAAACAACCAACTTCACTAAAATTTATTCTCTCTTCTTCTTGTGTTAATACCCTAAATGAATTTATTTCATTGAAACACCCACACACTAGGCCTCTTCCTTCCCATTATTCTCTTTCTTCCTCTTTCACTAGGTTAGGGTGTTTGTGTATGATTCCCTAAACCCAAAATGGTGAAACCCTTTCTCTATCCAAGTTACTACTCAAGGCATCTTCCTCATCTTTCTCTTTTTTTCTTCTCTTGAACATAGATAGGGTGTTTCCTTAGGTTTGTATTCTTTAATCATCATACCTGAATGCGTATAGCCCTTATTTTGTGAAAACGTCTTCTTCAAGGCTTCAGGATTATTCATACAATGAATCTGGGTGCATGAAACAAGTACTTCCCTTCCTTCGTGAGAGATTATTCATAAAAAAGGGTACATGGCCTCAAGATACTTAACCATAGAACATGCCTACATGCATGTATGCTTCAATTTCCCATGAAAACACCTGAGCCCACAGGTTTCATTAAATCAAACACACACTTTTATGTAATTCAGCTACTCCAATTTCCTCCTTATTTAATAATGAACCCTTGTACATGGTAGAATAAAAATATGAAAATAGGAGGATGTTATTAACTTTCTTCACAAAACCAAGATGGGCCACATGTCAATTTTTTCATGGAAGGATGAAAAAATCTTCATTGTGAATGATGTATATGATTCTGCCTCTTTTTAATACTCAGTGATAATGTATCTCAAGGACTGGCTCACGATGGCATGGAATTCGTGAAGTACAACACGAGTTTTTAAAACCCCTATTTCATATTTGGGTGTTGGTTCTTCATGAAGAATTTGGAGGGTTCGTATCACCTGTTGAAGTCTTGTAGGAACTCTTCTTCACAGAGAAGAAGGCTCACAAGACTTCTAGTTTCTCTTCGCAAAGTGGTGCACATGGGGATGCTCTATTTTTCGAAATAGAAGCTGTTGGGTATGTGGGAGCAGTAGCTCTTCTCTTATCGGGCTCCACATTTTATAGTATAAGGATACTACCCCTTCTGTGTTTGAAATCTCCATATCTCCCATTATGATCAGGGCTTTGAATACCTTATATCTTTTTCTTTAATATTTCGAAATCATGGGTCAAGTATAAGATGCAAGCCTTCGGTGTTTCCTTTTTCCAAATGCAGGCTCTTGTCTTTGTGCTTAGATTTAAGGTCACATGCACAATTCTCATGCATGAATCTCAGGATGTAGCCCCTTTAAAATCCACACTCTAATCCCCCTAGGCTCTGCAACTTCTTTTTCCTCGATAGAACCTTCTTTCTTGAGAAATAGCATCCATACAAGACATAGATTGCTTGTATGGTCTCGGTTCAATATGTTGATCACCATGCACCAGTTTTCATCATAATCGCTTATTGGGAGAATGATCATGGTGGATCAGTATTGGTGATGGCGAGCCATGGCATCAAGTTTCCCTCAATGTGATCGGAGGTTGAAGATGATTCCTCAGCCATTGGATCATCTCAGATTTATTTTGGTTGGCCATGATTATAACGAGGGAGGCGGGATGAGGTATGTGGTCTAGATCTCTCATGAGATCAGATGAGAGGCCAAGATTTACTCAAATTTTTTAAAACTAGTTCCACATCGAAATGTGTAGCAGTTGTCTCACAGTTTGACAATCAACCCATCTCGATCACTGCTCAGAATTATCCTCTCCCCCCTCCGGTGCCGCCTCGCACCGGTTCTCTTCGAGCGCGCTTCTGCACCCACCAATACAACTTGTGGGTGCACTCCTAGCACCCAATATGAATCTTTATTCATGGTTTGATCACTGTCTACACACTTTGGCAATCATATAAATGTTCCACACATGCCTCTTCTGAGTTGGCTCCACCTAGGCTTCCCCATGGGCACGGTCGACCCCCTCTGGTCCTGCATGTGCCTCGGGTTGAAGATGAGGTAGCTAGGTCATGGGTTGGACCCAATTTTTTAGTAAGGCCTTATAAAAAAACATTGCAGAATGATCATGAAACCTTTAAACACAAATCTACCTCATGGATGGCCATCTTAATAACCAACCCTATTCTTCTTCAAATGTCAATCCCATGCATCACCTTTTTCAACATTTCTTTTTGGAATATGAATTCTAAAGAGAACATCAATCATAATTATGAGGATGTTACTTAAATTTTGTAAAAAATGTATAACACATGATTCATGTTATTTGAACATAAGATCACCACATCAATCGTCTGATTTTCATTCTCCATTCCACATAGGAGAGTGTCTTTAACAATCATTGTCATTCATTGACCTCACTGACAACAAATACAACAAAATTACAAAAGTGGTCCCTACAATATTATAAAATGAATCACTATAGATAATATTTATTTCCATTATCAATATTTCATCATGATTTATGATATTATTCAATTGTATTTTCCATTAATTATAGGGTTACTATTTTTGTATAGTTATGAAAATTAGCATTTTTCACATGCATGTTATTAAATTGTGTGAAAATTTAATTCTTATTAGTGATTTATAGTTGATTAATTTTTTTGTGATTTATATACACTTTTAATTATAATTTATCTAATGAATAAATTTTTGTGACATTCTTAATTGGGTATAGTTAACTACTCTAGTACATCTGGAGGTCGCCTTGGGGGTGTCAAACCCATTCTAAATTATATGTTGTCTTAGGTACCATTGGGTTGGTTAGTGTTAATTTAGTTACCTGATAGAATCCCCATAAATATTCCTCACACATCCACTTTTATCGTGATAATGAATTATAATATAGACAAGTAGTATTATACGAAATTCTAATACAAATTCATCCTTCCATATTAGTGTCAGTTATCATTTTTCCATTTACAAAATCAGTATATGATAGATAGAAAGTGATGTAAAAAGTAGGTATTATTTTATAAGTCAATATAAAACCAATGTTAATTGTGATCTTTATCCTAGAAGAGATCAGCATAAAACTAAAACAGTTCAAAAAATTAGATTGCATGTCCCATCACTGAATAATCCACATAATGAACAGTCAAAAACTAATTAGATTTATCCATTTTTACAATTTTTTGTTACATTATCTTGTTAATCATATATTAAAAACATTAATAGTTATAGAATTCAAATAACCTATCCTTTATAATTTACTCCAACCATTTTTGGCTTCAACCTTCCAAAATGTATTTTTTCAACTTTACATCAAATGATTGAGGTGTCTTAATAAAACTAATGCATAATTTAATATTATCTAGACACTCCAGTATATTCTAATATCTCTCATCCCCATGGAATACAGTTGGAATATTCTTTATAAATTCCACTGAATGATCCATTATTCAAGATAGATCCTTTCCACCTTTCTATCTATTGGTTCACATGGTGTAAAAATGGATATCAACAAATACTTGTTGGCCGAAGGGATACCTTATAAAAATTAATTCATAGACTCCTCCCTATAGAATATTTTTTCCTTTGTTCATAAAATTGTATCTTATTATCAAGAAAATAAAACATGAAAAAACATAACATACCAAAAGACATCAATATCTCAAAAAAACAATATATATCATACCGTATTTATTAATAATACATTTTTTTGGAAATCATAATGATTCTAGGGAACATTAAAATTATCATTTCAAAAAATTGAATGGTTAAAAAAACTATTTTCCAAATCAAGCATTAATATTAAAAACATGAATTGAATTCATCCTTAATTAAATGTATGGTTTTTCAAAAAAAAATTGAATAATAGGCTAAATAAACATGAACTAGGAAAATTTTTCACTATTGTGTCAAGATATATAATTTTCGAAAATAGCTTTGGTAAACATATTATGACACAAAATTATTGAAATGTGGATTAAAATGAATAAAATTGAAATGAAAAAAGGATACAATTTTTGGATACATATCACAACCACTCATGTAAAAACTTGGTTCATCACATGGATAAGGTTTCTATATAATCTCCAAAAACATTTCCCTTGACACGTAATAATAAAATTAATAATTATTGATAAAAAATAAATCAAAACTAGGATCTGATTCCATTTATTAATGAATGATCCAAAATCAATTTAATACATCAACCAACATGGACCATTAGAATGAATGAATATAATTCATTATCAGTATTGGATAAAAACAACATACAGTGGTATAAACATACACTTTGGATGCACTACTAAAAATTAAGACTATACCAATATTTTTTGAAAATCGCTTGGTTATATATCAACTAAATACCCATAGTTTTCCAAAAAAACATGAAAATATTTATTAGTTCAAACCTATATCTACAGTTTATAGAAATCTATGGGTAATTGGTATGGTTTATTAGCTATACCCATGGTTCTCCAAAAAAATTATTGTGTATAGTTTACACCTTTTCCAATGGTTTTGAAAAATTGTTCATATAGGGAATGGTTCTAGACCTATACCCATGTAATTTAAAAATAATATATTTATAGTTTTTCATTCCAAACCTATACCCACGGATCTCTATGAACCATGAGTATAGTTCATAACTATAGTCTCAATTTTTGTAAACCATGTCAATAGATTTTCATATGTATGTGTATGGAAAAAATATCACGAGAATACATATTGATACGTTCTACAAACTATATCCATGGTTTAAAATATTATATATAAGAATATATATATATATATATATACAATTGTATGTGGTGTCGTGTTCAGGTTATTGGATTCTATTGTTGAAATCAAGTGTTCGAATCCCGTGTTAGGAATTTTTCTAAATCATATAGTCATGATATCCAAACCATGGGTTTAGGGTTTTTGACATGGTAGAATCACCAATTTCAATGGTTAAAAACCATAGAAATATATTTTTCAATCCATGGGCATAGCTCATATCTATTGGGACATCTTCAGCTCCCACAATTTTATGAACTATGTGTATATGATAATTTTATGGTAGTGAATTTTTTTATACATATATACATGTAAATTATCCCAAAAATGTCATATCTAGATATCAATTTAATTTTTCCATACATTAGTTATTAATTATAACAAGCATGAAATTTCTAAATAATTTTTATAATAAATAGAAATTATTTATTTGAAATGATAAATAGATTTAAAAAATAATCCCAAAAGGAAATGGGACAGTCTTTGTTGTCCATTCAACACGAATACATACCAATGGTAAATCTATACAAAAATACCAAATGAACCATCTCTGTGTGGCTGAAACTCAATAGTAGTGAATCCCCATCCTTGAAACATGAAGAAGAATTATATGTTATCCCGCTAATTTATGAATATCCTTTCCTCATTAATTCTTATTATTTAACTGAGTTTACATACACACATTAATTTGTATATGGGTTCTTTTGGAAATTCTCAGTAAGATACCACAGTAAATATATGGAATTTATTTTGGAATATAAGCTATAAATTTTATATTTTATGAAAGATATTGACAATATTTTTTAAAATATTTTCATGATAATGAAAAAACATTAAATTACTAATTTCTCTTATATTCATGAAAAATTTTAATTTGATAAAATTCAAACCATGAATCATATTGTGAAATATATAAAAATAACCCAAAATTGATGATGTTAAATAAGTAATAAAAAGACATTAGTACCTCAATACTACGGTTTAACCTATGAATTTTCATAATAAACACATATATTAGAAAATAGAGTAATCTTATGACACTTAAAAATGACTCATTCTCTACATCCACAACAATAATAACCCCCCTTGAAAAAGAATTAATTACACTATAATATAATAGATAGATAATGCTAAAAAACTAATTTATCACTAATCGGTTTATTATCATATATAATCCAATGAATTGACATGTATGTTTGATCAATTACGAATAAATAGAAACCAATAAAATATATTTATAAATATCATTTCATAATAAAATTCCAAAATATAATGACATTATCAAATAATAATAAAAAATAACTTCATCACAAAATACCTCAATTACATCACTAATACAAGAATGTTTAATATAATATATTTAAAAAAATCAATAATAATTCCATTTATAATAATCTTCCCTTTATATACCCAAATATAATGCCAACAAATTAAATTACAATTATTATAAAATTCATCACTTATAAACCCGTTATAATGATAATAATAACTAATTAAATTAAATAAAATACTATATTTTTATAAAATATATTTTATAAGAAATGTATTAAATTAGCACCTTGAAAACCAACATTTTAATATATACTATAAAATCCTTTTAAAATAATTTTATAAAAATATCAAGGAATTTTTTTTTGAAAACTAACTAGATAATAAATTCTTTTAAATATAGAATACACCCGTATCTATATAAAATAAAACGAATAACATTGAAAATTCATACCTCAATCTATTGATATCAATTTGTGTTCATTGAATAATATATATTAAGAATATGGATACATTTTTAAATACATAGTACATAAAACCTTTAATAAATAAAAAATATATAACATTGTTCTTCACAACCATGGTGGTATTTGGATGAGAAATTAATGAACAATGGAATAGAGGAAATACTGAAGATAAAAAAAGAAAATTATGGGTTATATTGAAAAATATCTTAAATGTATTAAAGGAAATAAAACTAAATATGATGAAAGATTATATTGTCTAGTATACCCTATACAAATACCAAATGAAAATTTACATTACTGATACATTATTAAATAAATATATACTCATTATCATTATAAATTTCATCATTGATCATTTATGTTTATTCTTATCAATTTCAATAAATATAAACACATTATTAAAAACTATATTCTTTATCTTCTAAAAATATCCATAAAAATGTACCATTTTCAATATTTAATACATAATACACTTATCCATATCATGTGGAATGGAAACATAGTAAAATATTTTCTCAAAAATTAAGTAAACGTTGAAACAGACTGATGGAAATCATGTATCCTATGTGATAATGAGATGTACTTGTGTGCATGAGAACATAATCAAGGTTTTAGAGAATATACTAAAAAATAATTCCCCATAAATTAATGAAGAAAAACATGAATCTTATGCAAGTTATTTGGGAATAGTATAACTTAAAAATTAATGGAGTGTGGAGAAGTGAGCTAATAATCCTTTTCCAATATAACCTAAAATATTTATGTTATATAAAATAGATATGTCGAATGATAATTTGGTTCATGCATAACTAAAGACAATAATTTATTTTTCATGGTTTACTTGCATTACCATAATCACATAGTGCTAAATATATTATCATTTATTATGTTCAATTCCATATCAAATAAACATTGTAAATAGAGTCCTATAATGTACTATGATCCTGAAAGAACCACCTATATATCTTATCATGAGATATAATGCCTTACAAAATACATTAAAGGGATATATAATTCTTGGTCCACCCATTTCATAATGTCAATACTTATATATGTGATCAACATGAACATAAAAAATCCCAACTAGATAACTATTTAATTTAACTGTTTCAAAAAATGGGGTTTCATGAATCCTTCCATATGATATGATCATAAGATACCCAAAGGGAAAAAGTTTATGTTATCATAAATGTATACCCAAATTCAATTAAAATATACGATAAAAAATATTGAGAATGATAAAAAAACTTATAAGGGAAATGGAAAATAACATTTAAAATGAGAAAATAAATATAGGTGACATTTCTAGCTTTTCAAATAAGAGGATAATGGTTTTTAGGGGACTATATGTGTAAATTATAATCAAAGAAATAATGGTACATTTTTTGTGTCAATGATTTTTACATAAATTCCTAGATTAATGTATCAAATAAAGTGAATGGTTTTTTCAATGTTTAATTGAAGGTAATAATGAAACTAATAGCTATGGAATTTGATGAAATATAAGTGGGGACAATTATAATCATCTATGTTTATTGCCTACTCTAGTTAATAACGCCTCAACCAACAAAGGGTCTACGTTATGTCAATCCCTCAGGTTAATTTGGATTGCTAAAGAAGTCTTGTCATCTAATCCGTAGTTAAGGATATCATTTTATTGATGATAAAATTTTTCACAATAAAAATATTATCATTCAATTAGTGTTATTTGTTTTTATTTAGATAATTAACATTCCTCTCAATATAGATCCCATATAAATTTTAGTATATGAAAATAAAATTTAATATTCTGTAACTACCTATTATTTTCGATTAGTGACTGGATAAATATGAACATATAATATAAATTTACTCTAATCGTGGGTTTTGATTCCCACTAAATGGGTGTATATATCTCTAACTAATGGTGAAAAAACAATTTATATGTTATTTATATTGTAAAATATATTTTCAATATATCTCTAGTGGAGTTTCATAGTCTTCATCTGTATTGTAATGTTAATTTTTCAATAAAACTCATTTATGGTGACATTAATATTTTGAATATTACCAATTAAATATTCTATATAGTTATGGATGAAATAGAGAAGAAAATAAAAGATAATCAAGAGAATGTATTTATTTTATCAAGTGCTTTTACTTGTGGTGCACCAATAATTTTTTTTAAGACTAATGATGGATCAATATGCCTCTACATTGACTCTCATTAAAGTAACAATATTTCAATTAAAAAAATTATCCATTTTTCGGTATTGATTATATATTTTATCAAAATGAGTTGATATAAATGTTTGAAAATGTTGATTTTTTTTTGGATATAATCATTTTATTGTAAGGATACAATATATACAAAAGACGAATTGTTGTAAATGGTATCGACACAGTTAATAAATTGTGATTCCTTTTATCATTAAAATTGTCAGTACTATATTTATGCATTTGATAAATAGTGTATTTAGATATCACATTGGAAAATTATGTGAATTAATTAGTGATTAAATTCTTATAAATTATATGAGTATCGAAGAAAATGATCATAATTTGTGAATTTCTTGAAGGACCATAATATATGATAAATTCATTGTCGTGTTTTTAAATTAGTAATTTTATTATGAAATAGTATCCATATAAATTCATGTTATCACGAGTGATGATATTTATTTGGCTATGTGTCACAACCCATCCCCTAGAACACATGTCATGGAAACGCCAATCCCACCACCCAATGGCGAGGGGCTGGTGACTAGCGTCGAAGGAATGATCCCGTAAGTTGGAGGTAATTTCTAGAGTACTTGTACACACACACACACAGACATCCAACCCACAAAGATGAGATGTAAAAAATCATTCCACTAAGACGACATCTGAGAGTAAAAATAGAAAATTGGAAGTAAAGGGGGCAGAATTTAAGCCCAGTAAAAATAAAAGTACAATCTCTTGATGTCCTCCTTCGGTAAACCCTACTAGATGGGTAGGTGAAATGGGTTCAATCTGAAGTCATAGAAGTTTTTCTTATCAGTCTGATCATAGTAGAAACTTCCTGGTGATATACCACCAATGTCTCAATCAATGTGTATGTCTCCTTCACAAGTCACAACACGTGTGGGAAGTGTTTGTGTAGTGGTGAGTAACATATTACTCAATAAATATGCCAAAATAAAAAGGTAATACCACAATGTAATGTATGCACAACGTAGACTACAAAAGAGGTACACAAAGTGTATCCTCTAAAAAGTATTGATTTGAGAGAGAGTCACTAACGATACCACAAAGTGATATAACATAAAGTATGTTAATCAAGAATATTATTCATATTTCTGAACATCCAATATTACAAAGGGACCCGTCCTCAATGAGTTGCTGAGGTCTAGTAGGCCACTAATGTCTGCTTGTCTGCTGGGACACTATAGTATACTCGTCTACTTGGCCATTGAGTTCTAATTGTCTGCTAGGCCACTAATGTCTGCTCGTCTACTGGGTCACTCTGGTTTTCTCATCTGTTGGGCCACTCAGGTCTTCTCCTCTCTTGAGCCACATTGGTCTACTCGTCTACTAGGTCATTGAGGTTTGCTCATCTACTCGATACAGAAGTCCGCTCTTATGATAGTAAACTAAAGTCTGATCATATTATTTTCCACTATAGGTATCTTGTTTATTGGTCCACTATGTTCTACTCTCCTGTTAGTCCTCCGAGGAATACTCGATTCCTACTCGTAGAATGCTTTATTTTGGGATAATATACTTCCCTTGCAATCAGTCAAGTTTCAATTTACATGAAAACACACATGAAGTATGTCAAAAGGATTGTCTCATCACAAGGTTCCCAACTTTACAAAGAGAACATCATATGAATACACAGTTTGAATGTTATGCATTTTTTTCTAAAAAAGGATTAGTGGTGTACGAGTTTGGTCTGACCCGGATCAGACAGACCCAACCGGGATCGGACCTGGCCCGCTGGTCCACGGGTCTGGCTCACCGCACCACAGTTTTTTGTCACCAAATCATGATGTTTGCGGCCTTCACCACTACGACATGTAGGTGGTTTCATCTGTAGGCCACCATACATTATTTGGTGGTCTGTTCATCGATCCTAAGGGCGTTCCAGAGTCCTCGGTTCGTTGTCTCTCTTGTTGTGGGATCCAACTCATCTTTCCATCGATCCATGGGTCTGGTCTCACTCAAAACCTCCCAGAAATGTCATACCTAACCATGTGGGTCCATTGGTGAAGAACGCGAGGAGGAGGAAATATCACAAAGAACACTCTAATCAACGAACGTTGGCCCTATTCGTTTGTCCTTTTTTCATCACATTAAAAAAATAGATGACATCAAACAGTTATTAATTAATATCCCCATTTATTTAATCCCCACAAAATGAGTTCCCAAACTCATAAGAATGATTGACCAATGGATCTATATATTAGTGGGTTGATCCATGTTCATTATTTATAAAGAAAAAACATGGAATGGAAAATCACATAGAGAAGAACCCATTATTTCAAGGTTGGATTTTTTGATGAAAAATATCAAGGAAGTGCCATCATCTCCCTTCATTAATCAATCTTCAATCTTTTGTGGGTGGAGATTCGTCATTCCTTGCTCCCCAAATAAAATCCTCCAATGGTTTTGAATAAACCTGGTTCTTTTTCCCAAGTCCCCATATTTTATTAATCCATTAAAAGGAGGAAATGTGTTATGGAATTTCTATTATGCTATGTTTTATCATGGTTACATTGTTTCAAATATGAAACAACAATTATTTTATGCTTTAGTTTTAGGGTTGTTATGCTATTTAATTTATGAAATGAAATATCCAACATGATGTTGTGTCGCATCAAAACAATTTTCAATAAAATATTATTTTTTAATTTATTTTATTCTTCCCTAAAACACCAAAAATATACCTTTTACCTCAAATTTTTCTAGTTGAATATTGATCGTTTAATTGGTAATGTCATCGTTCTAGACTCAATAGAGCCCTATGATTTTTAATCTGGGAACCCTTTTATATGCTGCCAAAACTGCGCATGCACGTTAATTTAAATTAACATAAATAATGGTTTGACACTTGTTCCGGGCTCACCATAACTTGTAATCACGTTCTATCTATGCTCCATGTCTCAAAATAATCCTATATTATTAATAAAATTTCATGTACCATTAGGTACATTATATTTTCCCCACATTAAGGTTCTGCATCCTCATAAGGCAAAAAAAGTTCTAAACAATCCAATGGGGGTATTGAACATGGATCTGAGCCCCCCACTTCCAAGTTCCCTTTAAGAGATTCTCATGCTACCACTGAATGAACACTAGAGGAATATAAATTCCACAATGGTCCCACTATTTTCTATCCTCAAGCTCCACCAGGAACTCCGTAAATGTTTCCCCGTCATCGATGTCCAACTCACCCTAGACTATGACATGTGACAGATCATTCACATACCATTTTAGCGGTGACTTGTGAAATACATTATGCACTTAGTGCATCTAAGGGGGAATATATAAGAGGTTCAATACCTTACTAACTCTACTCAAAATCTAGAATGGGGCGATGAATCTTGGAGACAACTTGCCACCCAACCAAATCTATATAATCCCCATCGTGGTGAGACCCAAAAAAACACGTTGTATCCCTCCTCGAACTCCAATGGACATTGACTACTATCATCAAAAGTTATTTATCGTCCCTTTTCAGTCCTCATCCACTCTTGGATTACATGTTCATTCTTAGTGGAATCCCATACAAACTTTGGACCCATGGGTGCTGACTCCCCTGGGCCTGTCTAGCATAACGATGATCTTCATTGTATCCCATATAGTGCCTCGAATAATTCCATACCAATGGTGTAGTGGTAGAAGTTTTATTATGTGAACTCAACTAGAGGTAGATAGTACTCCCAACTGTGAATGAATTCTACGATTCAAGATTTAATCTTGTACAATGAAACATGGATAATACTCTATGTCTTACCCTCTATCTATGGTGGAAAGCTATTCTCATGTGTTGCTAAGTCCCAGATACCTCCTGAAATCCCTTGCAGAACAAGGATGTAATATATCTGTCTCAATATAATACAATCATCGATGGGACTACATGGAGTCAAACTATCCTAATCATGTAGAGGCATCAAATCTCTCTGTGGAACCCTACTCCCAGTTGTGGAAGAAGTGGGATGACATGGTGAGTCGGTCCATAGTCACCCATATATTATCATTCCCCCTATATGTGTATGGTAAACCTATCAGAATTCCATTAAAATAACATCTCCCTTCCACTCTAGCACCTTTAGTGGATGAGCTAATCCTGCTAAAACCTAATTCACTGTCTTTACTTGTAGACAAGTGTGGCACTGAAAAAAAACTCTACTACCACATTTTTCATCCTCGACACCAAATACTGACGTCATATATCATGTCAAATATTTTCCACTCCTGGATGCGCCACCAATGGTGTGGTCTATAACTCCTTCATAATATCTCCTTATAATACAACTAGATTAACAGTGTGCCCTTTGAAAAGGACAACATGATCCTCTTCAATCGAGTATCCATCATGGGCTTGACCTGTGGATAACTGAGCACATCTGGTCTCATATTAGAGATCCCCAATATATGCCTCCCTAAATCTCTAAAATACTGGGGGTGAAAACATCATATGAAGACAGGTTGTATCATCTCCATCCAAGAAGGATATCCACGTCAATGCTAACTGCTTAGACGCCTCACATAGCTATTGTATCTAAATTCTTGTACTGAGCTCCTCTATCACAATGTTCCCATTCACATTAGTATTGACAATGTGAGAATCATAATCATGGAGGATCTATAGACAACACCACTCTCTCATGTTTAGGTCCTTCTTGGAGAAGATATACCTGAGAATTTGGTCATCGAAATAGATGGTAAACCGCTCTTCCATCAAGTAGTGTTGTCACATCTTCAAAGAAAGACTAGTACTGCTAGCTCTAGGACATGGGTCGCGTAATTCATCTCATTCTACCTCAAAATTAAAAAACCATAGGCAATCACTTCCAGTTCCATCATCATAAGAAACCAATATTGGTTCATGATGCATCACATACTTATACATAACCAACTCCCTCCTCTAATAGTCTCAAGATGCAGGCACTCATCTGTCTCTTCCTCGGCTCTAGAAACTCTAATAGAAATTCATTGTCCATATGAAGTATTTTCCATTTAATGTCAAATATGATAAGGGTGATTATACCTTAGAATAGTTAGGCACAAACCTCTGGTATTATCTAGCCAAACAAAAGAAACACTTCACTTTAAATCATGCTCTTGGGTGGCTCCCAATGATTAACTGACTCTATCATTACTAGATCCAATTTCCTTGAAACCATTGAATATATGTGTCCTAGAATGTGGACCTCCCAAATATATAAATTTCACTAGGAGATATTCCCATTAATCAGGTGATGTGGGAGTGTATCCCGGACTTTCAGTAGGTGTATCACAGGATTCAGCTTGGACAATAAATACACAAGGATTTCATCGATGATGACCACAATGAAACAATCATGGTATGGCCAGAGGATCCTATTCTTGAGTCTCATGAACACTATTGTCGAATTGGCCATGCTGAGAGGAATCACTAAGAACTCGTAATTTTCATACGAACACATGAATGATGTATTTTTTAATCCTCATCTAGTACATGAAGCAGAAGAGATCCTAATTTGAGGTCTATATTTGAGAACCATCTAACTCTCTTAGACAGATCGAACATGTCATAAATCCACGTAACATGAAATTTGTTCTTCGAGGTCAACTCATTTAGGCATTGGAAGTCAATGGACCACCTCAAACTACCATAGGCCATCTTGGAAAACAAAATTGGGGCTTCCCAAGGTGAAACATTAGGTTTGACGATGCCCTTGCTATGAAAATCATTCGACTGTACTTGTAACTCATGAAGCTCTGCAAAGGCCATCCAATATGTTGGCATGGATATTACTGTCATACCTAGGTAAAAGTCAATGTAAAAGTCAACCTCCTTGTGAGGTTGTAATCCAAGAACATCCGTTGGAAATTTTTTTGCGTACTCATTCACCACTATAGGGAAGTGAGGAATATTCTCTTCCATAAAACTGAGGGGTAGGCTAGACAACTAGTGAGTTATTTTCTAAACCATTCTATGAAAAATACTATTATGGGATTCAAATGTTCCCCTTTCCCATGTAAAGGAAAACCTGGTCCCATATTCGCTGACACATCGCACTCTACTCCTAATAGAGATACTATGAGAATGAAATGTGGATAACCAGTCCATAATCTGAATGGAATTGTATGGCCCTAACGTTGATTCTAAGATATCCCACTCGAGGCTCTAATATCCAAGAGTATTCTCACTCTGGCAGCCCAATTATGTGATCATCGTGTCCCCTCTTGTAGGAGTCTCTAATTTTATATATCGAGCAAAAGACTCCACTAGAACCTCTGAGATCCAACCAAGGTTTGTGGAAAGGAATGAGTGACTGCTACATGTGTCAATAAGAACTATAGATATGTTGGAGTAGACACATGTTATATATTTAATCATCTTTGTAGCATAAGGGTTGTAATCCATCATTGCCGGAAGTTGTCATCTCACCTGTCCAATGGATCCCGAAGCCCATTGTGGGCATCCTGGTAGTGGTGGTGGTTGATCCATGACCCTCTATCCACCAACTAATTCCCTTCATACTCCCCTATAATGTTCACCTCCCTACGGAGCACCCATCATGACCCTCTTCCTCTACCTCGACTGTCCCTCAACCATTCGTTGATCATTTTCATAGCGATTTGGGCAGTCACGAGCCATGTTTCTCTAATATTCGTACTATTATCACACCTTATTCCCTTGATGATTTTATCTACCCTTGGGGCTCTTATTTACTAATCATGTGTCTTATGGTCACCCCCTAAAATTCTTGACCTGATTGGGTCTCTAGGTTAACTGCCTCCTACCCACTTCCAAAGGATCTGCTTCCTAGTGTCTATCGGTAGCTCCTACAGTTGGAGCCTGCGCTTACAAGAATATTCTTATAAGTAGATCTAACTATACCACCCCATATAGAGTAATTATGATAAGAGATACAATAGATGAATTGATCTCTCAGTGTAGTCCTTTCTCAAAACCTCTTGCCTAGAAAAATGGCTCTCTTACCATGTATGTTGAGTACCGACAATGAATGGTGAATCTAAATGAGTACACTGCCATAATAATACTATGTTTATTTAGGTACAGTATATCTATTATGCATACTCAGCACAATGTAATTGGGAAGACCTCATCCCTGAAGTGGGTCTCGAAGTATGTCTAGGTGAGGGTCGGCTCATCGTGTGTTTGTATTTCCAAGCTCCACCATCTCCCTGCTGAAACCTGAAGAAGTCTCATGGCTAATATCTCCATCTGGTAGAGAGGCTTCCATACTAGAAGGAAGACATGATTATTCACCTTGATCCAATCCTCATCCACATAGGGTTGGTCTCACCCATAAACCAAGGAAGCCTCTACCTCTGGAAATCGTGTAAGGAACTATGCCTGCATGCATCGTCTACCATTATCGCTGGTAGAAAAAACTAATCAATGGGTGGTGGATACTATGGTGCACCTTTCAATGGATTCATTTTATAAAAAAAAAATTGTCACTGTAATGACACATCATAACTAGGTGTACCATCCTTGTGGTCATACACCAAAATCATTGTAGGCAGTCAGTGTGGTGGCATTCTATAACAGATCAAGATGAACAACAGTCAAAAGATTATACATTATGAGATGAATCTTACATAATAAGGAAATGAAAAAAAATCCTCAATTAATATATGATTAATTTAACCAATGTTTTCATGTAGCGTGTCTAAAATAAGTATTCAGGGTCCTATTTTATAGATATATTTGTCGCCACACCAACACTGTACTCCGTGAGATTAAAAGTCAAACTCAAAACATTTAACACTATGGACCAAAAAAAGAACCAAATACTCTCAATCATTAATGTAGAACTGACCTTCATTGATACCACATTGTCATGACCCTTCCCCTAGGGCCCATTTCATGACTACCCCTATCCCTCCTCCCGATGGTCAGGGGTTAGGGGCTATCATGGAAGGCAGTATCTTGTAACTGGGTGAAATTTTATGAGTACCTATATGCATGAATGTACACACATCCAAACCACGATGATGAAAAGTAAAGATGCATTCCACTAAGACAACTAGTGAGAGTAAATGTTCAATACATAAAGTAAAGGGGCTAGAAAACAATCCCAACAGAAGGAAAAGTACAATATCTTGAAACCAATTTATGTTAAACCATTCTTGATGTGAATGTGAAAGGGTTCCATATAAAGTAGTATAAGTATGAATCATATATATAATTTCACTAGGAACTACTTGGTGTTGGACCACTAAGGTCTCTGCTAATTATTCTTTTGTATACACAAGACATAACAAGTTTGGGCAGAGCCTGTGTAGAAGCGCGTAACACGACACTTGGTAAGGATCCCATAAAACAAATGTAATACCCTAATGTAATGTTTGCACAAGTTATACTACCAAATAGGTACATGAGGTGTAGTGTATAATAAGTAAAATTGAGAAAGAGAGTCAATATAGTCTTCCCACAGTGGTATAACATAATGTATAGAAACAATGTCTATCAGTCATAGTTCTGATCATCTATTACTACCATGGGACTAATACCAAATGAGTCAATGCATTCTTCTAGGCCACAAATGTCTTATCATATTTTTGGCCACTACGGTCTGCTCATCAACAGTATCCCTGACTTCCACTCGTATTATGGTCCACCAAGGTCCCCTTTCCTTATATTCAACTAAGATTTACACATTTGCTGGGAAAATAAGGTCCACTCATCTATCAGTCCTCTAATGTCCGCTCGTCTGCTGGGCCACTTAGGTATGCTAGTCTGCTCGGCCATTGAGGCCCACTTGTGTGATTGGCCACTCAGGTTTTCTCATGTGATTTTCCAATGCGGTGTACTCATATTTTTTTCCACTCAATTCCACTCATCTACTAGGCCACAAAGGTCCACTCGCCTAATGGACCACTCATCTTTGCTAATTTGTGTGAAAACAATGGTATGATCGACTACTAGGACACTGAGGTCCACTGGATTTCTTCTTGAACCACATTTGAATCTAGGATAATCTAATCCTCAATGAATCATTCTTATTTAAACCTAATAATAAAACTCATATAGATTATTTCAAAAGAATATTCTTGTCATGAGCGTCCCATCACCTTGCACAGCTAGTTAATCTGATCCACAATTTAGACATTATGCTCATTTTACTAAAAAGAGGTCGGTATGGTCTGGTCCGACCCTGCCGAGCAGACCTTACCTGAGCCAACATGGGGTTCACCAACCCAATTTGGGTCAAAACCATCCCTAATTATACATGGACCGGTTATCCTGGACTGGACCGGTGGGGCCCAGGGGGGGCATTTTTCCAGCACAGTTCATCGCTACGGGGCTGGTTCTATCATCACCAAGCGCAGTGACGGTCGTGTCCCATCGGCACCACGTGGATAATAATTATTCATATATCTCCCCCTTATATGGTCCAATGGACCACGTTCCATCGCAAACCCACTACCCGACCGTGGGAAATCCACCCTGACGCGGCGTCGTAGTTTCACACCGCCGCGACCCACTGGCTATAGCCTCCACTGCATGTCATCGTCAGTTCTACCATGGGCCACCAAACATGCTCTATTTGTCCATTCATCGTTCATGGGGGTGTTTTGGAGTCCCCAAATAATCATCTCTCATATTGTGAGCTTCAAATAATCTTGTCGTTGACCTTGGGGCCCAGTCATGCTCAAAACCTCTGGGAAAAGTCTGACGCAACCACATGGGTCTGTCAACAAAGAACACGATGAGGAAAAGAGATCACAAAGAACACCTGAAGAGAAAAACATTGGCCATGTAAATTTGTCATTGGGTTTTTTCATTAGAATGATGGAAGACATCATACAATTATTAATTAAAATCCCCCTTTTTTTAATCCCAGCAAAAATAGTTCCCAAACCCCCAAGAATGATCGACCAACAGATCAACTTATTAGATGGTTGATCATTGTTCATTGTTTATAAATAATAAATGGGGATGGGAAAATCACTTAGATAAGAACCCCTTGTATAGAGGTTGGGTTGTTCAATGGTGAAGGTTTTAATAGCACCAGTGTCTCCATTCATTCATCGCTCTTCCGTTCATCATCAATGGTGATTTGTCATTAATTTCTCACCAATGAAAATATTACATTGGTTCTTAGTAAACCTGGATCTTATTCCCATGACCCAATATTCAATTAATCTATTAATAGGAGGAAACACGTTTCCGCATTTTTGTTACACTAAGTCACAGCATTATTACACTATTTCATTTATGAAACATCGTTTCTGTTATGCTTTAGTTTCAAAGTCGTTACACTTTTCCATTTTTGAAAAAAAAACTACCCATACGACATTACATCAATGTGAAACAATTTCAAATAAAATAACATTTTAATATTGATTTTTTTTTCTTTCCTTAAATTGAATGAAAATAAATTTTTTATCTTCCCCCATGCCGATCAAGAATAGTTACTTTCATAGGTAATGTCATAATTCCAGATGCAACGATGCCCTATGATTTTTAAACCAATAACCCATTTAGATGCTTCTAAAAAAATGCACACACATTATTTTAAATAAACACACATAATGTTCAGACACTTATTTTGGGCCCACTAGGCCTCAGAATCAAGTCTTGTTTGATCACCTGGTCTAAAAATAACCCCATATAATTTAAAAAATTAAAAGTAATTTCCCAGACATTACACCACATCAATGTTTTGATTTAATTTAAAAATATTCATGACCAATATATGTGACGAAGGTATGAATTTTTATTATATTAGATTTATAGAACACATGTTTTGTGGGAAAATTATCATGATTTTCCATTCCAAAAAATATATTGACCTGAAAGGAAGTAAACAACCTCCAGACAATGTAATGTTACGAAATTTGTCAGGATATTAAGAGGAGATGAGTTAGTGAACATTTGCTTGCACTACCATTTAGTGGTGAAGTGTTTGTGATATATAGTGATGCTTCATTGAATGGTTTGCAACATGTTATTGTACATAATGAAAATTTAATATTTTATGTATATAAGCAATTAATCAACCAAGAGAAGGAAAAAAAACTCTTGATCTAGAAAGGGTTGCAGTACTAATTTTATTGAATATTTAGAGGTATCATCACTATAGTTATATGTGTGATAGTTAAACAAACCATAAAGTCATAATTTAATTTTCCACCCAAAAATAACTAAAAATATTCCAATATAGATGGACGGAAAATATAAACCATTATAATGAATAAAAAAATTAATTTTATGGTTAGGGAAAAAAAGTTCTTCAATATAGATTATCATCCTATCTTATCGATGAAGAGGATTGAAACTGATTATGTACACCATGATTAAAATGAAAAAAAAACTCAAAACATAAGGGAAAAATAAATATTGTATCTCTATAAAATGATTTCCCAACCACCCATTCATGAGATGTTCAAATAATACCAAATGTATTAGAAACAAAAACAACTAAATTTTGATAGTACTTTAGAGAACATCCTTGATAAAGTCATTGTTTTAAGAATCTATACCTAGATATGTTTCCCAAAAAAACTAAAAATGGAGAATGAACTTTTGGATAATGCCCAATTATAATTTTAGAGACCTGATTTTTGGACTAATAATACATTGAAATATTTCAAATGATATATTTAGAGCTAGGAAATGAAACAAAATGATATTCTACGGCCCGGTGTGCCCAGAATTTATTTTATAAAAATGTTATGTTGTTTTATATTACACACGTATGGTTAACTAAATAAAATGGGATATCTCTTAAATAATTGATCAGATCCAAAATCTGATACCACAGTTGGATCGGGAAAGTAATGTTTCCCCTAAGCATGACATAAAATAATTCGGAGCGGGATGTTCAGACCCATCGCTCATTGGTAGAGTATTAAATGGATAAATTAAATTATTAATTTATTCATTTAATAGCTCAAACCTGAATATTTCTAGAACATGGACTCATATATAAAATCAGAGACCACTGATGAATTCATAATGCATGTTTTACGCTATGAACGGTATAAACTTTGTCAGCGTCTGGTGTTCGACTTATGCGCCATCACAGGGGGATTAATTAAATAATTAAATAATAGTTTATATAATTATATAATTAATTTATTTTTACCTGATGAGCAGTTATAAATTCATGGTTATGAGATCTTGGCCTCCTAACCCTTTTTCCAATGACTCCTCTAATCTCCTCTCTTCTCCATTTATGAATGAAGATTATGCCTTAGATCCATGCTGATTGAAGCACGAAAAATGCAACATATTCTTCTAATCATATTGAAAGTGTGATCTTCATCAACACCAAACAGATCTTGATGAATTAGATCTTCAACAATGATCGATCCAAATATAAGGTAGGATTTATCTTTGTGGATTCCTTACCCCTGTTGAATATTCATAATGAATCCAAATTAAATGAATTAATTCATGGATCGAAAAAATGGGTTGAATCAATTTTTCTTCTCGTTTATCATGAAATTTAAAATCTTGAAGTGTGATAAATATATATTTTTTTTCAATTTTCACATTCATGGTTTTCAACAACGATGGCCAAACAAACACATCCATTGCTTCACTCAAATACCATGCCCTTTTCTATTTCATTTTTTGTGCAGTCTTTGTGTGTTCTGAATATCAAAAGAATTAAACACTCTAAAAACTAAATGTTTTTTAGAGCAACATCCAAACATGGAGATCTCGACCCAAGGATCGAAGATCTGCAATCGTCACTATTTTTGGGCTTAGAAAGAAGATGTGACACCCCACAGAAGGAGCGATGTGGTGGAGTAGGGTAGTCGGGAGTGACTGTCGATGGTGGTGCATGTGGAGCAAGTAGGGCTAGGTGGATTCAGCCGATGATGAGGTAGATCAGGCAGTGGTGCGAGTAATCGGACCAGTGGAGGTAGGCCATGTGTGAGGTGGAGGTGCAGCGGGTTACCAGTTTTGATATAGGGGTGAAATATCATGGAACAAGAAAAAATTATCTAAGAGGGAATAATATTAATAAAATAAATTAAAAATAATTAATAGAATAAAAAAAAGGAAGTGGGAGGCACTAGGTGGAATCGACTAATTGCAAAAGGGACACTCCTCCTTGTGTGTAAATCTCAAATGAGACTGGATTGAGGAATTAAAGAGTTAGAAATAATAAAAAAAACTAAAATAATGGAAGAGATAGGGCGTGTTGGGAATGGAGTCATGGGAAGGTGGTAACAACTTTTGGTGGTGCATGGCTTTTGGATGTGAAAATTTAAGGAATTAAATTAAATTAAATATAATAATAATATAATATTGTTGTTATTATTTTCATTGGTAAAACCATATTTTGATTGTATATTCTTCATGAGACCTTGGTTTCATGAACCATCAGTGACAGTGTGACCCTGACTTTGAGGTGGAATTTATGAGTCCAATAATGGATGTCTTCATCGGGTTTTAGAATCGGGTACCTGAAACACTCATGAATTAATAGATTTAAAAATATTATTAAATCTTTAAACCATCATAACTTCTTCTTGTGACATCTGATTGACATTCCACCAGTGGTGATGTGGTCTTGTAATTAATTTGGTCGATTGAAGACTAATATTTGATTATAAATTATATTTTGTGGCTCGAGTCAAGAAAACAACCATTAATATTATTATTATTATTATAGGATCTTGTATCCAACATATCATTCTCTTACGGTGTTGGACTGACAAAAAGTCAGTTATGTTGTGACCCTGAAATTAAGGCGGATGTTTCAAGACAAATTTGGGATATTTTATGTTGAGTTCTATGTATATACCTACAACTTCCGGTTCGTGGGTGTGGTGGTGAGATGAAACTTTTTCACCGGGTATCCATTTTGGACAAATGGGTCGCCCAACTAGTATGTTTTTTCATTGTGGATGGCAATGTTGTGACCCGTTCGGTTATCCGGTTCTATTTGAAGTATGGTTGGGTTATATCGAACAAAAATCCAACCGATACCTTAGTACAAAAATTTCTATAACATACATACATGGTGTCCGATTGACGCACTGTTTGTCATGTTGGAACCCTAATGACAGGGCGGTCCTTCGGGATACTCTCTTGTAGAACTTACGGTTGGTTGTGGATACACTGATAACCAGAGGATCAGAACTAGGGTTTTTCATTTATGAAGATATATGATTACTACTCTCTTGATGACTTAAGGCGCGATTATTTCATACTCCTCTGCTCCGGTAGAGACGTGACTTCACACCTCATGATTACGGGGTTGTTTTCCTCTGAGATGATTTTTCCTATCTTTGGAGTCGGTACTCCACTACACGGCCAGGCGAGGCTAGACACGTGGGTCACCCCGTGTACTAATTACATGGTTTTACATACATGGATTGAGGTCATGTACATGAACATGACCATCATACATGTAGTGGACTCCAGATAATTTTACATGGTGTGTCATTCTTTCTACACGCCGTGTTGTTGCGTTTTAAATTATAAGACATACGACACGTGATATTGTACACGGGCAGTACCCAGGGTTAGAATATATGGTGTGTGAAAATTTTACATGTCATGTGCTTTTCAGTACATGGCTTGATCTACTTGTCAACTATATCCTGGACATGTTTCATTTGGGTTAGTGCCCCTTTCACTCATTTCTGAGATAGAGCCAGGTATCCCTAAGAGAGGCTATGAGCGAGATCCTCTATCCATTATTGACCCAAGTCAGAGTTGAGTTAGGTATCGACGTGAATATTCCCACAAGGCACCGATCCACTACATAGAAGGTGAATCTGTATGAGTTTCGATATTTTCCAAGGCCCTGGCAGTGATCATCAACTGTGTATCATGATCTTCGATCCCTTTAAAAAGACTTTTCGAGAGAGAGTAAGGTATCCAACTGAGAGGCACAAAGTGAGATCCACTATCCATTCTTGGCCCTGGGTAGAATCATGTATCGACATGACTATTCCCACAGTGTGTTGATCATCTACCTAGCATGTGAATCTGTATGAGATGCCATATCCGCTAAGGCATTGGTAGTGATCCTCATCTATTTATCGTGATCATTCCCCTACTAATGAGTGTGTTCTCATGGAATGATTGTACCTATCTCTCGAGACCTTATCAAAGAACGATACATCCTGGAAGTATATTATCAGGGCTATCAAACTTTTATAGTGAGTTCTCCCGGATGAGTTCTTTGTGTAGTCATCGAACTGGATCCCTAGCATGGGTACATGGTTTTGTGACTTGTCTCTAGACATCGAGTTTGATTTACGACTATATCTAGATTCCTTGGGTATATTCATGGGAATATACCTTTCTGATCTGTGAGATAGGGATCCACTTACTCTCTCTTTTGTGTTTCTTCAAGTGATCATATATATTATTGGGTGGAGTTATACTTATTCTGTTCACTCCTTCTTTACCATGTTACATATTAATTATCTCCTCTTTAGTACCTCTCATACTACTCCCCTGAGCCTTTGGGGCATCTTACTGAGTATTCATATTCTCACACATGCTTGGGCTTTACCTGCATTTGGTTTGGCCTTGCAGACGACGACCAAGTTGATCATGATATCAGAAGAGCTTAGGGATATTGGGTTCTTGGACCACGTGCGGTGGTCATATCTTGGTATTCAGGAGTGGGACTCTTCCAGCTATTTTACTTTTTCACCTATTTCCGGTTTGTGGAAATTTTCTAGTTGGGTGTATATTTTATCTCCTTTCCCTTTCCGCTTTAATTTTCTTGTACTTGTACTATTAGAGGTTGTTGAATTATTTGTCTGTTTTCCTTTTTATATTAGTTTGGTACCATGATTTATTTTCCTCATCACTTTTTCATTGATTGGGCTCTGTGTGTGTGTACGGGTTCTTAAAAAATGGCCTCCATGGGTTTGTTGTGCCTTCGGTGCTAGTCGACTTCCCCTGGCATATGGAGGTGTGTTTCGCTTAGTTGTGGCTTGAGCCCTGGTATGGGTTGGGTAGTGAAAAAGTGGTATCAGTGGTGGTTCGACCATTGGGGAATTTTCCTGAAATATCAATAAATTGGTCTTGGTTGGGTATAGAGCAATAGTGTTGATGTGTCTCGAGAGCGACTCTCAGGCTCGGGAGTCCAATGATGGAATGCGCGATCGATGTAACCATTCACCAGGTCCCTGATTACCTGCTTGTCGACTGGGCACCCTAAGACACCTATTGAAGGGAACAATGGTAGATGAATCATATAGGATTGAGTCATTGACTGTTCTTCTTGAGTCATCTCCCCCTTTTTATGATATATTTGGATATGATCATCCAACTATGGTACTCATTGATAACATTCTGGAAGTATTTGTAATAATATCCAACCAAGTTACTAGCTCTGGTTTTTGACGATGACCCCATGAGCAGAAAGAGCTTAGTTCATGACCCATCATGTGAGCCCCTTTCTCTATGTGGGTATGTAGAATTACCCCTACCTGTTGAGAAGAAGAAATCCCTAGCTGGGTAGGCTGAGGATGTGTTCAGGTTGAGTGCTCTTCGTGATTTCCAGCACTAGGGACCAATGATGTTCCGTAGTAATCCATTCCCTTAGACAGTAGAGGTTATTCTATTGTTAGTGGTCTTCTAATATATAATGGTAATTTCGATGAATAGAAGTTTGAGTGTGGACTCTGTAGAGGGATATATGCTATCATAGTTCCTTTGTGCATCAGTACCTATGCCGAGGTGTGAGAGTAGGCACAGGTTGTTGAAAGCTTCTTGCCACACCATACAGATGGTTGTGAGAGTGAGCGCAATAGAGATGAGACATCTACTACAACAAGAATACGCCAGATGAAGAGATCTCAATTTAAGATATCTTCACATGATCAGTCATATGAACGTGGTCATATGGGGCCCAGACAGCACATAATAAGTGTTGTGGAAACATCCCTCTAACTTGTGCATTCATGGTGATGTTCGGTAGCATATTCCCTTCGCGGGAAGTACAGGTAGTACCAGACTCACCTAGTGTAGGATGTCTTAGAGAAATTAACATAACTATAGCTGACCCTGTGGAAGAGGTGGGTACAACTTTTCTTCAATCAATAGTGATGACTCCTTCACTTCTCGAGCACGTAAGGGAGTCTCGGTTGTGATTCATTGACTGTGAAATCCGGTGTGACCAGATATCCATAGGTGTTTCACAATATGGATATTCTGAAGAGGGAATCATGATACCCTTTCCTAGTGAAAAAAAGTGAATCCAGTTGTGACATGTGTTGTAGAGGTTTGACCAAGGAGGAAAACTATCCCCCGTGTTATATCAGGTCATTTGATACTGTACAAGGAGATGGAGATGTTTTATACCACCTTTCCTTAGCCCTAATTTTTGGAGTGGGTACACAACGTCATATATGTGTCACAACTGAGGATATATGTGTGTGTTTATACACACTTCATCACATCAGGAAATCCTTATTATGGTGGACCAACCCTTTTATCGACATCCTTTGATATCACATAAATGTACAGGCTTCTTAGGGAGTGGGAGAGCTTAGTGTGCACTTGGAAGCCTGAGAGGTTTCCATGGTTTTTCTTCTCAGGGATGAAATGTTTGAAAGAGGGAATAATGTAGAGACACAAATATTTGGCCTAATAAGACATTGAAATATTTTTATTAATATTTCCAGAGCTGGGATATGAGACATCGTGAAATTCCGAGTCCCAGTGTGCCCGAAATTAAATTAATAAAAATGTTAAGTGTTTTTATATTACGCATGTATGGTTAACTAAATAAAATTGGATATCACATAAAAGGTTGATCAGATCAGAAATATGAGACCACAATAGGGTCTAGAATTCAGTATTTTTACTAGGTGAAACATAAAATAAGTCAAAACGGGATGTTCAGACCCCTCACTCATTGGCAGAGTATTAAATGGACAATTTAAATTATTAATTTATTCATTTAATAGCTGAAACCCAAATATCACTCAAACAGTGACTCAGATTAAATATCGGATACCACCGATGAATTCATAATGTTTGTTTTATCATATGAAAGGTATAACCTTTGTCAGTGTTGGGTGTTCAGCTTATGTGCCATCGTGGGGTGTTAATAAAATAGCAAAATATTTATTTAATAAATTATTTGATTAATTTATTTTAACCTAATGAGAGGTTATTAATTAATGTTTATGAGATCATGGAGTCAAACCATTTTTTCTAATGACTCATCTTTTGTCCTCTCTTCTCTGTTGACAAATGAAGATGATGCCTTGGATCTAGGCGGATCAAAGAACAAAAAAATGCAACATCTTCTTCTCATCATTGTGCAAGTGCGATATTCATCCACACCGAATGGATCTTTATGAACATGATCATCACCAATGATCGATCCAAATATATGGTAGAATTTATGTTAGAGTATTTCTTACCCCTGTTGAATTTTCATGATGAACGCAAAATAAATGAAATAATTCGTAAATTAGAAAACAATGGGTTGAATCAATTTTTCTTCTCGTTTATCCTTAAATTGAAAATCTTGAAGTGTGGTAAATGTATATATATATATATTTCAATTATTCACCATCTTGGTTTTCAATGAAGATAGCAAAACAAACACGGCAAGCGATCTACTCATATACAATTCCCATTTCTATTTCATTTTCTTCAAGTTCTTGGCATGTTCATCATCGCAAAATAATTAATCACAATAATAACTAAATGATTTAGTGAGCGCGGAATAAGGACGCGAGGATCATGACCCAAGGCTCACATATATGCATTCATCACAATTTTTGGGCTGTGAATGAATATGTGAAACCCCAAGGAAGGAGTGACGTGGCAGAGGAGGGTGGTCCGGCGTGGCTGGTGCATGTGGTGCTCAAGCAACAAGAGGGGCAAGGTAACATCGGTCGATGATGATGAAGATCAGTTGGCGGTTTGAATAGGTGGCCCCACAGAGGCGCAATGGGTTCCTGATTCATGTACATTGTTGACATATCAGGGAAAATAAAAATTAGATTAGATAGAGGAAGTAATACAAAGATAATAAAATTAAAAGAAAAATAAATTGAAGAAAAAAAGGTAGTGGGAGGTGCTAGGTGGATCTGACGCGTAGAAAAAGGGATACTCCTCCTTGTGGGTGAATCTAATATGGGATTGGAGAGAGGAATTAATGTGTTTGAAATATTAATAATAAAAATTAATAAAATGAAGGAATAGATGGGGATTGTTAGTCATGGAGTGAAGTCAAGGGGAGGCGCCACTTTTGGTGCTGCGTGGCTTTTGGATGTGTGAATTTAAGGAAATAAATTATATTAAAAATAATAATATTATTATAATATAATTATTATTTTCGTTGGGGAAACTATATTTTGATTTTATCTTCATCATGTGTCCTCTGTTTCACGAACTGTCAGTGATAGTGTGACCCTGAATTCAGGAAGAAATTTATGAGGCCAATATTGGATGCCTTTTTCGTATTTTCGGATCGGGTAAACGAAATGCTAGTGAATTAATAGATTGAATAATATTATTAAATATTCGAACCGCCATAAATTTTGTGTGCCACATCCAATTGAAAAGATGTCAGGGGAAACTATTCTTGTTTTTAATAAAGTTGATTCTAGAATAATATTAGATACTAAATTCTGGTTCGTGGCTTAGGTTGATGAAACACCCAATAATATTATTATTATTGTTATTACGGGATATTTTATCTGACATATCTCTCTCTTATGATGTTGGAATGACGAACTATTTTTGATGTAGTGACCATGAAATTAAGATGGATGTTTCAAGAAAAAATTTGTATTTTTTTAATTTGAGATTGAATTGAGGGACCCATGAGGCCGAGTTTGCACGTGTGGCGGTGAAATGAAACATTTTCACCAGGTATCTGTTATGGACAAATGGGTTGCCCATATCATGTGTTTTTCAATGTGGATCACAACGGTGTGACCCATTTGGTTATCTGGTGCCATTTGATGTACGTTCGGCTTGAATCGAACATGAAACCAACCAAGCCCTCATTACTAATATTCCTATAACTTACAAACTAGGTGTCCGATTGACGCACTGTATGTCATATAAGAACCTTTATGACATGGTGGTCCATCAAGTTACTCCATAATGGATCTTTGCGGCGGTTGAGGTATTACCAATAACCTGAGTAGTAGATTCTGGGTATTTCTTTTAGTAAGGGCTAGGATGACTACTCCCTTGATGAATCATGGTGCGAGTATTAATTACTCATCTACACCGGTAGCGATGGGACTCCCCACCTCATATTTAAGGGTTCGTTTTCCTCCGATATTTTTTTGTTATATTTGGATTTGGTACTCTACCACATGGCTAGGATAAGCTAGAAATGTGTTTCATCCCGTGTAATGATTACACGGGTTGACATACATGGGTTGAGGTCATGTGCGGGCACATCACCAGGGTATATTGAGAAGACTCCAGATACATTGACACGCCATGTTATTAATTCTACAAAATGAGTAGTTCCATTTTACAGGACAAGCCTTATGACACGGGGCATTGTACACAGGCATATCCCTGGTCAGAAGACACGGCGTTTGACACATCTACAAACACTTTTATTTTCATTACATGTATTGATATTCTTGTCCACCATATCCAATACATGATTCGTTTGGGTTAGTGTCCCTTTCTCTACTTTCCAAGATATGGTTAGGTATCACTCCGAGGGTCCTAGACAATGTCCATTATCCATTCATGAACCAAGGCTGAGTTAGGTATTGACGTGACTATTTCGATGAGGCGTTGACCCTCTACCTAAAAGTTGAATCTGAATGAGTTGTGATATCCGCCAACGCCCTAGGAGTGATCATAATCTGTGTATCACGAAAACCGATCCCTTCACCAGGATATTTGGAGATAGAGTCAGGTATCCCTCCAAGAGGCCTAAAGTGAGATACTCTATCCATTCTTGACCATAGGTAGAGTTATGTATCAACATGACTATTCCCATAGGGCGCCGATCCTCTACTTAGCAGGTGAATATGGATGAGTTGTGGTATTTGAAAAGGCCCTGGTAGTGATCCTCAAACGTGTATCATGATCTTTCCCCACTCAATAGTGTGTTATCCTTGAATGAGTGTACCTATCTCTTGTAAAATTTCCGATGAATGACACTTTCTAGAGGGACATTATCAGAGCTATCAGACTCCTGTAGTGAGTTCCCCTAGATGAGTGCTTTGTGGAATCTTCGAACTGGATACCTAGTGTGGGTACATAGTTTTTAGACTTTTCACAAGACTATGGGTCTATGTTATGATTATATCTCGATGCCCTTGGTATATGTATGGCCATATACCTGGTGTGAGCTGTGAGTTGAAGATTCCCTTACTATCTCATTTGGGTTTCCTCAAGTGATCATATCTATTATTTGGTGGAGCTGTACTCTTTCTTTTCGCTCTTGTTGTACCTTGTTATCTCTTACTTCTCTCATCTTCATTACATCTCTTGCTACTCCCTTGAGCCTTCCGGTCATCCTACTGAGTATTCTTATACTCACCACTGCTTGGTATTTTCCTGCATTTGGTATGACCTTGAAGATGATGGACTTTTTGATCTTGATATCAAATGATCTTAGGGATATATGGTTTTGGACCACATTTGGTGGTTGTAGCTTGGGATTTAGGAGTGGGACTCTTCCAGCTATTTTTCTATTTCACCTAGTGCAGAGTTGTGGCACTTTTATAGTTGGGTGTGTATTTCTTCCACTTTCCCTTTCATCGTTACTTTTCGTGTACTTATACAATAAGAGGTCAATGCATTTTTTGTTTTGTTCCTTTTTAATAGTAGTGTAGTACCTTGATTTCTTTTCCTCTTAACTTTTTCATTGAGTTGGTTGCGTGTGTGTGTACATTTTCATTGGAAAAGGCATCCTCTAGTTATTTATGGCTTCAGCGCTATTTTCTAGCCCCTGGACTAAACACGCAGGCTTGGGGTAGTTGATGCTCAAGCCCAGGTATGTTTTGGGTCGTGACAATAATCTATATATATTTATCTAGGATTCATGATGAATGATAGAGATCAAAAAGCTTTGGGTAAAATTAATTTAAGAGGGATATTGTGGAATACATATCTTGATTCATTGAGTGATAGTAATTTAATGCTCAATGATAAATATCTGTGGGTATTTTGTTACTATTTCTTGTACTAGTATTCAAATTTGTATATATTGTTGGTGATTTTATTATGGGACTCCCCATAGCATATAAATTAGATAATTATATATGGGTTGCTGTAAATCATATAACACAACTAGATCATTTGATAACCATAAATAAACATTTCTCATATTACAACCTCCTCATTATATACATAAGAGATATTGTAAGACTAAATGGGGTTCTGATTTAAAATTTTTATTCTTGAGATCCATGTATTAAATTAATATTCTAGATAATTTTGATAATAATAATTATACATAAAGTATATATTATTAACTTCTAATCAAAGTCAAACATCTGGTTATCATTAGTAAAAAATTCATACACTTGTTGATATGATATGATCTTGTTTGATGGAATTCCATGGATGTTCCAATAATTAAATCCCCTTGTTATAGTTATCTTAAATGATTTTTTAATTATATATTTCAGATGGAACCATATGAGGCTTTGAATGTGAATTTATGTTAGACTCTTATATGATGGGATGATGTTGGATAGGCGAAGCTGATATGTCAATACCACGTCCAAAAAACGATAGAGAAAGGTCAAACCAACTGGTGACCTATAGAATTAACTCACTGTTATTAATAAACAAATGAAGATATTCATTGATGAGTTATATATTATAATGTTTAAGATATATTATTTCACATGGTTTCTCCGAGGAAGATTCTTATGATATTCGTTATGAAATGGAATATGATCTATAGGTACATCATTCACATTGAGATGATTGATAATGTTAGGGAAATATATTATCTCATAGAATTTTCTAATGGATTCTTCGTAGTACATGATATCTTCCACATATTTCATTTGAGTAAGTACATACCTGACCCATCTTAAGTAGTGAATTTAAATGCTTGGAAACTGAAACATGACCACTCATATGTGTGAGAATCAGTGAAAATTATTGATTAAATAGAGTAGGTGGTGAAAACAAGATAGATTATCTGGTTAATGTTTTTTGGAGAACTAACATGTTTTCAAAATATTTGTGGGATACTATTCATATGATTAGGGAAAATTAACCTCCCTTTTTCCTTCTATGTCAATTATTTTTTAAGACTCTATAAATTTTATAGTTGGTATAGTCGTAAAACCTAGAATTATAGATGTTAAAAACTAATGTTATGTTTGACTAATTGCATTACATAATAAAAATAATGGCCAAAATAATAATGTATTAAGTTATAGTTTTTATATTCATTACTAATGGATAATTTGGTAAACCATAAAATATAAAGGATGTAAATATTATATGTGGATTAATATTAACAAAGGATTTAAAAAACATTTTCCCTATATTATGAATTTTATTTGAAAATATAGTTTTCAAAAAATCATGATTAAAATTTTATATAATTTAATTTAATTTTTAATTAGTAAAATCAAAAAATAGAGTGATAAGATTTTTTGAGTTTTTTTAGAAAAGTTTTATTTTCTAGAAAAAAACATTTTATCCCCAATTATAATTTTATGATTTTATTATAATGTAATCATATGCTAGAATATTAAAAAAGCTATAAAGTATTGAAATATTCATTTAATGAATTAATTTATTCACTTTTATATATTATTTGATTTTATTATCCTATGTCTAGAACTTTTAAAACTACATTAAAATGTTACATGACTAAAAAAAGTATATTATTATCATATTATTATAGTGTTTAAATAGTGAAATTTTGGTTTAGAATACCATAAAATCCTCAAAAAAAATTAATAATCCATTTTAATTTATTATAATTAATATAGATGAAAATTTACTCTTATGTATGTAAAACCCCAAGATTGCATAGTGTGTTATTTCATCAAAATAATTCACTAACTTTCATTACACGCAACACCATGTTCAATCGCACCATGACTTACCAAACAAGTTGTTCAAAAGACGTTATGAATAGTGTTATCTAAATTTTAAACTTTATATAATCCTTATAATTTTAGAATCCATATTATGAGTTTCTTAGACATAATGTAAGAACAAATTCATTTTCAGTATTGTTCTTTTACCATCTTTTAATAGTGAACCCATTTTAAATACAATATTTTAAACTTTTTGACTAAATGGGGACATCAAAAATTTAAAATGAAACATCCCAAGCTTCCACGGTACGCTACCGTGTGTTGTACACAACACCGAGTTCTAACACACCATAACCAATCAAACTAGCCATTATGAATAGTAATACATACTTTTTGAAATTATATATATTTTATATTTCAAAATGGGCTTCATTGTTGGATTCAGAATATCGAATTTATCCTAAGGTGAAATTTTGGTACTTTTCAGATAACTTTAATATTTTGATGAATAGTGAAAATTACTAAATTTTAATTAAAAACAACTTTTTTAATCAATATAATTAATAGTGATAAATTATGAATTTGAGAGGTTTTAAAGTATATTTAGAATATATTTTTACCATTTCATACAATTTTGGTCATTGGAGATAATTTTACAATTAAACCAGACATAAACAAGTGTCAATCTTTTGATAGTTATTATCTCTTAAAAAACGCTATTTGTTTTAACAACGGGAATTAATTTTAAATTAATTTAGTCCACTTATGTGTTTTGAATTTGGAAAAATGGATTCCATATTTGAAATCAGGATGTTCAAATTGTGTAAAAATGTAACTTTTATTTTTAGACATTTTGAATAATTACTGCGGTAAATATTTTATTTACCATCGTTAAGGGTAAATCCGGTAAATAAGGGTTAAAAAATAATATTATAATAATACTAAATTACCCTAAAACATGTCCTAACATTATTTTTTGATAAATGTTCGACCATAGTCATATTTGGGTCGATTTTGGGACCCCATGGAGCCACTTGTAGGTGATAGGGACACTTTATTTTAATTAAGTTAAAATGAGTACAAAAATGACATAAGCATATATCTTTTAGAAAAGAAATTATTAAATAGGGTTATATATGTTGAATTTTTGACTATAAATATTCATTAGAAAGATAAAACGATTTATTACATAATTATATTTTATTTATAATTTTTAGACATTAAATAATTTAATTTATTTATGACACGATGATGATGCAGTAATTACCATAATAGTGGAAAATTAGAAATATTGATATTATAATTACCAAAATAAATATAATTTGAGACTTTTTATGAACTAAAATAATTTTATAAGTTAATATGACATGTTAGGAATGATGTAATTATATATTTTCGAAGTAATCATTCTGTTATGAGTTTCAAAAAAATCAACTATTGAATAGTGTCAAAATTGACATAAAAGTGTTTTTAAAACAATTATTATATTATTAATTGATATTAAATTCATGAAAATCTAAGGTTCAGACAAGAGACATATATCTTGATAATTGTATCCTTAATGGACCACTTGGGGGTCTCTTTGATGTATATTGTAAGTTTATTAACCATATAATATAAAAATACAAAGAGACATTGTAAAAGTGAAACTAATTAACTTAGAGTTAATACTTAAAGATAAGGTAAATATAAGTTCCCAAACCTATCTAAATTCTATTGGTTGAGTTGTTTTCTACCCATACCCACATTAAAATTTTAATAATAAACTTTGGAGCCATTAGAAACTGAATACGAATTTATTATAAATTAATATTTCTAGCTTTTCCAAAGGTGCCTCTCACCCCTCTTATAAAAGGGCACTCCTCCTTCTCATTTCTTCACACCTTCAAAGCCTTTTTTTTCGGCCAAACTCTGCCCAAATACTCTCCCAAATGCCCCCACTACAACCTAGAGGCCTTATTTTGATCCTAAAGCCAACCTAAGGATCCCTTTTATTCAAATCAAAAGGAAGAACCCGTAGAAGAGGTAACGATTTCACCACCCTTTTCCAAGTTCCTTTCTTCTTCCACTTCTTCTTCCTTTGTTGTTACCATTGTAAAATAATAACTCCAGTATCATATATATACTGTGATGTTATTATAAATATGGTACAACCATAATCAGTATTCTATCCACCCTTTGAATAACATGTCACCATACGTGCGTACGTACGGCTTACCGTCTCCACGTCGTGGTGTAATTGTTATTCAATATATTATTATTTGGATGGGTATAATAAAGATGTGTAACTCATGTAAATAATAAATATAACATGTTAATGATTCTGTATATATGATATAATATCCATTTATATATTATTTTAATTTCAAATGAATGATATTGTCGCTCGTGCGTACGTACGGACTACCGTCTCCACGAACGCGATGATATTCATTCTCCATCGTATCCATTCAAGTATAAGTCTCATTTGATGGTTAATAACAGTATCTAAGGACTTGATATCATTATATATATGATTAAGATAAAACCTATCCATTACAAACATGGCTTACGTAACAAAACATATACAAGAAAACAAGTAAGTTAACACCCGAAACAACGATAATACTAAGATATTATTAACAAAGCAATGTTAAAAGATCCTATATGATATCATATGAATGTATATGATTATTGTATAATTTAATAACAATTATTTCACTATTATACAAGAGGTTAACCTACCCCAACCAAGGAAAATTACAAGGTAAGGGTTATTTCACAATCTCTTCATTATCCGAGGTTGTTTATATGTAATAATCTACTGGGATCTCTTTATCATCCACATCCATGTTTCATAAAAATGTATTTCAAAACATTTTTAATTTTTAAAAGAATATGGGTTAAAGTAATTTATACCCTTCTTTGAATTTTTATAAGTGGTTTATAAAGGAATCTTTCCGTCGTTTTCCAAACAAGGTGCTTTTTAAACTTTTCGACAGTATTAAGGTAAGAATGTTTTTTTAACATATATGGCGGGTGCGGTTATTTTCCACCATTATAAAATCTTCAATTCTTCCATTACAAGCATATAAAAATATTTTCAAATAAAATGTTTTATTTTATATGGCTCTTAAATTATTTCAAAATAAAAAGAGATATTTCTCTAAAAAGAGTTTTGATTTCATCTATGTCAACATCCTTTGTTGGATTTTACGCTTATGTGAAGTTGATTTATTATGATACAAACTTCTATGTTGTATTGAAGTTTTTGTGATATGTTTGACTGTGGATGTTCTATTTTTATACCATTCATGGTTTATGGTGAAATTATTGACATTTCGTATGCTAGTTTTAAGACGAATGTTTATGTTATATTTAAACCTTTTCATATAGGAATGCTTTGGACTTAATATGTGACGGGTGGAGCCCACTATAGCTCCTCGATGCATCGGTAGGTCTCATGAGACAAACTAGTGTCTTGTAACAAGGCCTTGGAAAAATATTATTTGTAGTCTTGACATGAGGCCTTGGCTATGTGGTTATGATAGTCTGGCATTATGCATTCCATCATTATGAAAGTGGTTATTGGTATTGAATGTGATTATTCAATTAGTATAATATCCATGTGAATAAGTAAATGGAAATGTTTCATTTTATCTTTGCCATACTATGTTTAAGTTCAAGTTTAAAAGGCTTTTGTTTTGGTTATACATTTCCTTAAATGTTTATGCTTATTTATGAATGTTTCCGCTATATTGTTATCCTTACTGGGCATTTGAGCTCACCCCTTTTCTATGTTTTATTTTTCCCAGTATATGAAGAAGTAAATTATGAATGACATGCAGGGATAGTATGAGGGTATAAGAGTGTGGTCCATGGAGACTATACTATTGTAGTTTTTATTTTTATGATGTAAAACTTTATGAATATATCTAGTGTTTCCAAGGCTACTAAACCAATCGGTCTTTCGAGATTTGATCTTTCTTGTGATCATGCCAATGTTATGTAATAACGCACCGACTCTGGGTAACTGGGGTCGGGGCGTTACAGTTGGTATCAGAGGAAGTTTAGTACAAACCTTGGAAGCTAGATTTAGATAAACTCTGATTAGAGGACGTAGACCTAAGATGAACTTTGTGGATTAGTATAGAAGAACTTATTATAATTTTGGTATTGTAGAGATTTTGTGAGTTTTCCAAGCAATACATCCCTGTCTGGATACGAGCAGGTAGAGGTGGCTCTGGCACAGTTGTACATAGAGGTAAAACCCGAAAACACCACTTTGAGCTAGACTCGAATGGGAACTGGTGCACGACAACGGGCCTTGCTGCACTCTTGGTTACGACACTCCTGGGGGATATGCATAGGACAATTCTCATTTTCTTTACAAACCATTATGAAGGGTTTATGAGTATATACTTCCTTAAAGGATAAATTTTTATGATTATGGATTATATCCATAAACTATTAAATTTATGTTATGTGTTTTACACGTTTGGTATTAGGTATTGTTATTCATAAACTAATCTAGTGTAAGCCATTGTTATGAAATGGCGCCCAGTAGAAGGAATGAGAACTCCAGCAATGCACATTATCCAAAGAGAAGGAAGGATCATATCATTCATGGTCTTAAGCAAGAATTTATAAGAGAAATAGTCTCCCATGTATTATCATCATATGAATAAATAATATCATGTTTTGATAAGATATGTAAAGAGTTTACTGAGTCCTATGGATTTGAAGGGAAGCAAGAGAAGAAAAGGATGGAAGAGGGAAAGATTGATAAAGGGAAGAGGGAAAAGAAGAATTTTCCCATATGTGATAACCGTGGGAAGAAACACCTTGGAACTTGCCTGAAAGGAATGGGAGTTTGTTATAAGTGTGGAGGAAAAGGGCACAAAGTACGTGACTGCAAGGGTAAGAAAATGGTTTCAAATGTACAATGCTTCATTTTCAAGGAGTTTGGACACTACACGAACCTATGTCCCAGTCATCAGACTATGCCGAAAATGATGCTATTGGATAATAATCAAGTTATGATACTACCACAGATGAAGAGGAATGATTAGAGCTCTTATGTTGATTATGTCATTTGAGTGTTGTATCAACAATGTACTTGTTATAATAATTATGGAGTATATAATGATTGTACTGCAGTACTATTTCACTAAGGACTTGATATTGTGTAGAACAAAGAAAAGTGACTCAATAACAGGTTAAATTTTTGGAAAATATATGGTTGAGTGAAACATAAACCATAATATGGTTCTGATAATGAGGTAGTGATTTTAGAATAATACATGATTGATTTGGATATATTATATTGGATATTCTTGACAACCTTGAAGCTGATTAATGATTTGTATATTCCATCATCGTTGGGGTTTAAAACATTTTTGTATTGATGAAGTATATCCAGCATTCTATTTGGAATAAGGGAGCATGAATGTATTCAATAATGATTATGGTAATTCAGGATGTTTCAGTGTTTTAAATGAATACATGATGAAGGTATTAATATGCTATTACGGGGTAAAAAGGATCTACATTATGTTTACCTTCCTTATAAATGTTGGACTGTGAGTTCTATTTTGGATAAATTCTAGTTTGAGATTAATTTTGGATTTCCATAAAAGGACAACCCGGAGGTCAGGCGGCAACCCGTCGCGACCGGCAAGGCCGCGAGACTTAAACCCACAACCGAAGGGCGACAAGGGTGAATCACCTACCACTGGCCCACGAGATGTCCGAGATTAAATAATGTAGTTTTTATTAAATGATCTGGTAGATAAATTATAAATTCGTTTATTTTGGAACCCTGTACGAATATTATAAATAGAATTTTTTTACGTTCTATTATCTTTTAGAGTGAAAGATGAGTGTGTGGTAGAAATTTATTAATGGATAAAACACTAATTATAAAGTATGTATATATCCTTATGATCTTAGCCAACATCATAAATAAATTCTTCAACATTATGAAAAGAAACTTAGAACAAAAATGTTGTCCTAGATGGTACCTTAAATCATCACTAATTTATGGATTTGGGATTGTTGGCCTTTTCATAGCCATGTTCTCTACCACTCTCCATCAGATAATTGATGGTTAGATTTCTCTTCCATATCCATAATTTCCTACATGGAACCCTAGTATGTGTTATTTCTCGTAATCTTCATACTTTCCACTCTTTATTTTAAATAGAGGCCTCATTAATTCATTTTTTGATGTGGGATTTCAACTATGATATTTTGAAACGTCAAAAATGTGTTATCACAATACCCTATGTTTTGTTGAACCGATTGTATTTAAAATATTCATAGATTGATGAATTTAAGGTCCTCAATTTTATACTTATTTGTGATTTATGACCTCAATCACTACCTATAAATATTTACGTTTTCCCTCCAATTATATGTCTCTAATTTCCACCTATGTTCTCCTAATAGAGATCATAATTTGGTGGTGACCCGTTCATTTCTCTTTTCCTTATATTAAGACTAAATTTTAGTAACCTAATTTCTGATGTGGGTTTTCCCAGAAACATATTTTCTATTTTCAACCTTTTATTTTCGAAGAACAATTTCAAATTGCGAGGACGCAATTTATTGATGGAGGGGAGAATGTAACACCCCAAGATTTCATAGTGTGTTATTTCTTCAAAATAATTCAATAACTTTCACTACACACAACACCAAGTTCAATCGCACCATGACTTACCAAACAAGATGTTCAAAAGAGGTTATGAATAGTGTTAACTAAATTTTAAACTTTTTATAATCCTTATAATTTTAGAATCCATATTATGAGTTTCTTAGACATAATGTAAGAACAAATTCATTTTCAGTATTGCTCTTTTACCAAATTTTAATAGTGAACCCTTTTTAAAAACAATATTTTAAACTTTTTGAATAAATGGGGACATAAAAAATTTAAAATGAAACATCCCAAGCTTCCACGGTATGCTAGCGTGTGTTGTACGCAGCACCGAGTTCTAACACACCATAACCAATCAAACTAGCCGTTATGAATAGTAATACCTACTTTTTGAAATTATATATATTTTATATTTCAAAATGGACTTCATTTTTGGATTTGGAATATCAAATTTAGCCTAAGGTGAAATTTTGGTACTTTTCGGGTAACTTTATTATTTTGATGAATAGTGAAAATTAATAAATTTTAATTAAAAACAACTTTTTTAATAAATATAATTACTAGTGATAAATTATTAATTTGAGAGGTTTTAAAGTATATTTTGAATATATTTTTACCATTTAATACAATTTTGCTCATTGGAGATAATTTTACAATTAAACCGGACATAAACAAGTGTCAATCTTTTGATAGTTATTATCTCTTAAAAACACGCTTTTTGTTTTAACAACGGGAATTAATTTTAAATGAATTCCTGCCACTTATATGTTTTGAATTTGGAAAAATGGATTCCATATTTGGAATTAGGATGTTCGAATTGTGTAAAAAGGTAACTTTTATTTTTAGACATTTTGAATAATTATTGCGGTAAATTTTTTATTTACCATGGTTAAGGGTAAATCCTGTAAATAAGGGTTAAAAAATAATATTATAATAATACTAAATTACCCTAAAATGTGTCCTAACCTTATTGGTTGATACATGTTCGACCATAGGCATCTTTGGGTCGATTTGGGGACCCCATAGAGCCACTTGTAAGTGATAGGGACACTTTATTTTAATTAAGTTAAAATGAGTACAAAAATGACATAAGCATATATCTTTTAGCCAAAAAAATTTTAAATAGTGTTATATATGTTGGATTTTGGACTATAAATATTCATTAGAAAGATAAAAAGATTTCATACATAATGATATTTTATTTATAATTTTTAGACATTAAATAATTTAGTTTATTTATCACACGATGATGATGCAGTAATTACCATAATAGTGAAAAATTAGAAAAATTGATATTATAAATACCAAAATAAATATAATTTGAGACATTTATGAACCAAAATAATTTTCTAAGTTAATATGACATGTTAGGAATTATTTAAAAAAATATTATATTATTAATTGATATTAAATTCCTAAAAATCTAAGGTTCGGCCAAGAGACATATATCCTGATAAGTTAATCATTAATGGACAACTTGGTGGTCGCTTGGATGTATATAGTATGTTTATTAACCATATAATATAAAAATACAAAGAGACATTATAAAAGTGAAACTAATTAACTTAGAGTTAATACTTAAAGATAAGGTTAATATAAGTTCCCAAACCTGTCTAAATTCTATTGGTTGAGTTGTTTTCGACCCATCCCCACCTTAAAATTTAAATAATCAACTTTGGAGCTATTAGAAACCGAATATGAATTTATTATAAATTAATATTTCTAGCTTTTCCAAAGGTTCCCCTCACCCCTCTTATAAAAGGTAACTCCTCCTTCTCATTTCTTCACACCTTCAAAGCCTTTTGGATCGGCCAAAATATGCCCAAATACTCTCCCAACTTCCCTCACTACAACCTAGAGGCCTTAGTTTGATCCAAAAGCAAACCTAAGGATCCCTTTTGATCAAATCAAAAGGAAGAACCCGAACAAGAGGTAATGATTTCACCACCCTTTTCCAAGTTCCTTTCTTCTTCCACTTCTTCTTCCTTTGTTGTTACCATTGTAAAATAATAACTCCAGTATCATATATATACTGTGATGTTATTATAAATATGGTACAACCATAATCAGTATTCCATCCACCCTTTGAATAACATGTCACCATACATGCGTACGTACGGCTTACCATCTCCATGTCGTGGTGTAATTGTTATTCAATATATTATTATTTGGATGGGTATAATAATGATGGGTAACTCATATAAACAATAAATATAACATGTTAAATATTTTTTATATATGATATAACATCCATTTATATATTATTTTAATATCAAAAGAATGATATTGTCGCTCGTGCGTACGTACGGACTACCGTCTCCACGAACGCGATGAGATTCATTCTCCATCGTATCCATTCAAGTATAAGTCTCATTTGATGGTTAATAATAGTATCTAAGGACTTGATATCATTCTATATATGATTAAGATTCAACCTATCCATTACAAACATGGATTACGTAACAAAACATATAAAATAAAACAAGTAAGTTAACACCCGAAACAACGATAATACTACGATATTATTAACAAAGCAATGTTAAAAGATCATATATGATATCATATGAATGTATATGATTATTGTATAATTTAATAACAATTATTTCACAATTATACAAGAGGTTAACCTACCCCAACCAAGGAAAAGTACAAGGTAAGTGTTATTTCACAATCTCTTCATTATCCGAGGATGTTTATACGTAATAATCTACTAGGATCTCTTTATCATCCACATCCATGTTTCTTAAAAATGTATTTCAAAACATTTTTACTTTTTAAAAGAATATGGGTTAAAGACATTTATACCCTTGTTTGACCTTTTATATGTGGTTTATAAAGGAATCCTTCCATAGTTTTCCAAACAAGGTGCTTTTTAACCTTTTCGACAGAATTAAGGTAAGAATGTTTTTTTAACTTATACGGCGGGTGCGGTTATTTTCCGCCGTTATAAAATCTTCATAACTTCCCTTACAAGTTTATAAGAATATTTTCAAAGAAAATGTTTTATTTTATATGGCTCTTAAATGATTTCAAAATAAAAAGAGATATTTCTCTAAAAAGAGTTTTGATTTCATCTATGTCAACATCCTTTGTTGGATTTTACGCTAATGTGAAGTTGATTTATTATGATACAAACTTCTATGTTGTATTGACGGTTTTGTGATATGTTTGACTGTGGATGTGCTATTTTTATACCATTCATGGTTTATGGTGCAATTATTGACATTTCATATGCTAGTTTTAATACGAATGTTTATGTTATGTTTAAACCTTTTCATATGGGAATGCATTGGACTTAATATATGACGGGTGGAGCCCGCTATAGCTTCTTGATGCATCGGTAGGTCTCAAGAGACAAACTAGTGTCTTGGCACAAGGCCTTGGAAAAATCTTATTTGTAGTCCTGGCACGAGGCCTTGGCTATGTGGTTATGATAGTCTGGCATTATGCATTCTATCATTATGAAAGTGGTTATTGATATTGCATGTGATTATTCGATTAGTAGAATATCCATGTGAATAAGTAAATGGAATTGTTTCATTTTATCTTTTCCATAATATGTTGAAGTTCAAGTTTAAGAGGATATTGTTTTGGCTATACATTGACTTAAATGTTTATGCTTATTTATGAATGTTTCTGATATATTATTATCCTTACTGGGCATTTGAGCTCACCCCTTTTCTATGTTTTATTTTTCCCAGGATATGAAGAAGTAAATTATTAATGACCTGCAGGGATAGTATGAGGGGATAAGAGTGTGGTCCATGGAGACTATATTGTTGTAGCTTTTATTTTTATGATGTAAAACTTTATGAATATATCTAGTGTTTCCAAGGCTACTAAACCAATCGGTCTTTCAAGATTTGATCTTTCTTGTGATCATGCCAACGTTATGTAATAATGCACCGACTCTAGGTAACTGGGGTCGGGGCGTTACAATGTATACATTTAAATCATTAAAAAAATTATTCTAAATTTTTTTTTATGTTTTAACGTGTTTTAAAATAATTATTTAACATTTTTAGATTTGTAATTTGATAAAATTATTTTCAAATTAGAAAATATATTGTTTAAATTAGTTAAAAGGATCAATCATAATTTCTCTAAAATGTTAACTTACATTGTTAAACAATAATTATCTTGGTACATATTAATTAATGAAAATGGATAAAAGTAAAAAAATGAAAAAATAATTGAGTTACAATTACTATTTCTCTAAATGAGTGGATAAGATGATTTTATAAATTATCTTTTTCCAAAAACACTATTTTTTCACATTTATTCAATTTACACATTAATGGTGTTATCACATTATTAAAAATTGATTGATTAAAATGTTCTCATTTCTTCTCTTATAAGTGTGTACAACTACCTCAATTTAAAATTTAAACATCACCATCAAATTAATTCATGAAACTCTTCTTTTTCCACCATGATTCCCCTCCCAAATATATAATCTTCTAAATGCCATAGATTTTCTTAATACTACTAATGTCAAAGGATATTTTCAACAGAGTAGTCAAGCTTGTAACCTGATTATTTCCTTCTTGTAGTCATTTATTTAATTATCGTCCTCTGCAAACTATTCTTATATTTTTTTATAGAATAAAATAATAAACTCTATTAAACCAAAATTCCATTATATTTATCAAAAAAAATCTTTCAATCCTTTCACTCAACTTTGAAAACAAAATATCATTTCATTATGTGAATAAGTGAACAAAAACATCCACGACAAGATGTGGTTAGTATTCTATCATCATGTCTCAATTATTTTATCATATATGGGTTTTATTAATAAATTGGATTTATATTTCACAAATTAAATTTATAATTTTTCAATTTTCATATATCATCATTTCACCCATTCATTAAGGAATGGGGTAATTAAATTTTCATTCCTGTGTACAACTACATCAATAAACCATGATTTTATTTTCCCATCAACACCCATCCTCGATGGTTCTAAGAATTATTTAAATTAATATATGCTATGCATAAAAATTGATGAATAACATCCAAATGTCATATTATCATTATATAATATAATTCTACTTCTTGTGAAATCACTATAACACACTCTTATATTGGTCGTATTTACCTCCTACATGAGTGATGTAAAACTTTTTATGTCATGGATGGTGAAAGAATTTGGTGTTCTTGTAATAAAATTTTAAAAAAAATTATTAAAAAATTAAAAATGATCCTATATATTTAATATAAATATAAAATCATGTGGATAATATATCACATTTTATTCATTAAACTAACCAAAACAAGATGTTCATCGATTTTGTTATCAGAAAACATTTAAAATGAAGAAATTAAATAATAAATATATAAATTATTTCAAAAAATATATTCCATTAACTATTATGATCGATAAATTTTGAAATATTGGATATTCTCAAAGAACAAAACCTCCATTACATGACTACTTCTGAACGATCATGATATCTATCAACTAGTTTTGAGAATAAATGATAAATAAGTAATAACCTTGTATTGAATATTTATAAATTATTTTCATAAAGTGTTATAAAAATGAATAATATTTTAAAAACTAATATTATGATATATTTTTTCTGATATATTAGATAATACTTTATTCATATTGGCATGGGTAACGTTAAAGAATATCATATATATTTCTCGTTATTGAGAAAATTTTTGTATAATTGAAACAAAAAATATGTGATTTTTATACTAAATTATTGATTTAAAATTTATTGATTCATGTTTATTTCATTTTAATTAATCGTTATTTACATTATATCCTTTTTCTGTTGTTTTGATTGAATTTATATCCAGACTCTTGGGTTCTCATCTCAATTCATCCTCCAAGAAAAATAGTTTAATATTATCCACCAATTTCTTATATATATTGAATATATACGAAAAAGTAATCTAGTTTTTTCATATCAGGTGATTTAATTAATGGGACTCACTGAAGCGTTTTTTTGGATTCACATTTCTTCTAATTTAATGATTATCTAATCCATATGGTTTTTCATCTCTATTTTCACTCATTGTGATAGTTTTTGAATTATACACCTAATTTTACATATATATTGTATATAATAGCTATTCGATAAAGTATATCTTGAATTTAATTTCATTCCTCACATATTATGTTCAATTTTTATTTTATTATTTCCCATGTATTTTATTTAAAATATTTTGTATCTATAAGTCAGTTTTATGACTCAATTCCTACTCCTCGAGTCAGAATCACTTTTCTTGGACTATAAAAATTCATGAATGATTATATAAATCCTATTATAATTGTATGTTTTATTTCTACCATCTTATCTAGTGAAATATTTTTTCATATAAACTTCTTTTTTTGTTAAAAATTTTCCATTTTCTAAAAATGAAAAATATTTATGATTAATTACAATATATTTTATATATTCCCCCCATATCAACATATTTACTTCATAATAATGTTTTCATTTCCCTTATGGAATGTATACTTGTTTTAAATTCCTATAAAAATTATATTCATCTTCCATTATATCTATAGTTTCTATATCCTTTTAATAATTTGGTGTTTTCAATAAAATAATATTTATATATTTCAATGGAATTTCATTGAAATGATCATATATACATTCTTTATACAAATAATATTCACATATGATGCATTTAATTTCATTTTTTCCTTATTATTTTTTTAAAATAAAATATTTTATTATGAAACCTTTTCATATTAAATAATTTTTTTATAAAAGTTTTCTCAAAAATCCAGTATTTTTAGGAGGATATTAAGAAAAAAAATGAAATTAAAATCAGGTTTTTATTTCTATTTCATTTTCAATGTACTATAATTCAACCAATTAATATCTTATAAATCACCTGATATATTTGTTTTTAAGGCGATCACATCATTCGTATTGAATGAGAATGTCTCATTTATGAGATTCAAATTTGAAAATTTACAGAACCCATTTTTATTCAAATAAATTTAATTTTAGAAGAAGATTTATTTCATTTTAAGTGGGATTCATATGTATTCATGGTGATGGGTCGGTCATATAAATCCCTCCAATGAATTTTTCAGTATTTTAGGTATCATAATATAATGATTCATTTCAATTCTATGATTCTTTCAGAAAATTACAGGTTGGTCATACTTTTATTTATTAAAAAAATTAATTGTGTTACATTCATGGATTTTTTCAAATTTTTTTACTATTTATATGATTACGCCTCTAATTCTCTAAAATTTAACATATTTTCTAACTATGAAAAATATTTATTATATTCCATGTACTATATTTATTTTTATTTCATATGTATGGATTCCATTATTGGTGTGTGAATCAAATCCATGTTTTATGGTATTTTATATGGTATTATGATATGATAACATAATCCTTATTAATCATTCCTATTTTATGAATTTCAATAATGATCTCATATCCTATTTATAATATATATCACATTTACTCATTGTGTGTAATCATATTTTAGATCTCACCATTATGATTCATTGATTAGTTTAGCTTATTGGTAATTTGAGAACACCCATTCAGATATTTCATTTCCATAGGATATGCATATTATTAGGTCATATGATATCTATATTAGATGATATATAGGATAATGGAAATGGATAAATATTCATAAGTGTTGTAAAAAAATATGTTTATATATATAGTAGACAATATATTTAATCTTTCAATTCTTATATTTTCATACTGTTTGTAGAATTTACTTAATATACAATTAAATAAATGTATTATTTATGAATTAGTATCATGGGATTCCATAAAAAAACATTTATAGAAAATTTAATATTTATTGAATAAGACCATCATATTTCATATCAATTATAAATTAGACAAATTAAAGTTTGAAAATTTTTGTATCTACAAATTTACTTTTTATAATAATCATTTAAAAGTGATCTATTCAATTTAAAAAAATAAATCACATAAAAATTTAAAGAAAATCCATTGAACTCTATCATTTATAAAAACTAAATAATTTTAATCAGATATTATTAAACTTAAATAATTATAATATATATATACGATTTTAAATAAATTTGAATTATAAATTTTCTTTAAATTTTATAAAAACATAAGTTATTTATTTCATGAGAGAATACATATTTCTATAACTAATAATTATATTTTCATTTATTCAATAAGGATTGAATATATGAATATTATATATATTTTTTATTTGGTAATAATAATTATACAAATTAAATGTACATTTCGAATAAACTATATCCCCTGACAATAGATTCGATATCCATATATCCAATTTCTATATGTTCAACAACTATATAACCTACTAATATGTATATATCAGTTATATTTCATTCTTATTTATAGATATGCATACATCTTTAAAATATTTAATCATATAATCCAATTTTATTGTAATTTTATTTACTACATACATAATTTATTTTGTTAATCTAGTAGTTTTTATCTGTGGAATAACCTTTTTTAAATTTCATGATGATTAAAATTTCAGCCGGGTTATAGTTTTATTTTCTTATGGTTTCATTATGTTTTTAATTTTAATGACATTTTTTCTATTTATAACTATTGTAATTTTGTTCCTTTCATATGGTAATATTCTACTGTAAATAAAAAATAAGATATCTATTTTTCTTCTATGATGAATTTATCAAAATCTAGTGAACATATGTGATTTTTTATAGATTAAATACCTAAAATAATCATGTGTAATTACACCCTCCTTAACCAATATTTATTAAATATTGTATTTTGGAATAAATACAACACACAAAACAAAAGAAAAAAAATTATGTGGATTAATTATTACTGAAAATATTTAACAACTAAACATTTTTTAGTAGAGAAAAAATTCACCATGTACATGATACGGAATAATAGTTATCATAACCATTCTCACAAAACAGATATTTTGGAATATTTTTTAATCTTTTCAAGATTTTATAACCCTAAAGTCAATAAAAAATGTACTGAATATATAATTTGATAATTATATATCTATATCTTCATGTTTATACCATGATTTGTCTGTATAATTGAATTATATCATAACAATTTTTTTGTTCGGTTTGAAATACCCCAGGATATTATGATATATTTCTTTTCAAATCATTTTAATTTTTTCTGTATCTTTTTATAGTCGCAGCATTGAGTTAAAATGAACCATGATATACTATTGAAATATTATTATCTAACCTTTTAGTTATAACATATATAATGGATTTATTATTATAAATAACACTAATCCAATTATAAAAATTTTATAGTATACACTATATTATTTTTTTATCAATAAATTATAAAATAAATCATCTTATGGTAAAATAAATAGTTTTATGAAAACCTATTTTCACACAAAATGTTTTTTTATGTTAATTAAATGTTGAATTATTTTGTAACTATATTAATTAAATTTATCTATTATATATTATATAAACTTTTTTAACATGTATGTAATATATTTCTATATTCATGAAACAAGAATCGATATAATTATATGCTTAAAACAATATTGTTCCAAAAATATGTTTTTAACTCAAACCTCCCACATATTTGAAAATTAATTTATTCCATATATAGATATTTAATATTGAAATATTGAAACCATGGTTGTAATCAAGATTTCATAATTAGATAATTACACACCTTTTATTTTTTAAAATTATGAATATTAACAATTGTAATATTTATCTCCTCAATAAAGGATAAATGGGGTTATTCATGCTTACAGTTATTTGTTAAGGTCACTATTTGTAGTATTAATTTATATCGGATTAAGGTATATCAACCCTTACCACATTAGTATAGAAATATTTTTATTTAATGGACACTTTTCCACTAAAATAACCAATTAATATTTAAAATAATGGAAAATAAAAAATATCACTTGCTTACATTTTTATAATTTTTTACGTGTTAACATAAAGATAAAAGAATGCTGTGAAAGAAAAATTAATGATTATGTTGATAATAATGAAATTATTATTTTTTATTATGGTGTATTTATAAATTTTTATGATAATATATTTACACTAAATTAATATTAAATTCCATCATAGTATTTATTCAATTAATCATAATTTAAAATAAATTATATTAAATATATTAAATGATACATAATTTTATTGAGTTAAAATATTCCATGAATATTATGGATTAATATTTTATATTATTTATGTGTTAAAATATTATAATAATATTAAATCCATTTCATGTTGTCTTCATGTTCAAATTAGTTGAATATTGTAAAAATGACATTATTGATATTTTTGAATATAATATTTTATTACATTATTTAAAATTCATACAAATTATTAAATATGTACATATGGATAATATATGTTATAATAATTAATTATTATCTAATTTATGATCCATTTTTACATTTTATGTAACGTTATAACCATTTAATATAAAAATACACCATACCACTATTAGGATTAAATTTGGTTAAACATGGAATTAAACAAAAAGTTAATGTTCAAAATGATGAAAAATCATTCTTAAATTTCATTTTATGGTTATATGTTGACATTAAAATCATTTTTATTTATTATATTTCAGTTTTGATGATTTCTTATTGAAAATAATTTCATTATATCTTATTATATTTTTTAATTCCTACTGTGTAATTTCTATTCCTTATAAAAAACACCCAATACCTCTTTTATTTACACTACATTGAGAAAAATAGCTTAACCAATACCTATACAGTTTTTATTAAAACATTTATAGACATGTTATATTAGATAATTTATTCTTAAAATTACATCATTTGGGACCTCATGATTATATCTAACGGACTTCTTTTATAAAAGAGGTTATCACTTTAACATGTCGATTTCATTTTGGTTTTTTATATACCACTTCAAAATATATGGTATTTATCATAAAATATAATATTAAATATCCTAAATATATTTAAATATTATTATTATTATGAATCCACCATAATATACCGTATTTTCATCAAATAAAGAATGATATTATTGCTTCTACCAATGTGTGGACAACCACTTCCACAAAGTGATGTGATTCGTTTTCTATTTCAATTTTACATGGATGGTGATAAGGGTAAATTTAATAAATATATATCATATATAGATATATATTATATAATAATTATTCATTAAATTTTATTGAATATTTACCATTATTTGATTACAACTATAGAAAAGGAAAAACAATGTTCATGCGTACGTACGATCTACTATCTCTAGAAATTGTTTAATCCATTTTTCTATCTCTAATTTTTTCGAAATATGGTAAATAATCATATAATTAATATATATGATATTGAAATAATTATTAAAATTCAGGTGATTATGGATCCATTATCAATCTATAAGAACATAAACAACCCAACCAAAAGAAAGATTAAATAAGAAGTAGTTATTAACTAGAATTGTCATTTTTGATAATGAATTGTCAGTAAACATGTCAAAATATATTTTCTATAATTATAATATAGTATTAAATATATTAGTATATTTATTAAAAATATATTTAATTACTATATATTTAATAAATTATATTTCCCTTCTTAGATGAGTGAATTTAGTCTGAATGTAAGGATTTAATTCATGATTTCATCAATTTTTGGTACTATTTTTGTTTAAGTGTCCACAAGGTGTAATTATTTGATATTTTTATAGTAAACCAAATATTTTTCAATATTTTATTTTAATTTCAATAAATATATATTTTTCCATTCATTTTATCAATTTAGGTTCCTAATATACTTAATTAATGTTTTTAAAGAAAACTAACATGGTTCTTATATTCAGTCAGGAATATTTGTCATCTGTGTCAATATATTTTTCAAAAATTTTAAAATAATATTTTTAATATTGGAAATTTTTTAATTTATGATATTTTTAAAAATTTATGACTTTAAAAAAAATTAAATGTAATGATATATTTTTTATTAAGATTAGTTACTTTTGTGATATTTTATTCATGTGTGAAAGGATAGTTTTTTGATATATATAGAAATAGAAAAAATCAACCTATTATGAGTGATAATTTAATTTAAGCATCCATTACAAGGATATAATTTTATTTTCAATGTAAATTATCTCAAAAAAATATTATGTATATTTTTATATTTTTATATCATCTATTCATTGTTAAAATGTGTATTTTCTTTATGAAAATTACCTGTGACCATTTGAATTTATTTAAGTATATGTAAACATAATTTGTTGAGTATTATGATTAAATAAGTATATATTTGCAATGAAACCATCTACCATAATTCAATGGATAGGTTTGGATTACCCTTACTGGGTAAAATACTAATATTCCATATGATTGTTCATAGAATATATTTTTTTATTGTATTAAAATTAAATGGTCTTATTTATTTATATAATGAAGGAATTGGATATATTATGTGATGGGTTTGGTTTATAAGTACATATCAATTCAATGCATTAGTATACATCCTGATAAAATCTATATTGAGTAAAAAATGATGTCTTATCCATTTATATAATTTCTCAAAGTATGAGGCCATGATGTTATGTTATAGATGTATTAGAACAATTCCTCTATAAATTTTTTCATATGTTAAAAATTAATAATTTCACCATTAACAAATGTGTTACAAATGACATCATTCTAATTTTAATTTTAATGATATCCATGTATAATTTTCTAGATTGTGTGATTATTTATATGTAATGATTTTAGTATATTTTATTTCCAACCAATTATTCTTTCCTTACAAGCATCTACTATACACATACACATAATGAGCATTTGATAGAAAAACCATGTTGTGTTTCCACTCCAAATGATTCTAATAATTCTTTTATATTTTATATTCATGTATTTTCAAAAGTGAATAATGTTTTTATCAGTAAATGTAATATTGTGTATTTAATGTTTTTAGATGTAATACACTATTCATGTATGTATATAGTATTCTAGTACTTCTAAAATATTTTATTAGTTCGGATGTGATATGTTTTTACTAGTATTATTGTAAAATATTAAGCACCAATTATGTGCTATATGGTATCATTTCTCTATTATTGGTGTCCATGGAGTTTATAAATAAACCTTTGAGAGTTGATTTCGGAAAACACTAATTTAGGAACAAAACTCTATGATTGATTTTGAGTATATGTCAATGTTTATGATGTTTTATAAGGTAGATATTATGTTTTATTACTACAAATACATCCTTATATAGAAACCATAGGCGGACCATAATTTCTCACAGATGTATGAAGGGGTAATAACCTAAATATAGTTTCTTTTATCATGGTTATCATTATTGTAAACTATTAATGTTCCCTTACTGAATACATTGATTGAAACTCCGGGGGGATATTATTAAGTTAAATCTCATTTTCATTAATATAAATTTAGTAAAATTTGAGATTATTTTTATAATTTGATAATAATTTTAAGGAAACTAATGTAAGGATTCTGGTATTAGCTATGCATAAAAGTTTCTCTTTATTTTTATTGTGTCACAGGTTTTAAAAATTATACATTATTATTCATAATGTTTTTATCTTGTATAGTGTATGGAATTTAAAAAAATTAATCCTTTTGGATTTAATGGAACCGTATCATTTCATGTAATTCATTTAGGTATTTCACTCAAGGGAATGATAATGATTTTGGAGCAAGAGTTGTAGCAAGAGATGAAGAAAATATAATTTTATTTGGGTATACTACTCAGGTTATTAATAATGAACATTCCTATATAAGTATTCTATAAAACCTAAAATATTTTGTATCAATTTTATACATCATCATGCATCAAAAACAACCAACATTCAATGGGCATACAAATCGATATTTTATTCGATAAATGGATGAGTTACTTAGGGAATATATTTATTTCAATGGGATGTAATTAAAGGGAGAGGGTTTGAAAAATATTGTATCATCTCTAAAGAGATTCAGATCAACAATTATCATATATTCAAAACACTAGAGTTGATATGGATATTATAACGATGAAATATTATGATTTTAAGAAAATTTTGAAGGAAAAATATATTATTTTCTAAAATGAGTACATATAAAGAGATAATTTACGAGTCTAAGACAAAGGTAAGGAATTTTTTTATAATAAATATATCTTTACTAGGTAATCATATAATTTCATTGACTATATATGTAATACCACGATTGATGTTAACTATTTCCCTAATTGGAAAAATACAATAATTTTAAGGGAACTAGGCCATAAATAATTCACATCATATGAGTACATATTATCATGTTATATGTAGATGGATATAAATGTCACCATGTCTTTTGAATTCAATGTAACTAATGACATGTAGGTAATTGTATTGGAATAAAAGGATATGGGGAATAAGATAAAGGGGTATATCAAATTACTCATAATTATTGAAGGAATTAAAATTGTACATGCCTAAAATGAAAATGTGTTATCTTCATCAATGGATAAAAATTACATAATGATAAAAAATTACAGTGGAAGGTAGAATATATTTAATTACATGGATTTAACTATAATTAAATTGTCCACTATTGTAACATATTCTAAATACATTAAGGAAACATTCCAATAAAATTCAACATGAAATGTCTAAGACCATCTAATTATTATATCCATGTGGATATTAGTAGATAAATGGTGAAAGGTAAAATTATCGTAAACTATATGTTTTCGACTATATTAACTATGTATTTCTCTACAGAAATAGTCATAGATGAATGTTTTTCAAACGTTGTCAAATAACCACTTATAAGATTATATATTGATATAGAAGTTGAAAAATAAATAATTTAGGATCTCAAAATATAATGTCTATTGCACATATCCAATATCGGGTTATTGGAATGTACTTACTATGGATTTCTTTATTCGTCCCCTAGTGGAATTTGATGCAATATTTGATATAGATTATGTATATATGTATATGGAACAAATGGATTTTATGGGAATGGCACGTATATTCATTTTTTTGAATCAGCCTATAGTAATATTTCAGTGAAATGATGAATCTAAACACCTAATGGATTTTTCTTCTATCAAATTTGGTTTGATACTGATTCATTAGTTCTATATTCAACCATATTTCGATGAGTATGAAACATTGAAAATTGCAATATTTGATTAATTGTAATTATTTCAAAACACATTACAACATTGTAAAACCTAACAATTTGGTAAATTAATCTGAGTTGAAAGGATCATGTAAGTTTTTATATGATGAGGATAATAAAAGATCAAATATTTATATATTTTCAAAGGATTTGTATTAAAATATTTATGTTGGGTATAAATGTTCTCCTTCTCAAATGAGTCTTCGGCCATCAATACAGGTGATGATTGAAGTGATGTATAAGGGAGGTTTGTAACTATATATAATTATCATTAAAATTCATGATTTTAACCTGGATTGGAATTGAATTATATGTTTCTATAATCAATTATGTGTTCACTACATAATATATTTGAAGGAGGTATTATAAGAGTCACACAGTTCACTATTCTCAATTCAACTAATAAGTATATGCATTTATGAAAATAAAAAATAGTATTTATAGTGGTACAACATAAAATGAGATATTGTGGATTATATACCATAGTTATTCATATTTAACCAATTAATGGATGACTAATATAATTATCATTGGATATCATACCCCTACCAATACAATAATGGTAATGGGGAAAAATCTCTATGGAATTTTCCATCAGATGCAAAAAAATGTCTAAAGTTTGAAATTCTATTTGATTTATAGTAAAAAAATTACATATTCATCACACATCATTTATATAAAATATAATTCATCCCATTATATACTATCTATAATATAAATAATGGAAGAGTTATGTTTGAATTGATTATCACATTTATTTTTATCTAATTATGACCCATGGTTTACCTTGTGGTTCTTGTGAAATATTTATCATAATCTTGATAATAATTTGAGTTTCAATTCATATTATCAACCCCATATTGAAGGTTTATCAAAGAGGAAAATTTAAACCACATATTATATGTTGATATCATGTTCAATGGATATTAAAGGTATTTGTAATGAACACCTTCCTCTCAATAGGTATTCTAAAAAAATCGCTTTCACTCAACAATTTAGATGGATCCTTATAAATAACACTATATAAATAGGTCTAGAACTCCATTGTGTTAAAATTTATATGGAAAAGTAATTCTATTAGGAACTAAACATCCTGTGGAAATAGAATATACAATCATAACCATTCAACCACACAACAAGGAAGCTCTTGTTTCTAGAGAATGCAAGCCGATAATAATCGTTGAGATCTGGAATTCGGTGTTTTGTCGGAGACTGTTCCATAAAATTTATTTGTTGATGTATTTTATGATATTTGAAACTAAAGGAAATCGATTTTTTAGGAATACATTCCATATTCAGATTCATGACTGGGTATGGATGGTAGGTTATCACTTCACACATAGACTGAACATCCCAAATGATTATGATGTGCTACATATATCCCTTAAATAGATGTAAATACATCATCCATCACATATAATGAAATTGGATGTTGTATAATTGGATCCTAGACATTCTTATTAAGAATCATCAGTATAAATAAAGGATCATCGATGAAATGTACAGTGTAGTAAGATTACTCACATGGTTATTGTTCTCTACAAGAATTAAAAATTCATAGAATCTAAAAAGGAATCCAAGGATGTGTTAAGAAAGAGATATCCTTAGTTATTTATATCAATATTGTTCAATAAATTGGGAAAATTTATTTTTTTGGGTAGTATAATTTAACACCCTAAAATTTTAGATTATATTTTTATATATGTAATTTTAATGTATTCGATCACTTATAACAAACTCAACACCAAGTATCGAAGAATCAAGAAATAATTTTAAATTATTATTAAATAATTTAGGATTTATCAAATTTTAAATATATTTTTAGTTATGGAATAAACAAACTATATTATGTAAAAAATATTAGAATACATTAATATCATTGTTTTTTGATTAATTAGAAATAAGAATAAAAAATAATTGAGTTTAAAAGAAATATAATTAAGAAATTATTTTATGGATATATATATTTATTAAAATAATTAAATTTATCCTTATTGATGAATTATTTTATTTAATTTCAGAATTTATATATTTTATAAAAAAAATTAACATCCAAAATATATTTTTTTGTTGGATTGTCATAATGAAAAATCTAGATATATGATTTAAAATATTATTCTTCTAAAAATATAGTTTAATGTAATTTTGTGTAATTATTGTGAAATTTATTTCTACCACATTTAGTGATAGATTATTAAATAATATATTAAATATTTTCTTTAAACATGTTAATTTTTTTAATATACCTTTTTATTTGTTCAGTATTTTGAATAGTGACAAAAGTAAATGGTAAATCAAGTTATTCTTGGATAAATCGAAGTTTTTAATTCCCCAATTTCAATCTTAATTGTTATTGGTAGAACGTAATTCAATCATTTCAGCCTTATTCTCAAATTGTATTTATAAATGCAATATTCGACCCTGAAAATGATGCACATAACGATATTTTTTATGCCTTTTGTCAGGGTGTGCATCGTCATGGAGACACAATGATTTTTCCCCACATTCCTTCTTTCTAAAGGCGTGTTACATCGATTAATTATTCAGTGATATATATTAGTTAATAGAAAAAGAATGATGTGATGTTGGTTCCTCCTTCCTAGTATTCTTCCTTGGAATTCATCACATATTCCGGATATCCCATAATGATTAAGATGTTGTTCAGGAAACTATTATTTGTACCATATATTTCTGGATGCCAATTAATTATGCTACGTTTGTTAGAACATTCCAAGGGTTCATGTTTGGGAAGTGACCTTTGGTATGGAGAGTTTCTATGTTGGGCATCGTTAGCATGTCTGAATGCTAAGAAATTGGTACACCTAGATTTTCCCTTATGATTGGATTCTTGGGGGTCTAGAATACTGAGGCATCCAAAGTCAGAGGTGCGAAATTGTTTTCTAAAGGCATATCTCCAATGTTTATCCTCCACTTCTAATGTTTAACACTTGGTATACTGTGAGTTTAACACCTAATAGAGATGGATCAGAGAGATTAGAACACATTTTAATGTGGATAAGATGGATACATCTCTTGGCGGGATCATGTGGAATGTTTACTAGATGTGTGGATCAAGATGCACAATGAGGGCCGACGCTTGATAGGTGTGTTCGAAAAAGAGAATATTTAACACCATGAAGGATGATTTGGACATAAAAAATTGTTGATTTGAAAAATATGATGGGTCACTGTAATGAATACACAATGGTTTACCAATGATTGGGATTGAAACTTGTTGAGGCTTTCTATGTATCATGTCATGGATACATGAATCACAACCCATGTATTTTGAGAGGGTGAGTCATCAGATCAGGGTGTATGCAACAAACAATAACCTGGAAGCATTTAGGGGCATACATGTGGTTATTAGCTCATGTGATACAATGATAAATGTGGTGAATGGGGCATAGACATGATTATATTCCCATATAGATGGCATGACTTCATTGGGATGAGGCGGGCTAGGTGAAATTAGGATAGATATGGATGATGTGTTGAATTGTGTAATAAATGAGGATCGAACAAAACAACACTGTAATTGTGATGACATAGGGAAATAACCTCAGAGAGGATTCTTTTGTATCCCAATGGTAGGGAATGAAATACTCGGTAGATCAGGAATGGGGCGATGAGTCACCTGAGGAAGCAACTCAAGAGAGTGGATGCGTGATTGGGACCTGAAGTAAATGGAACCAATTGGTTAAGGCATGATCTTCCCGTGACACAATGGCATGAGGGATAGACTAGGATGAGGTATCAGTGATGTTATTGAACCTCAGGTAGGATTCTGACGTATCCCCATTCTAGGTAATAAAATACCTTGTTGTTCAATATGGGACATATAATTGAGGTTTACACAAATGACAGCGACTCAGAGACGTCCTTTGGGATTATGCATGGTTTTCATAACATAACAAGAGAGACTGTAACACCCCGAGATTTTATGAAAAATATTCTTTTTAATTTCATTAATGTCTTGTGTTGTACGCTACACCAAAAGGATCTTGTTCAACACGCATCCTTGACTTGCTTTGCATTACACGCAATCGTGTCCTTCCTCGATAGCGTGTGTAGTACGCAATACCGAGTTTCACTAAACAACGATATGCTATTAAAATATTATTAAAACTAGCCGTTATGAATAGTAATAACCACTTTTTGAAATTTTTTAAATTTTAATTTTTAAAATGGACTTCATTTTTTGATTCGGAATATCGAAATTAGCTTAGGGTGAAATTTTGGTAATTTTCGGATTACTTTCATATTTTGATGAATAGTGAAAATTACTAAATTCTAATTAAAAACAACTTTTTCAATCGAAATAATTTATATTGATAAATTATTAATTTGAGTTGTTTTAAAGTATATTTAGAATATATTTTTACAATTTAATACAATGTTGGTCATTGGATGTAATTTCACATTTAAACCAGTTATAAACATGTTTCAATCTTTTGATAGTTATTATCTCTTAAAAACACGCTATTTGTTTTGATGACGGGAATTAATTTTTTAAATTAATTAATGAAACTGATATGTTTTGAATTTGGTAAAATAGAAATCATTTTTTAGTTCATAATATCAAATATATCTTAGGCCTAATTTTTTTTTATTTTTCTGAAAACTTTCAATTTTTGATGAATAGTGAAACCACTAAGTGGTAGTTAAAAAACTGAATTTTTCAAAAAACTTAATTTTACCACTTCTGTGAGTGGAATTTCAAAAATCCGGGAGACACAGTTGATTTCAGTAGGTAAAATGTGGTTCAATGAGATGAAAATAATTGTTGGTGAATAGTATCTTTTTACTTTTTTTTACCACGGTTAAAAGTAAATAGGGTAATTAAGGGTAGAAATGATATTATTATTACACTAACACATGTCCTAATTCTATTGGATAAGTGTAATTCGACCAAAAACAAACGTAGGAATAAAATATGTCCATTTAGGCCCACTTTAATTAGATTAGGACATTTATTATTATTTAATTCAAAGAAGAGTTAAAAGAGTTAAAATCAAAGTTTATTTAATAAATCATTTTTATTATAGGGTTATACATAAGATAAATTAGACTATAAATATTCATTAGAAATATAAAAAGATTTCCTACATAATGGTATTTTATTTGTAATATTTAGACATTAAATAATTAAATTTATTTATGACACAACGATGGTGCAGTAATTATCTTATTAAGGAAATATTGACATAATTGATGTTATAAATACCCAAATAAATATAATTTGAGACTTTTTATGAATTCCACTACTTTTATAAGATAATATGACATGTTAGTATTGATTTAATTAACTTTTTTAGAAATTATCATTATATTATTATTTTCACAAAAATCAATTACTAAATAGTGTCAAAATTGACATAAAATAGTTTTTAAAACAAATATTATATTATTAATTGATATTTTATTCCTAAAAATCTAAGGGTCAGCCAAATGACTTAGATAAGGGTATATATATTAATAATAAACAATTTGGGGTTCGTTTTACTTATTATAGTAAGTTTATTAACCTTATAGTATAAGAACACAAGAAGACATGGTAAAAGTAAAATAATTTAACTTAATGTTAAATCTAAATGATAAGGTTAAAATTGGAACCTAAACTTGTAAAAATTCTATTGGATGAGAGGATTTCGACCCATCCCCGCCTTAGCCTCGAAATAAATCAATTTGGAGCTATTTAAAACCGAACTTGACTTTATAATAAAATAATATATTTAGTTATTCCAAAGGTGCCCCTCTCCTCCCTTATAAAAGGGAACCTCCTCCCTCTCTTCCTCACACAACTTTGAGCCTTCAAGCTCGGACAACCCCTGCCAAATTCTCTTCTCCACTTCCCTAGAAACATCCTAGAGGTTCTGGTCTTCCTCAAATACCAATTTTAGTGCCCTAAGAGGAGGTCTCAAAGAGGCGCCTCAAAGAAGAGGTAATTTCCGTTACCGATTCTTTCACCTTTATTTCTTCTTCCACTTCTTCTTATTAGGTTGTTTCATTATGAAGTAATAACATCAGTATCACTCATATACTGATATGTTATTATATGTATGGAACAATCCTATTTAACCATCTATCCATCCTACGGGAAACGAAATCACCGCGCGTGCGTACGTACGGAATACCGTCTCCACGCCGTGGTGAAATCTATTTTCCACCACCACCTTACTTGGATGGGTATAATGGTGTAAATAATAACTATATATTATTATTTTAATGTGATATTGATTCTGAAATAGTATATATACACTCCAATACAGTCCCACGATCATGAGAACGATATCATCGCTCGTGCGTACGTACGGACTACCATCTCCACGACGCGATGAGATTCATTCTCCACTTTAACCATTCATGAATGATTATAAAGTATATATAACAAGTAATCATGAAATATATGACATAATAATGATACTGTATTTATGCGTATATATATGTATGTCATCCACTTAATTCCGCTCAACTCAATAAGGAAACAAAAACAGCGTTCTTGCGTACGTACGGCCTACCGTCTCCATGAACGGTGTATTTCTTTCCATTTACTGATTTATTATATATATATATACTCTGAATATATATATATATAAATCATGTTTTATATTCTGTAATTATGTAATCATGATCTAAGTAATCATCTGAATAATTACAAGTGAAAACACGGACAACAAATGAAACAATTTTACCCAAAACACTCTTTAACATGGAATTTATAAAAGAACGGGTAATATAAAGTCATAAGTGAACCATATATGATATCATAACAATGAATATTATTATGTAATAAGTCAATTACATTATTTAAATCATTATACAGGAGGTTGGGACACTTACGAAGCAAGTCGGACCTAAGGTAAGGGAAATATCACAATCTCATTTTTATCCGAGATTGTTTATACTTTGAAATTTACTGTGGTGTATTTTATCATCCAAATCCAAGTTTCCTCAATATGTAATATTATTTCCATTCACCTACAATTTTTTAAATCCTATTTTACCCTTCGGTGAGTTTTTAGTAAAAGATATGAAAGGAATCTTTTATCGTTTTTCGTACAAGGTACTTTTTTTGACTTTTCCGACAAAAGTACGAGAAGAATGTTTTTTTAACTTATATGGCATGAATGGATTTTTAAAACATTATTTCCAAGAAGGTTATTTTACAAGTTTACAAGTTTATTTTTAATCAACTTCTTTTAGTTTAGAATTGTACGACATGTTAAGAAAGGAAAAGTGTTTTTGAAGCAGAAAGGATATTTTCCTCAAGAATGGAGTTCAAGTGTTTTATCAAAATTATTTTCCATATAAGATAATAAAGGGTTCTGTTTCTATCCCTATTATTACATTTATTTTATTATGTTGTGATGGAAATATATTTTTATGAATTCTTTTATCTTATATGAATTGTTTAATGATGTCACGATGTTTAAGATTCCCATTTTTATTACATGGGTTATTCTATGATGTATGGTTTTTTATTTGTGGAACTCATAAGAATGGTATCATTATGAGATGGGTGGGACCTATATCTCCCTCCAATGCATTGGGTAAAGATTTATATCTCATGAGATAGACATGGCTGGAATGGTAGGTTATACCGGTTCAGTGAAACAGGACTGAAACGAGGGTGACTCGGTTCAGAAATGGACTTTGTCCACTAAGATAGTCTTGGCAATGAGTCTTGACTAATAAGATATGATTCTCTATGATTATGTGTGTATAACACAATGTTTCATGTTTTATGTTATGATTATTGGGATTACATTTCACTACTATGATTTATCCCATGTTATGAAATTATGATCTATTTTGCAGGTTAAGATTTCCAAAAGATATGTTCTTATGAATATGATGTGATTGATATTTATTTTGTTTACCCTTACTGAGAATTTGAGCTCACCGTTTTATGTTTTCTTTTCCCCAGGATATAAAGAAATGTTTTAGGTAAGAAAAAAAGGGAAGATCTTTATGAGAGATGTTGAAGATCTGTCACCACGATTAGAAGATTTTATTCCGAGTTTCCAAAGACACTAAACTATTACGGTCCTTGTGTGTGTGTTTTTTTATGTACTAACTATTCCGCAAATGTAATTTAATGTCAATGTACGTCATGCTTCGGGTCTCTACAGTTGGTATCAGAGGAAAGGTTTAGTCAACCTTTGGAAACTAGGATGCGAAAGTGTTAGTGAGATCCCTAGAGATATTTCTAAGGTATATCTAGGGATGTCCCTAAGGATAAGTATACGTATAAGATATAGTCCTAGAACTACGGTAATGATCATAGAATTTAACCTAAGAAGTTAGATATTGAGGATACTCCCCCATTATAATGTTGTTTTCCCTAGCATGATTTTTTCCTCTCACACTATTCTTTTTGGGTTTTAAACGATGGCTGGAACCCAAAGGAACCGTGTTGATCAATGTAATGGACAATGCAATGATTGTCCTCCTGAACAAACAAATGTTATGGGAGATGGAGTGAAAAATCTTATTGCTACACTTACACAAGCTATGATTCATTCTGGACTTCCAAATGAGCAAATAAGGGAACAATATTCTACTGAGTCCATCATGAGGCAATGTCCACCTTCTTTCAATGGGACTTTTGATCCACTTGTTGCTGAACAATGGGTCAGTACCACTGAAAAGATATTTTCAGTTCTTCAATGTTCTGAACATGATAAATTAATCCTAGCAGTATATCGCTTGGAAGGTGAAGCTGATCAATGGTGGAATCTTATCAAGAATATTAGTCCAAGAGATGAAATTGAGTCCATGGAATGGGACGAGTTCAAGAACTTGTTTTTCGGTATGTACTTCCCTCGTATTCTTCGAACAAAGATGGAAAAATAGTTTCTTGAGCTGAAGCAGAAGGATGATAAATCTATTGGTATATACGAAGAGAATTTTACAAGACTTGCAAGGTATGCATCTGGCATTATCATCCAACCTGAAAGTAAAGTTGATCGATTTTTCAGTGGCTTAATACCAAGTCTTCGAAGGGCATTTGCTATAAGAGACTTCAGTAGCTATGAAGAAATTGTGCGTTGTGCTATCAAGGTAGAAATGGAAGTTGGTGTTACATATCCATCTCAAGGTTTTGACAAGAAACGAAAGATGGAGTTCAAGGAGAAATCTCAGAATAATGGTGAAAAGAAGATGAATGCTTCCTTATGCACAAAGTGTGGAAAGAAGCATGGTGGAGATTGTCTTAAAGGGACTAGAAAATGTTTTAAGTGTGGAAAAGAAGGTCATCGAGCAGCTGAGTGTCAAAGTAATGGAAAAACGGTTTCTAATGATGTGAATAAAGAAAACACTGCAGAGAACGCACCACCAACACTTCAATGCTTCAAGTCAAGGAAATGGGGCATTATGCTAATAAATTCCCTAATCCAAGGGTTAGTGTTGATCGACATGAGAAACCACTTAAGGCAAAGGAAAAAAAGGGAAGTCACATGCGATCACTATGGGTGATGTTGAATATGACAATGATGTGGTGGAATGATTAAGTGTTTATGTAATGGGATTCCAAAACAATGTTGTATCATGGAGTATTGGAATATTTATGTATTGGTCTAATGTGGTATTCAAAGTGATTGAGATATTTTTAGAAATAAGATGATATGCGCATAATGAAGGGAAAACGAGAAAATGAAATGTTTAACAGTATTCATGAGCTCATGATTGATATAAGGACTAAGTGATATCATGGTTTGAGTATATAGAATTTTGAGGAATTTGTTATGTGGAAAGTTTTAACTTTTTACTGCATTCATGTTTTCACTAAGGTTCAATGGGTATTCATCCTTCAAGAGAATACATGATTAAGGTATTCACATGTTTGTAATTTGACCAACAAGATATATCTTATGATATATGGGGGATAAATGATGTCATTCACATGATTGTTCTGTGACATTTCAAGTAATCATTTTCTTTATACTATGAGCTTGGACCAAAGTATTTTAGATAAGCCTAAAGATTAGAATGGATTATGTTGGACATAAGTCAGGATAACACGTTTTTCGATATTATTGATGGGATATTATAGTAATATAGCTTTAGAAAAAGGACAACCTGCAGGACGGGCGACAGCCCCTCGCGTCGGACAAGGCTGTGGGAATCGAACCCACAACCGAAGTGCGACCGACCTTTATCGCCTACCACTGGCCTACAGGAAGTCCCTGTTTAGTAGAAACTAGTTTTATTATATTAAGCAGTATGATATATGAAGTATAAGTCCATTTTAGGAACCATATATGATTAATCTCACTATAGAATGACTTATGTATATTTAATAACTTTTGCTAACCTTTTGTTTGAGATAGATGGAATGACCCATCATTCTATCACGTGATCTACTAACACTTCCCGAATAACAAATTCAACTTCATTTATTTAAGAGATGAAGTGGAAATTGTTCAAGGCATGAACAACAGTGAGATTGTACCAAAATAAAGTAAGTATTTATTCTAATTCAAATTCTTCAACTTTAGGGGAACGATCTTAAAAACCAAAAATGTTGTCCTAGTGCACTTATATCTGATTAATCAGATGGTACCTTAGATCATCACAAATTTATGGATTTGTGATTGTTGGCTTTTCCATAGCCATGTTCTTTACCACTCTCCATCAGAACATGATGGTTATATTTCTCTTCCATATCCATATTTTCACCTATGTGGAAACCCAGTGATTAGTTTATTTGGGTAACCGTTACGTTTCATACTTTTGTTTTTAAAGATTGGATTTGGTATTCCTTTTTACGATGTGGGTTTCTATTAAAGAAACTTTTGAATAGTAAACCATTTATTACCCCGACGAATTTTTAGGGAGAAATTCATTTTAAGGGGGGTAGAATGTAACACCCTGAGATTTAATGAAAAATATTTTTTTTAATTTAATTAATGTCTTGTGTTGTACGCTACACCAAAAGGAGCTTTCTCAACATGCATTCTTGACTTGCATTGCATTACACGCAATCACGACCTTCCTCGATAGTATGTGTAGTACGCAATACCGAGTTTCACTAAACAACGATATGCTATAAAAATATTATTAAAACTAGCCGTTATGAATAGTAATAACCACTTTTTGAAATTTTGTAAATTTTATTTTTCAAAATGGACTTCATTTTTGGATTCGGAATATCGAAATTAGCTTAGGGTGAAATTTTGGTAATTTTCGGATAACTTTCATATTTTGATGAATAGTGAAAATTAATAAATTTTAATTAAAAACAACTTTTTCAATTGAAATAATTAATAGTGATAAATTATTAATTTGAGTGGTTTTAAAGTATATCTAGAATATATTTTTACAATTTAATACAATGTTGGTCATTGGATGTAATTTCACATTTAAACCAGTTATAAACAAGTTTCAATCTTTTGATAGTTATTATATCTTAAAAAAACGCTATTTGTTTTGACGACGGGAATTAATTTTTTAAATTAATTAATGCAACTGATATGTTTTGAATTTGGTAAAATATAAATCATTTTTGAGTTCATAATATCAAATATATCTTAGGCCTAATTTTTGGTATTTTTCTGAAAACTTTCAATTTTTGATTAATAGTGAAACCACTAAGTGGTAGTTAAAAAAACTGAATTTTTCATAAAACATAATTTTACCACTTCTGTGAGTGGAATTTAAAAAATATGAGAGAAAAAGTTGATGTCAGTAAGTAAAATGTGGTTCAATGAGATGAAAATAATTTTTGGTGAATAATAACTTTTTACTTTTTTTACCACGGTTAAAAGTAAATAGGGTAATTAAGGGTAGAAATGATATTATTATTACCCTAACACATATCCTAATTATATTGGATAAGTGTAATTCGACCAAAAACAAACATAGGAATAAAATATTACCATTTAGGCCCACTTGAATTAGATTAGGACATTTATTATTATTTAATTCAAAGAAGAGTTAAAAGAGTTAAAATCAAAGTTTATTTAATAAATTATTTTTAATATAGGGATATATATAATATAAATTCGACTATAAATATTCATTAGAAATCTAAAAAAATTTCCTACATAATGGTATTTTATTTGTAATTTTTAGACATTAAATAATTTAATTTATTTATGACACAACGATGGTGTAGTAATTATCTTATTAATGAAATATTGACATAATTGATGTTATAAATACCCAAATAAATTTAATTTTAGAATTTTTATGAATTCCACTAATTTTCTAGGATAATATGACATGTTAGTATTGATTTAATTAACTTTTTTAGAACTTATCATTATGTTATGAGTTTCAAAAAAATCAATTACTAAATAGTGTCAAAATTGACATAAAATAGTTTTTAAAACAAATATTATATTATTAATTGCTATTTTATTCCCAAAAATCTAAGGTTCTTCAAAATGACTTAGATAAGGTTATATATATTAATAATAAACAATTTGGGGTTAGTTTGGATTATTATAATAAGGTTATTAACCTTATAGTATAAGAACACATGAAGACATGGTAAAAGTAAAATTATTTAACTTAATGTTAAATCTAAATGATAAGGTTAAAATAGGAACCTAAAATTGTCTAAATTATATTGTATGAGAGTATTTCGACCCATCCCCACCTTAACCTCGAAATAAATCCATTTTTAGCTATTTAAAACCGAACATGACTTTATAATAAAATAATATTTTTAGTTATTCCAAAGGTGCCCCTCTCCTCCCTTATAAAAGGGCACCTCCTCCCTCTCTTCCTCACACAACTTTGAGCCTCAAAGCTCGGCCAAACCCTGCCAAATTCTCTTCTCCACTTCCCTAGAAACATCCTAGAGGTTCTGGTCTTCCTCAAAGACCAATTTTAGTGCCCTAAGAGGAGGTCTCAAAGAGGCGCTTCAAAGAAGAGGTAATTTCCATTACCGATTCTTTCACCTTTATTTCTTCATCCACTTCTTCTTATTAGGTTGTTTCATTATGAAGTAATAAAATAAGTATCACTCATATACTGATATGTTATTATAAGTATGAAACAATCCCATTTCACCATCTATCCATCCTACGGAAAACGAAATCACCGCGCGTGCGTACGTTCGGAATACCGTCTCCACGCCGTGGTGAAATCTATTTTCCACCACCACCTTACTTGGATGGGTGTAATGGTGTAAATAATAACTATATATTATTATTTTAATGTGATAGTGATTCTTAAATAGTATACATACACTAAAATACAGTCCCACGATCATGAGAACGATATCATCGCTCGTGCGTACGTACGAACTACCGTCTCCACGACGCGATGAGATTCATTCTCCACTTTAACCATTCATGAATGATTATAAAGTATATATAATAAGTAATAATGAAATATATGACATAATAATGATATTGGATTTATGCGTATATATATTAATGTAATCCACTTAATTCCGCTCAACTCAATAAGGAAACGGAAACAGCGTTCATGCGTACGTACGGCCTACCGTCTCCATGAACTGTGTATTTCTTTCCATTTACTGATTTATTATATTTATGTATACTATGAATATATATATATAAATCATGTTTTATATTCTGGAATTAAGAAATCATGATCTAAGTAATCATATGAATAATTACAAGTCAAAACACGGACGACAAATGAAACAATTTTACCCAAAACGCTCTTTAACATGGAATTTACAAAAGAACGGGTAATATAAAGTCATAAGTGAACCATGTATGATATCATAACAATGAATATGATTCTGTAATAAGTCAATGACATTATTTAAATCATTATACAGGAGGTTCGGACACTTACGAAGCAAGTCGGACCTATGGTAAGGGAAATATCACAATCTCATTTTTATCCGAGATTGTTTATACTTTGAAATTTACTGGGGTGTATTTTATCATCCAAATCCATGTTTCCTCAATATTTAATATTATATCCATTCACCTACAATTGTTTAAATCCTATTTTACCCTTCGGTGAGTTTTTAGTAAAAGATATGAAAGGAATCTTTTGTCGTTTTCGTACAAGGTACTTTGTTTTACTTTTCGGACAAAAGTACGAGAAGAATGTTTTTTTAACTTATACGACATGAATGGATTTTTAAAAAATTATTTCCAAGAAGCTTCTTTTACAAGTTTACAAGTTTATTTTTAATCAACTTCTTTTAGTTTAGAATTGTACGACATGTTAAGAAAGGAAAAGTGTTTTTGAAGGAGAAGGATATTTTCCTCAAGAATGGAGTTCAAGTGTTTTATCAAAATTATTTTCCATATAAGATAATAAAGGGTTCTGTTTATATCCCTATAATTACATTTATTTGATTATGTTGTGATGGAATTATATTTTTATTAATTCCTTTATCTTATATGAATTGTTTAATGATGTCACAATGTTTAAGATTCCCATTTTTATTACATGGGTTATGCTATGATGTATGGTTTATGATTTTGTGGCACACATAAGAATGGTATCATTATGAGCTGGGTGGGACATATATCTCCCTCCAATGCATTGGGTAAAGATTTTATATCTCATGAGATAGACATGGCTGGAATGGTAGGTTATACCGGTTCAGTGAAACAGGACTGAAACGAGGGTGACTCGGTTCAGAAATGGACTTTGTCCACTAAGATAGTCTTGGCAATGAGTCTTGACTAATAAGATATGATTCTATATGATTATGTGTGTATTCTACAAAGTTTCATGTTTTATGTTATGATTATTGGGATTACATTTCACTACTATGATTTATCCCATGTTATGAAATTATGGTCTCTTTTGTAGGTTAAGATTTCCAAAAGATATGTTCTTATGAATATGATGTGATTGATATTTATTTTGTTTACCCTTACTGAGCATTTGAGCTCACCCTTTTATGTTTTCTTTTCCCCAGGATATAAAGAAAGGATTTAGGTAAGAAAAAAGGGAAGATCTTTATGAGAGATGTTGAAGATTTGTCACCACGATTAGAAGAATTTATTCCGAGTTTCCAAAGACACTAAACTATTACGGTCCTTGTGTGTGTGTTTTTTTTATGTACTAACTATTCCGCAAATGTAATTTAATGTCAATGTACGTCACACTTCTGGTCTCTACAGAGACTCTATTTGTTTTAGGAGTGATGAATGAGTGTGGTCATTATGCACTAAGATATATTAGGAACTTTTATAACAATACTAAGTGGTGGACCAAGGATGTGGGTCCCTAAAAAAGGTTATTGATGTTTACTTGTGATTGAGGATGAACATCTAGGAGCCTTCCTATGTACCCTTATTAGGAGATGGATCAAAACCCACATATTTAGAAAGAAGATAGTTTAAAGACATGTGGGAAGAAAATTGTCATTAAATTTAATGCCATGTTGGATGGGGGTAAACTAACAAAATGTTGTTGCAACTGATGGGTGTTGGGCTTGAACTTCAGGGAGGATTACTTCATACGTTTCTTGAAAAGGGAAAGGATCAAATTCCAAATAGTCATATTGATTGGGGCATATAGATTACAAACTAAGGTGGCCTAGAAAACTGTCATTTTTGATTCCCACTCTATTATCACAAGATATATGCATGGTGTGAGAAAAAAGGGGAAGTATATGACCTAAAAATCGCGTCAAGAGAGATGCATGCACGAGAGGTGAGGCAGGGCTTACACATGGAATGAAGCCCCAAAAAATAATGGATTATTATGTATCTGTGGCCTCATAAATGGATATTGGTACTTACTCTAAGAGGGATGACTGAGGAGGTTGTCTATATATATGAGGAGGATATGCCTCTATCTAAATAAGTGACCTTGTCGTGGTGGGTTAGGGATTACGTGTAGACTAATCGAGATGCACATGGTGACAAAGAACTTAGGCGGAGAGAAGTTGGATTGTAAATGGAGGAAGTAGAAGGCTCCCAATCCCATCTGCTCTCTAATATTCTCTAGCTCACCACACATGTAGGAATCATATTTTAATGTAATGTGTTCAGGATGATAATTTCTTTGTAGTTTAATGTACTATAACTCAGATGATGAAGACTCTATCCTCACCCATTAGATATACATAACATTAAACAAAACACACATGGAGAAGGGAGGGAACATGAAAGGATATATATTGATGGGGTTGTGGAGTGATCCATTGGGTTGACTACATTAGTGTGGCTATGAGATGAATCAATATTTTTTATCATGACTATATGAAGAAACAAAATGAAGGGAAACGTAACATGAAGAACCAATCTAGGAACCATTAAATCAAATCATATAATATTGGAGGGCCTCACAAGAGTGTTTTTTTTCAATTTAGGATAATTTTCAAATAATTGATCCACGATGCTAGCGTGATTGGGCAAGAGGATGGTCTTTCGGAATTTCTGATGCTCCTTGAAGAAGATGGCCTTCATAATGCTCTGGGGCATTATGAAGGACTTATTATTTACGAAGGGAATATTTTAATAGAGTATAGATTTTCTATATAAAATTACTCTATTTGTAGACTACTTCGAAAAGGTTTAATTATTTAGGAGTCCTCGAGCACCCCTAAGAGGATCCATCCTTTGGAATGTGAATAGGCCTTCGCAAATAGCATCCCCACTATATGTGGGAGCCATGACGAACACAAGGATTCACACTCATAGAGTCAATGTACCTTCAACATTATATTTTTTGAATTTGTAATGGAACTTTTGAAATATTTTTTGGAAGGAGAAATGGTGGACTGATTGTTGTTTGAAGGGGGTTGAGCCTTCTATTTTAAGGTAACAAAGGTCGTTAGGGGTCGTAGAGGATGTCGTAGAGAAAATAGGAACACAACGAATTGGAGGTGATGTAGTGGAACCAAAGGGAAAAAGTCTGACTTGGTTAGACTCATTGAGGTTCCATCAATGTGATAATCATGGAGCTGGCTGTAGGGAAAAGGTGACATCTTGGAGAGGAAGGGTTCAATTGGACTTTGTCAGACTTACTGAGGGTTATTCATGTCCTGAAAGTGATTACAGAGGTGGGCATCGTGGACTGGGCCATAGATAGAATTTGAAATTGCAAAGGTGAAATAATTCTTCGGACATGCATAGGGTTCATCGTGGATTCTAGCGATCACATACTAAGGACGTCTATACAAAGGTATTGACAAACCAGTCCCTTTTGGATTTTTTTGATGGATTTTAAGTCCCTTATGTGTATAGATTTAAATTGATCCGGCCGTGACATTATTCGTACCTCCTGTGTCACAAATTTCACCACCTTAAATTTCTCACACATAAATGGATATAATGGAAATGAGGGTTATATTCAGAGGATAAGTCACTAAAAACTAGATGGATCACAAAAAAGGAAGATCATGTTGATGGATCATGAATCCAGATTGAAAAGCACAATCAAGATGTGGCTTCGGTTGAAGGGATCCAAAAAGCGCGAACAATGGTCCCCGTGAAGCCCATGAAAAGGTCTCCAGGATGCCCAGGCTGATCTCATTTATAAATAGGTAAAAAGTGGTTTATTCCGTAAATGGATCTCCGAGAAAAATAGCTCCATTTCTCTCTTCAGGAATCAATCCTCCCTGTGAATGTGACTATGTTAACAATATTATTTGTTATGGTTCTCCATGGACACATTAGGGAACTGGTTCATCATGTTATACTACATCTATTGCGACACAGTCCATGATTAAGGTTTCCTCGCAGAGGGTTGTCTATTTTCTAATTGACTTTGAAAAAGGGCCTCTAGACCAATTTTACAGAATGGACAGAAAATTTGTAAGAGTATTATGGAGATGCCTGATCATTAGGTTGCTCAATAGGTTCATTATGATGCCCCTTGGAGGATGACCATGGAAAAAAACATCCAAATAGGGTAATACATCTAGACCACTTCCATATACAAATCATTAATTAATTTTTTTGTCGAGGTGCTAAAGGAATATCAATTGTGCATGTGCCTACCACTATACATATTATGCTTGCGGGATGACATCTACATACCATATAAAAGTAAATATGAACCATATTACCGGTTCAAAATCCCACCATAACAATATAAAATGTATATAGATGGAGATGACCATGCTGGAAAGGATCATACTCATATACCAAAATAATTTCTCCACAACCACAACAACAACATCTAAGGAATGGTGGTGGAGAAGAACATGTCTTCATCTATGTCCAATACCATTATCAAGGATGGGCTTGGGAATCTTGATAAGGGATGGATAAATATATTGGATTTTTTTTCAGGGAGGAAACATCACTGATGAGTGGGATTGGGCCTACTAGGTTGGTGAATATAGTGTAGATTTCAAGATTTTTATGAGGTGTTTAGGAATATACGAAGTATCATGCTATTAACAATTCATTGTTTACCTACTGAATAAGTTCACACTATAACATCTAATCTTGTGGTCACTAGATACCAACACATTCCACCTACACAATGGGGAGTTTGGCATCAACCTCTTTAACCATCATAAAATTGTAGACATCCTAATCCTAGGAGGGATGTATGATGAGTACCTTCCTTCCATGAATGTCTAGGAGGATGCAGAATAGATGCCACCTCTGGATAAGGAATTACTGAATTGAGTAAAATGCACGAATGATAATAAGAAGAACAACTGAGATGTCCACCATAATAAGGGGCTTGGATACTTTTGGACATTCCCATTAGAGAACGATACACTACCCACAAGGCCCCCCACATTCCCAATAGGAGATCAGTAGGTAAAATTGGGTTCATACTTGTAATACCCAAGGGATATCTAGTGGATGATTTTGGGATACAGTTTCAATTCTAATATGAGGAAAATAGTCAGGCATTCCACATTCTTCTCAATGTTGATCTATAGGTGGATGTTATTGATTAACGATTCTCACATGGAAGTATGACTGAGCACATTTATTCTGGAAGAAAAACTAGCTTTTAGAGAATGTGTCCACATGGGAATACCAGTTCTGGTGAATTTATATCATTTACTTCAGCACATAAATGATGGAAAGAGGTTGTTGCAGGTATGTGTGTTGTTCAACTCCTTGTATAGATGGATTAAAGCACATATGGGGGGCTACAAACATCTCAATTTCATAGCTCCACCTAGGATAAACTCTCAACCAAAAATTCAGAATATTACAGGGAGCACCCCACTAAAGCTGGATGCAGTGGCCGTAATGGGTAAAATGGGGCAGGTAGAACAATTCCACTTCCACCCATTCCATCTACGGATTTGAGAATATAATGATGATGGGAATGAAACCATAAAAAATACCATAAATGGTTTCCATTCAAGGCAGTGTGCTGGTGGAAAATGTAGATTGTGAACCCATATAAGAGTGGTACACTCCACACCAGTTCACGAGACAATTCAGATGCATGAAAAGAATAAGCCTCAAGATGTATCTTGGTGTGTGTCATTATAATCACCCATGCATGATGAGCTAGATATTGATGAGGTTTACATAAGAGGATAGGAAGATACGGAATGTGTTTCCACTTTCCACAACCACATTCAGGTTGGTTCATGGATACACATTATGTTTGGAAGTTGTCTACTGAGTTGAGACATTGAAGAAACCAACCATATGGGCTAGCAAATTAGTGTTCCCCATGCCTCGATTTCTGAAATTGAAAACACAGGCATATCACGAGGGTGGTTCCAACATGAACCATGGAGATGAGTCTGTAGTACCATTGGATGTGGTTAATAAATCTCCTTCGATGTAAGGTGAGAAAGGGAGGCTCCCTGGTTGAGTCCAGCTACATTGACCGAAGGATCCAAAGAAAGAGGGGAATCATCAAGGGAATTATGTTGGAAGTTTCTTCAAGCTCAAGGAAGTAGGTGATCCAATATGTTATTCCTTTTATTCTATTTATCCAGAGGCCTGAAAAGACTAGTAATCATCCAAGCATTACCTCAGTAAACAAGCTTGTAATTGAGCTATGCAAACTCGATCCTACAAATGCTGTATTCATAGTGGATCCACCCAAGTGATGATAATTTTTATGGGATCTGGAAACACAGATATATTTTATGGTACCCCATTATTATTGAAAGATCCGGTGAGTGTGTCCCAAAACAAGACTGTACCCCCAATGAAGTTGGCATCTCAATTAGAAGAAAAAATTTCCCTACCTGACAACATAGATTGCTCATGGGGGGAAGAAGATGGTTATAAAGACCTCCAGAAGGGCGATGAAGACGTAGATTCAAATGGTGCCTCTCAAGAAGAATTAAAAATTATGTCATTATAGGGGACTTCTCTGAGCATGTATGCCACAACCCTTGACGAAAAATCTAACTCATATTCATTGTTTCATTTCCCATATTGAGTTATTTTTGTCTTCCAAATCAAATATATTTGTGCCAGACGATCTAGAACCAGGAACTCCCACTAATTTGAATGAAGTCATATGGATAGGTTTAGATAATTGAACAACAAGATCCATAATAGGTGAGATGATAGTTACATATTCCAATAGAGCTGTGGAAGAGAGGGTTGTCTCCATGGTTCCTTCAATGTCTAACATCATATATAGTGGACCATGCCCAGGCATTCTGGAAATAACAACCCTGAGGCAGGATCATGTGGCTGACCAACATAAGTATCTGGATTCAGATACCAGCCTCTTATATAACTAATTAAACTAGATAACATGATTTATATGCAATGTTTTCTAGATGGAATGCATGTTGCTGTTGTAAATTGTTTGAGGAACAAAGGCTACTCTCTAAAGAGGGATACCAATCTATATTGAGCTGAGAACCCGAGCATACTAGGCCATAGTTCCTTATAGGAAATTGATAGAAATGAGTGATACCATGGATGGGATTGAGTCTATAGTTGTTTGGGTAGACATCATCAATGTATAATCATGTGATTAATTCCAAGCTGAAGAAGATCCTACTACTGATCTTTGGGAGGAATATTTTTTTACGGGCCTACTAGTCTAGAAGAGTGGGATGAGACCTCTTTTGATGAAAATGATAGAAATTTTCTCCTCCAGCAGTCATGGAAACTAATCAAACACTTCATCAAAAAAATCCCTCAACCGAAGTGAATAAGGCATATGTGAAAACATCTTCCCTGACTATGTGAACAATGCGTTGGAAGAGTAGATTTTGGATTCCCTCATATGACCATTCTAGATTACATTTCTATTATGGTGTGGGAGAACAACCAAAAGATAGATTCTGTGTGGGGTCGAAAGAATTCCTAAGACACTCATAAACATGAAGTGGTCGAGCGTACACTCCCATACCTCAATAAAGATATTTGATAGATATCTAAATATATTATAGATAAGATAGGAATGATCAAACATCTATACAATCTACAAGTAAAATCCTATGAAAAGTTGATAAGAGGGAACCTTTATGTGGTGGAACATCGAGCTGAGCGAGACCGAACACAAATCAAAGCATATGAACTTTCTCTTATACACACTAGTGAGTAATGGGTTCTCAATAGGAGGGAATGAATTCTAAAAGCCACACGCCAGAAAATACCAAAACCTGGGAGACCTCTTGAGGAAGAAAATCTATAGGGGATGTGTTTTTCATGAACATACAAAGACACTTTTAATATATCTTTTATATTTTGGTTGGTGTTTAGGAGTCTCATTACCTAAATTGATTACAACACCTCAATCAGATCTGTGAAATAACTGTTGATCAATATATATAATAATGTGGGTCATCTTTGGTGTGGGAAACAAGGAATGACAACTTAGTCATTCACCTGTATCATGAAGGGTGCAAAAGATTACTAGCCTCATAGGGTTAGATTGTCAACATAATGTTTATTGGAGATGAGTGGGGGTCGTGACTAGAGAAAATATTTCTTGGATCTAAAAAATTTTCTTTTCCCGAAATGCTCTAGATTACGAGTGGGATATCTCCTGGGGTGCTGGATTCAATTCGAATAAATGTGAATGGAATGTGTGAATTCGGGTACCCAAAATTCATAATGAAGTTATGGTGGAATTAATATGGAGGATAAATGTTTCTCCAAATTCATATTTATGATATTTTCTAAAATCCACTTTTAGGGTAAGTGGTAAACAAACATCATAAGATACAAATAACTGCACCCCATAAAGTGGTAACCAAACATCAAAAGATACAAAAAACTGCACCACAACCGCACAAACACTCTATAATCAGGAGATTCTGCTTAATCACACCATCGATAGGGAAATAATATTCAAATTTCAAGAAATAAATATGGTTATCATACCACGTTCTAGGAACAGTTGTAATAATGAGTTGATCGGATGATAGCCACATTGAGATGTTTAAATATTGATTTGGTCACTTGCTTCAATTTGAGTCGACGACATATCAATCATCCAGACACCTCCAGCAACATCACTTCTCAGAAAAACTACCTTCATCATCATCATTGTCATTGCCTTAACATCTATCAACATCATCGCCGACTTCATCGCTCAACACCAATGTCCTTCATCAGTTGTACCGCCAAAATCACCCTTCACCTTCATCATTCCATCTACATGCATCGTAAGAACACACCTCTCCATACATATCGCCAGAACACCTGAAAAGCACAAAAAGAACATCCCCATCGTCGAATGTAATCAAATAGAGGAATCACCAGCCGCAGCTCCATGGATACCCATCCACTAGCATGAAGACATCTGAAAGCCTCCCCGGATGCCAACACACACAACAGACCTAGGAGGGTGCGGAGAGCCTGGAAGCCCGAGTAGAGCACAAGTGTCAGGCCCCCTACGAGCCAAACTGTGAATCCATCACCATCAACCAAACTGGTCCTGCGAATTTGATGTCTCCATGAGACACTGAACCACTCCAACTCGCATCCCAAGGAACTGCAGAGACCCCCACAAAATCCATCTCGATGATAGAGGTGGAGGCCAAGGGCCAGAGCAGAGAAACAGATGGTCGAACTCCTCAATGGAACACAACATCAAGACCCAAAGAAAAACCCTAGAGTGAACTAAGATCACTGAAAGAGATAACCAGCTGGAATGAAACCCTAAAATAAGGATGGGATTGAAACCCTAAATATAACCCAAAAATAAGCAGAAACACGAGAGAAGCAAGAGAGTAAGTCGCCAAGTAGAAAACTCCGAACCCAAGAGAACAAACCATGTGTGAGGAGAGACCTGTCGAGTGAGAAACCAAGAGTAATACCTGAAGATAGTGGAAAAAGAAAGGTGAGGTCGAAGAGAAGTAGGAGGAGCAGAAGCTATCAGGAAAGGAGTGAAACTCTAAGAGGGAGAGGAGAGGCTGAGAGCCCGATGGCGAACACCAGGGGAGTGAGGAGCCATGGATAACTCATGAACTATGTTCAAAACACAGTATCTATATTGGATTTTCCAAAAATTGAGATAAACAAATGAAGGCCGACCATTTAACAAATTCAAAACATGAGGACAAAAATCCATGTTTCGTCGATGTCTTCTGGAATGTGGTCCTAGAACAATAGGTTAGCCTCGAGGCTGAGCATCCACACTGTTAGGGTCCCTTTGGTTGTGAAAGGGGATGAGGATCCAAATAAAGGGAATGAAAAGAGTGTGAATGGAGTGATGGGATGTTCAAATGGATTCCCACACCCAAGAAATTATTCCACTGTGATGAAAGCACAATGAGAGACCATATTAGTATGAATTATGTTAAAAAAGTAATCTGATATTGTTACCCTCTAGTCCGGACCTTGGATGCCTTGCAGTTATATGTCATGAAGATGAGGATGGTGCATGAAATTGTTCGGCATCATATAGTCAGGACATTACATATAGTTTATGTTCATAATTCCTAGACTGTGTTCAATATATTAATGTCATGTTACACTGATTGGGGATTAATATTTTATTGTTATTGAGATAGAACCATAATTAAAATCAAGGAGTCAGGATGTTTGATAAAACTGGGGCTGGGCTTGAGGAGAAATACAAGGGTGTCACAATGTATCCTACGAGGGAATGAATTAAGAAGCATGTAGTTCTTAAATTTCGTACAGATTAACATTATACAATAAGGATGTGGAAACCATAAAATAGAATAGTGTGGTGTGGTACATAAACTGATGACAATATGGAAAAGAGAATTCATCACTGCATCACAAGTTTTCGAATGGGGGATGGGGTCAAGAGGATTGAATGATTAATGGGGTTGTGGTAGGACCATAGATGAAGAGTCTAGGCATCACTACGTATCCCATGAGAATGGGAATCCTGAGATATTTAGTTCTTGAAGATGTTATAGAAAATGGCCAATTCCAAAAGGAGAGATATCATCTCAAGCAAGGAAAATCATAATTATTATGTAGCTTAATGTCATGATAACAAGGAAATTGGATGTCTTAGTTTAATTTCTTCTAGTTTTCACCAAATGGGGTAGATAGGTGCATTATATATTCATTAAGAATCCCAACATGAATGAAAACTAAAGAATTCCACACCAAACCACACATTTCCCAAAAAATGAATACCCTGACTAAGAAATGGGTGAAAAGTTTCATGACTCTATGACTGGATTTAATGGTAAGATACTCAGGCATTACGATTTGAAACATTGGGGTAGAATAAATACACACATATTTCATGGAATTTGGAATAGAAGAGGTTCAATGCTAATGGAAAATGTTTTCACGAACGAAGACATTATACGGTATAGTTGTTTATAAATACTCAAAATAGATGTGAAAGGTTTAGTTTAACATCATACGATAAGGATTCAGGAGATCCTAGTTTATGTTCATAGAGATTGAACCATATGGTGGTGTGGTACTTTTATTTAGGCACAAACCATACACAAATACCTAATCCCACATTAGTGATTCTCGGTGTGGGAAACAAGGGAACATATGATTATTACAAAACTAGGAGGCACAAGATAGGGAATGAAGGTTCAGAGTCAAGTATGACCCCATGGCGTCAGTTCATCCTTTCAATGATCAAAGGTGATCTATGGGATAACACTAAGGGTATTAATGTTCTATATGAACATGATAAAATATAAATGAATGTGAACAAATGATCCAATATTTAGGGAATAATGGGGGTGTTGTAATGATGGAGGATAACTATTGACCAATTTCATATCACAACATTCATATTGTGAGACTTGATGTGGGAAAAAACAATTGTGGGTCCGCTACTGACCATATTTGAAATGAATATACTCTCTCAAAAATTCGATCCAAATACTTCTGGTCATTGGCCAAAAATGGTAGACGAGACATAATGTCAACCATCCATACTTTTCATGGGTCCTTTTAGATGTCAAAGATGATGAAAACCTGAATAAAGGGACTGGTGAAGTATGGAAATTAATTGATGGAATGTTCATGTAAAATTTCAAACCCAAGGCCTTAGACCACTATGTGTGTGGGTGCATTGATGGGGTGAAATAGAGGTCAAAGTACCCCATTATGAGTGAACGAATCGAGATGAATTGTTGAGGAAAGGGGAAAAGTAGGCTGATGGACATAATATTGGACCTGAAGAGAAATGTTTCATGCATTCCATCATAAACCATACGGTTGAAAATCATTCCATACGTAGTTACGGTTGTGACTCTTATCATAATGTCATGCAGTATAGGAAAAAATTGATCAGGTCATGAAGGGATTGTTAAATTTATGGTAGTGAGAACCAGGTGTGAATGATGAAATAAATAACACATCACACCACACACCACTCCAAGAGAAAACTCTTTCCAAAATGACAAAAGAGTGGGAAATCCGAAAATTTTCGTCCAATTTAATGATGCATAGAATGAGGGGGTACATTCCATTTAAGGTCATGAAAAAATAACCTTAAATTTCATATAGTTTAATGTCTTGCATATAAGAGGGAATCGTTTAACATCATTTGGGATGAGAACAGTCTTTGTTTATGGTCGTAGAACTCGGGACCTGAGGTAGGGTCGAATGGGGGTAAAAGGATTAGTAACACAGTGATAGACCCAATGACCCAATATCATTGCATTACAATGTATCCCATAAAGATGGGAATGAATCCATACATAGTTATAGAATTATTCATTCAATTTAACATTATGTGGTCAGGGTGATGTTGATGAAAGGGGAAATCCCATAAGGGGGTAGAAAATGGTGCAATATATAATAAAACAGAAATGAATGATTATAAAAGAAGTCCACATGCCACACCATGTAACCACATTATAATCATATCAAAGGGGCTATATGAAAGTGATAATTTGTGGAGCCTGTGCTGGACCCAGGGACAAAAGGCGTGGGTGTTCCTACATATCCCATATAGATGGGAATCAATCCACACATAGTTCTTGAATTCTGTGCAATTCAATTTCATACAGTAAGGATGTGGGGGGAAGGGAGGAATTACCTGGGGAGTGACATGGTGTGGCAATTTTAAACATGATGTGAATGAGGAAAAAGAATTCCATGTCATACCATATGCTTACAAAAGGAATCTCACACCCTATGACTGAATATGGGTAATTATTGTGCTAAAACTGATGAAAAAAAATTTATGGGTGCTTCTATGTATCCAATATGGATTGTAATTAAGCCATACATAGTTCTTGAATTCCATACAGTTTCACATCATACAGTAAGGTTGAATGAGGAAGAATGAGGTTTTAAATGGAATGTGCATGGCATGATAAATCATATCTGACTCAAATGAGGACAGGAGAATTCTACACAATGCCATGCACAATCCCAATGGAGAATAATTTGAAAAAGTGTTGGAAATGATAGAGGTACATGGGGTCGGGCCTAAAAATGAAACGTTGCGGTGTTTCTACATATCTCATAAGGATGGAAATCCAGTCATAAGTTGTTCTTGAATGACATACAGTTTAACCTAATGTCATAAGGTGTAGATTGAAGGGGATTTTATGGAAGGAGGGGATCATGGTGATACTGATAAAAAACTGACATCAATAAAGAAAAAAATAATTCCACATCAGGCAATATGCAGCCCTCAAAGATAAAAAATCCCAGAGGGTTAAATAAATATATGGAAGGATTTGTTAGATTGGACTCAAATACAAAATGTTTGGGTGCACATACATATCTTGCAAGGAAATTAATAAAGCCTCACATAATTCAAAAAATTCCATCCAGTTTAATGTCATCATGTGAAGACAAAAAAGTAATGAGATCTTTGAAGTGGATACAAGACTGTTGGGTCCTAAAAAATCCATAGAAGGGAAAGAATATACTCCCTTAAAATCAATAGAATAATCTACCCAATATTCATCAATAATTTTGGAAAAATAAGAATAATTTTTAAATTAAATGGTAATGGTCCTAACCAGTCTACGTACCAGTTAATCTTCAATGGTATGCAGCTAGTTCCAAGAATGGCACAACCCATAGACAATGTTATCTGTGAAACAAAGGTGTGAACGAAATGGCCAGTGATGTGAGATGAGATTGGTCCGTAGTCGTGAACTGTGCCAACCACGAACTAGGCGGACACCCCCCCCCACCCACCACATCATTCATGAAATGGAGTCTGAGCTCTAAGCAGCTACGAATCACCCTCGTGACCATGTTGGTTCATGGGAGAGGTGCGTTCAATATATCCCGCAAAACTTGGGTTGACTAAGTATTCCGTAGGCTAGGTTTTCTACCATAGGCCATTGAAAAAGGTGCCTCGTGACCGTAAATCCAACTCTTTACCCCTTAATAAAAGGACTTCATGGGGGTGAAGAATGAGATCAACTGATTGAAGTTCAGATTCCTGGAGATCAGCTCATTGAATGTAGGCATCAATCTTTTGATAAGGAAGAGGCATTTAGGATCATAGAATTTCGCGTACTATGACGTTCTGATTTGGGAACCCACTATAGGTATAAACTGAGGACAAATTGTTACGAATTGAAGAACACATAAGTAAATTGGTAAACTGTGATCCTGGAATGGGTAAAAGTAAAAACATGTGCCTTAAATTAATGTGCTCCCTGTGAATCAGGGATCCTATACCCCTTATTCGGTTCTGCAGGCTACATAGAACCCACTACGTGGGAGAAGCCCTGACCAGTGATGCGCCCAGTCATCACTGCTCGAGGAAACTCTAGGTCAATGTACTACTTTGGTATGCATTTCAAACACAAAGCAGCATAACACTCAGGTACACAAGATGCCCCTAAGTCCACGTACCACACTGGTATGTGGATGACCTCTCCATCTACATAGCACCTACCTATGGGAAGGGCTCCACTACTCATATGGCCATGTGGTCTTCCAAGGCCTTCAGTGTTTCCATCCCTCGGGTTAGATAAGGCCCTTCCAATTTAGTCCAATCCTCCAGAATCCCTTCTATAGCCAATCAATCAGTACCATGCCAAGGCCTCTCTCAATGACACTGGACCGGCATGCTGAAACCTTTAGGCACATTATCATGCCCTCATGAGTTTACATATCAATGGTAGGTGGAGAAAAAAGGGTTTACTCATCCCTTGAATAGACATCTGAACCATTTTTAGGTTCACATACCCAAGTTAGTCTAGAGTCTGATCCCAAGAGCCCAATTTTGCCTCTCCACTCTTCAGGATTGAGGGATCCAACATGCTTTTCCATTCAATGAGCACCAATGGTGATTACATCTTCCCTCCCTTGAATATAGTAATAGGGAATCCCTCCAATAGTATGCTTCCCTCAATCCTCGCCGGACAACAATATCCTTTCCCCCGTCATTTGGGAAGGTTTAGTGTCTCATGCACTTTACCACCGTACCATGACCACCACCGATGCGACTTCTACCTTCGTTCCCTCTTCGGAACTAATGGAATTAAAGTCTCTCAATCTCATCCATCCCCCTATTCCATTGTCTTTCTCATCTACCCTTGCTAAGGAAAAAGTTTTTTTTTTGAATCGTTCACATTCTCTTGTTTCTCATACCGAGATTGACTCACATTGGTTTTAAGAATTGTTATAGTCATAGAATCCATACAATGACAATGGTAGAACGAACTATGTGGGTTTTGATCCATATAACCTAATCAAGGTTCATAGGACACCTCCTTGAGTTTCAATCCCAACACAGGCCTCTAACCACATATAAGACCCATTTATTCCCAAACATGGGCTGCCAACCACACCCTCGACAGGAAACTATCGCCTGTATGCCCAGACCTTCTAGAACATCATACATTATGATTCCCAACCATTCGAGATATGTAGTAAACCTCTCTAAGGCATAAGACCAACTTCCAAGTCTGATACCCATATATACATATCATATTACGCCCTCATTCACCAAGAAGGACCATACCCTAGACCAGGAAATCATTTTCCCTAGGATCCTTTGGGCCACTTCGGTGTGAGTCTTGCACTATCTTTGACTAGGATCTTGTTTCCTAGCCATCATTTCCACATAACGTTAAACTGTATGGTTGGATCCTTGTCAAATTACCTTAAATGGTGATGTGTCCCATTAATTTGAACCAAACTTTGTGGATTATAATTCCTTTCACTAGGATATATAAGAATCTCATATTACGGGTTCGATCCATATTCTCAAGTCACACATTGTCCCCCCCAGATGACAATAAACTTTAGAGCACCCAATGATAAGGCTTGAGACCAGTGATGTCTGAACAAACTCAAACATCCCCAAATTTGTAAATCCAATGAGGGATAGTAAACCTCATCTGTAGATAGTTTTGAATTCCTGTGTATAACTATGCTGTTCAACCTATGGGTAATTTGTGGATAGTATTCTTGGGGATAAACCATAGATTCCTGGATATATAAACATGTCGTAAATATATAATAGAGTCTCAGAATAGAGAATAAGTCCCCCCAAAAGGGAGAGATGAGCTTGATATCCCATCCTCTCGACCAATGTATGTTCTTATGTGTCATTGGCAACATCAACCAACGAGAATATACCTTTAGAAAGTGGTTCCATGGATCATGTGAAAAAAATGCAGTTGGCCATTTTTTGGATCCATGAATAAACTTGTTGGAGACTAGGAAAAACCACAGAGATAGGGAACCCGATAAAAATGATTAAACAACACTAAATTCCTTTAATTAGACACGGGAACCCATCACATCCCCTTTCTCCAAGAAACAACTATGGTAAACCGGACATGAATATTTATCCATATTGACGGATATACCCTAATCTGAAATTCTCTATAACAATAAAATGGTGATTAATATCCAAGGGGCCATCGTCTTTGTTCTACAACCAAAAAAAATGAACCCGGTTGGGAGACTTTGTCCGACGTGGTAAAATTATCATTCTATGTTTCCCCTGTCATGCTCGAAAATAGGAGAAATCCAGGTCATTAATTACACCTGGGATTATGTGATTCTACGTTGATGGGTTTGGGTTTTTATACATTCCAAATGTTTTACAGGTATGCAACCGAGCTTCCTTCAATCCAATGGTCTCACAATGTAATTCAACTACACGCATGATGATGAGTGTGCATTCCAAGCCTCTCAATCTGTAGAAGACCCCATCACCCAGCCAACACCTTCAATGTTAGGTATCAGCCACCCTGATCCTAGAATACCACCTGTGCGGTTCTCTCCAAACTGTGGAGGTGGCTATGTAGACCCTCGAGTCAGCTAAGTCACGTCAGTTGAAAGCCCGACAACGACTGAGGGAGAAGATCCAGGAAACACTAGTACATATCTCAAACCATTCCTTGAACCTATCCCCAGAAAGAGACAATGAATACCTCCCTTATCCTAGGGAGTTTGACGTGGTTGATCCAGATGACATCATCCATATTGGAAGGTGGTTCCCCTCTAAGGCCCCCACTGGATGAAGTCTCCGCAACTATTCTGCAACCCTGTATCATTACCTGGAAGAGGATACCAAATCGAGGATCCACTCCCACCCTCATCAAGCTATGACCCCTCTAAAAACCCTCCTAGGGTGGAGAATTATCAACCAGGGATAGGTAATCATCCTCGTTCAAGAGGAAGAACTCCAGTGCTCAGACACAAATACATATCTCGAGCAGGTCGATGCACCTATCCGCTCTTTGAAAGCCTGACATCCCAACATAGAGGAAACCCAAGAAGAGGCATGCATCCCCCCTGAGCTACATCAAGACAGTATCCCATATAGGACGGTGCCTACCCAACATGCGCCTCTCCCTGCCTGGGAACATGAATCCCACAAACTAGACATGGTGGTAATTTAGTCCCTATAGGACCTGTTCCTCGAAGATGCTCCTCATGACCGCCATCCCGATATGGTGGAGATAAATAGGAAGTAATGTCTCCCTGAAAAAAGAGGCCACCAAATTGATACAATGGAACACTAGTGTATATAGGGCCAACTCCCTGTAGATGCAAGTAATGCCTGTCATCCTGATGTGGCAGCAAAAGAAAATGTAATCTGGCAGATCCTTTCATAGGGAAAGACTCATTCACTTGTCTCGCCATAGGAGAACCATTATTATCCACTAACCACTGGAAGACTACATCATGAAATTCCTACTCCGACAACAGAATATGCCCTCACACCCATTCCAACCATGGATTTATCTCTACATATCCTTGAAATTATGTAGGATTAGGTATCAATCATGGATCATATCATGAAGACTTTTCTAGAATTTATTGAATCAGTGGAAACAGCAATGACATGGGCCCTTGAAACCATATTTTCAAATGAGGTGACTCATCTAAGATATGAGATAACCACCTTGGAGCAGATCTGCATCCCAAATTCCACCAAGAAGGGTTGTCAAAAATTTATCATGATACAAGGTCAACTAAGTCCATCAAAATCTATCTTTTGAACTATGGGATGCTAGTCCTTCATGGTGTATGCTTCATGGAAAGCATATATCCCTTAAAAAACTCAAGATGTTAATCGTTGTATTCTGACAGTATCTGGTGACACAATTTGAAAGAGACCCAAGGCTAACATCCATTATCAACATCAAACATTCCCACTGCCCACAAGAGAGCGCCCGAACATTCTGAATTCATTAGGAAAATAATTATGGGGTTCATGACTCTTCTCTAATGGATGTTAGGCTTCCTAATGCTGTCATACGTGTCTCAAATTCTCAAAATCATTCCAACCCATTACAAATCTATGGGAGAGGTAGTTGAAATTGAGAAGGTCGTCTCCGCGGTGTCTCTACCAGTGGATCGGATGGTCCTTCACATAGCTCCCATCAAGGCCTCCCTCATGGTAATATAAAAATATATCATGTGAGTTCCTCTATCGTTGAGAGTCATGGAAGCCCTCAGGGTGAATAGAAGATAGAGCAGCAAGAAGGTCCTCCACATGCTGTTGTTTCCCTAATAGTCCTCCCTAGATTATATGTTGCATACACTATCGATGTTGTGGTACCATATATTATGATTGTAGTCCACACCATTATAGTCATAAACTGTGGAGTTCATCCCCGCAGTGACGTCTCATCATGACAAAAAGATCATTCCCTAAACGTGGTCTACCCTAATGGTCCTCACTTGGGGTTACATTGGAACGATATTTCACGTATCTAGGCATCATATTACGGTGGTAGTCCTCACCACTATAATAGCAGAGGTCCTCCACATAGAGACATTAAGAAATGAGAAGGCCCTCCCCTCAAATTGGTAAATTCTGAAGTCCCTCCCCGAGGTGTTCCCAATAGATATTCTCCCTTTGATAACTATGATGGTAGTCCTCTCCATCAAGGCGGTTTTGACTATATTCATCACCATTATGGACACCATTGCAAAGGTCCACCCCACAATGTACATAAGCAACAAGAAGGTCCTCCCCTTGTAGTAGTGTGTCCAGAAGACCCTCACCATGATGCACACCGAACGTCAAACCATGATGTCCATCATCGCCACCATGACATCTATATAGAAGGCCCTCCCCGCAATGACCTTTAACAGGGATATGGTCCTCCTCTTACTACAGTCCACTCTGAAGGTCCCCCCAAGGTATGCACTATAAAATTATTTCATGCAGTCGAACTTCAAGTCACGATGGTATTCCTCACCATTGCAGTGCCAACTGTGGAGGTCCTCCTTGCGGTGACATATCTTGCTGATAGGAAGGTTCTCACCCTTCTAAATCAGGTAAAAAAAGACCACCTATGATGAGGCAATTAGAAGTAGGGAATCAATAATGACAAATTCCCAATAAACTAAAAACAAAATCCTTCTTCAATCAGGAGATAGTCCGTAATCATGTTCTTCCTCTGAGAAACCTTGGAGCCACCCACATAATGATTAAATGCATACCAGCCCCTCTACATTATATTATACTGTTACGGAGCATCTCAATTGGGCTGATCAGGTGAAGGAATTGTTAGAGGAGGCACATGCTGATGTATTTCACCTGAGGAAACAGATGTCCAGGGATGATATACTAGTGATGTTTTGGCCCATGACCACCTCTCATTTCGACATACCTAGAGAGTTTTTCAGACGGAAGTGTATAAGACATCCGTTCCAGTATCTAGACAACCCTTCGCCAATTAATATTAAACATTATACCGTATGATGATTATGCAGATCAATTCAAGGAAATATGAGATCTATTACATCACATTGACCTGGATTCTCTTCCTTTGGAACAAAAACTACGTTCATAGAGGCACAAAAGGGACCTTTAGTCTACCTGCCTTCATAAACTTCATAAACTGTGTCACCTTTTTGATGAATCTCTGATAGGAGTTCATATCCATGGATGGGGAGAACATGGAGCTCTTCATTTCACTCCACTTCACGTCCAGCAGAACCCGTTAGGAAAAAGGTCTTGGAATTCCATCACATCATGATATAAATCAAAAGATGTCCCTATTCAGAAGTGGTGACAAACATGACATCAATAGGCCTTCATTAAGTCTCAAAATCATCAGACCCGGTGAGGGTGAGCCATTCACAAAATTTTGAATCTGGATACTGAGAAAATTCAGAAAAATTATCACCTGTGAAAATACAATCAAAGATCAGTTCTTGCCTCACCGGATTGAATTAATTCACTAGTGAACTCGACACAAGGTCTGGCTCACCCACGAATAGTAGCATGTGAGATCAGGTAAGAATCGACAACAGCAGATTTTGCGGAAATATAGGACCAACCCCATCTTACAAGGATGGGGGAATTTTCAACAAAACATTCCCCCGTAAGACCAAAAAAAATTGCAAGAGGCACAACTCCCATGGAATAGAGCCAACCCCAGCCCTCAGGGATGGAGGAATTTTTACCTCATCAATAACATCCCCCATGATAATTAGTATTCTCTCGATTGGAGATGATTTTCAGAAGAGGAGGTTCATATCTAGTCCCATTCATTGAAACATCATCTTCTCCAAGAGGGAGGCATTCCATATTCTCTCACCAAGGATCCTTTTGAATCACCCTTCATCAAGAGACCCGAATACAATCCCGGGATAGAAGGGCACTAATGATGATGAAAATATGGATGGATTGGGAAAATATGGTCATGTTCATGATGTGATTAACATTGAGACGGTAAGTGTGGACACCCAAAACTAGAGGGCTACCCTGATCCTTGCTGCTCCAGAAAATCCCCCTCTACATCCCCAGCGTGTAGCCAACAAAGATAGGAACAAAGCCCAGGTTTTCCACAACTTGAATCCTTCCCACAACACAAATGATCCTCTCACACCCAATTATAGGTTTACTATGAAAGAGGAGTAAATTAAGTAATTAAGGAAGATTAATTCCGATATACTCTAGAAAAACTATGATGTCAAATAAATTATTTAAGATGAGTGACATCACACACTTCCAGCAAGTTCACCTCAACAACAAATGTATGACCCGATTAACGAAACTAGGTTAGGGCACGTGCCGAGTGTGGCACATGGCCCATCCAACTACATAATCATGGATTCAGAAGCATACCATGACTTCCCTCCACTCCTGAAGTAACCAGAGCGAGTACATCTATATCATAATAAGGTACCATTAATGGCATATGCACCATGGGAACCAGCCGAGCTATCACCTTAAGTTATACCCCATGCTATACCCATTCGGGATGAGGCCCAACAGGATGTAAAATAGGGTCTCTCCAACACCATCGAAGTACTAATAGATCGATTAGAAGCAATGAATGACAGGCGTTCTCTCATTCTACTTGAGTGAAATCCTTACCCAGATAGGGTGAGAAACATGCCATATCCACCAAATATTTAGAGCCATGTATTCCATATATTCAATGTCTTAGGCAACCTAAAACAGAATTTGATTCACTACACATCTTATTATGACACTATGATGGAAACTCTCGAACAACAAGAAGTAGTAAAACTCATATTCTTCATGTGAATCTTACATGGATCGTCCTTCATCTAGTATACATGTCTTCCATGTCTGTAAATAAAAGGAAGGGAGGATGTTGGAAGAAGTTCAAGTTAATCTTTAGCTCAATATTTCCCAAGAAGACGGCTAGAGACCTCATGAATTGCAAATAGAGGTAGAATGATATGGCCTTAGACATCAACACCAGATGGAAGGGTCCGACCTACTCTATGAACAATACACTACCCAAGTATGAGATGCTTTTTATGTGCATCAAAAAACTCTGGGATGATCTATGAACACCACTCATACTTGTGAAATGTTCCGCCGGATGTCAATATTTCAATGTTGTTGTCCATAGATTCAAATACTCCTTGTATCAGACTATCCTCAAGTCTCTAATAGCCTCACAGGATCCTACAAAGAGATCGGGTAGAGCTGAAGAATCCTCTGTCATGCTCAAGCCATCCCCCGCACCTGCTCCTCCAACTATGCCTCTGCCGAATGGTCAAGGTCCTCCTGTGTATCAACCACTGCCTCCTCCCTGTTATGACAATAAAAGAGGACTTAGGAAAAAATAATACGAAGAACTAATAAATATGTCAACTCATTCTAAATGGACCAATTCTGTGGTAATTTCACAGCATCCATGAATTTTAACTTGCTCCACATACTAGAGAAATAAAAGCTGAAGAAGTTGCCTTTGACAAATAACCAGATTATTGTCTCTACCATCGGATGTTGAGACACAGTATTTAGGATTTCTTTCTCTCTAATGACCTCCTACAATGAATGGTGGACTCGGGGCAGGTCAAGATATTACCTCCCCCATCACATGTTTCATATGTTTCTTCCACCAACCTAGATGAGGGGTAGGAGTGGTAGAAGGTAGATAGAAAAAGGGAGAAGAAATTTGATTGTTAGTTGACTCGAAAGATTTTCAACGAGCTTATGGAATACTCTAATCCCAATTACAACAATTGGTTGTGCCGCCAATAGCTCCTAATGCAACACATACGCCATCCTTGGCCTCACAACCCTTTACAATCAAGTCATCTAGGTGCAATCAGATAAACAAGATATATATACATGTGGTGAAGTTTGTGACAGGGTAAAATATTCCTTTGACACTTTCAGATTTCATGCCCTCAGGATTGACACAATGGGAACCAACCCACCAAACGACACAGTTAGAGGCAGCCAACTAGGCTAATATTTCATTGAACAAGAAACTAAACTTTGGTTCCATCAATGTCATCATTTTAATGGAAGCATTCTCTAAATAAGAATATGGTTATGAACCCAAGTTACTAAAACCCAATTAGGGGACCATAAAGAGGAATCACATAAGCAGGGGATACAAGGGCATACATAGCTATTTCTAGAACCAACCTTACGGGTATTCCCTTGCTAAAACTGTAAATATTTTGGTAACTCGTGTGGGATACCTTCAACAGACCCAACAAGAGCATGAATATTCCCCATCCCCCATGATCAACCACTCCGACCCCATTATTCTATGTTTCCCATCAAAGGAGGAACACATGTTTAGCTGCCCAGGGTGCACAAGTGAACTGACCAGGTCAGGTCCCTATAACGTAATACCACCACCAAATCTTTCCCCTACGACTAGTCCATCGCCATCTTCTGTTCTATCCCCTAATGTTATCGTTAAAGAACATTCACAAATGTAGAATCACTGGCCTCTGAAGTAAATGTATGATATCCTAAAGCAGATGTCCTCCGTACCAGCCAAGCTATCAATCTTGGATTCCTTGAGTTTTTCAGCAGACCTATGAGAGTCACTCATAGAATCCCCGGTCAGCCCCTACAAATTTCAAGATGATGTTGTTTCCGTCGATATATATCAAATCGAGACTATCCCGAATGAATGTAATGTAGTGATTTCCTTCACTGATTGGGATGAGGATGACACCATGAAAGGACACATCAAACCCCAATATCTGTCTGGCATGTTGAATGATGTTGATTCCCCAAAAGTATTTATCGACAATGGCTCCATAGTTAACCTTCTCCCAATATGAACACTACATAGTTTGGGCTACAATGAGGACAATATGACACTCTAAACCCCAACTTACATGTGTTATGACAAGATAGAAAATAATATAGTGAGGAAAATAAATCTCAGAAACCATTTTGGTGACCATGAGGCCTATTCCTAGTTTTTGGTGGTTTAGAAGAACACGACATTCAATTCCCAGTTAGGAAGGCCATGACTACCTCAACACATGGAAATTACATCCTTCTAAAAATACTATATCAAATATTATTTCAATGGTCAAGGTGGGACATTGTGCACTGATAAGGCCCCATTAAAGAACAATGAGTTTCATTACATCGATGATGGATTTTATGAGAAAAAATGAAGACATTTGAAATTGATGGTATTGATTGTTTCCCTGACCCTAACAGTCTGCAAGTGCTTCTTGAAGACACCCTCATGTAGCTTGGTGAAGAGTATGTGTTTCCCATCAACCATTTTGAGAGAAGCAATCAGTTTTTGGAAGCGTATTCATCTATTCTCATGATTTTAGTCGTGACAGCTGAGTTTGACAATGAAGAAGCAACAGCTGACCCTCAATAAAAGGAGAAATGCATGAGAAATGGTGAAAATTCCCCATTCTTGTAATCTCATGATATACCTACCACACTCTTTGAAGAAAAATACGGACATTTCCCTTGTCACCGCATCCTTCTCCATCTTCAGAGGTTTCCTCACAACAAATTGAGTTATAGGAAGTCTCTTCGGCCACATAAAGTCCATGTGTCATCTTACCTCGTAGCTCTGAAAAGCCCACAACATGAACTCTCTCCCTGTAAGAAGGAGAATGGAAGGATTATTTGGGGTAAGAAGATGAAGATAACTTTAGATATTCCACTTCTGCATTAGAAAAGGGTATCTCTACCACTGTTGATAAACTCAAGAAAATAAACATCGGTATCAATGAAGTCCCGAGACCCACTCTCATTAGGGGAGCCATGATTTCTGAGGAAGAAGTGGTATATACCCCCTTCTTTAGGAATTATCATGATTTTTTCTCCCGGAATTACATCGAAATTATAGGACTCGATTCCAAGGAGGCAACACACAACATAGGCCTACCAAAAGATCATCAAGGCTATAAGAAATTCCCTAGAATGATGCACCCAGCACATGCGTCCAAGATAGAGGTTGAAGTAAACTAGGACATCAATGAACACTTCATTCAGGAGGTCCAATATCCCAAAATGTTGGCCATCATAGTCCAAATAAAAAATAAGAACAAATACATCTGCATTTTCATCAATTCTGATGATCTCAATCAGCACTGCCTGAAAGGTGATTTCCCAGCCCCGATCACCAATCAATTGATTGATGTGATGGTTGTATACGAGGCTCTCTCCATCATGGATGATTATTCATGATATAATAAAATCTTAACATCTTGATATAATGAAGAAGACACTGCCTTCAAGGAACCCTAGAGATTATTTTGCTATAAGGCCATGCCCTTTGGTCTAAAAAAAGTTGGCGCCACATGTCAATGTGACGTGCATCAAATTTTCAATCCATTCATAGGTATGTTCATCGAATGATATGTTGATGAATTACTGGTAAACTCATGAAATATCCTAGATCACGTATCATAACATGAAACCATCTTTAGTATACATCGAAACCATAGCCTGAAGATGAACCCCTTGAAATTCTCCTTCAAGGTTACCTCAGCAAAATTTATATGCTTCGTTGTATGCCAACGTGACTTCGATATTGACCTTGATAAGACAAAGGATATCCATGTTTTTCCACCTCTCCACATCCTCACAGATGTTAGAGGAATCCAACGACACTTGTCCTATATCAGGAGTTTTAGATCCAACCTCGCAAGGAAATGTATTCCTTTTACTTGGGTGATAATGAAGGGAGTTACCTACCAATTGACTGATGATTTTCAAGAGGCATTAGACAACCTCATGTAGTAGATCCTAAGACCACCAGGACTCATTCCACCAGTTTATGTGAGGCCACATATCCTATACATGACGGCCTTAAATTAGTCACTAGGTGCCATCCTTGAAAAGTAGAATGATATCGATAGTGAAAATAGATTTTATTAACGTAGTCAAATGATGATTGATGTTTAGACCTAGTATTCAAATATCGAAAAGAGCAGTTTGGATCTAGCCTTCATGGTCCTGATGTTGGGACATTATCTGCATCATCATGAATTGCATATGATCTCATGTAGTAATCCACTAATGTAAATCATCATCCATCCAATGCTGACCGGGTGCCTATCACAATGGTCATTCATCCAGCCAGAGTTTCACATCTAGTTTGTGCCTCAAAAATATATCAAGGGACAAGTGTTGGAAGATTTTCTACCAGAGAATCCTTCAATAGAGGCCATCTCATCAGATGTCTAACTACCCCAATCAATACTTATTATCTATCAAAAAATATTTTCTAACGTAGAAAATGTACGTTGATGGCACATCCATAAGCCCGAGTGATAAAATAATGGAAGACCCTAAGATTAACTGTGTGGGGATGGGAGTCATACTCATATACCCAGAGCTGGTAGTTTTTCCATATTCTTTCATCTTTTCAAAAGTATTCACCAAAAATGAGGATGAATACCATGCCCTCATTACAAATCTAGATCTCACACTCCAAGAGCAAGTTCAACCCCTTAATGTAAAAGGTGCCTCAGAACTAGTCCTCAAGAAAGTCAATGGTGGATATTATATTAATAATGAGGAGATGATCCCACTATTATACCATGTCCAAGGGTTAATGGAAGAGTTCCCCAAAAAACCGTAATTGAGTTGTGTTCCCCAGTCTCAGAATGCCCAGGCCGATACGTTATCTAATGTGGCCTAATCTCTAGCTAGCCCAAACTAGGATAAAACATTTATTAAAAATTCCCACTGTTGAATGGTCTTGTTGTCTGTTCAATCAAACGCGGAATAAATCGATTAAGTCCTCCCTATACCTAAGACATTTTATCCTACTACCAACTAGATATCCCCCATTTTAAACTACCTTCAGATGTGAAAACATCAATCAGACAGGGCTGGAAGAGAGAAAATATGGAAAATTTTAGTCAATTTTCTCATATTTAGAGACACGAGACACCAGAAGGTCCTATACAAGTGAGGCCCTAACAGAGTACTTGTCAGATACAATGATAGTGAATAAGCATTTTCCATCATTTATGGAGTCCATAAAAGTGTGTGTGTGTCACATCAATAGGGAACCAAGATTTCTTATCTGATTCAAAGGATTTGATAGTATTGGCCCTCCAGGGCATGAGATTACACTAACATTACTACGAAATGTCACTCCAACAAAATTCATGCCAACGTCATTCATCTGCCTCTAAATATACTTCAACATGATGAGTAATCTAGGCCATTCTCTATTTGGGGAATAGACGTTGGTGGACCATATCCTCCGCCCATGTTCAAATAAATCAAATATATTATCACAATGAACAATTTCATTTCCATGATGGTAGAAGATCCACCTCTTAAAGAATTCGGGGTAAGAAGAATCTTTAGCTTCGTGAAAGCCAATATCATCAATAGATTTGGTTTCCCTCATAAAATAATGATGAAAAATGGCACCATCTTCTAATTTTCCAAATTGGAAAAACTATTCCAGTAATATGGTATCATGATCAACCATTCGTCCCGTAACCACATAGAGTCCAACATATAGATAGAGACCTTCAACAAGACCCTATCATTGATACTCCAAAAAATGGTGGATAATGACAAGAAGTCATGTCTTGAAAAACTATTCTATGCCATGTGGTCCTATCGAACCTCGACTCGCACTGCATCCCAGGCTACTCATTACTCATTAGTATATGAAACAGAAGTTGTTCATCCCATTGAACTCCAATTGTCATCAATCCGTCTTTCCATTTCGGATCAACTGTCCCACGATGAGAGAACGGAAAAGTGACTTTTTTAATTAAAGAAACTGGATGAGATGCAGTTTCAAACATTTCACCACCTAGAAAAATATTAGAATTTAATTGCACTAGCCTTCAATAAAAAGGTTCATCTTCGGTCTTTCCTAGAAGGAGAATTGGTTTTGGCCATATGAACCCTGATGATACCTAGAAGAAATCAACGGAATCTGGATCCTTAGTTGGTGGGACCATATATCATACACAAGGTATACTACAATGGAGAATATTCCCTAATATGAATGAATGGGAAGATCACCACCGCTCTTACAAACGTGATATTTCTAAAGAAATATTTCATGTAACCATAAGAGTAGTAAATCATCTGAGCTACATTACATTAAATTTTCATGCACTAAATGACTTTATTGCATGACAATAACATGCATTGTATAGTTTCCTTACTGTATGACGTTAAAATCCATGGTAATTCATCCCTGCAACATGAAAATAAATTATTCGATGTCGGTCTGAACTCTATGACATTAAACTAAGAGAATAATTTCATTGTAAAAGACTTCAAACTGCATAACGAGACACTGTCTTCATCTGAGAATACATTGATCTCCCAGAATTTTTCATCTACTGTGCCATGTTCAATGATCTACTTATTGCTTTATTTATTCCCTTAGATGATATGTAGTGACGTTGAGATTTATGTATTCTAGCCCAGCCATAAAGAAAAAATTTCACCCCTCTGGTGTATAAGTGAGATTTGTGCAAGAAGACACATTTATTTACAAGGTCTTTGAGAACTACGTGTGGATGGATTCCAACCCTCACATGATACGTAGAAATTCTGGGATTTCTGTATCTTGGACCTGCCTCCCCAAAAAAATGACATCATTCGTCCTTAACGCTTGTCGATAAACTAGACGGTGACCGTCCTTATCGCATGACGATAAAAATCATGGAAATTTTCCTTACAACAAGACGATAAATTTCAGAACAATCTTATGTACCTCATGATAACAAACTGCAAAGAAAATGTTCTCCCAACATGGAGATATACTACATATCATGAGTCCTTACTGCATGATGATAAACTGCACGGTAAGTGTCCTTACAACATGACGATAAACTGCAGGACATTCATATATACCGTAAGACGATAAATTACATGACAATCTTCCTTGTTGCAAGATAGTATACTGCATCGTACATGTCATTATCCACTCACGATACATGATAAACTGTGGCTAGAACACTCTTGGAACGTTTGGATGAATCCTTCCCATGCATCAGATTGAATGACCCGAAGGATTGTGGATCTTTATAATCACCTATGGCCATCAGACATGGATGGTCATCGACCTGTGGACACCATTGCACAACTATTCATACCATGGCCTCAGTGGATCTGTATATTGATCACCCTTGGCATGTCTACCAATAACATGTCTTCCTCAAGAGTCTCCCTTCCTATCTACCTTATCTTACCATCCCCAGAGCCCTCAAATCACATTTCCCAATCTAAATATTTTCAGGGAAATGGTTTACATTCCTGTTCTCTTCACGTTTAGACGTTTCCTCGGTTCCCCTACCTAGTCAGAATCAATATCCACTCATGGTACTTATGACGTTCTGCATCCACAATATAACCCCAATGTTGTTCTACTTTAACCCAACATATAGTTACAATATCGTTGTTTCTGGTATGCTCAGACACATCTCTCCATATCTACCAGACTCTATTTTAGGAGCGATCCCAAATCTTCATAATCTCTCATGGATATTAGAAATTGATGTTCATCGTCCAGCAGGAACCTTTGCATGACTATACTTTCCATGCCCCCAGCAGATCTACATATTGATCACCCCAGGCCCGCTTACCAAAGGAAAGTCTTTCTCAGTTGATGCTCTTCCTATCTTCATACACTTACCAGCCTCATATCTCCTACACCACATCTCTTAATTCAAGAGACTCCATGATTACAATTTACACCTTCATCCACCTTTCTAATCAGATCACACCAGTGTATCCTTATTCGATTATCCCACAGTAGACCGTTGCATCAGCCTACAGTGGTCTGAACTCTATGACCATTAAACTAAGAAGAAATCATCCTTACCACATGATGTTAAACTGAATGGAATAAATGTGTACACCAAGCACAGGATAAATCTACATAGGGAACTTCCTAAGATTCAAATTCAACTGCAACCAAATATCCCCAACATGACCAGACATACCCATTCTATATATTAGACATTGTGACCCAGATAATCGTGAATCCACATGATACTTCAAGGCCATTGCATGTGGAAGATCATTGACATGCGGACTCCATTTCATTACAATGAATTACATGCCCTTAGTGGATCTGCATATTGATCACCCCTTTCCCATCTACCAAAGGCATATAGTCCTCAGGAGACACTCTTCCTACCCCCATACACTCAATGGACCATGAGACCTCATATTATTTATCATGATCCAAGAGAACCCAAAATCACAGTTTACATTATCGACATCCTTCCCACATCTTGGACAGGTAATGGTATTCAGACCCAGTTATATTTTCATCAAGAGTGCCCTTTACATCAACGTCCTTACCGCATGATGATAAATTTCATGGAGTGCGTCCCCACCACAAGACAATAAAATTCCCAACGCACATCCTCACAGAAAGATGATAAACTATAAAGGTCGAGTACGTCAACATTCAAGAATTTCCTCAGTTATAAGAATTTATATATAAAATTCCCCTCATACATTCCACATGACGTTTAATGGAATGGATGCCATCCTTACCTAATGATTTCAAACTGCATGGTCTTGAAAGAACTCATTATGGGTTCAGTCAATAAAGGAGGATTCCATATCTTCCATAGTGCACGGGTCAAACCTACATGGATCTTCATCTCGCACCTACGAGAGAGCGATGACTTCACCCCTTCCAAGTATATCATAACCCAAAATCTCTTTCTCGTTTCTATACACCCCCTCTTCATGAAACATACTATGTAACCAGAAAAAAATGAACTTCAATAAACCACCAATGGTGGTCTTAAATCCCTACATTTATAGAGTTTCTCGGCTATTAGATGAATACAACTAGTGACCTATAGAATCCGTTTAATGACTATGTAAACCATTCCCCCAGCGGCTTTGAATATATTGTTTCCCCTGGCCCATCATCCAAAGGAATTCCTTCCATAGTCCATGCTTATTTCCGAATGCCACATTGCCTTAGAGCCCTTATATCCATCCTGGGATTCAGAAACTCTATATGCTACATTTTACAATCCTTTATACAATCACTTCTGAGTATTTTGGGATGTTTCTAGTTTAATAATCAAGAACTAGAGAATGGTATTCCATTATTGAAGAATGTACCAGTTTCTTGACATTAAATTGAATCATGCTCCAAGCCTCCTTTGCGACAACCAAGTATTTAAGAAGTGGTCTACTATCCATATCAATGATTGATATGGATGTCCCCCAAACCCTTGAGATGCCTTGTCCATTTTGAGCCACCACTGGTGACCTTCAAAATCCATACTTCCAAGAAGTTACCCGTCCATCAGAAATGGAATGTCATTGTCTTAAGGACACCTTTGTATGATGAAGAATACCATGACCTTAGTACCACTGTATAATGAGATCCATGGCCCATATAACAAAGTATATTCCTGCTTAGGAGATGAGTTTTCTACCTCGGAACACCCATATGGCTCCTATGCCCCATGGTATTCCCTGCATTATGTTCAAACATGAGTGAAAAATTTCCCCCATATATGTCTGAAAGGAATTAAGGCAACCACAAACAGTAAAATACTCATCGGGGCCCTCAAAACACAAAATTTGGTCAAAAATATTAGACCTAAAACTTTAGTAATGTTAGTCTTATTTGTGGGATATTAATACACTCACAAAAATTGGACTGAAACATTCCAAGACGGAAACCCATGAAGGAATTTTTTTGAAAAATCCGAGTCTCTTCTTGCTAGGCCTACACCTTGTATGGCCTCATCAAAATATTGAGAAATGAAAACACAAGAGACAAAAATCGCGTTCGGTCAAAAATACTCAAAGGGCAGCCTAAGAAAAAGAAAAGATATACCTGGTAGGTCCACCCTAAATTGGCTTAGGATTTAATTACGATGTTATTAGAAGAGAAACTATGTTTTTGAGGTTTCCCTATAAAGACCTTGAAAAATTAAAACTATGTTTTTTGGATCCCGAGATCCCAAAAAAAATTTAGAAATGGTTACTTTCATTTTAATTTTATTTTCCATAACTATGTTTAATTATGGTTTCATGAATTTTTGTTCATACAAATACCATTTTAATTAATTCATCCCACATGATTAAACAGTGGAAAAGTATTGAGGGTAAGATTCTTTTATTCTATTATAAAAATATTTTGGAGGGTCTCCACATCCTGGAGCCTCTTCCAGTAGGGCATGATAACTATAGGAGGCTTTCAACAGACTCAGAAAAAGTTGTATAATGCTTCAGTGAGAATCCTCGATATACTGATAGAGAATCTAAAGGGTGGCCGTCTTTACCTCTTCACCTTCCCATAATGCTTTGGCCTCCTATTCCCCATTGGAGCTCGCACTCATATCCACTTCTACCTGCCTCTGCGACTAGGAAATTATAGCTCTGACACAATCCTGATCTCGGCTCAGTAGCACCTGCTCTTGCATCAATTGTTTAATTTTTTGAATCACCTGGTCTAGTTCATGATCTAGTGGTTAGACATGAGATTGATGCTTTGGGTTCTCTCTCTCTATCCTAGAGACTTCCACGATATGATCATGAGCTTCTCTCATACCATGTTTATTTTACGGGGTGAGATAGGCTTTAACATAAATGGTTGAATGGAATGTCTCAAGTCTGCTGACATTCTCCCAGGCAGTGACCACCTATTTAATTATGACATTGATGCCATGATATTAGAAGTCCTCAAAACCCAGTTATATGAATTGGTTGCGCAGTCCCAGAAATTTGGTTGGCATATCGGCCAATAGTGTTTGTGAAATCATCCTCCAGATCATTTCCCATGGCTTCTGACGAGCATTTTGAAGAATAGAAAGATTCCCTTGATCAGCCTCTAAATCACTCTCAGAGGATAAAATATATTCCAGGATCAATTTTAGAAGATATGTACCTAATCCAGTCTCGATTGTATTTTTAGATGCCTCAACAACCTTGTCCCTAGCTATGGTCTAGAATAATATTGGGGTTATTGGTGTGATTGCAAATGCTTTTTGTTGTGGCCCTGGAGCCCAAAAAAATTGGTGCAGATTAGTAACCCTAATTAGAGGAGGGAAGAAAAGGAGGCTAGTGGTAATGAAATTGAGAATATTTTCCCCAATCCTTAATGTGATGGTGTCCTCAAGATCTACACTGCAACTACCACTCGAGGAAGAGGATTTTGTGTCCTCAACCCGTAAATAAGTCGTAGGGACCCCTGGAGGTGCCCAATACCTGAGGCCATGCCCAAGACTCAAAGCATCCAAGATGATCCCCAAATGATCTCCTATAGAATGTAAGCTAGTGGAAATTGTTCCCCTAGTAAACAGGATGATAGCTTGCTCCATGTTTTCAAAATAAGGGGTAATAGCCTCTGTCACAAGCTCTACCTCCACTGGACCGTGGTCTATAGAATCTGGGGAAAACAACTCTATCCGATCTGAAACAGTTTCAGTAGCCTGGTGTGACAAATGCCCTTCACTGACATTAGCTCTCATCAACATGGGTGGATCATATTACCCTGTAGTTGTGGATACTATGTAATCAGTAGAGGTCTTAACCCCCAGTTTCTCCTCCTCCATCAAATTATAAGTAGTATAAATCCGGATAGAGACATCCATATCATCAGCTTCCTCAAAAGGCCCTGCCCCTTGCCATTATCAATCATGGTCGTCGGTAATTCCTATATTAACAAATGGTAAGGAGCCATAGACACATGGGCAATTGATGCATGATTGCTAATCATCCCTACAAAAAATTACACAAAAATTCAATAATCATAATCATCAATGCTTCTAGTTTGATAATCATATAAGCATGAATAACGATTAACCTTGATACCATTTCTGATATGATCTGATAGTCAGTTTTTCTGTTGATGTTTCATGATTTTCCATGGAGACAGCTCCCTGACTAAGACATTGGGGTGGATCCAAATGAAGGAAACCCCTAGTTGGGTCTACAACGGTTTCCTCAGCATGCTTGGTGATGCTAGGAGAGCCCTCCCCAACAACCCCATAGCCGATGGAACATGTTCACCCACTTCTGTACCCAGGGGGTGTACTCCTAGGATGGAATCATTTATAGTGACTCATCATCATCCTGAGGAAAGAAAGAAGATGTTATAATAATTATAAAACAAAAGGAAAAGGGTGATATATGTATAAGTAAGATGACCTCTTCCTCGGTAATGGATGGCTCTGAGCGTATCATTATTGAAGCCACTCAACCAGACCAATAATTCAAGTTCTTAAGTGAGTGAAAGTATTTATCCATTTCTATTAAGAATTCAGCTATCTAAGCAAGATATTTTTTCAACCAAATCATAATAAAGAGAAAAAAGATCCCCAAGTCTTGGAAGTTTGAATGGATCAGATTGAAGAAGTTTAAATACTTCTTCATCAGAGCCATTAGCCCTCACGTCATCTCAATCCCTCCAAACATCTCAGAATGCAGCTATAATAGGAACGTCTAGCCTGGGGGGATCAACATGAGTGGGTGTAGCCACAACAGAAGCTGGTGGGGGATGCTTTTATTCTCCACTACTTCCTGTGTTCCACCACCACCTGGGAACTCTCTGGAACTTTATGTTGGAAGGACTCCATGTGAAAGGAAAGGAATTCACTTTATTTTGTCATAGTAAGAGGACTAGCAAGTTCATCACCCCCTGATGAATGATCTCTTATCCCCTCCTCCTCTTCGGTCAATGACCGTAACGTGGATTAGACCTGGTGGGTTGACACTGAGTAACCCCAATGATCATGGATGTACACATCGAGATCATGAAGATACCAATTTACCCATTATGGGTCATCATCATAAAAAGTATTAGTGGGCGCAGATATATGTCCCAGCTCACCGAAATACACTTCTCAACCCTAGAGATATTTTCATAGAGCATGGGGGTATTGACCATGGAAGGATTACTAATTTTTAAACTCATACCATTTCCTCCAACCCCTAGGGAGGGTATCATCAATGGGTATGGATGGATGACCCATGCGAGTAGTATCAATAGCATGAAAAGAGATACCCTGATGTGTCAAATCATTCCCTGGGAGAATATGGACACCATGATTCTGGAGAACTATTCTTACCTGAGATGGTTCAACAACCTCCTTCCACTTTTCCTTACCACTTGATGGATTGGATCTCTGAATATTGGGCGCCAGTCTTCCTAATTGGCGGACTGGGTATGATTACACCTTGGATTCGGCGTAGTTATTAAAAAGTAAAGTCATAGGGTTTGAAAAATCGGAACTCTGGACCTCGCAATTAGTTTCCACTCATGTGAACATTAGCCACAACTGCATGGATACCATTAGATGTTGATTCTGGAAAGCACCATTGAAGAAAGGTGGATATAACATTTGAACAGAACCGAACTAAAGGCTGAATATATAGGGAGTGTATCCTTCATAGATACGTTCCCCGCCTATGTGATCCACTATGATAACCTCTCTCATGGAAAAGAGGTATCCCCACTTGGTAAAGTCCTCTGATCTAGCATTCATAATTATGCCAGTCAGGGAATGGTAGGGATAAAAATTAATTTTTTCATAACCAGTGACTTTTCTTGAGAGCTATTTGTTATTCTGGACTGTTTGATGTTCATCCTTATGATGGATAGCCCATACCTCGAGCATAACCACAATGGTCAATTGATGGTATGGAAAGATTAAAGAACTCAGAATCTATAAGGGGGTAATGAAAGTGTAGAAGTTCTTCATTTACGCCCCTATCCAACCCGAGAGGATCTAGAAGAGGTCGGTCTCTTGATTTGGTCACTTACCTTCAGTGATATGGATGAGAAATCTATAAATCCTACCAAATAGTAGAATGTCTAGGTTGATTCATTTTCTAGTGGCTAGCTACACCTCTATAAAAAATGTGGAAAACCGTATTCCACCTAACTCACATACATGGAACAACCATCCACTCAGGAACATATTAATGATGGTCTCCAGTCAAATCATTTGATCAATGTTTGACATGAGCTCCCAGCCCCAACAATTGAATTGATCATTTTCTATAATTGATCAGTAGGACCCCCCTACCTAGGGGTTTCCAATGAGGGGTAGGACATGGGCCTACATGGATGGTTCACAAATTTGGTGTCTGTAGAAAAGGCATAAATCCATTTGAGAGGTGGATGATCTGTTTTGGAGAAACCTTTTTCCAGAACATCTGATCTTGATAAATGTGCTCCATCACTAAGGGATGAGTCCTCTCCTCATCATCCCATGCAGAAGGGGGAAGCATGAATTCATCATACATATCTCTGAGGATGGGAACACCTGATATCATAGAGATGTCCCAAAGGCCGACACCAACCACCCTTTGGAAAAAGTGGAGACGGTTTTTATTCGGGATTCATAAACAAATGAGTTGTGTGGAAAGTGCATTACATTTTGGGGTGTTAGATTGTGATACACAGACAGCTTCATACAACCCCATGGTTTGCAGTTCTACTTGGAACTCCTTATAGCTCTAGCGAACACCAAATCCCCACCCCATTCTTTCTTAAATACACCTCCGGACAAAAGATATCAATATAGTGAACATACATGTTGTTCATTGATCATGCCATTGCACGCAATGCTCTAATGAAAATGAATTACTCTGTCTTTTCGTTGTTGCTCGCCCATCGGGGACAAAAGAATTTGATTTATCATAGACAGATCAACCATTTCCTTTAGTTTAAGTTGTCCCCTATGCGAGACCAGAACTATGGGGATGGAACTGGATTTTATTCAGGCCGTATGATGGTTGTCACAAGATTATTTTGGCATCAATGAATAAAATAATATGTGGAATTCATATGTAGGCAACATGTTGGAAAATGGGTGTTCACACATAGTCTCATTAAGAAGATTGTCTATGGATTGATGCAAGGGGGTGACATGAACATCGTATTTAGTAGAGATGGACATATCTTTTTTTGTTGGTCGACATCCAATATGGGAGGAGAGATAGGTGTTCGATCCACTTTTTGTATAAGTTTGTATTTGTTGTAAATAGTAGTCAATGGAGATCAAAATGAAGTAGATCAAGAAGTACACTGATGAAGTGGAGGAATGTAAATTCAGACGATTGTTGTACTGATAATAAGTTCAAAGATCATGTGTCAAAGATGAAACAATGTTTACAACAATGAAGAATGTGAGGTGTAATCCATCTGCGGATGATTAAAGAAAAATGGGGTTTTGATGAAAACCATGCAATTACTCATTATTTCATGAGAACCATGGGTGACTTATTGAATCATATGAATTTCATGATGTAGATAATGATGGTTGAAGAAGAAGACAGTGTGCAAAGGATGGGAATTCTGAGATAGTCTTGCACATCACATTTTCACAGATGATTATGACGCTAAGGTTGTTCCTTCAATGAATACATATCACGGTGGTGGAGTTTGTGTTGAAAGCAGAAGAGTTGCTGAAGGATACAAATCACTGAGAAAAAGTGTTTTTGAGGTGATTGTGTTTGCGGAAAAAACAAACAAGTGACATACAAATTTGTTGAAAATGGAGATTCCATGGTGACATGTCGAGTTCAAGGGCTATGGTTAATGATCCATGTTTTATTCAAGAACGTCGAAAAAGGAATGGACGATCTGGAGGCGGTACAAAAATAGCAGATTCAAGGTCACGCCGTTTCCTAGTGTGTAGCAAATTTTTGGGCCTGAAAATTAAAATATGAACAAAAGAGGTTTTAGAAAATATACTTTCACTCCGTGTACTTGAAGAAAAGGGAACATGCTTGCCTAGTGGTTTTCAAGATCAGAACATGGAAAAATAGAAAAGGAAAGAGGGTCGCGCAAGTGTTGGGTTGGTCGCGCAAGTGACCTGCGCGCCGTGAATAGACTTGCGTGCCAGTGCCTAGAAGTATTGGAAACTTGTGCGCCTATTGGTTTTTGAGAATAGATCTTAAAAATATGGAAAAGGAAAGAAGGTCACACAATTATTGGTTGGGTCGCGCAAGTGAGTTGTGCGATAGAGGCTATGGGAGATGAGCTGTGCAATGAGACTTGCGCGCCGATGGGTGACTTGTGCGCCACCACGTAAGTTGAACAGTTTCCCTATAAATAGAGGACCACCCCTCTTTATTTCCTACGGGGCTCAACCCTTAGAGAAAATCCGAGCACTCGTCGTGCAGGTGTAGGAGTCGTGCAAGTGGTGAGTGATCGCGCAAGTGGTTTGGAGAGACTTGCGAGCCAGCTCTTAGAAGTTGTGCACTGATTGATGGTTATGCGCCCAAGGTGATTTGGGTGAGAAAGGAAGTGAGTCGCACAGGTTTGAACTTCAAGAAGGCAGGGTCCCGTAGGTGCTTTGGTGACACTTTCGCACCAGTTTAGACTTGTGCACCGAAGACTTGCACGCCGTATTATGACTTTCACGACGTGTGGGGACTTGCACGTCGGGCTTGGAGAAGACCGCCAGATATTGTTGAAGCACGGTCGTCATTCTGGAGCTGCACAAGAGCTGAATGATTTCCTGATACCTTCAGTGAAAAGTGATATTAAAGAAAAAAACTAAATGATAAATTCATGATCTCATGCATACATGGACAACTGATTCTGACAACGCCAAGTAAGCTGAGCTTCATTTATTAAGCAATCACATTAGTGGTTGTGATTCAGGAAAACGAAGAAAAGAGGATTTTGTTCTTTCAATTATTTCCCTAAAGTAGAAGGCTGAATACAAAAGATCATCAACTCAGGACTCGGATGCAAGCAAAGTCTCATGCAGAACAGGAGACAGAGACTTCAATGCAAATATATTGAAGAGACCTTCACGTCTATAAACTGAGTGGGACTTCACCAACGACAATGAGCTAGGGGGAGTCAACAGGAGTGACCCGAGGGACGCAGTGAGCTATCCCTGAATATTTGTAAAGGTAGTGAGCCTGGGACATAGTGACTGTGCCCGAACCATTGTAATCTACAACTAGTGAAGATTAGTTGAATTTGGTACGACCGGAAACTTGTCAGCATATTCTCCTTAGACATAGCCCATAGTGGTGAACCAGATAAATTGGTTGTGTTATCTCTTTATATTTGAATGTTTCATTGCTGATCACATCCATCATACAGGTGTAAGTTGTTCCTACAAATGTGGGAACAAGATCCACAACTTTATGAAGAAAAATTTGACACCCTGATTCACCCCTCCCATCGCAGGGTGTCCCGGGGTCCCACAATAGGCCCAACATCAACTCATGGAGGAAGAATGTTTTATTCATACATTAAGAAACAATACCAATGATGAGTCCAAATAATAATATTTATGAAAAATAAAAATATTTGGAAACTGCTCCACAAAGGGAATGCATACTACACCCCACCTACCCACCCCAGAGTTGATTCACAATACCCATATTAATAAAAACAAAAGTACATGAAAGATTATTTCCTCATCATGGCCCATGGAGTGATGTCATGCAGACCATATACCAATCCCATATGCGGGTTCTCAAAATTAATGAAATAAGTAAATTTTGAAATGAAAATTTCAATTCTTTAAGGATAATTGTAGTATGCTGACCACTGAACAGTGTATAATTTTCCCTATGTGGCCCTCTGTTATTTAATTTTCAATGTAGTTAGAGTTTATTCCATGGCTGGAAAATTAGTTCATGGAATAGGGTGAGTGAGGATGAGGATCAATTCATAGTAGTCATAGCTTTTTTGAAGACGAAGAAGTTCGCAAAAGAAGTTATACGCGTAGACGGTGCATAGATGTTGGGAACGAGAGTGATTTTCACTAAAGGACTAGGTAAAGTACATGTCACATTGACCACTTTATGTAGGAATGGACCCCCATTGGGTCCATCCTTCTATCGCAAACCATCATAGTTTCAGAACAACTCTACATTGAAATATCCTTCTCTTATTTCTAATTAGACCCCATTCGGATGGGGTGCATTTTTATGGTCCTGAAAATTCCACAGAAGGAAAAGGAGATACTCCCTTAAAATTATTGGAATAATGAACTTAATCTTCATCAATAATTTTGTAAAAATATGAAGAATGTGTAGATGAAATTATTGAGGACCTAACCAATCTGCGTATCGATTCCACATTTGTGGTACGTAGTTGGTTTGGCGAACCGTGCCACCTGCTGATGTTTTCATTCACAAAACTGATGAGGAGCTATTACATGGTTGTGAACCAAATGGTTTGAGAAGTGATACTAGACCAGTCGATAGTCATGAATCGTGCCTTCCACGAACCAGGCGGACCAGTGCCCTGCCGCGCACCACATCGTTCGCAAAACAGGGGTGGAGCCTATCATGAATGCGAAACACCCCTGTGACAACGTTTTTTTTGTGGGAAAGGTGAATTCAATATACCCCTCATGCCTCAGGTTGACCAAGTAATTTGTAGGCCAGGTTTTTTTCCATGGACCTCCACAAATGGTGACACATGACCATAGATACAACCCATTCCCACTCTATAAAAGGACATCAAGGGGGAGATGAAAGGGATTGGATGATTGTGGATTAGATTCATGAAGATTGTATCTTTGAATGAACACATCAGTCATTTTACCATAAATATCCTTTATATAAATTAGGATTTTTCATACTGTGATGTTCCGATTCACGAACCCGCAATAAGTATAAAATACAGACAAATTGTTACAAATTGAAAAACGCATAAGTAAATTTGTAAACCATGAACCTAAAATTCGTAAACCATGAAACATGGACCCTACGTTGATGCACTCCCTTCAAAAAAAGTGATCATATGACCCTTCATCAATCCAGTGCCCTGCGTAGTACCCCTCCCCACCTACGTAGGTGAAGCCCTGGCCGGCACTTCCCCAAGAAATTGCTGATCAAGAGAACTACAATTACACATACCAAATTTGTATGTGGACCAATACAGAAGCCTCTTACCACTCTGTTACACATGATTCCCCTCAATAATCATACTATAATGGTACACGGACGACCTCTCCATCAACATAGCACCTCTCTACGCAGAGGGAGACACTCTTCATATGGAATTGTGGTCCGCCAAGGACATAGGTGTTTTCATCCCTCGAGTATGATATGGTCCTTTAAATTCAATCAAATATTCTTTAATAACTTCAATAGCCTATAAATTGGCCCCAATCCAAGGACGTTCCCGAAGCCACCTGACCAACATGCTAAAACCTATAGGTGCATTAGCGTGCCGTCATGAGTTCACATACCCACGATAGGTAGAGACTAACCGTTTATCCCATCCCATGAATGTACATCTGGAGATTTCATGGGTTCACATTCCCATGATAGTATGGAGTCTGAGACGAGGAGCCCCTTTCTACCTCTCCACTCTTTAGTATTTACGTATCCCTTCTGCTTTTCCAATTAACGAGTGTCATTAGTGAGCACTTGTCCCCTCCCATGAAGAGAGTAAAAGGGAATCCCTCCATGAGTAATCCACAATTCATCATCTCCGGATGAAAATAGTATTTCCCTTTCATCCAGGAAGGTTCATTGTCTCATTCCTTTTACCATAACTCCACGTCCTCTGCTGACATGACTTCTACCTTCATTCCCTCCTCAGCACCAGGGGGAATGAAAGTCTCGCGATCTTGTCCCTTACCCTCCATCTCTGTCTTCTTCATCTCACTACGTAATGAAAAAGTGGGTGGATTTCCAAATCATTCAAATTCTCATGATTCTCACACCATGAATGAATCACATGGGATTAGAGATTTGGGATGGTCATAGTTTTTTTACAATAATGATGGTAGAACAAATGACGTGTTTTTTGTCCCTGTCTCCTAAGAAGGGTATGTTGGACCCCTCCCTTAGGTTCAATCCCAACTCGGGCCACCAACCCCATGTAAGCCCCTTCCATACCCCAATATGGGCTACGAATCACACTCTCAATAGGCGACTATCGTGTGTAATCCCTGACCATCCATAACTATGTTCACCTTGATTCCCAACCCCCCACGATACATAGTAAACCTCCCTGAGGAAGAAGCCTAGCTTCTAAGTCAAATACCAATCTATTCTTATCAAAATGGATCCTCATGCCTCCAAAAGGACCATACCTATGACCAGGAAATCATTTTCCCTTGATTACTCTAGGACGCTTCAGCGTAAGTCCCACACCATCCATGACTAGGCACTTATCTCCTAGACATCCATGCCACATGATGTTAAACTGAATGGTTGGATCCTTATCACATGACCACAAAAGATGGCATGTCCGGTTAAGTGGAACCAAATTACGTGGATTATAATTCCCTTCATAATAATATGTATGATGTGCATATTAGGAGTTTTATTCAGACACTAAAGTAACTATTTGTCTCCCCGGGATGAAAATGAATTCTAGAGCCCCCAATTATAATTCTTGAGACCAGTGCTGTTTGAAAATACTCAAACTTCCCCAGAATTGTTAATCCAATGAGGGATGGTAGACCTCAAGTTTATACAGTTCTGAATCCCTCTGTATACATGTGACCAGAAACCCTGTCGTAATCCATGGATATTATGACTGGGGATAAACCAAATATTAATTAACATATAAACAGATCTTAAATCTTAAAGAGAGTCCCAGAATAAGAAATAATTCCCCCCAAAAGGGTGCGATGTGCCCGATTTCCCACTCTTGACCAATGTTGGTTTTTTAGGGTCTTTGTCCATATCACCCAATGAGTGCATGCCTTTAGAAATCAGGTCCATAGATCGTTGGATAAAAGGACCATTGGGAATTTCTATAAATGCAAATAAACATGTTGGAGATTAGGAGAAGCCACAAAGATAAGAAACCTAATATAAATGATTAATCCTCACTGAATCCCTTTAATTAGACATGATAACCGATGAAATCCCATTTTTCCATGAAATAGTGACACAAAAGTTATAATCCTAACGTGCGTGATGAAAAAATAAGTCTACATAAAAGTATGTTTTTCAGGATACTTATGTAAAGATTCCAGAAAGAAAGAAGAATCCATGGTAACTGGGGATAGACCCGATGACAAAGTGTTCGAGCATTCCAATGTATCCCACAATGATGGGAATAAATTGATACAATGTTTAAAATATGTAATACATTTTAACCTATTATCATAAGGATGAAAAAGATCAATGTTTATGGATTTATATCATAGACACTAGATGCCCAGTTTAATGTCTTGTGCATTGGAAAGATGGGAAGAAAATAGTGACTCACCAAACCCAAAATTATGGAAACCATGGTGAAATCCATAATGATATTGGCCAACTACTGACCATGTTCACAACACAGAATCCATATCATGTGTGATAAAATGTAAAAAACAATTGAGTATAAAATCCTAACCATATTCTCAATGCAGGATTTGTATTTAATTCTCGTTCGTGATCCTCTAGGACATTGTCCTATAATGGTAGGTGATCCAAGGTGGAATGAGACTATACCACTAAGGGATCCTTTTGGATGAGAAATATAAATAATACTCAAATTAAGTCAACACATGAAGCATGGTGGTACTCGTAATGTTTAACATTTTCTAGTAAGGATAAGGGGGGTCATAGTTTATGTTTGTAGAGCTTAGAACCTGAGGTATGTTTACCTCTTGTAGTTTATTATCATGAACAATGAGGGTGTTGGGTAATAACACATAATGAAAAGGGTGGATCACATAGTTTCACTCCATGTGACAAGGATTGAAAATATTTATGTTTATGTTCATTGTTCTTGATCCATAAGTTTTATTCAATCTTTGTAGTTTAATGTCATGCAGAACAAGGGTTCACTCATGCAATGTACATATTTAGAAACATAGAATTTTTGGGAGAATTAATGTGATCACCATCCATGGTGAAAAGAGAGTATTCACTATTTGGGTAAACCTTTTGAATGATTAATGGTACCTCCCATTTTGGTATCCATCTTTGGTGTCTTCTAGTTTGGTATAATTGGTGTTATTATAATGTATAGTGTGTCACCTTGATGAAAATAATGGAGATGAAATTTCTTATTGAAATCTCTATCTATATTATTTTGATGCCTATCCAGATTGTTAAAGGCTCAGAGCTTATTCTCATTGAGATCATCTCCTTCACCTAGACAGATTTCTGCTACCTTGTCTAATGTATTTTGATCATATAAGGTAGTGAAGTGTGATGGAAACAGAATCTCAATGGGCAGGACAACCTTCGCTCCATACACCAGGGAATATGAGGTCACTGAGTGGGAATTATGAGTCACTGTCTAGTAATCCCATAGATCATTTGGAAGCTTGTTGGAATGTTTTTTTATTATTACAATCCATGCTATGAAATTTGTTAGAGAGTGTTTTTTAATGCCTATGTCTTCCCATATTCTTGAGTATGATACTGAGGGGTATGATTGGAATGTATATTTATCATTGCATAAAATTTCATCTTTATGGATGCCCAAAATTTGGTTCCATTATCGGGGGGGGGATGGTGTGAGGTACTTTTAATTGGTTGAAAATATTAGAGCTCCAAAAATCAATGATAACACATGCCTTGACTTATTGGAGAGAAATAGTTGTAGCCCACATGGAAAATAAATTAGTATCACTCAGGACGAACCTCCATAGGAGATCTTTTGTAGGTTAACATGGAACCACAACATCGAGTCCCCAGAACACAAAGGGACAAGAGTACAAGGTAGTTTAAATGGGAGCTAGTGGTTGATGGAGAAAATTAGCACGGATCAGGAACAAAAGGAACCTCTTGTAAAACTCAATACAGTCATTGACCATGGTGGGATAGAAGTAATCCTACCTTCAGATCTGATGAGAGAGTTCAAACTCTATCTGATGAGCCCCATAGGAACTAGCATGGACATCTTGTATCACCTGGGGACTCTCATCTCAAGCAATGAAATTATGTATAATCCCATAAAACCCATGTCTGAAGTGGATCCTCCCATGACTAAGACCCCTCTATAAGATGAATTGTGATGCATTCCAGCATATTCGTTCACATTCTACATGACATATTATGATATTTACTTGTTAGAGATACTTGATTAAAGGAGTAGTCCAATCATGGGTCTCTTACAATGTTGTAGAAGGGGGCGTGGAGGTTTAAATGTGGATTAAATGGTGGTATTATGAAACACCTGTGGGATATCATCATTCTCTGGAGTGACAGGAGTGATTAATATTAAATGTGCCACATAGATGACCCAATATTATTATTCAAGACCTCCAAGGGTTGCAGAAAGTCTAGAAAAGGCATGAACTCAGCCATTCAATGTTCAAGAAAAATGAATAACCTCATTAAAGGATGGGGACTATGCCACTAACTATAGAGTGCAACCTAATAGGGCTACATGCTCTAGATTCCCCATGATGTAGTCATTTTTTATCTTTGTGATGACCATCTCAAAGTCCCCTTTCACATGTAGGTGGGGAAAATCAATCTCATTGGCCAATTAAATTCTATTTATGATGGCCTAATACATTGTATCATTATTGGTGCATCATTATAACATCAAAATAATAGGGATTAACTACCAATGCAGGCGTGGTGATGATGAAACCTAGGCCCACTCTTTTAATCCTAGGATCATTGATTATCCTACATGTAGGGCTTCACAAGGCACCATTGATTTGAATCTTCCAACATGGAATTGCTTGATCCACTGATTGGATTTCCACATTTTGGAAATCATGATCTAGAGACTACTCTTTGGGGGATGGATGGGTGGGAAGAATGTATGTGAGTGCCTAACCCTTGATAGCATTCTGTGGAATGAACCTGATGTCAAACTGATGAAGGATCACTACCCACTAGACAAGAAGACCTGTTAGTATGGGGTGATTAAAAATATATTTCAATAGGTCTATGCAAAACACAAAATATATATCAAATTGATGCAGGTAATGTTTAAATTTTTGGACCGTGAATGATAGGGAAATATAGTTATTCTCTATAGAAGCATATATGGTATATTAATTGAGGATCATGTAGCTGAGAGAGTATAAAAAATTATCTATCCCCTCATATTTCTTCTGATTGATATGGGAACAGAGGGAACCTTGTAGAGTGATCACATAATGGACTAGCTTATTTTATGATATGGATGACATTAGAACCAGAGGATGTAGTAGGTAATTCATTATATCCTCCAAAGAATCTGGACACTTTTAATCCCATTGGTAGTCGGAACCATTAATCATGAGTCCGAAAATGGGATTAAACATTCTTTAGATATTTAAAATTAACCAATGTACATATTATAAGCGGCCATTAAAACCACAGAGCTCATGCATGTTGCTCAAAAGAGTGGTTCATCATCAGGTCGTGAGATAGGAGGAAACTAAACACATTATCATGATGCCTAAGATGGTCCAAACACTAGTGGGATTGGAAAAAAAACTCAACCACATAGAATTCCACCAACGTCCTGGGGATCTTCTTGAATATGATGTTCATGGCACACTAGTAAGTGGCTCTAGCATTATCCAGACCGAACGAAATTACCCGATAAAAAAAATATATAATTTGTAGTGCTTGGATGGTAGTAGAATCTTCATCCTCATAGCCATTTGGATTTGATTATATTTAGAATACATGTCCATGAAGAAGACATATTGAAATGTAGCAGTAGCGTCGATCAACAACAATGTAACACGAAGGGGAAAATAATCATTTAGATATTGATGTTTCATATCCCGAATGTCGATGTAGATTCTGATTTATCCATTATTTATTCATATGGGAACAATTAATGATATCCATTTTGTGTATTGTACTACCTTCCTCAGGTTGGATTTAATGAGATTATGAACATCGACCATGACCATTGTTCCATGGGATGTGTTCATTTTTCTAAAAGGTTATTAAAACCCTTGAATGTTTATTGAGATTCCATTGTAGTAGACAGCTACCTGAAGATCCATTCATGGCATCTCGTCAATGAACCATGTGAATACAACTTGATGCTACTTCAATATACCCACATGCTATTTCTGATCCTCTACAAACTAGTTGTTCTTAACAGTGTTGGTTTCAGATTTGTCTCTATCCTAAGGTTCACATGTACCAACTCATCAATACTGGTGAAGAAACAATCATCAAACTGAGGAGGGGAATCCTCCAAAATCCTCATTATTTTCCACATTGATATGATCATCGATAGAGGGAAATTATTATGAGTTGCTGATTCTGATGGAATACTTATGTCATCTTAAGCAGTAGTGGAATCTTCATTACGAGACTCATGTGCTGCAGAAATCACTGCGACAAAAGATATTGAACTGATTCCATCTGGACATTGACCCTATGGTTTTTTATTGATAATATCAAATCAATAATGGTCTTTCTTCTTGAGCAAGTTGAAACTAGCTAGATGAAACAATCATGTATAAGATATTTTTGTTTCCACGGGGAGATCATTCAGATACCTTATGGGGGTAAGGGTTTTTGGGATCATGTGATCTGGTTTCTTGTAGTATTATGAATTTGTCTCCTTGTGTTCCTTCCACCTGGGAAGGAACATTTCCCTTATCCTGAATATGACAAAGCAGTTTCCCATGTCTGGGGTTTTTGCCTCCAATCAGTGAATTGGGTGGATGTGGAAATCATCCAAGCCTTTCCATGGATCATCCACAATTATTTCATACTCAACCTCATTGTAATGAACCTTATTGTCCTTACTATAGTAGTAGTCAACATCCAGGTAGCAGTCTTCACAAGAGGTAAAGGGAGATTTATCACCAAGGAGGATGACCACTTGACCATAATAGGACTTTTTGAGTAATTGGTTATATGAGGAGGGGACTTCTGTGTTATGATGGGTCCAGGGTATACCCATCAGTGAATTATAAGTGGTGTCTTGTGAGACAACCACGAACACTATTTTGGAAATCAGTCATTTGAATCGGGACTTCAAAAGGATTTTTACAACATGAATCATCTCTTTCTGTCATAACCTCGAATACCCAGGTCAGAGGGTTTCAAATATTTTTTTTAGACAGACCCATATTGCGAAGTTTTTGGGATGGGATGAGATTGGTTGAGCAACCCATATTGATGGGACCATAACAATCATCCTTTCCATTTAACTATTGAGTGATGTACAATGGGAAGAAGATCCCCTCTATTGGAGAACATTCATCATCTCTTGATAAGAAGATGATTTCCTAACAATCTGAAACATTGGGTTCCTCAGCATAGAATGCCTCTATGACCTATCATTATTTCTAATTATAAGGGGAACCTCAAATCTTCTATGAGGGATTCATTAATATCTTCAGAAAATCAGAGAGCCTCGAGAATCGAGAGTTCGGAACCAGTTCTAGAAATTTGCTGGAGGAAATAAAACTTTTGTCTCTGGTTCACAATTCAACCTATATGAGGTTTCTACGTGGTAGGAGGTATGGAGGATAATACAGGTCAGACTAGAAGATTTTGGCTGGTGTTGGGTGTATCACGCGGATCACTAGCTAAATATCATATGATTACTACTAGATGATTGTCCGATGACTATGACATGGTCTCAATAATACATGGATTATCATGGGATGGTCCCAATATCATTTCTTTGTCGAGAAGAAAAAATGGTGGGGGATGTGGATATGAATAAACCGGGTAAGAAAACTATGAATTTTGAGTCTTGTGCTAAGCTAATTGTCTGGTCTTAGTAGTATTCATAGAAATGTTTAAAACTTTGACCTATGCACTTTTACGGTTCACATATCAATGGTTTCTTCGACATTGGCATTGTATAGGGACATTAGATGGATTTAAATGTCATTATTCATCTTAGGGGATGATGTATGTGTCCACCAACTTGACAGTATTCACTAAGGTGTACTCTTAATCATCACTTGAAGAATCCTCCCTTGATGGGAAGATTCTAGGGGAAATATCCATCCCTGGGGGTGTTAAATATCCAAGATTATGAGATGAATTTGGTACCAATAGAGGAATTCTCTTCCCCTTATGTTTTCGGCGCCTTCTCTCCTAATATCTTAAAAACTAATATGCCGATTTTGAAGAACTTGAAATGGTTATCACGCTGTCTTTAGAAGGATTAGGATGATTCTAAAGGTCCTGAATAATATCAGGTGATGATAAAATACTATTAATGATATCCAATATTCATAATTATATGACACAGGACTAGTGACTTACTGCCATTTTCCCTCATTGTCGATATCAAGCCTTTAAAACACACATGCCATCCATGTCAAGGCTAGAGCCAGTCTGAATATATTGTTCATGACCAGGTCTTGGAGCCATTCATTGAACAGAAAACATTGTTTTAGAGTGTTTCCATGGAACCAGTGATAGTGGTAGTAATTGGGATGATCGGTGAGATATACCTCTTTGGGCCTCCTTCATTCTCAAAACCAGAGGATATCTTGTCCAAGGAACTCCGTAAATATCTAAGGACCCGAGCTTTGATGAATGAATATGTCCAATTTTTAAAATATGAGGAAACACCTCAAGGAACCTAACCTCAATGAGGTGATATGGTCTGACTATGAGGTGGAACCTAGTTGTCTCGGATAGGTGGTGGTGTTGTGTAACATGGTGGTGCCTACCGATTCTAAGTCGAGTGATTCAAATCAAGAGATTGATCCTAGTATGGTGGCCTTCTTCACAGTTGAGGATGTGGCTCTGTCAGTAACAATTCCACCTTTTTAGGGGCCTCTTTCTATTCAAAAATTATGGTTTAGTCCTTGATGTGCCTTTTTGGAGGAGCTGCAAGAGGAAGTGGGTGTGCCTCCATGGCATGCTGGAAGTCTTCCTCTTAGAGTCACGCCTTGTTAGATAAAAAATAGAATCCACCTAGTAATTTCTGAGTGATGAAAGAAGGAACCACTTTAGTCTTCACATTAGCTACAAAAATCATCAGAAGATGTTCTTGATTTAGTGGAATATTGAGTGAGTATGAGATGCCCTTCCAACATGTGGAAAAGTCTACAAATTTCTCATCCTACCTTTACATTCACAAAAGAGGTTATAAATACAATTATTGTGGGACGTGGAACTGAACTAATACAGAAAATGCCTGTGGAAATATTCCAATCTTGATATGGAACCAATGGGTTACTAGTTGTACTAGATGAATGCGGTCCCTTCCAATTTTTTTTGTTAAACACCAGAGATTAAAAGCATCCTCGTGCATTAGAGCGCCCAACATGGTTTCAAACCATGAAATAAAATAGTATAGTTTCTGTAGCAGATCTTCCATCCAATTAGAAGCTGAAAAGTTAGGATTTCCAAATCTCGGGGGTGCTATAATATCATCCACCAATGCAGGATATGGCTTTCCATTAGGTGGGACCACCAATTATCATTTTTCTAGAGCCTCATGTTGTGGGATGAGAGTATCCATTGTATCATCTTGATGAGGATTATTATCTTAGTGGGGATTCTTAACTACCAGAGCATGGGAAGGTTCTTGAACATGGTAAGATGGTGCAATGACTCATGGAGTGGCTAGTGGAATATCCCAAGGCGCCGCTGGAGGAACATACAATGTTGTAGGTAGAACCTATAGAGTGTCCAGTGGAACCTAAGCCAATATTGAAGAGTGAAGTCTTGTAGCTCGTGTGGATTTGGTGATGCATACTGGGGTATTTTTCTATATACACCAACCTCTACCCTATATAGATGGGCAGTTTTATCGAAATCACACGGGGAAAATTCACAAGGGGGTTGTACCTTCCCCTGCTACCTCTGTGGAGGTTTTTTGGTATCATATTAGGTATCCCCATAATTCGTCTGTTGTTATACAATGTGATCATCGAGGATGTAGTCAATGATATATCTCTATTTTGTGAGATGTTGGCACATTGTGGCATTTTCATGATCCAATTCAATATTCTACACTGATTTAGATGGGTTGGAGGTCTTGACTCTCACATTGTGTGGGTTTGCCTTTCTAAGATCTTAACCAAGAGGAAATTACTCAAATGGTTCAGGAAGGACAATTTCCTGCCTTCATTTGTGAGTGTGGACACCTACATGGTCATTCAGGTGTTGTGATACCCCAAAGGGTTTTTAATCTTCTCCAGACCCTAGGTTGATTCCCCCTTCCAATTATATCTCTGGAATAACCATATATATTATGATGATGCCCAAAGGCATATCCTCAATATCACCATGTGAACCAGGTTGGTTCATGATAGGACAAAATTGTAGGGTATCATACTGCCCCCAACCATAGAACTGTACATGGGGGATAACCTCCATTAAAACAACTAAGAGGATAGTAAAGCTCTGGGTGAATATTTTCCAGAGTGTCTGATGATAACAAGCTAATTTAGGGTGGTGAGAAACAGGGAGTGAGACCATCTCAACTAGGTGGAACTATAAAACAATGTTGTCGAAGTGTTCTTGGATGTTGGGGTAAGCTAATAGTTGATGAAAGAGATGGAAATGTGTGATATCTATGGCTCGACAGAATAAAAAATCATCATCCTAGGTGAGGGAATCCGAAATATTGAAGCATGCATTTATAATTGGAAGATCATCTTGGGGAGATGGTCCACTAGGAGAATATCCCACAAACATCTCAGATCGAACTCAAGATTAGTCCCTTTCTTTCCCCATTCATCAACTAGGGGTGGTTTAGGGACTGGTAATGGCATATATATGGACTGATTTAGATAAATATTGGTTAATGGAGAGTAAAGTGTGATAGCTGGAAAACTAATACATCATGGGATATATTCTATGGAATTCACTGACCGTAAAACTACATCCCTATGAAATGGGGTACTGACAACTACTTCCCACACTTGGGTGGTAGTCATTGGCAGGGTATGAAGCTGGGGCTCATCATCGACCAATCCCTAGAACAATTCTCCATGAACTCTTATCGAAGTATATAATGATCTTGATGAAGACAAAGAGTATTTTAAAACAAGACCCTGGAATCGATCCAATTATTCATCCTCTTATAAGTATCTCCAGAGGGATTCATGGTTTATGTGTATCTCCCTTTCCAGGAAGAAAAAGATGATTCACTAAGTTCCCACCCAAGACCCTAATAGAGAGGATTGGGGTGAGGGATTAATCACCGATTCCCACTCTTCTTCAGAGTTTAAAAATAAGAAGAGTTTTCCTATAATCAAAGGTTTATAAATATTATTCCTTTGGAGGTGACATCCCACCCACCATCCCAGGGATAGTTCATTAGAGTATGGTATATTTTTAACATGGGGAGGACCTCTATGTGGGTTAGTGTTAGAGTGGGGAAGACACTTGATTTTATGAGCTGGGGTGCGAGGGAACAGTTAAATATATCTAATGGAACACTGAGAGGTCCTCCATGGTAATGGGTGAAAGGGTGTGGAGGACCCTCAAATATATGACCCAAAATATGAGAAAAACCTTTATTATTGGTTTCATGTGAATGGATAGGACCTATGTTTTGTCTAATGATGGTATGGGGTGGACTTCCATACAAAATATCATCTTCACGGTTCGACCCACAATGTCTTCTCCTTTCACCGACGACCGATGACGTCATCCTTTTCTATCAGTGCTGTGGTTGAGGCCTCAATAAGAAATGGGTGTAGAGGTGCGCATATTCTATAATAATAAATAGTTGATAGAACATGGAAGTGGTGTATTAGGCCCCGGATTCCATAGTTGATGGTGCCCCCTGGTCGCAATCCTTCTAAACATGCTCCCGACGTTGTCGTCGGGTCAGCTGAGCTTGGGTCAGCTGCACAAAAGATTGGATCACCTGCTCCTTGGATTGCATGACTAGATGGTGGAATATTTCAGGGCCTACTGGGAGACCTCCTTGGTGTCTCTCTCACTGAAGTTGTAGTTCAGGGGAATTATACACCCCTTACTTCGTCAATATAATGGAGTGAGTCATAAAATATTTCTGGGTAGAGGCTCTAGAAATTATTGATTATACGAGTTGGGAGTAGTGACTCCCTATGAAACCCTTCGAGGTGGAATTGATGTTATGGAAATATGTACTCTATATCCTGATAGGTCATATCTCAAATTGGGATAACCCCTCTTATTTGTGTTGACGAACAAGAATGTCCATTAACCTCTTTGGACAATTTTGGAAGGTGATATGGGGTTTGGGTTCAAGTTAGTTGTGGTAGTGGATGATACTATTTTTGAGGTTGAGTCGTTCGGAATTGCCAAATAAGTATTTCCTCCTCCCTTGTACCTATTCTTGTGGGTGTGAGGTGATTGGTTTCCTACTAGTGTAACTTGGGTCCTACAATGAAGAAAGATTCAACCATCAGATCAGATTATAGGAATTAAATGCCATGTTCACCAACATCGGGTTGTCTTCGATGGCTACATAGAAAGATCCAAACTGACAACATCGCGGACCTAGATGCCCAACAATTAACTGCCCCATATCTTTGTGAGATTCATGGATGTCTTACTAGTTTAATAGTGGGACCTAGCACATTATAAATGGATCTGGTGACATGATCATATGTTGGTTCCCCCAAACACTTTTAATCCCCATGTTGATGAGAATAATTTTATGTGATTTTTTCCATTTTTTTTGATACATCCCTCTGGGGTGCACATTGTTATGATGATGCACTCATTGTTTCCCCACATTCCCATTGTCCAAAGGTGGGTGGCATCTATCACTTCATCAACAATGTCTTCTCTTTGATCTAAATGGGATGATGGGAAGTTAGTTCCTCCTTTCATGGATTCCTCCTTGGAATTCATCACCTAGTATGCGTCTCCTTTAATGAATAACAAGTTTTTCATTAAAATATTCCTAGTTCCATATCATTTTTGATGATATTTAATTATGCTGATACTTTCGGGACATTCTATGTGGTCAAGTCAGGGCAGTATCCTTTTTTCATGAGAGTAGTCACCTTAGTCATCACTGCCATGTCTAGAAGCTGAAACACTGGTAAACAAGGATTTTTAATTATGATAGGGATCCTCAAGGGAATAGAAGTTGGAGGAGTCCCACATTGTATGTGGGGAATTGTATGATAGAGACATGCCTCAGAGGTTTTACACGACTTACCATGTTTAACATAGGTTATACTACAAGTTTAATTTCTATAACAGACTGATAGTACAAATTGAAACCTTTATGAATGTGGATCGGATGGGTACATTATTAGGAGGGATCACCTAAAATGTTTACTGGATGGATGGATCAAGACACCCAGTGTGGATGAACCCTAGAAAGCTGTGTCCCAAAATTAAAATATTTCACACCATAATGTAAGATCAAGACACCATAAAGGATAGACCAGAAAAAATGATGGGTCCATACAAATGGGACACCAAGGTTCACTGTTGGCTAGTATTGATCCTCGTGGAGGCATTCTATATACCCTTTCTATGAGACATGGAATAGACACCCCCCCAAGTTAGAGTTTGTGGGTCAGGGTATTGGGGTGTACACAACATACAATAACATGGAATCATGTTGGGGCGTACATGTGGTTACTAGAATAAGTGGTACAATGAGAAATAAGTTGAATGTGGCTTACACATGGTTAGTTACCTATATGGATGGCCTTATTTCTCAAGGATGTGGTGGCCTGATTAAGATAGGGATGGATATGGATGAAGTGTCGAAGTGTGGAATGAATGGGGATGGAACCGAGAACCTGGGTGAAGGGGACAATATTAGTCTTGAACCTCAGAGAGGCCTTCTACATATCCCAGTGGTAGGGAATCAAAGCCAACATAAATTTGGAATTAATAGATGAGTCACCAGAGGAAGTGACTTAGGAGAGTGGATGCATAGTCGGGGAACTGAAGTAAATGGAACCAATGGGTAAAGGCATGACCATCCCAAGACACAAAGGCTCAATGGAGAGACTAGGATGAGGGGTGGGTAATGGGATTGAACCTCATGGAGGCTTCCTATGTATCCCCATTACAGGGAATAAAGGTCCATGTAGTTCGTGGTGGGGAATACAATATGCCTTTACACAAAGAACAATGACCCGAAGATATGATTAGGGCTTACACATGGTAATACTACCATTGCAAGAGGGATACTATTGGTTGGAGGAGTATGAATTGATTGTGGGACATACACATTGATATGGCCTACTAACTGGTCTAACAACACTAAGGGGTGGACCAAGGATGTGGGTCACAACCAAGCTGCAATAAATGTTTACCAGTGTTTTGGGTTGAACCTCTTGGTGGCTTCCTACATCCACTATATTGGAGACAGGGATCAAAAATCACATAGTTAGAAATAAAACAATTTACTGTCATGTGAGATGAAAAGGGGCATATGGTTTAACATCATGAATTATGGGGGTAATTCTAAGTAAAGCAGTCATGATCTATGGTTGATGGGCTTGAACCTTATGGGGGATTCATACATACCTTTCCTAAATAGAGAAAGGATCCAAGTCCACAGTGTTCAGTAGAATGGGGAATGGGTCATACACACTAAGGTGGACTAGAATGATTTCATGGTCAATGCCCACTCTATGCTCATGTAAGTTATGCACGGTGTAATAAAAAGAGGAACAAAGGGACCAGATTATCATGTCGTGAGATATGTGGGCACAAGAGGTGATGTGGGGATTACACATGTCTAGCGGACCAAAAGGATACATGGTCATATTCTTTTTCAGTGGCTCAAGATGATTTATTTGGGACTCACTCCAATAGGGAATCCTGATGAGGATATATAGATTTTTTAGGGGATATGTATCCCTCTATAGAGGACACACTATTAAAGTGGGTTGGGGCTTATGTGAAGACTGCATTGGATGACCATGGAGATAACTTATAGAGGGAGTGAGATGGAAAATTGGAAATGGGGGATGTTGAAGTCTCCATGTCCAATAGACTCTTGAATCTTATCAGGATTTCCACACATACAGAAATCATAGTTTAATATCATGTGTTGAAAAGAGTGGTGCTTTGCAGTGTAGCATCCTGCAGCTCTTAATATGAGGAATCACTTCTCATCCCTAGGACATTCAAAACATAAAGAAACCCGCACTTGGGGAATGGAATGCATAAGCAAATAAATGGATTAATGGGTTGTGGAATGATCCATTGGGGGTCCCCATTAGTCTGTCTATGTGAAGAAGAAATAGATGTTAGTGTGCCTATGAGAAGAAGAACATGGTAGGTAAACAAAACCTAAAGCACCGCATGAGGGTCCCTGAAATTAATTTATTCTAGCCTTGATGGCCAAATAAGAGACTAGTTTTCAAAGTAAAATACCTTGAACTGAGTGTCTTAAAGAAGCTATGGAGAATCGTGAATATGATGGCCTTCAAAAAGAACTAATGTTTCGCGAAGAGGATGGCCTTCACGAATCTTTGGTGATTCGTGAAGAAGACAGTATTCATGAAGGAACCGGTCTTCATGAAGGAAGAATGCTTCATGAAGGGTGGTTTTCAACAGACGATATCTTTCCCTTAGAAAATGACTCTTTTTTTGAGAGTTCATCAAGATGGATTAATGCTTTCAAAAGCCTCATGCATCCTAAATGGTCTCCCTCATTTATGAAGGTAATAGGACTTTGGAAATGGAATAAAAACAACAGTATGGGTCCAAGAAGAACTCAAGGAGGCATCGATCGCAGAGGCCATGTACATTTGGTGGTCCATTTCTCAACATCATGAAGGTATTTGTGAAAGGGGAGTTTGGAAGGAGAAAGGGTTGAGTGAAAATAGTTTAAAGGGGGTTAGAATTTTATTTATAGGTAATGAAGGTCGGAGGGAGTCACATAGGTTGTGGTAAAAAATCAAGGCGGTGAAAAGTGGAGCTGACACTGAGGAGCCAAAGCGACAATGTCATCCTCTGTTAGACCTGTAAAGTGTCCTTCAATGTGACGATCGTGGAGATGGATGTGGATGAAACATGACACCACAAAGAGGTAGGGTACCTTCAAACAACATCAGACTCATTGAGGGTCCATATTGTCACACTGTGGATTGATGAGGTGACCATCATGGAATAAGATACATATAGCATGTGAATCTGAAAAGGCATTAGAATATGTCAGACTCACAGAGGGTCTGTCATGGAAGCTCGTGATCATAGAGGTGGGATGTCCCTACGAAGACCTTTGTGAATTAGGCCACTTGGGATAGTTTTTATGGAATTTTAGGAGATTTTGAGTGTAGGTTTACTTTTAGTTGGTTATGAAATTTTTCGTACCTCAAGTGCCACAAATTTTTATTCAAAAAAATACTAAAATGAATAAAAATATAAAATGAAACTCATTCCTGTTAATTTCACTTATTTTATCGCATACAGACAATAGCTGGTTGTGAATAGATATTAATCACTATTTTGAGAACAATGTCTATATTTTCATGATCTTATTTTATTTATATTTTTTCCCATTATATAAATAACATAAAATCTTACACAATAATGACATAGTATTTCATTAATGAATAGAAATGTAAAATAAATGACATTGATAAAATTTAATGTAATATAATTCAATTTATTAATATTTTATTATGAATTTTATAGACAAATATAACTTATTATAGGTGTTTTTAAAATATTTATTCAAATTAAATCATTTTTTGTATAATCAAAATAAAATTAATTGAATAAAATCAAAATTGGGATTAATAATAATTTATGTTAATATGTTTTTATTAAATTATTTTAAAAAAATTAAATTATTAAAGAGGGACAATATTAACAATTTGTGGTATGAAATTTCCCCATTTATCCATTTATGTGAAAAAATTTACCTGATAATTAATATTATGACCTTTCATTATGAAAAATTCAATGCAATGGTTAGGATACAATATGTTAATCCAAGGAGTTAAACTAAATGTTAAGGTTTAGAATTAAAACAAATCCATTAAAAATATGACTTATGATTATAACATTAGATTAAAAACATTTTAGTCAAATATAGGTCTGTATTGAATCAATTTTATAGAATTAATTTGATAAATTTTAATCATTTCAGTAATTCAGTGGGTGGATTTTCCCTCTAATATTAAAGAGAACCCCTTACCTCTCTTCTTTACACGACATCGTGAATCCTATCTCGAACAATTTATTTTTTAAAGATTATTTTCCCTAATCAGAAACAATTTTATTGATTATTAAATAATAAATACAGTATCCTTAACATAATTGGTTTTTTAAAGATTACGGAACTACCATTATCCACCCTTTATCTGTCTAATGATAAATGATAACATTTCCCGTAAGTAGTTGTGGACTACCAATTCCTAGAATTGATATGATTCATTTTATATTTTTTATCTTACATGGATGATAATAATGTTAGATTAAGTTAATATATACAAGAAATTAATTTTTATATGATGTTTAAAAAAATATTTAACATTCATTCATTTCATATATATCAAATTGTAAACATTGTTCTTGTATACATTTGACCTACCTTCTCGATTAATGGTTTAATTAATTTTGTCATATCTAAAAAACTATAGATTCACTAAATAAAAACAAAATGATAAAAAATTACTTTTAAAACGATTAATTTTTTTTGATGGTCAAACTGTTATCATAATTCAATGATCAAGACTACTAAACAAAAACATTCATGGAAAAGGAAACACATATTTCAAAGATTAAAAATTTTAATAATGAATTTTTTATAAAAATGTTGTAAATGATTATAAGTGAAAAAATATATGTTATCATATATATGAGAACAATTATAGAATATATTAATAATAAAAATATATTTATTATATTGGTGGTTTGAACCCATATTAAGGATGTCAATCCTGAGATAATGGTTTGTTTCACAATATCATTATTATTCAAGATTATTTTGTTTTAAGTATCCGATGGTGGAAATATTTAAAATTTATATCCTAAACCCAATATATTTTAATATTATCTAGTTATTTATTTAAATTACTATTTCCCCACTATATTTACCATATTTATGTAATCAATATTCAAAATTTATATTTTTTAGGAAAACACACCTGGTTTTTCTACTTGGACCTAAATTGTTATATTTCATGTACATATTATAATTTAAATATATTTAATAATATATTTAATATTATAATATTATTATTTAATCAAATTTTTACACTTTTATAACCTTTTAGAAATTATATTTAAATAAATGTTCTTTCCATTTTCACAAAAGTTTACTTTTAGTTCATTTAAAAAACATCAAAATGAATGGTTTTAAAATTATATAAACGACAGAATATCCCATACTCATGACCAATAATTTATTTCAATCATAAATTTTATAGGTAAAAGATTATTTTGATGGAAAAATTTAATGTGATTATTTTAAAAAAAAATTATATTTAAAATTAGTGATTTCAATGTGAAAAAATGTATTTACCTCAACAAATTAAACATTTATATTTTGAATGTATTATCATATTTTTTGAAAGTATATGGTGATACAAATGAGTTACTAAGAATATAATATACTGATACCACCCATAATATTTTTCTGAATGATTTTTTATCTGTTTGACTAGGGATCATATTGACATTCTATATTCTTGATCTTGAAATATAAATCATTCTTTATTTTTAAGCAATGATGATTATATATTTATTATATTAGTATGATCAATGCATCTGTTTTATTATGATATTGGTGGGACCTGGAAATACATATCACCTAGATGAATTGGTAGTTCTAATGAGAAAAACTAGAATGCCTTCTAATATGAGTCCTTGTAACATCCCAGGTAGTTATAGAGTAAAAATTTTCATATTTATTAATATTTATGAATTAGATAAAAATTTCAAATAAATATTTATTCCATATCTGATATCATACATAACATGAAATTATAGGTTTTTTTGAAATCTTACGTTGCACAAAAGACCAAGTTATTCTAAAAAATAATATATTATTATTTTTATAAGTTTAAGTTAGAGTTATCACATTGCATTTCGAATGGTGAGAATGAATGATATTAATGGAATTATAAGAATTGGGATTACATATGTTTATATAATGATAAATTCAATTTAAAAATAATTAGAAATTAAAATAAATACCAACTAAATAAAAAGGGCATATTTTATGAAAAACTATTTATCTGTGAATTATTATGTTAATAAAACAATAAAATCACTCTTTTTTATTATTTTAATTATATATATAATAAATATTTGCAATTTAAAATTTTATTTATATTTTCTAGTCCTAATATAAGAACAAATCTGATTTCAATAATAAAATAATTATTTTTCAAAAAGGCAATTTCACAACCTTTTGATGGATAATTTTTTATAAATATAGTTTCTCACACTTTGGTATGTTCTTTTTGAAAAAATAATCTTATTCTAGGTATGTGGACATCAAAATGTATATTTCTTTAATTTTTATGTTTCTTTTGATAAAATTCATATTTTAATGAATAATGAAAAATATAGTATTTTTACTCAAAATTGTTATTTTAATTTTTTTAATATTTTTAAAACTATATTTTTAGTTGATTATAATAAAAAATTAATTTAGTTATTATCATTTAATATAATTTGGGTCCTAGTAATCTCTTTCATATTGAAATTGTATATAAAAACCATGTGAACTCTTGAACGTTTTACTTAAAAACCATGTTTCTTATTCGATTAATGGGCATAATTTTTATTTAATTATTTCAAATTATGTTCTTTGAATATTGAAAAATGGATACCATATTTTTAATCATAAGTTATAAATTATTAAAATATGTTCCTTTTAATTTTTGTCATTATGAATAGTAGCTTAATTGATAAATTTTATTGCAAAATTTGAAGGTAAATCGGGAAATTAAAGGTACAAATATTATTTCAATAAAATAAAACTACCCTATAACTTGTCTGGATTTTATTGGATGATTGAATTCTGTCTGTGAGCATCCTTTGATCAATATTAGGCCCAATTGGATGAGTTTAATGCATTTATAATATTATATTAACTGAATAGTCATTTTTGATAAACTTTTGTTTTTAAAAGTAAAGTATTTTAGTATAAAGTTATAGAGGTGATATATTTAACTATAAATATTACTTAAAAATTTAAACTTTATTACCTTCATCATGCTAATTTATTTATAATTTTTAGGATTTAAATAATTAAATTAAATTGTGACACAAAGATGACGCGGTAATAGATTTATTATAGAAATAATAAAATAAATGATATTATTAATGTTAAAATAAATGTAATTTGATATATTTTATGCCATAAGTTAATTTTATAGAGAAATTTTAAATTTTAGTATTGTGTTAATGTAGTGTGTTCGAAGGAATAAAGTTTTCATTATTTTTTGGAACACTCAAGTGGTGAATAGTGTCCAATTTGATATAATTCATAACATTGAATATAAAATATTTAAATAAATGATATAAATTTTATAACAACATATGATTAGTTAAAATTGATATATTTATACAAATATCATTAATGACTCATTCATTGGTCATTTATCAGGATTTGGTAATTATCATAACCCCTAATGTGTAAATTACATAACAAAAAGTTAAGAGTTTAAAGGGATTAAAACAAAATGAAAAGGATTAAAAAATATCCAAAACATGTATAATTTTAATTTTTTTATTCTTATTCAACCCAAAATCCAAAAATCTTATAAATAAATAGGTTCGGGACCATATAAATTTTAATTTGAATTTATATTAATTTAAATCTTTTAATAATTCAAATGGTGCCCCTCCCCTATCCTATAAATAGAAATCCATTCTATTGTATTAATATCACACAAACCCTTTTTTACCATATAAATATTGTAATGACTTTCTATAATCCCACCTAATATTCTTGAATACATAGTTTATGAATAACATATTCTTTAGAGATGTTAAGGTGTTAAAAAGTGTGATCATCCTTTGAAAATGTAGTGTTTTTTAGTGTTTCATTTTTATTTTTTCTTCAACATAAATTAATTAAACTATATACATGAGAAACTAATAAATCTTATATCCTCAATATAATAATATTTCAATATTTTAATATAATTACCATAATCCATTTTTAAATTCGTTAAACGAGAAATGAAAATTTCAATCGTATGTGCAGCGGACTACCGTCTTGTGAACTGATATAATTTATTTTTCCATACTGTATCACAAGAATGGTCATAATGATAAAAATAATGTTTTATATGATTCTAATTATATTTTTATAATTATAATATAATAATATACCAAATTGTTTCTTACATACAATGAAAATAAAAATTATAACGTCGTTTCTGTGTATGTGTGAACTGCTAAAACCAAGGATGTTCTTTGGTAGAGATAAAATATTGTTTTTGTTTATTTCTATTTTATATTGGGTTGATCGAAGGGATTTCAATTCATTTTATATCATATTACATGACAAAGTAGGGGTTTAAGGTGGCACAATTTCCCATTGGTTGACAAATTTATGGTCAATAAAATCTAGATTTTGATTTTTGGAAAATGTTGATTTTCAGTATATGAGTGGACAATATGCTGACCATGAATCCCAGTACACATATTTCAAAAAAGTTATGTGGGATTAGTTCATAGAAGGAAAAATATTTTTGGACCATGTAGTAAAAAATAATTTGTGGACCAAAAAAGGATCACAGGAAGGCCTTCGGTTCACCAAAGGCAAACGATTTGTGGGATGGTGTTTCATTCGCAAAAATGAGACGATGTTATTCGTGGTCCTAAAGAAAATGGTGGCTTGCAGAACATGTAGGGGAGATGGTTCACAGGATCATGATATGTGGGAATTATTTTTTAAACCCCTTTTTAGTGGATTATATGGATTTATATAATTATATAATAATTATTATTCCATTCATTGTAGGAAGGTCACTGAGATTAAAAAACTAGGAGGAAATCAGTGATGTTTAGAGTGGTTTGTAGAAGTCGAACCCAAAAAGGAGCCTTTGATTATAAATTCAGAAGTTATTTGGGGAGGTCCAAAATGATTCATTGAAGACTGTTTAGTGAAGAAGGTTTTAGAAGATAGTTCAGGGAAGACGGTTCATGGAAGACCATTTGCAGAGAAGGAGTTGGTCCACAATGATGAATTTGTACATGAAAATTGTCTAGGAATGTAGTACATGTTCGGGGTTTTCTGAGGCTGTACGTGGAGGTTTTTCATGAAGAACTCATATTATGTGGTGTAGTGTAATATTTTGCGGAGAAGTTCATAAATGAACAGTTATGAAAAAAGTGAATTACTTCTATAGGTAAATATATGACTTCATCATATCATCTATCTGAAGTTGAGGATTTAGGATTTAATGAGAACCCATTAATCCAACCTTCATGTCAATAAAAAAATAATTGATTATACTCAATTTAGTATGAAATGGTTAGTCAATAGAAGTGATTTTATAGATGTAGATTTATATCTATAAAACCTTTTAAAAGAAGTGTTTCTGGAGTAGAGTGACTGGGAAAAATATTTGTAATCTATAACTTATGAAGATTAGTGGAATTTGGAACGACTGAATACGAGTCGAGATATTCTTCTTGGACTAGACTTAGTGGTGAACACTATATTATTTTTGTGTGTTCCTTTTATTTATGATGTTTAAATCACCTCACATTAACAACATACATATTTAAAAAGTTTCTACCAATGTGATAATGAGATTTTTCCCTTTCAAATAGAAATTTGACACTCTAATTCACCCTTCCCCTATCAAGGTGTATGTGGGTCATTCTTTAACTATCACTTCTATGATGTAATGTGAATTGTTTTTATTCACCACATCAGAAGTATAATATATATAAGTATATTTAAATTATTATTCTATTTCTAATTATATTATGATCATTCTATAAAGAAAAAATAATAATGAACTATTTTCTATAATAATTAATTAATTATTGCAACGTTACTCATTCATACCTATGACCTACTATCCTCAGCATTATAATGTTGTTCATTTTATCATTCAATAAATAAATGGTTTTATTTAAAAGAATAATTAATGTATAAAATACATTATTATTCAATGAATTCTATTTTTTAGATTATGGACGAATGAAAACATGGGATATTGAAATAATACAATGTTAATTTTCGACTCATGAACTTAATATCAACAAAATGTACAAAAAAACTCAAATAGATACCTATTTATTATAAAATGGTTAATAATTATAAATAAGATATAATAGAAATTAAATGTTTATAATGTAATTATAAATTCACCTATGTTTATTATTCTGGATGATCAGGGAACATATACGACGTATCGAACTCAATGTAAGAGACATATTCTCAATATTCATTCATTAAAGAATATTTTGAATTTATACACCACCAGATTTATTAATGTGTATAATAAAACCCGTTTACATTTATTTAATTACAAATATTTTAAAAGGAATATTTTTATCTGAAGCGTTTTACAATGTTTACAGGATGAAAAAAGGAATGATTTATATGTATGCAGCGACAATGGATACTTTGTCGCTGTAACTGATAGTTGATATTTTGATTCCTATGTAAGATTATTATTTTTTAAAATTAAAATGAAATCCCTTATTCCCTTTTTCAGTATTTTGTTATTAAAAATGGTTTTGAAATTGTATTCACTATTTTAATATTTTTAAATTATTTCTTGTGATTTCAAATGAAATCATATGATTGAAATGTTTATAATTTCTATATTTTTTTGTGTTAGGATTATATAATGATACATGGGAATTTAATGGGTCCATACAAGATTAAAAATATGGGTGGTTATGTTATTAACCAAATACGGGTGGTTACATGATGAATCATATACGAGTGGTTCTGTGATAAAACTAAGATGGGTGGTTACATTATAACCTCCAATGTATTTTCTATGGAAGTCATCTGTATGGAAATTCTATTTGTTAGTGTGATATTTGTGGAATCTAACCATATAGTTATTACATTTCAGTTTGATTATTTCTCAAGATACCATTATATTTCATATATTTCTATTTTTATAATTTTTTGAAATATCTGATTACAAAAAATGGTATGCAATGACATAATATATAGTGAATTTTACTTCTTACTTAGGAAAGAAGAGAATTATTATATTATGATAAAGTATTCATGGTTTACATGTTTTATCAAAGGCAACTATTTTTTTGTATACATTACACACCAATTTTGTTCCCATCCCATGTTTTTGAAATGTCTATCATTAGACTAAAAGGTGAATAGAGTCACTAATGGGATCAAGGAAATGTTTTGATGTTTAATCATAAAATGAAACCTTGATTCTTTTCAAAAAAATTATGTTTTTTTAAAAAATTAATAGTGAGTAGAAGTGCCTAATTTGTAATTTTTTAGTTTTTTTGAAATAGTTATTGAAAAATCATCTAAAACTCTACAACTAAAAATATCTTCAATGAGAAATAAACTCAAATAATAATTTTAACATATGGTTATGTAATGTTTATTTTGGGCCTTATAGTTGGTTTTAGAAGATAGTTTAGACAAAATTGGAGAATAGTATGTTTTCGTAAGAGTTAGAGAACTCATAATGTGTTAATAATTTTATGTTTTATATATGTTTAATGTCTTAAATACCTTTATAGGATTATTGATATAATTATTTTTAGGAATAAATAGTTTTTTTAAGAACATTAACCTTTAATGAAATGATTGGTTAATACTTATTGGGATGAAAAATAAAAGGTATGAGCCATCCATTGAGGTAAAACATGTATAGTTATTTTTAAGGCCTATAATATTTTTGGAATAGTATAATAATTATATAGTTTTTGAAAAATGAAAACCTAAAGACCGTGTGAAAAACCGTCGCGTCGGACAATGATGTGAGAATCGAACCCACAAGAAAATTGTGACAAAGCTTAATTAACTAGAATTGGACTATGTGAAGTACCTTGTCAGTGTGTATTTTTTAGTTAAACACTTTTACTAACTATGAATAAGTTGAAATTTGGATCTTCTGTTTTATCATTTGGATATCCATGGAATTGGAAAATGATTAGTTAATTAATTGACCAATTTTATTAAGGAAGATGTTCATTATTTTGGGAACTTTAATTCATTAATTTATAAGGAATACATTTCAATTTTAATTGCGGAGTAGTGTTTGAATTATATTTTTGAATAATATATGATTTAATTTGTGGATATATAAGTAATTATGTTATATATATAAATTTTTATCCTATAATAGAGAATATGTGATTAGGTAAATAAATTTGGGTATGAGAAATTAAGATCAGTTGATGTATTTGGAGTTAAATGTTATAACATATATTAAAAGAGTATTTGATTAAACTCATCTAATTTTTGTGATTTAATATTTGTTATAATTTTATTGTAGAATTTTATGTAATTTTATTTTTTGGATGGTCTATGATGTGCTTTGGAAATTATAGTTGAGTCTAGGAGATTAAAAGTAGTTTTTCGTCATCTAATGGTTTATTTTTTATCTTATCCTAATTATATTGTTTTTGTTAATGTATCTATATTGGATAAATTGATTGTTAATATTTATTCGGATTATGTGATTTTATAGACATTGATTCATCTTGGATACTCATTAGTGATGATTATTTACTATATCGTAATGTTTAAAAGAATTACATTATGATAAATTATTCATGGTTTACATGTTTTTTCAAGGAAAATATTTTTCCTTGTTTTTGTATCCCTTACAATTATTTCTTGTGCCCATACTATGTTTTTTAAATGATATTCACAGTACATAAATAAATATAGGGTCATGGATGGGATCAAGAAAAATTTGTGATGTTTAAACATGAAATGAAACCATGTTTATTTTTAAAAAATATATGATATTATGAAAAAATAGATAGTGAGAAAAATATTGTAATTTGTAATTTTTTAGTTTTTAAGTAATAGTTATGGACTAATTTTATAGAAACCCAAAATTAAAAAGATAATTAAGGGGAAATAATGTCAAATTATTCAATTAACTCAATATTTAGTACTTCTTAAAGAAATGCCTTATCATCCTTGCCCGATTATTTAAGTTTTCATTGAAATAGTACATGAATATATCGTTTATACGTCTTTGCTTGAGGCTTCAACGATAATTTTCATAGGTCTAGAATTATTCATTATATCATTATTAAACTAGTTTCTGATGACCATGTTATTATTTTTATTTTTATGATATAAACGGATAAGTTTCTTGTTCAATTGATTATTTATATGGAATTATTTTATTATCATATATTATCATCTATATTATTCAAATATTTTTAGATTATGATACACCTATACAGTTATAAAACATTTGAGACTACTTTTTTCATATGATTCATTAACCATAATTCTATGAATTGTATTTTTATTTATATGCAGAGTTTCAGAAAAGGGACCTATGTTTGTTTGAAATAAACTATTATGTTTTATTTTAGGTTTTCAAATGTAATAAGATATTGAAGATTCATCCTTGTTTTCCAATCCTAATAATTTATTTGATCTAGGGTATTTCATAAATTATTTTTATTAAAAATGTAATAAAATATAATGTAACATAGTACTAGTAAGGTTTTGTAATTTAGAGAGTCGACCCAAAAATCCATTAATCATACTCTTAGTTTATCCAAACAGTATCATCAAAATTCCACCCTATATGAAATTCAGACATCACTTATTTCTCTCTCAATTATATAAGCCCATTAATATCACTATAAATAGATATTAAAAGTATAATTTTATAACAATGAGTAAAAATAATAGATATCCATGGTTTCATTATAAATCATGTTATAGTAAGAATGTAGTGAAATAATATTTACATTTGAGTGATTTTAAATAAATTATAATGGATGTTCTGTTTTATCTAGCATGGTCATTATCTTAATATCATTAAATGAATATGTATGTAATTATTCTGTACAAAATTATATTTGGTTATCATAATAATTAATTATTATCTAATTATTATAATTAATTATTATACATTGTGTTATTTTAATCACATATAATGATTAACTATGAAAAGAAACATATGTGATACATGAAAATGAGCAATAAACTGATGGATAGTTTGTCGAGGTGAAATAAACTGACTCCTCATATATTGGTCAACTTATGTTTCAATATCCATTTTATTATATGCTTCAACATCAAATATAAATAATTCTTTCTCGTCAAATGAACCATTAGGTTTGGTAATCACCATCAGTAAAATTATATGCTGATATGTAGGATATTGGACATAAGGATATGATGATTATATTTAATAAATATATGTATTAATTAAATTCATTATAAAATTTCATAGATAGATAATAGAAATATCTCTACTATTAATTTAATAACAACCAATACAAATTTTATATATATAATCATATGATAATATTATTTAAAAAAAATAAATCATTCTTAAGGTAATATAGAAAATGATAATTTTTAATAAAAAATTGTTCACAACAAGTAAAACACCTAAAATAAATCGTTGTAGAAATTAAATAATTTTTAATTTGAAAATTATTTTAAAATTCATTTTTTATTTCAATTGTGATTTTTTTAATTTTATGAAATAAAATAATATATTTAAATGTTTAATAATTTTTTATTTTTAAAACAAACACAAAAAAAATTTACCCATATAAATTAAATATTAATATAGTTATAAGATGTGGTAGAATGTTGTTCTATGCCCTCATTTAATTTTATAAATATTATAGGAAAACTAAAAAATCATCATTTTTATATTTTATGACGAACACAAAGAAATTAAGTGGGGGTTGTAGCTCTCCACATTTTCATTCCACTAAATTTTCATATAAAATTTCTCTATGTATTTTTGTTTACATATTTAACCATAATCGTAAATATAAAATAAAAAACCACATTTTTCTAGATTAAAAAAATCATATTTTGTTATTTAAGTTATTTTATTTTATCTTATTAAAAAAAGAATAAATTAAAAATCACTATTAATTTGAGTGGATAATTTTAATTTTTTTCCCATTCAAGACTATGAGGAGTTCGATACACATGATTTCATGATCATTGAAACAAGAATATCTCTGTTGAGAAGAATATTTATAAATCTAATGGAAATAATGATTATTTTTTTTATTATTTCTCAAATACTACTTGATGGGTCCTAGAATAATTAATATAGAGAGGAATAACTCAAATTTAATTATTTTTTCATCTAAATTTGATATAATTAACCCAAATCATTGATAGAATCATCACACATAATTTTCAATTAATTATTGATATCAAATAAATATCATATGAAGTTTTATTTTCCATTTTTTTTCTTATAATTGTTGGAATATCTATTCAAATCATTACAAATAACACAATCATTGTTTAATTAATGAATCCCAAATGAAATCGTCTATAAATATCCCATAAATATTTTATGATTACTTGAACATCATTCATGATGTATACTATGCAGGAGCTTGAGAAATGTAATTACCTATATTTTGAACCCTTTTATTAACAATATCACCAATAACATATGTCACATACAAAACCAATCAAACACAACAGCCAACTAAAACCAAAAAAGAATTCCTAAAAATAATATATTTAAAAAATGAATTAATAATAAAATTATATTATGTATTTAAAATAGTTACATTTTATTTTATCCATTATTTATATTTTTAATGAAAAAATTCCTTTCATGAAACTAATAAATAACGGGGTTTTGAGCATTACCTCATTATAATTAAATTTATAGTAGTTTAATGATTACATTTATATAAATTGTTTTTATTAATAACCTAATATATAAATATTAAATTATTTACAATTTGATAATAGTTAATATTATAAACACATGATGATTAAAAAGGACATTAAAAAGAAGTTTTTCATTATATATCATATTTCCATTTTAAAGAAAAGTTATTATTTTCGTAATTTTTGTTTGAAAAAAATAACATCAGTTGTTAATTATAAATTAAAATATTATATTAAAATGATGTTTTAGGGTTTTTCAAAAAAAAAATATTATATGGGAATATTGAAAATTACGATTTTCAAAATTTTCATAACATTTATGAAATTGTTAATATATAAAAAAATTCTAAATTCAGGAACACTTTTTAGAAGGGTGAATATAAATTTTATAATTTACTATATTTTTAAAAAAAAAACTTATTTTATAATCCAATATTTAAAAATTATGAAAATATAATATATTTTCAATAAAATTTATTAAACAATATACATTGAAAATTTAAAAAAGAATTTTTAATAATATTAAAAAATGAATTCAAAACATGTTTATTAAAAATTTGAGAAGATTCATTCAAAATTATTTTATAAAATTATCTTTTTATAAAGGATAAATATGTATATAAAAATGTGTTTTCTTTCATGAAAAAAAAATAATTTAAATGAGTATCATATGTTATAAAAATACAAATAGGTTAAAAATGTATTTAATTGAGTGTAGGATGTTTTGGAGGGCCATATATATTCTGATATAAACAATTGATTATTTTTTGATACATATTATTTGAGGGTGAATTCTCATTAATGATATGTATTGGGTATTTGATAAACATTCAACACATTACACTTATAATTGGGTTTCTCCTATCCTAACACACCCTCACTCCAAAAGCCAAAAATTTTAGACCAAAACATGTCAAAAACGCTCCTAAAAAATGGTGTATTTTCTTTTTTTACAATACATTACAAAACATATTACAAACATGTGATCCTTTAAAGATTAGTATATTGGAAATAAGGCACATAATATATAAAAATATGAAAACATTGTCTAGTCCACATGATATTTTTAATCATAGGTTCATTCTTTGTACAATTACTACAACTCATAACCTAGGGATATACATCAATGTAAATTGAGAGCATAAGGCCTATTAAGGGAGTGAAAGGGGAATAGTTTACAAGTGTTAATGATAATAATCGATAATAATTTGTTGAATATCATATTGTAATATAAAAGGGGAAATAGAAATATCATAATAAATAATTAATTAATCTTAACATGGAAATATGGATAAGACATTTAATTTATTAATTCATAAGTAGATAACCAATGATTTTCAATGATGTGTCCAAAAAATTAACAAAGTTATTCACCAAGGTATCATAAAATATGACATCTTTACGATTAAATTCTTTACCCAATTAATTAGAGGTCAATTAGAGTGCAAAATTCATATGTGTGAATTATTGTGATTTATATATATTATAATAAAAAAATTTAATAAATTTCTCATGGAGAATAAAATTAACGTGTTTCATATCAAAATCACAATGTTTTAGAATTTTCATAAAAACTATGTCATTTTTTCATTTTAAACACATGCAAAATAATGGAGGGTTTAATGTATGTTAATAATAGAGTGGAATGTGTAATTTTAAAATCAATTTGAATACAAGTGTAGAACAAAGAGGTTTGTATATTCACAAAATATAATATCTAGAATTTCTTGAGAGAAAAAAAACAGAATCGTTGGGAATAACATTATGTAGCCTATCTTGTATGAAACATTGTTATGGAAAATTTAAAATGAGAGGGGAAAGGGGTCTACCAATCATAAAATACACTTAATATAGTAAAAAAGTTTAATAAAATGGGATGAAATAAATTTAATAGAAATATGAAATACATGCCACAAAAAAATGAAACATAAATGGAAAAGAGATTTTCAGATTCCCTATACAATGAAGAGTGAAACCTAAAACAATGATATTGGGACCTTCGGAGATTTAAGAAACCAAATAAAGACACCATGTGATGTAATAATATAACATATTTTTGGAGGTGGAATTTGGAATGTAATTAAATTGGTAAATGGGAGGGTAATTATAGTGAAAGAGAGGGATTTTCTAATTAATTTCTTTTAATTTTTCAATATTGGTATTTGTTTAAAACCATGGTCTTGCCTATGGTATATACTAATGGGATTGGCCAATTGGGACACCTAATATCATATTTAAATCCATAATAATCTATCATCATATTATATAACACATTACAATGTTATGATTTTATTAAACATAATGAAAACTCAAAACTGTAATTTTACTATTCAACAAAAAACAATATATTTTTGAAAATTTTAACATCCCAGATAAATGAAGAATAAGACATATTTATTATTTATTACTATTTTTTAATTAGATATTAATTTTACTTTAAAGGGGTTTTTATGTAAGATCATGTACCCAATACCCAAAAACAGGTTTCTTTGAATCTTACGTTGCACATTAATAATATAATGTCATTATTCTAAATAGTAGTTAAATACTAGACATTGTATTGGAAGGAATGATCAAAACTAAGTACAATATTATTATACATTTTTTTTAAATGTATTTACATTTATCCAATAAAAGTTAGAGGCTTAAAATGTGAATGAATCTAATTTTAAGCATAATTTACATTAAAAGGCTGATTTACCACCTTTTAATGGTGAAAACTTTTTATGTCTAGTTTTGGTCACTTTAATTCATTCTATATGACCAAATAAAATCCTTCTTTAGAATGGGGACATCAAAGTTTACGTTGTTTAAATTTTTGGAATTTTTTTTGATAAAGTTCATTTTGTAATGAATATTGAAATATATTGTATTTTAATTCAAAAGTGCCTTTTAATCTAATTTATTTTTATGGTTAGATTATCTTTTTAGTTGGTTTTAAAGTGAAAATAAAATATATTTTTACCATTTAATCCAATTTTTGTCATTGGAATTAATTTCTCTTTGAAATTGGACATAAACAAGTATCAATCTTTTGATAGTTATTGTTTCATAAAACACGCTATTTGTTTTAACAATGGAAATTAATTTTAAAATTAATTAAGGCCACCTCTATGTTTTGAATTTGGAAAAATATACAACAATTTTGAATTCGGAACATCTAATATAGTTTATTCTGAATATTTGGTATTTTTCAAAAAAACATCAATTTTTATGAATAGTGAAACCACATAGTGGTAGTTAAAAAAAACCGACATTTTCATTTAAATGAAATTTTACCACTTCTATGAATTGAATTTCGAAAATCCGACATACATGGTTGTTATTAAGATGTAAAATGTGGTTCAATAAGATTAAAATATTTTTTGGTGAATAGTAACTTTTGACTTTTATTTACCGTGGTTAAAGGTAAATAGGGTAATTCAAGGTTAAAAGAATATTATAATAAGTCAAAATTAACTTTACACTTGTCCAAAACTTATTGGTTGAGTCATTAAAGACCATGGAAATATTTGGGTCGTTTTGGGACCTATTTCATTAACATGGAAGTGATAATGACAATTTAGATTAATTAATTTAAAGTAAAGGGAAACTATACAAAACAAAAATATTGTAGTAATTAATTTTTATATGGTGTTATATAAGTTATATTTTATACTATAAATATTCTTTGGAAAGATAAAAGGATTTAATATATCATGGATTTTTTTTATAATTTTTAGACATGATATAAATTAAATTATTTATGACACAATAATGATGCAGTATTTACCTCATTAATAAATGATTTAATAAATACGATTACAATGATGAAAATATTATCCAAAACATGTCTAATTCGTATTGGATGATTTTATTTCTCCCATGACTCATCTTATATTCGAATATAATTATTTTTGGACCATTAGAAACTGAATATCCTTATATAATAAAATAATAGTTTCACACTTTCCTATAGAGACCCTCCCCCCACCTTATAAAAGCAGAACACTTATAACCAATTACTCACACCTATCAAGCCGTTTGGCTCATCCAAACTCTACCCAATTAAGCTCTAAACTTACCTATACTCCTCTTAGAATCCTTAAATTAGTCAGAAGGCACTTCAAGAAGTCCTTTGTTTCAAACCAAAGGGAGTTACCCAAATTAAAGGTAACAATTTCTCTTAAATTGTTTTCTTTTATTGTACATCTCCAACCCCTAAACTCTTTTTATTTCTTTCTTTTGTAACAAAATAAGTATCCTCAATATACTAGGATGTTGTTATAAGATGTATTCAAGTACAATTACACACACCTCCATCTAATGGATGAAGAACATAACCTTTCTATGGATGACAAACTAAAGCCTCACAAAACGATGATTGTTCAATTACATCTTAACCCATATCATGGTGGCCATTATGATGGAAATATATTTATATATGATATATATTATGTTTATTATTTACTTATGCTTCTGTACTTACCCATTTATAACAAGCCTTTATGGTTTCCATAGTGGGTAAATATGATAATCTCATTTGAGAAAGTGCGGACTACCATCCCCTCAAAGTGATTTGATTCGTTAATGCCTTATGTGGGATGTATAAAGGATGGATAAAATGATATTATATATGATATTATACTGGAATTATAATATAACCTTTAAAAATTTTGTTTTATTTCCATTAAAATAAGAAATAGAAATGAAAGTAGCGTTCATGCGTACGTGCAGCTTACCCTCTCCATGAACGGTGCATTTCATTTCTTACCTCTAAATGTTATGTACTATTATAAAAACATGTATATACAGGATATATATGATATATATGATATCTAAATCATTAATATAATTCTGGATATAATTAAACTTTGACCACATGAACAACATGTAATTATAAGAAGTCTATTTTTGACTCAAGTACTAAATATCGACAAAACGATCATTATTAACATAAATGATTACATAATTTTTATAACATGGTAATAAGTGATATAAAAGGAATAATAAACTATAAAAAGGTTATTAAGAAAGTGGAAATTAACTTTAGTTTATTATTCAAGAAATTAAATAATGATTGAGTCAAGTCGGACACGAGGTAAGGGATCTGACCTCTCTCTTTCTTTTCAATTACTCTCTTTTATGTCATTTCATTTATGTTCCATGTTCTTATGTTGGAGGATGTTATATTATATTCAACATACGGTTATTTGTATTTCCATATGATGAAAGACTTCCTATTACTCTCATCAATTCATTTTATGAATTTTTAAGAGGCGTAGTTAGGCTGCCGAATTTTTGTAAGGGGATTTTATATCTCACTGATTTCCATTGTTTGCCTCTTCTTTATTGCATGTGGTGACTTTTGTACTACCTTTTGATATATATTATCATTATTATTCTTATATTCATTGTATTATGTGATTAATTTGGTGGTTATTAACTTTGGTTCCTACGACTTGATTGATTACAATGTGGTATGGGATTTTCTTATCTCACTTTTAATTCCGTGAGATTTCCATTATTCGCCACTTATTTATTGCATCTGGTGTATTGTGTACTGTCTTTTGATATATATTATCATGATTATCATTATATTAATTGTATTCTGTGATTCATTTGGTGTTTATTAACATTGGGTCATACGACTCGATTTATTACAATGTGGTAAGGTGTTTTCATCTCACTTTTTATCCCCGTGAGATTCATTCAATATTTTCCACCACTTTATTTTGTGTGGTATATGTACTTACCATGATTGTATTCATTGTGTAAGATACTTTAATTTTTGGTTATTTACATCTTCATTGTATGATCCTTCTTTCATGTGTTGTATGTTTCGTAAGTTACCAAATCGGTAAAGGAACCTTTCACCCTCCTCTCCTTTAAAAGGATTCTTTTTGTTATGTATTTTAATTTACATCTTATTATGTTGGTATATGTTATTATATATCCCAATTGATGTAAACATTAATTCCAAGTGATGATATATCATTTTGTCTCATCAATGCATTTTCTTAATTTTAAAGTGATGATGTTAGGCTGTCAAATTTTTACAAGGGAACTTCTTAACCCAATTTCGATTCTTTGGGTTCAACATGTACTTCTTGAATATGTCGTCCTATGAATATTTGTGAATGACCTATGATTGTTTTACAATTAATATACAGATATATTTGGTGTATTTATAATTTTCAAACATAATTATGTGATTTATTTATCCTTAATTTAAGGATACCATCTGTATATGGGATTTTACCTCAATTTACATTTCCACTAAGACTTCATTGTTGATATGCACCAATTCACTCTTATATGGTGTATATAATGTCCTTTGACATATTATATAATGAATCCATTTATTACCATGATATTATAATGTTCTAATTAAATGTTATTCCTCAATTATTTTTATTCAAACGTCTCTATATTTGTTTAAAAAACTATTTAACGAAAATATCATTTTAAATTTTTTAAATATTTATTCATATAAATATTTCTCATTAATGTTCATATTTTCAAAATTGGTTTGAGGATTTACTTATATGGCCAATAATGTTTTAAAATGGTAATTAATTTAAAAGCTTCAATGTGGTATGGGACACTTTTATTCAAAAATCTCTTTTTAAATGGTTTATGAAAATTGATTGTTTATTTCAATATATTGAAATTACTTATTGTGATTTAAAATGAAATGTTATTAGTGAAATGTTTATATTTGAAATATTTTATGTGATATGATAGTACTTGTACATTTGACGGGTGGTTACGTTATAAACAATATGACGGGTGGTGCCGTGAAAACTAGGATGGGTGGTTACATTATAACCTCCAATGCATTGGGTATGGAAGTCGGTCGTATGGCTATTCCATTTAGTGATATGTGTGGAAGTCAATGGTATGGTTATTCCATTTTTGTATGTTTATGTTCCATGTTATGTTTATATGTTATGTGTTCTTTATAGGGGTTTTAATGGTAATATTTTGGTTACAAAAGGGTATGTAATGATCTTTTATTCAGTGAAGAGTATTTACTACTTCATAAAAGTGATAAGTTTTACCTATGATAATGTATTCATGGTTTACCTGTTGTTTTGAAAAAATAACAATTTTTGTTCTTTTTCTATCCCTTACTGAGCTTTTTATGCTCTTCCCATGTTTTTTTTAAATGTTTTTCACAGGGAATAATGTGGAATAGGGTCAAGGATGGGATCAAGGAAAAGTAAAGCTGTCTAAATTATAGAACTATACATATTTCTTTTTAAGAGTTTTTATTTTATGAAAAAAATGTATACTGAGTAGTAGTGTCTACTTGTAATATTCAAGTCGTTATGTAATAGTTATGGCCTAATTCTCTAAAACTCTAAACCTAAAAATACCCTCAATGTGAATTTTTCATTTAAATCAATATTATGTAATGTTTAAGGCTAGGTCCTTATAAAATTATTCATAAATTTAACCTATCCTAATTTTTATGTGTTTATTTAGAAAAAATTATTATTTTATCAAAATAATTTTCTATGTATGATAAATTTTACTTTAAAATATAAAAAACCTTATTTATTTTAAATAACAGCAGACAAAAAATTCAAATTAAAATTCATAGTGATATATTCATCATGTGAAAAAAATCATTTAAATTTATATAAATGTGTTTTAATCATACAATTTCATTAAAATAAACATTGTTAATAATACCTAACTATATTTTAATATTTATACATTTTATAAAAAATAAAATATCTATATGAAGATAAATATTTTTCAATTTCATTATATTTTAAAGAAAAACTAATCTCAAGATGATAATGATAGAAAAACCATTTTATTTATAATAAGGATTATGTAATAAGTAACTATTCCCTTGAAACATAACCCCTTATAACTTCCACACGTAGAATAAGGGTTAAGTGTGAGATATTGATATACTCATGGGGTGGATCGAGTAACATCGCCTGAGTGGTAATCTCCACAAACATGACCTTTACCAATATGGTATTTGTTTTCATGCATAACATGTTGAAGCTCAGCTTGGATTTGGTCAAGAGATATTCTCAAATATGCTACCTCCCTTCCATGTTCGGACAAATGGGATTCCTATAGTAGGATTATAATCGATGAGGCCATCGAATCTTATTTCATCATTTATTAACCACTATCAATTCTATTTATAATAACAATTATAAAATTAAATTTATTATCAAGAGTATTTATTCCAATGATCATATTGAAAAATAATCATAAATGACCAATATCCATATAACGATTGAAAACCAAATTTCACATTTCAATTAAACTCACTTCATTATTAATGGGGTATAGTTTTATAGAGTAAAAAAATAAAACACACAATTTATGGTCCCAAAATTTATTCATAATGTTTGGGTCATTACATAATTATCCCTTAAAAAATTTTATCTTCAAAATTAGAACTTGTTTAGTTAGAAGAGAAATGGTATGGGTACTTACACCTCATTTTTTCCACTTGTTCCCACATAGATTAATCATATTGGTGGATCCTCCAAATCCTAGTAATGAGTTAAGAAATCTTGTTTTATGGTTTATTTTTCCTATGATCAAATATCTCTATTAACTACTCTTCATAAGAGTGGGATGTTAATGTTTTACCACCATCATATTTAGTACATGTTATGGTTCATATGTTTAATTTCTCTAGACTCATACATGGAAAAAATCAGGAACTTTAGCTAGATTTGGAGTAAGTGCAAGCTTGTAGGCCACTCCTCTGATGCGATCAAGGATTTTTAAGAGGATAATTCACCTAGCGATTATCATACCTTTCTTTTTAATCCGAATAACTCTTCACCATGGTGAAATTTAAAGGACAAAATTGTCACCAACATCCAAAACCTTATCCCCTCGACGGTTGCCTACATAACACTTATACTAACTCTGAGAATCCCATATACATTGATAGATGGAAAGAAAATATACTGTTATTTGTTGAACTAGATCAGGCCCAATAAAATTTCTATCACTAGATTCATCTGTACAAATAAGGAATTCTACATCACATACCTTAAAGAGCTATATAGGGTTCCATTTAAATACTCGAATAGAAGATTAATTTTTATGGGAACTCAATTAATGAGACATGTTGACCCCATACACATTTAAATTCCATCGAGTTTTTTTTCACTATATCATCTTGTGTCTGAATAGGCCATTCAGACTGGCCATCGATTTGATGGTGATATTTCATACTATAATTAAATTTAGTATTAAAATCACATGGAAGTCCTCTCCAGAATTTTTATGTGGACCTTGGATAATGGTTTGTAACGATAAAAATTTGTACTCCATAAAACCTAATAACTTCATTTATATAAATTGTTGAAAATTGGTCAAGTGTTAAATATTCTAGAATAGAGATAAAATAGAAAATCAGGGTGAGACGGTCCACTATAAGACATATCACATTATTTCCATTTTCAATTTTTAGGATACCAGTAACAATGTACATAATAGTATTATCCAAATTCAATGCTATTAGAGTTAGTGGTTGTAAAAACCCTGTAGAAATGTCCCAGTCATCCTTAATTTGTGGACCCACTAATAAAATTTTCGTGTAGTTGGAAATATACCGTTTTTGTTATCCCCCCAAAAATGATCAAAAATATCCATATAAATTTTTTTTCCTCTAGGATGTGTATTTAATGTAGATATATAAGCTTCCTCCAAATTCTAATTTATTTCCACAATATATAAATCAGATATCCTACATTGAAATTTTAGTACACCTTCTTGATCAAAAGTTAACATAGGGTACTACGAATTCTATACAACATTTATCATCATTTATAATAAAGGACAATCCATTTTATATTTCTTGATCTTCACTTGAAATGATGGTTTAGAATGCATTTGGGATTGGGTTTAGGATGTTGATTCCCTTACAATTCCCATTTCTAGTTTTACTAATTCTTTTATCAAAGGATATCGTTGAATGCTCATAATTTCCAATACAATAGGGTATTTCTAACATAATTCAACAACAACATATATTCACTTCTATAGTGATAATGAATTGAAAAATCATATTATTTACGAAGTTCCTACCATTAACGTTCTCTCATGATAAATTCCTTTTTCATAAAAATATATTTGAATCATTGATGTCTTTTGTATAGATCACATTTACACCAATGAATATAGTTATTTTGTATCATTAAAGAATAAACAACCACAGCCATATCAAGATCATCTATAGGATAGTTCCACTCAGGAGGAATCAATTGCCGAGATGCATAAGAAATCACCATGTCATTTTTTCTAAGGACACACCCCATCCCATTATAGGATGAATTGATAAAAATGATGAATCCGTATTTAATAGTGGGTAGAGTTAACATGGGTGCATTAATAAAATCTATTCTTGTCTCTTGGAAAAAAATTTCACACTCCTTTGTCCGGATGAACATGAACCATATTCTAGATTACATGGTTAGTTGATTAGATTGTGATGAAGATTTTTTTCACAAACCTCCTATAATATACTAGTAACCCATGGAAACTACTAATCTCAATTAAAATTGTAGTATTGGGAAACTGCTTCACAACCATTGACTTTCCATGGTCACCTATGATTCTTTCATTTGTTAGAATGTTCCCCAAGAAATAATATTTATGAAAACAGAATTCACATTTGTTAAATTTTTTTAATATCCTCCATTTATTCAATGATTTCAACAAAACCCTTAGATGATCCTCATGCTCCATGTGTTTTTTAGAATATATTAGAGTATCATCAATAAAATATAGAAAAATGATATCATGGTTGTCCTTTAAGAATGTATTCATCAAATCCATAAAAATATTATGATAATTAGTCAAACCAAAAGGCATAACAACAAACTCATAATGACTATATCTTGATCAGAGTGATGTCTTTCAAATGTCTTCTTTCTTCACCCCTAACTAATGATAACCAGATCGAATATCAATAGTGATGATGAATTGAGCCCCACAACGAATTTCAAAAATATTCACAAATCCATCGATTAGAGTAATTTTTTCTTAATTATGATCGAGTAATGTCATGTATAATAAATGCATGACTATATTGATCCACCCTTCTTATTCCAAAAGATAATAGGTAATCCTTGGGAGACACACATAGATAGATAATAACCTTCTCCAAAATATCTTGGTGTTTCTTCTTTAATTACTCCATAACCACATTTTCAATTCTATATGAGGTTACTGAAATAGGGTTGGATCTAGGAATATGTTCATTGGAGAACCTTACCTCTATTTATGGGGTTGGTCTAGGTAACTCATTAAAAAATACATCAATGTATTATACAATGATGCAGAAAATCTCTATTTTCATACATTCATTTTCATCATCACCTTCACCAATTATCTCCATAATTCATGTTATGAGTGGTTTTTATAAATTAAGAATTGGTTGATATATCTCTCTATTTAATACAACTATAGGTTTTCCATTAGTTACTACTAATATTTCCTTGCATCTAAAGTTGATCATAGAACTATATATTGGAGGTCGATTCATTCCTAGTATAATGATGAATGATATCATGCAAATGAATACTATAATTTCAATAAGATCATGATCACCGATGTGAATGCTCGAGTTTCTATACAATATTTATGCTATGATAATCCCTCCAGGAATCATGAATGATAACACAACTTCTATCCATTCTGTTATTGATTTTATAAATTTTTTAAACTAGGAGGAAATAAAAGAGTACATAGATCCATAATTAAACAATGTATATTCAATCTTTTAGAGAAACACAATAGTATGAACCACAATATAATTTGGAGCATCATATAAAAATCCCAACCTTACTCCTTTTTCCTATACTGATGTTGATGGTGATTCCCCTCCACTACTCTTAGATTTGGACAGTGATTGGAAAAGTTCCAATGTTTTCCACACTTAAATAATTGGTCATCAAGCACGACCTGCACTATCGTACCATTATTGGTTTTGTTGAGAAGATAAGGCTTCACTTCGCTAGGATTGTTCGGAGCAATATGACCATCTCTTATACACTTGTAATATTTCCATCTCTAAAGAAACTACATACCTTAGTGCTTCCACCCACACTTATTTCACATGGAAAGTTGGGCTTTATTTCATCTACATCATTGATAGTAGATCATCGCAAATCTTTTCTTCAAGGATATTTTATTTTCATTTTATTTTTGAGAAAACTAAATCTCTACGAACTCCAGTTATACCTTTACAGCACATGTTTTTATCTCCATATAGCTAACACAGTCCCATTTAACATGATTATTCAGAATATTGGTTTTTTTCCAAAATTGAATCTATAAACCATTCCATTATTATCCAGGACCATGCAAGAGAATTTATAAGAAATTATTTTTATGTTTATCTCTTATCATCAGAAAAATTCATTCTTCATCATGTTTAGATCTATGAAATATTTCTCCATTAATTTCTCCCTGAATAAGTGAAATATTTTTTGAAAAATGATACCTTGAGCTATTCAAACTCCATTGATTCAATATCCCCACTTGGCTTCATGTTTTAAACCATTGTCCACCAGTAACGAGATTGTTTATCTATGTTGTACATAGCCAGTGTTACATTCTCTTCTTATGAACAATAGAGTATAAAAATTAACTTTTCTATAGAGTGTATCCACATTAAGCAAACAATGGGTAGGTTGATCCATTAAATGAAAGTATTCATCGAACTATAAAGGACTCAAAAAAAGTTTTTCCCTTTTTGTTGAGTCCTTTAACATGACTTGATTCATGTTATTTCCCAAAACATGAATTAGTTGATTCAAAATTTTCATGAGTTTTTTCATTTCGGCTTCCATAAAAAATCCATTAGTCCGTGGTTTATGGTTATCACTATTGACATGGTTTCTCCAATTTCATACCATTTTCTTATATAATAAAACCATCGTGGAAAATTTGTTTCATTTAACAATACTTTAATTCTATATTAATTTCTTATCTTAAAACATAATTCATTAACAACAAATACATTTTTTTTAAATCCTATATAATGGGTAATAAAAAGCTGCTAATTAACAAAACATCTCCCTCAAGAGTGTAAAACTAGGAGTGTGGAAATGAATATTTTCATGCATTGTTTCATGTTCTAGTCTAGCTCAATGTGGGGTTTTACTGTTTTACCGATAGATACATATATGCTGGAGATGTATCCACTTGTTCATATCCAGATATAGATTTCTTCTCTATGGAACCACATAATTAATTCTTCACCAAAATACCTTGTTGTTTTCTAATATATTAACCGGTCCCTAGTGTTTTTAATAATATTTTAAAACACTAATTTCTATAAATAACAAATCCCTTTTTTGGTTCCAACTATACCCTACCACCTTTTTATTACAAAACATTACATGACATATTATATATAGAAGATAATTTAATGTTTAATGTATTTGAAATAATGTAAAAATTTTATTAAAACAAAGACAAATACATCTATTCCAATTAAAAGGCATCATCATAAGTTATAAATAATTAAAATTGATTAATCTCATAAAAATGGTAAATTCATCAATGTAATGGGTGAGAATAAGAGAAAATAATGGGATTTATGGGATATATTTTACAAGTGGTTCTGAGATTCATCGAAATGAATTTGAATAATATCATAAAAGCATGAGAAAAGAAGATAGATACATATAATAGTAAAATTAATTTGAATTATATCATGTAAATTTTCATATAACATTTAATTGATTCATTAATAAGAATATTACCATTGTTTTTTCTAGGTTTTATAAAAATAACTAAAGTTATTCGGTGAGGTATCATAAAACATTTCATCTATAGAGATTAAATTATTTTCCAAATAAATTTGTGAAATATTAGGGTTCACATTTCATATGTATTAATTAATTTGATAAACATATTTCATAAAAAAACATTTCATAAACACACGGGGATAATGAATTAATGTGTTTCATATCAGAATTATGATGTTTTCGAAAGTTATTTAAAAAGGGTCATTTTTTCATTTTAAACTGATAAAAAATATAGGCAGGAATCATAAATTTTTATAACATAATAGAATATATAATTTGAAAATAAATGTTAATACCCTTAGAGAGCAATTATATTTTTACATTCAAAAATTAAAATAAAATAATTTCTTGAGAAAATGGAGCAATTTTGGGGAAAAATAATGATATTTGATGGGCATGAAACCTGACTTTAGAGATGTTAAAAAGAGTTGGTACAGGGGTATAAAATTTATAAAAGAAACATAATAATACTAATTTGTAGAATAATATGTATATAAAAACATATTATGTAAATTATAATGACATAACATATAAAATAGAAACATGAATGGAAATGAGATGTTTGGATTTCCCTTACCTTGATGAGTGACTCCTAAAACATGAAGATTGGGAAATTAGTGGCTTGTGTGAACTGTGGAAAGACTTATTGATATGTAATAATATTATAGCTTCGTGGAGTATTAATTTTGAGTGAAATAAAATGACAAAATTGATGGATATTTATAGAAAAATAGAGGGAGTTTTTTTATTAATTTCCTCAAACACCTTCGTAGTGGTATTTGAAAAACTAGGGGGTTGGGCATTATATTGTCCACTTGGGACATATAATATAATAGATTAATCTTTGATATTATAATATAATCTTACTTTTAGTATTAAATCATTATAATTTCATTAAATATACCCAAAACTCAAAAGTGTATTTTTACAATTCACAGTAAAACACAATGTTTTAGAAAATTCTCATAAATTCACCCGAACATTATTTTGATGTCATGATTTAAAAAAATATTTTTAATTAATCATAATAATTCCCATGATGTGATTAATTTATATTTTAAATATAAAAGAAATTATTTTTTAAAAATAATAATAGATAGAAAATGTATAGTGAATTACACATTGAAATTTCTAACACATAAATTAAAACATTATCATTTAAATATAAATAAGTGTTCTTTAATAATTAAATTTAATTAAAATAAACATTATTAAAAATAAAATAGTTCATTTTAATAATTATATCATTTATAAATTGTAAAATTTCTATATGAAAATTTCTTTTTTTTCAAATTATTTATATTTTTAAGAAAAATTAAACTCAAAATGGAAATGATAGAACAAGAATTTTATTTATAGAAATGGATTATAAAATAAGTAATTAATTTATTAACACATAACCCATTATAACACCCACATATTATGTAAGATTATGTTTTATTATAATGATAGAATCATGGGGCTCCCTGGATAACATCACTTGAGAAGTAATCTTTACCAACATGAACTTCTCTTATTGGTTATTTTGTACTTGATTGAAATATAGAAGAATAACTTTATATTGGTAAAGAGATAATACCATATGCACTACAACACTAAAATGTTCTAACAAATGGGCATTGTATGGTATGATTCTACTGGATGAGACCATCAACTCTTCTTTATGTATTAATTTAACATTATCATGTCAATTTATAATAAAAATTGTGATGTTGAAATTATTATTAAGAGTATTGTTTCCAATGTTCATATTTCCAAATGGTCATAATTGACCTATTTTCATATAGTGGTGAAAACCCGATGGTTAAATTTCAATTACACTCACTTCATTGTTAAAGGGATATCGTTTTTAGCATAAAATTATAAAAACAATTTCTCAGAATAACATTATTAAAAAATACTGAGTCATTAAACAACTCTTCTATAACCCATAAATATGTTATGTTTTCCAAAAAGAAAATATTATAAAGAATTATCCCTGTTTCTAAAAGAGATAATCCCATAAGTTAGGTATAAGTTCCTCACTACTCTTTCTCTTTTATATTTATTTATGTAAAATCATTATTCAGAAATATTGAATAAAAAATCATAAAATGAAAAAAAAATTGTCAATGATATTGTGATATGTTATTATAACTATGTAACAATATTTATCAATCCCTAATCCTTTTAAATTTATAAAATATACAAAATCATTTGTGTGTGTGTGTAAACTATCACCTCCAAAAGGTGTCATGTTTTCTTTTATTTTACCACATTTAATAGGTTATACTAATATAGAATTAAATAAATAAGTTTGATATTTAGAAAAGATATATATATTTTGAATGTATAAATCCTAAAATTCAAGTATAATATCAAACCTTTCCACTATCTTGAATGTTACAGCGGTGCCACTAACATTAGGGAATGTCCCCAATACTTTAAAGGATAACAATAAATATTAATGGAATAAAACAAATGGTTTGATTAGATGTTTTAAAATAATATAACTTTTATTAAATACTTAAATAACACAAATAAAAATCATTATTTATTTGGTATAAATAATAAAACCCCAATAAAATCCATACAGAAAACATAAGAGTTTTAGTTAAATGGAAATACAAGGAGACTCAAGTAATACAAATGAAATCATGATGTAGAAACCCTAATGTTGCATCAAATTAACAAATTCATAAGATAATATATCTTCTCCAAACTCAAACAAATGTATGTACCATCATGACACTCCACTAAAATTATAATTTACCAGTAATTTAAATGTTTCATAACGAACAACATTTGAATATCCACCAACAAGCATATACGGGCATGAGAAATAATACATAGTTGGTTTTTACCATGTGACCTCCCAAGTTACACAACTATGAAAATAACACATTAGCTCACAGTTTAAATCTTTATCACAATAAATAGAGAGACATCAAAGAAATTAATCAATTTCAAACAATTTTAATTAAAATCTGAGCAAATTACCCATTAATACCACTTTGATTACCAATATCTCATCCATCTAATCACATAAACACATTCATACTGAATAAAAAATACCAAGACTCATGATCATTTATCCATCTATTCTCATGCCATCTCATGGAGAAATACCATTTCATGTATCCTATATCGTAATGAGTTCAATGTTTGTAACAAAAAGTCCCCTCAAAATAAAAATAGGAACACATGATACCAATATATTATATGTTATTATACTAATTACGTCCTCCAAAATAAATATTTCTTTTAATACATTAAATTTTACATATTTATTCAATTGAGAAACATAATTTAAAAACATACTTTAATGGGGTTCTTAAAAATATATTACATAAATAATACCGATAGTCTATTAAAAAATATTGTTTTAATTTTAAATCCCTAAAGAATTATCTTTGAAAATATAATTGACACATATTATAAATATTTTTATCCATGATCTAGAATAGATGTATAATAGAGACAATCCAAATACCTCTAAATATATGAAAAAAATTATGAACATCATTCTAAAATTTCTATATTTGGATAAAATGTGCATTTCATTCAATATATCTATTATATATATCATCATAACACAAAATATATCAAATACCTATCTAAAAGATATTATATATATAATTTCATTTGAGAGGATATGTGTAGATCTATTAATAAAGATATATGTATAAGAATATGGTTTATTCTTGAAATCAACACCCTTAGATCCTTGAAAATATGCTTCCAAATCATAAATAACAACAAATAATGCTTTCTACCATATTTTAAATTTATATACTGAGAGATTGTGTGAAAAAATATGGCTTTAGTGTTTAATATGGATTTAATATCTAATTTTTGGAGAATTAAATCAACGCTACAAGGTCATAACAAATAGTTTGAGAAACCTTGTTCTATCAATGGGAACGCTAATTCCTTAGAACCCCAACCCCACATAGATGTTTTTCTTCTATTGACATAATTTGAAACAAGTATTTCTTCCCTCTGCATAAAAATTCATGATTACTGATGGGAACCAGTATAGTATTAAAAAACCATGTGTTAACGATGAGCACCAACTTGTCCTTTTAAGCATCTCAGAAATTTTCATAGAAAATGTTGCATAGTTACCCACAATCATTCTAATACTATAAAACCTTTATAAAATATTTCAAAAATACTGTATATATTTATATACTAAATTAACTCAAACCATGTTTTAAATAATATAAAAATATACAATAAAAGGTTATGTTATGTTGAATTTATGGTCTTTTATTATCTTATACCTTATGCTTTCTATCCCTATAAAACTATATAATTTTGGTGATTTTGACCTGGCCATACCATTAATCAAACATCCCTTACTCACATTCCCTTGTTTTCTATTCAATAGCATAATGTTTCTATAAGAACATAACAAATTGATGAAATTTTCACATAGGAAACTATCTTATATTTCTATAATATTAATTATTGGATGAAAAATAGTATCCTATCTTTAATGATAAATAATATCCATATTAATTATATGTCTGTAATAATTGGTGGTATTTCATTAATGAGATACATATTATTTTATTTTGAGTGATAATACACTATAGCTGTAAATCCCACTAATACGAAGTATTGACAATTATATCATGGTTTTAAAAATATCCAACCAACCAGTGAGACAACATACCTAAATTACCAAATCAATGATGACACAAAATTAGAGATAAATTAAAGAACACCTGATCTCCCATAAAAATGAATAATGGTCTGTGATGATTAATGACATAGGATATCATGTGGCATTGGGTTAAAAGAATTATTTTCATTTTATCTAAATATTAGAAGTCTTCTAATGAACAATGAATATTTCCACAAGTGATGTTTCACTAGTAAGTACCCAAAAAATGGTGGAAAACATAGATAGCCCTGAAATTCCTTGAAAAAATTCATATATGTCATGGAATGATAAATATTTTTTCATAGATACTCCATTTAAAAAAATAATACTTTTTGACCAATAAAAATATCTTCCATAAGGTGAAGGAATGTCATATAGTTTCCTATTTATACATTCAAACATTCCATCAATTTTTGGATGATATATCATATTAATGTACAAATGGGTAGCCAATAATTCATGAAGCGATCAAAAAATCATACATGTTAAATGAGGATATTATTCATAGTTAAACAATATTATTAGTATATAAAATTTAAAAACATAATTAATGTACTACTTTTCTATGTTGTCTAACATATTGTTTACCAGAATTAGAATGAAGTGGGTTGTCTTTATTAGTAAATAACAAATTACCTGAATTGTGTAATGATTCATGAATAATTATTGGTAAACCTAATGGAAATACAACAAAAATTTATCCAATTTATCTATGGGTATAATAAAATATTTTTGTATTCCATCTGGTTGTTGATGTTCTACCTTGTCAAACTACCATGTCGTAATTTTCGAAATAAATCCAACGAAATATTGTTTCACAATTATCCACCGAGAAAGGGTTCATCAAGCCTTTCATGTCTTTTGGATACCTAGATGAATGGCCCATTTTTAATGGATAAATGACGAAAAATGATGTTCTTAAATAACTTGAATGATGATTTGATCTAGAAAATAAAAATTTGAGGTTTTGTGTTCTTTTCCTATGTTAATAGTCAACCCAAAATTATTTTTGATGTCATGTTAAGACATTTAGAATCCAATCATTTAGATTCCATTAAATTTTCAACAAATTCATAAATTAAATTCACCAAAGGGAATATTTCCACATTATTTTTCTCAATAAAATCTAAACTCATAACTACAATGATATTCATCAATTTTGAGTTATCACAATAATATTTTCCCAATTCATTATATTATATTCGGCTTAAGGTAACATCCATGGATGTTTTTATTTAATGTGTATATACTATGTTAATGTTCAACATAGAGAGATATTATATACAAATTATTTTTCTTATTTTCTACAATGTATGAAAATATATAATCCAATTATTATTTTCATTTAACATAGTGAATCTCACACCAAAAATTTAATGATATCTTGATTTAAAATAATTGACCACCATAACCAATCCCAAATATGGGGTTGGATGATAAATGTCACGAATCATCATGTTTCATTATAAATAAGTGATAAAATGATATAATTTCATGATAACATATACAATTATCAATTTTGATGCATCTAAATATTATATATACCCCTTTAAAGATAATAGAGATATAATAATTGTTGTAGAGGTTAGTAATAATTTATAAACTAAAAAGGATTGATTGTAATAATAAATCCAATTGTATAGAGTTCCCATTCTTTTTTGAATTCTCATAGGATATTTAATTCACATAAATTCGTGAATAAAGAGATGAAAACTACCTACCAAGAAAGAATTTTACATATCTCCAAGTAGGTTTTTGTATTTTCCCAAGATATAATAGATTCTATCTTTTTAAAACAAATTATAAAACACTCATATAAATTTCATGTCCATGTATACAAAATTTTGTATATATAAATTATATTTCGGGTATTTTCAAATAAATTATATCCAAACAATGTGTTAAAAATGATTTCAAAATGGAATTTATGTTCGTTTTTTTTTGAAGAATAGACGAAAATTTTATCACCGAATACAAAAATGAAGGCTATTATAAACCATTGAAAAACATGGTTCATCAATGTAGTTAAATATTATTGTATATTTATTTTACTAAATAATTTGAATAAATATTCATAATGAATATAAATAAACCACAAATTTTTCTATTGATTTTCCATTTTCATAACCGAGAGTTGGTGATACTCATTGTATATGTTATTTTTTTGATAATTAAGGATCCATTTCATTAATAAAAATTTCCATCTGTTTATGAAATTATATATATATATATATATATTCTTTAACATAACTAGGAATATTTTATAATAATTGACACAAAGTAGTAATTAACAATAATGATTATTAATTAGAAAATAATAGTATCCCATGATGACATATTTGTCTATATGAACCTGATGCTTTCCATTTCCCCCAATTAAACCTTTAAATATTTCATTTATAGTTGATATATTCTATATTATTGATGTAAAATGGGGCTTTTCCCAGACTGTTGATTCATAAAAAATTATAATTCTCTTCCAGGTGAAAAACTAGGGAAATTTTAGAGAGACATATGAGTATATAAACTCAAGATGGTTGGAAATTTTTGATTATCAATCATATCGTTAGTCCATAATCATAATATTTCTAATTGGTAAGAAAAATGTTCATCCATTGGTGCAAATGGTCTTATCTCTTGTAGTCATAAAAAATCTATATCCATTAAATTTATGCACAATCCCATCCTGATACATAAACATATTCATCAACCTTGGTAGATGATATGGACCTTTAATGTAAATAATCAATCTATTCCCATAACAAAGTCAATGAAATCCAAGACAAAATGTGAAAATTTTCATTAAAATAGACTCTATAAAATTTAATATACTAAGATGCACATTTACATCACATGAACTCTCAATGAATGAGAGAAGTATGGATAGAAATCTAATCTAGAATCATCTTTATTTAGAAACCCATTTTATCAAGGTCATGTCAAATAATAAAAGAATGGGATGAATCATTATCAAACAAAACATGCATATGTAACAGGTTAATTAGAAAAAAATACATAATGTTAAAGGAGCTATGTATTATTCCATGATCATATTATTAGGAATATTTTATTTCATACATTCCCCCATATCCAAAAGGATTCACTATTTTGGATTCATTCTATGTCATATTAGGGTGTTCCTGTAATATTCTAGGATCCATTATCTCCACTAATGTGAGATTTTATTACATGAACATCCATTTCAATAATAAACCCTTTTTGGAACATGATTTTTATTTTTATCAGCTAACATTTTTTAATTACAAAAATAAATATGGATATGTCCCATAATATTATTGTTGTGACAGGATTTTATAGGTTTCATATAATCTCCCTTGTGATGATTTAACGATAAACATTAGAAATATATATACCATCTACTAGGTTATGGGAGAAATTTAATGGATCTTGTAGAATGATTCAATTATGCTCCATCACCATAGATTATGGTGTCCCTATTCATCTTAGTTCTAGAATTTGAGTCACCACATGTTAGAATGTAAAAAAATGTATATATTTTTATATAACTCATTGTAATAATCATTTCCGAAAATATATATATTTAGATATATACATACAATAAATAATAAATATATAAAATATCATAAAAATAATTTCTATCAATATTTTAAACCTTAATATAGATTATTTTATGGATAAACATATAGTTACTTCTATAGAAAAAATTAACTCATGAAATAAGATACATATTCCTTCATTGTTATATTTTATTTCTTATGGATTCTAATATTATCCTTTAGGTATATCATAATGGCATGGTAGTAGAATTTTGTTTTAAAAATTCTTCAAATATTGCCTATATAAGGTCTTGGATGAATTTAGATTTAACATATAAATCATACCATTCACATGAAAGATCGTATAAACATATAGACTACTAAAAATGACATTAGATCAATTGGGATTCGAGGAAACTAAATTTGTCACGACCCATCCCATGAGACTCAAATGTGACTACCCCAAGCCTTCCTTCTATAAGCTAGGTTATGGTGACTAGAACCTGATGGATTTTCCCAAAAAGGGATTGAATTTTAGTAGAGATTGTTACAAACTCAAAAAGGTAAACTGAAGTAAACAACCAACAAAATTAAGGTACAACAACAAGAGTAATGTAAAACCACCAATTAAATACTAAACTAAAAATAGTGGGCTGAATTTATATCCTTAGAAACTAATTTAAAGTAAACTGTTATCGCATCTTCCCTGGAGAAATTCCAAGAGGGTATTAGCTGTATGTTGGAAGTCAAGGAAGAGGATCTTGACTTCACCTCTCGCAACAATCTCCACCATGTTATGAAACCTCCAAAGTTTACATCGGAGCATAAGTAATCTACACCAGACACACACGTACGGGAAGAGCCCATGTAGGGGTGAGTATAAAAATACCCATTATTGGACCCCGAGACCCCTGATGGTCTCTCAGTAATCAAAAATTGAGAAAATCATAGAAATGACAACAAAGTTAATATCATAAGTATGATCTAAAACCACAACCCCAATGAAAAAGAGACAGGTCACTCTATGGGTATAACATCATGGTTATTGGGATAGAGATGATTAGTCATAATGAAAAATCATACTATCGGTATTAACTATACAAGTAAAACATATAGGTTGTTGTATTCTCACCTATATCAGTCTCTAGATGCTGACTCATATTGGTCACTACTACTGACCCATATTGGTTGATGATGTTAACCCATATTTGTGGCTGGTCCTAACCCGGATTGGTCACTGGTGGTGACCTGTATCAGTCACAAGTGTTGACTAGTATTGGTAGCTTTTAAGAGGTTGGTACGATTATTCCTATAGCTATATCATCCCATAATAGAGTTTTTGATGTTGTCCCGTATTGGTCACATTTCTTCTTCTTGTCAGAGCGTGTCACTACATTCCTTCACGAAGAACATCTGATCTCAGAATACTCTACTCATCAAGACATTAATCGTATTTAAACCAGTGAAAAGTCATGAAAAACTTATACCCAAGGGAATTTCCCATCATAGGGGTTCAAATGTGACAGAAAGCGCGTCGATTAGACGCCCGATCTATGCGATATGAGGACTTTCCTAAAAAGGGCCATGTTGGATTCAAGTATAATCTTACCTAGGTCGCACGTCAATAATTTTCAAAACACAAATAGATTATCTCTATTGAATCACCCTGTCACAGTGGTTCTTATTCCAAAGACGGTGTGTCGATCAGATGCCCGGTATGTTAGTTACGCACCTTTCAGTGAAAAGGGGGGATCACACCTCTATCCAGCCCGGCTCTGTCAGTGTAACATCCAAGGTAAATAAGGAATATAAAATTTTCATATTTTTTAATATTTTATAATTAAATATTATTTATACATTAAATTTGATTCCATGCTCCATGGAGTACCCAATACACAACAACATATTTCTTTGAAATCTTCTTTTACACACAATGATAAGTTATAACAAAAAATAATATAATAACATTATATTTATAAATGATAGTTAATGTATTTCCTTTTTATTGAAGGGAATGAACACGACTAACTATAAAATGATTATACATATTTGAAAAAATGTTTTTACATTTATCCAATAAATCATAGAAGTATGAAATGTGAGTGAATCCTAATTTAAACATAAACACTCTGATATTTTTCAATAGGTCGATTTACAACCTCTTGATGGAATACCCTTTTTAAATCTATTATTTGTCAAATTTATATGTTCTAATTTACAAAATGATATTTTTATTCAGAATCACAACATCAAAATTTTCTATGGATGGATGTTTGTTATTTTTCATAAAATATTCAATTTCATTATGAATAATCAAAAAAATAAAACATTTTAATTCAGAAATTCCTTTGAATATATTTAATTTATATAGTTATAATATTATTTTAATTTCTTTTAAACTGTAATTGGATTATATTTTTACTATTTAAACCAATGTTGGCCATTTGATGTAATTTTATTCTTAAATTGGAAATAATGAAATGTAAAATTTTTGATAGTTATTATTTCATAAAAACACACGTTTTCTTTTGACAAGAGGGATTAATTTTAAATTAATTTCTGCTACTACTGTGTTTTGAATTTTGAAAAATATATTCAATATTTGGAATTAGGTGTCACAATAATGTAAATAGGAAACTTTTATTTTTAGTTATTATGAATAATTAATTTAGTAAATATTTTATTTACAATGGTTAAAAGGTAAATCTTTTAAATAAGGGTAAAACAAATAATTCAATAATAGTAATAAATTACACTATCACATGACATAATACTATTGGGTAATACATTTCCAACAATAGGCATCATTGGGTTGATTTGTGGACCACATGGAGCCACATATATGTGATCATGTAACATTATATTAATTAATTTAATGTTACGACAAAAATTACAAAAACATATATCTTTTAGAAAGTAAATTTTCACATGGGGTTATATAAGTTATATCTTAGAAAATAAATATTAATTTGAAAAATAAAATGATTTCCTACATCATGGTATTTTATTTATAATTTTTAGATATCAAATAAAAAAATTATTATGACATAATGATGATGTAGTGATTACATTATTAATAATTGATTTAAATAAATGGGATTATAAAATCTGAAAATCGATCCAAAAGCTGTCCAACTATTATTGTTGATTTTATTTCGAACAATTGTCATCTTATATTCTAATTTAATGAGTTTTGGACCTTTTAATACCAAAATTCAGATTATAATAAAATAATGCTTTCAAACTTTCATGAAGATCTATCCTACCCTTTATAAAAATTCATCACCTCTAACACATTAATCACAAATATTAAGAACAATGTATCATCCATACATGGCCTAAATAAGCACACAAAATCCTTATCTTACACCTAAAATACTTACATTTTGCATAAATATCATCAAGATATCCTTTTGGTTCAAACCAAATGGAATTACCTGATTTAAAGGAGGCGTCTTCTCTTAAGTTCTATTTTATTTTATTTCACTCTTCCGACAACATAAAAAAAATTTATACCATTATTTTCTAAAAAAAAAAATATCTTCAATTTAATAGGTTTATTTATGAGAATTATTCTTACTTCACTTACACACACCTCTGTCTAATGGGTAAACAACATTTTGTTTTTATGGACGGTGAACTACTAGCTCACGAAATGATGATTGTTCAATATTATCCTACCACCTCTTATGCTAGACATTATGATTTAAATGTATTTATATATGATAAATATTATGTTTATTTTTTCTTTATATTTTAATATTTTTCATTTACAACATACCATTATGGTTTCCTTTATGGCTAAATGTGATAATTTCATTTCAGGAAGTTTGGACTACCACCTACTCAATGTAATATCACTCGTTCATGTCATACACGAAACTTATAAAATAAGGATTTAGAGAAATTATAAATATAATATTATACTATAATTATAATATATCTATGTACCATTCTGTTTTCATTCAATTAAATACGAAATAGGAATCCAAGTAGCGTTTATGCGTACATACACTTTACCTTATCCATGAATGGTGCATTTCATTTCTTATCTCCAAATGTAATGTAAAATTATTAAATACCAATATATATAAGATATGTATGACATATATGATATATAATTCTTTAATAACATTCTAGAGATATTGTACTTTTGACTACTTGGTCAAATTAAATTATAAGAAGTTAATTTTTTACTTAATTAACAAATATCAACAAAATGACTATTATTATCATAAATGAATATATAAAGTTTATTAATAGGTAAAGAGTGATATAAGAGAAATAATAATGCTGAAAAAGGTTGTGATGCAATAATCAATTAACATTAGTTTATTATTCAGGATATTAAAGAACAAATAGGTCAAGTCTGACACAAGGTATATGATTTCGCCTCAATATCATTTAATTGAATCAAATTTTGATTTATACAATACCTTATTTTTTTTAGGGTGTATAAACCCATTTTAATTTTCATTTCATTAAAATGGAATATTTTTTTAGAATGTGTTTTACTAAATGACAAAAATGAATGATTCTTTTTAATGTACACAGTGACAACGACCTTTCTACCGCCATGAGTATTATTTGATCTTTGGATTCCTTAACCAGTTGCAGTTTTTTAATGGAAAATAAATATCATATACCCTTTTTATGTATTTGGGTATTGAAAATGGTTTTGATAAAGCATTGATTATTTCAATATATTTAAAAGATATATGGTTATTGGAATGTGGAAAATTTATCTTTACTTTATGATTGTTTTATGTGTTAGTAATATGTTATGGTCCTTTGGCATTGTTTATTATATAGGAGGTCTCATGATAATCCTAGTATAGGTGATCCCAAGATAGCTCTCCAATGCATTTTATATTATGATAGAGTTAAACGTTAATGTTTCTACAGAGGGATTTAGGGAATATATTATGATGGGTATTACAAACATAATTCTCTTTGTAGCTGTGAATGCTACTATGTATTATTTATATCAATGCGACAAGTTACCTTTATGATTTATGATATCTATGTATTATTCATAAATATTATCATTTCATGAGGTATGTAAACGATCTTAGGTTTTGTATGTATTTATGAACTAATGATTTCATTCATTATTTTATAACTCTAACTGAGATTTTAATTCACATCCCATGTTTTAGAAATGTTTTCATATGACAAACAGATGAATAGGGTAAACGATGGGTTCAAATAAAAGTCAGGCTATCTAAAACATGGAACTATACAAAACTCTTTTTTTCAATATTTTTCACATTATGAAAAAAATGGAAACTTAGTAGTAGTGTATACATTGAAACTTTTGAGATATAGTAGTTATGTCCTAATTCTCATAAACACTAAAACTAAAAAGATCATCAATGTGAATTATTTTTTTAATTCAATATTATGTAATTTTTTATGGCTGGGTCTTTATAGTTGGTATCAGAGGTCAGTTTAGACAACTTTAGGTGTTATAATATTGTTAAATTAATGTTCGAAAAATTAATATATTATCAAATTGAAAGGATATAGAATTTAAATATTAACATGTTTCTTCGCCTAAAATAATTTTTTCTTCATATAGGTTTTCCATATATGAAACATGGCAGCTATGATGGGATAACATCAAGAGAATGACAACCTTCCAAATCAGCAACCTCAGATGGTCGGAATCGGAACTGAACAGTTTTTTTGTAGTGATGACACAGTTGACTAAGGCAATAAATTGTGCTGGTATCCATGCAAGAGATTATCTAGACCAACCACATAGGAATTTGTCAGTAATAGATAATTTCATGAGGAAACATCTCCCATCATTACGAGGATCATCTCACCATATGCTAGCTAATGGGTAGATTAAAGCACTAGATAATATTTCGGATTTCATGGGGTGATCAGAACATCAAAAGGTTAGTCTTGTGTTTTACTGTTTTGAAGGGGAAGCCGATCAATGGTGGACAATGGTGAAAAATATTAGGGGCAGTGAGGAGATTAATTATCTTGATTATTATGCATTAAAAGTTATGTTTCTTGAGAAATATTTTCCTAATGTTCTTCGTCTTTATATTGAAAAACAATTCCTAGAATTGAGATATGAGGATGACTCCCTGGATTATTATGAACAAAAGTTCACTTTATTGGCTAGGTATGATCCAAACATCAAGGAAGATATTGATGGTAAAATCAATAGTTTTTACTTAGGAATAAAGTCAAAGTATTTAAAGGATTTACCATCTCGTGAGTTAAAAAACAATGAAAAACTTTTTCTATGAGTAGAGATGGTGAAAATTGAGTTTCCCAATGATCATATGTTCTTTGAAAAATAATATAATAATAGTTCTATGTGGTAGAAGAAAGGGAATAACTCTTCAATGGAGTTTGATGGAATGATACTTAAGTTTACAGTTTGTGAAAATTGTGGTAAAATGCATGCAGGAAACTAACATTTGAATTCAGTTAAGTGCAACTAATGTTATAAAATGGGACATAAGGCTCATAATTAAAATAAAAACGATTAGGTAATGGTAAAAAATCTAACTAATAGTCAGTAAAATTATTTAAGTGCAATGAAATGGGTTATTATGAAAATGAGTGTCCAAGGAAAAACTCAACAGAGAGAATGTAGCCAGACTACAAGTAGAAATGGGTGGTCAAATACTTTGCAACTACTTCATTAGATGGAGGGCCAACAAATGATGTAGTTTTATGTAAAAATTTTGTTTATTTAGATTACACCAATGTGTTGTTTGATTTAGGGTCTACACACTCTTTCATTTCTAATATGAATTCTAGTAAATTGGGGAATTCAATATCACGACATGAATCCTGAACATATGGTAAAAACATTGGGATGAAATGTTGAGACAAAAAATAAATTATAATGACCTTCACGTCCATGTGTTCAGAAAGAATCTACCTGCAAAACTTATAGTATTTTATCTAGTATATTTTGATTTAATTTTGGGTATGGATTTGATTTTTGTTTACCTTAATGGGATTGACTGCAGAGCTAGAGCAGATTCTTTTAAGAAAAAATTTCACTTTGTGTACCAGAATGAACACTTAAATTTGATAACTTATCAAAAAGATGAGAAACTGTTAAAATATTGAAATTAATTTTATCTTTCCCATATTGTTGAAAACAAGTGAACTATTTAGATTAATGATGTGCCAGTGGTAAATGAGTATCTATATGTTTTTTAATGATATTACGTGTATAATACCTAATTGAGGAGTATAATTTACTATTTACATAGTTCTTGGTGCTTAGAAAATTTAAAACCCCCTTATCGAATGGCTCAAATTGACCTTTTTGTGTTTATGAAGAAATTTCATGAGTTATTTGAAAAATGATTCCTTTGAAATAGCACATCACCATGGGGTGATCTTGTCTTGATTGATAAAAATATAGATGGTTTAATGAGACTTCGCATTGATTATAGAGCATTTAAAACATCACTATTATGAACAACTATTCTTAGCCTCATATTTATGATTTGTTTGATTAGATCTAGTGAGATCAGTATTTTTTGAAGATTTACATGAGCTCGGGGTACCTTAAGTTGAATGTAAATGAATCCACCATTCTAAAGACCGTGTTTCACATTAGATATAGAAATTATGAATTTTTGGATGAACCAATGCTCCTTTTGTATTCATGGATCTTATAAATATTATTTTCTTTAAGTTATTGGATAAGTTTTTGGTTGTGTCCATTGATGATAGTTTTATTTATTACAAAAGTAAAGAGGATATTGAAATCTATATAAGGTTTATCCTCCAACCCTTAAATGAAAAGAAACTTTATGGGAAATTTAGGAAGTGTGAGTTTTGGTTACATAAAATTTCATTCCATTGTCACATTTTTTCAAAATATTTCATAATAGTTGATCCTCATTAAAAAACTTTTGTTGAGGAATGTTTAATAGCCGCAAATATTATTGAGATCCATAGTTTTATAGGTTTATAAGGTTATTACAGGTGAATTGTTGAAAAGTTTTCACGGTTACCGAACTAAATGACTATGTTAACTTGAAAAGATGTTATGTTAATTTGGAAAAAATAATGTGATGATTATTTTCAAGAATTGAAAATAATGTTAGTAAAGGCTCCAGTTTTGGCACTGCCTTCCAGAAATGTAGAGTTTGTTATATACATGGATTCTTAGTTTAAATGACATGCTTGTGTCCTAATGTCGAATGATCAGGTAATTTATTATGCTTCATGTCTGTTGAAACCTCATGTGTTAAATTACCATTATCATGATTTGGAATTAACTACTATTTTTTCATACAAAACAATGGGGGAATCATTCGTATGGAGTAAAATGTGAAATATATACTTACCAAAAGAGTTTGAATTATATATTCACTCGTAAATAATGGAACATGAGATGGAGGAGATGACTTGAATTAATCATGGATTATGATTTCATGATTCATTAACATCTAGGAAAAGAAAATAAAGTGGATGATGATTTGAGTTGAAAGAGTAATTCTACATTAACCATTTTGTTCTTCTAACAGGATCCTTTGACTGATGATTTGATGACCATTGGCATAGATGTTGTTAGTGCAAGAAATCCCTCTATTTGGTTTCTTGTGTTAGCGAAAACATCTATATCAGACAAAATTAAGAAATCATAAAAGGATGAAATTGAGTTTCAAAAAAAGTTAGAGTAGGATTAGAAGGTTAAGTTTCTTGAATTTATTATTTATAAGGATTTTATTTTGATATTTGGAAAGGGATAATGTGTGCCTTGTGATTCACTGTTGAATAGTGAGATGTAATGTGAAGATCATAGTTCTCCATTTTTAGTTCATCACGAAATTACAAAGATGTATCGAGATATTTTGGAGTGTTACTAGTGGAATGGAATGAAAAAATATATTTACGACATCACTATGAAATGTTTGACTTGTTAGAAACTTAAATTACAGCGGCATTTACTGAGAGGGATGCTTCATACGTTACCAATTCTAGAGTATAAATAGGAAAATATAACCATTGACTTAATTGTGGTATTTCCAAAGATATCATTGGAATTAATGAAATCTGTGTTACAGTTGATTGGTTGAGTAAATCTTATCATTTCCATCTTATTAGCGATAATTTGTATCTCGATAAAATTTCTCAGTTTTATGATAAAGATATAGTCAGCTTGAATGGATTTACCCACTATATTGTATCTAATCATGATCCTAGGTTTACTTCTATCTTTTGGAAAAGATTAAAATTTTGTTAGTTACTGAATTAAATTATATTACAAATTATCATCCTCAATCAGATGGGAAGTCAGAATGAAAAATTCAGACTTTGGAAGATTGGATACATGCATTCTTAATGGTTTACTATTGATTTTGGGACCAACTTCTTTCTTTTGTTGAGTTTTCGTATAATAACAGTTATCATTCCAGTATACAGATGGATCTATTCGAGGTATTATATGTAAATCTATGTCAAACTCAATATTTTTGGGATTATGTTTGTCAATGGAAGATGATGGGACCAGAATTTGTAAAAGATATGGTAGAAAAATATCTGTTGATTCAGAATAACATGAGAATATCTCAGAGCATGCAGAAAAGTTATTTGGATAACTAGTGGAAGGATTGTCATTTTGAGATAGGTGATCCTGTCTTTCTCAATGTTTTTCCATGGAAAAGTGTGATGCATTTTGTTAAAAAGGGAATGTTGAGTCTGAGTATTATTAGACCCTATGAAATCCTAGGGAAAGATGGACCAGTTTCCTATAGATTGGATTTACCTCCATTTTTATCCTAGGTACACAATTTTTTTCATGTTTTAATGTTGATAATGTATTTGTCAGATCCATCTCATGTTTTGAGTCTAGAGGTAGTAAAGTTGGAAGAGAATATTTCATATGAGGAATGACTAGTCCAAAATCTTGTTTGAAGAGAGAAAGTGTAGAGGAATTAGTTAATCCATTAGGTAAATGAATTGTGGAAAACCAATATGGTTGAAGAGGAAATGTGGGAATCTGAAATTTTATGAGAGACAAATACCCCCATTTATTTGATAAGTGAATAAAATTTTGAGGACTCAATTTCCATATGGGGGAATGATGTAACATCTTTGGTTAATAAATAACATGAAATTTCTAAATTAATTAATATATATGAATTAAATATTTATTTTACTTTTAATGGGATTCCATGTTCGATGGCGTAGCCGATATGCAACAACAGATTTCTTTGAAATCTTAGGTTACACAAAACGTTATGTTACACAGAAAAATTAAATAATAATATTATTATTTAAAATTATATTTAATGCATAGCCATTGTATTGACAACAATGAACAGAACATACTAGAATATTAGTATACATGTTTGTTAAATGTTTTTACATTTATCTAATATAATATAGAATCATAAAATGTGAATGAATCGAATTTTAAGCACAAACACTCTAATATTTTTTTAAATGGAGATTTACTTTATTGATGGAGAACCCCTATTAAATCTATTTTTTTCACATGAATATGTTTTATTTGAAAAAGTAATATTCTTCTATATAATTAGGACATCAAAATTTATATTGGATGAAATTTTGGTATTTTTTAGATAATGTACATTTTTTATGAATAGTAAATAATAATGCATTTTAATACAAAACTGCCTTTAAATATAATTTATTTATATTGTTAAAATAATAATTTAGTTGGTTTTAAAGTGTAATTGGATGATATTTTCTTCATTTAGTCAAATTGTGGTGATTGTTTGTAATTTTACTCTTAAATTGGACATAAAAATTGGTAATTATTTTGATAGTTATTACTTTATAAAAACACACTTTTTGTTTTGACAATGAAAATAAATTATAAATTAATTTTTTCCACTTATGTATTTTGAAATTATAAAAATTGATTCAATATTTGGAATCATGAGTTCCAAATTGTGTAAATAATTAACTTTTATTTTTAGTGGTTATGAATATTTAATTCAGTAAATATATTTTTTACTATGGTTAAAAGGTAAATATGTTAAATAAGGGTAACAAATAATATTATTATAATATTAAATTACCCAAACATGTGTCTTAATACTAATGTATGATTCATTTCCGACCATGGGAACCCATGGGATGATTTTGGGACCCCATGGAGCCACATTGGAGTGATAATGTAATTTATATTAATTAATTTAAAATAAATACTAAAATTACAAAAACATATATCATTCAGTATCTCAATTTTTACATGGGGTTATATAAGTTATCTATTCGACTATAAATATAAATTTTAAATCTAAAAGGATTTCTTACATAATGGTTGTTTATTTTTAATTTTTATAAATCAAATAAATAATATTCTTATGACATAATGATGATGATTTTATTACCATATTAATAAATTATTTAAATAAATTAGATTGTAAAATATAAAAAACTATCCAAAACCTGTCTAATTATTATTGGATAATTTTATTTCGAAAAATATTCATATTATCTTTTCATTTACCGATTTTTGGACTTTCTGAAACCTGATATCGATTAATATTAAAATAATGTTTTCAGACATTCTTGAAGAGTCCCTCTTCCCCTTATAAAAGGTCATCATCTCAATCCAAATACTCACACATCTCAAGGCCCCTGGATCATCCAAAATCTATATAAATAAGATCCCAACATGAATCTCTTCACCCTTGAATCTTAACCTTTGGAATAAATAACATCAAGAAATATTTTTTGGTTCAAACCAAGGGAGTTACCTGATTTAAAGGTATTGTCTTCTCTTAAGATATTTTATTTTATTTTACGTATCCATACCCAAAAACATTTGTTATTCCATAATTTTATAAAAAAAATTATCCTAAATAAAATAAGTTTTTTTATGAGAATTATTCTATCTACACAAACACACACCTCCATCTAATGGAAAAATAACATACAGTTTATATGGATGGCAAACTACAGTCTCACAAAACGATATCTATTCTATCTTCTACAACCACTGCTTATGGTGGCCAATATGATGGAAATGTTTTTATATATGATATATATTATTTTTATTTTTTCTTAATACTTTTTTTATTTTCATTTATACCATACTATTGTGGTTTCTATAATGGGTTATGGTGATAATTTCATTTGAGGACGTGCAGACTAATGCACCCTCAAAGTGATATTACATCTTCATGCCATACATGGAATATATGACAAACGGTGTTACTAATATTATATATATGATTTTATAATTGAATTATAATATACATATGTATCATTATGATTTCATTCCACTAAATACGAAATAGAAATGAATGTAGCGTTCATGAGTACGTATGGCTTACCGTCTCCATGAATGGTGCATTTCATTTCAGATCTCGAAATGTTATGTACTATTATAAACACAAATATATATTGTATATATATTATATATTTGATATCTAAATAATTAATATCATAATAGTTATAATGGAATTTTTACTACAAGGATATCATAAGTTATAAGAAGTTCATTTTTGACTCAACTACCAAATATCCATAACATGAACGTTATTAATTAAAATGAAAATATAATGATTATAATGATGTAATAAGTGATATAAAAGGGACAATAAAAACCAAAAAAGGTTTCTATGTATGTAGAAATTATCTTTAGTTTATTATTCAAGAGATTAAAGAAAGAACGGGTCATATCGAACACAAGGTATGTGAATTCGTCTCAATCAACATTCATTGAAGAATATTTTGATTTATACAAAACCATCATTTATATGGTGTATAAAACCTTTTGAAGTTTCATTTCATTCAAAAAGAATATTTTATATATGATGTTTTTTACTAATATACAAAAAGGAATGTTTCTTTTTAATTTACACGGTGACAACATCCTTTCCACCGCTATAAGTATTATTCGATCATTGGATTCCTTAAAAAGATGTAGTTTTTTAAGGGAAAATAAATACATATACCATTTTTATGTATTTTGGTATTGAAAATGGTTTTGAGAATGAATTTATTTTTTCAATATCATTAAATGAAATATTTTTATTGAAATTTTGAAATGTTATCTTTCCTTTTTGCTTTTTTATATGTGTTATGAATTTTTATGGTTCTTGTGCTTTGTTTACGTATATAGGTTCTTGATAAACCTAGGGTAGGTGAGCTCGGGATAGATCTCCAATGCATCGGGTAACATGATGGTGGTAAACAATAATGTTTTTTCTAGGATATTTAGGGAATATACTATTATGGGTATTCCCAACGTAACTCCCAAAATAGATATGAATGCTATAATGTATGTTTCATATGGTTGCCACAAGTTACATATATTATTTATTATTTCTATGTGTTATTCCTAAATATTATGATTTCATAAGGAAAGTAATAGAGCTTTTGTTTTATAGGTATTGATGGACTAATGATTGATTTAATTAATTTATACCCCTTTCTGAGATTTTTATGCTAATTACATGTTTTTGAAATATTTTTCAAAGAACATTAAACGAATAAGGTCAAGGATGGGATCAAGGAAAAGTCATGCTGTCAAAAACATGGAATTAGACAGGACTATTTTTTCAAGAGTTTTTATTTTCTGAAGAAATGGAAACTGGTTAGAAGTGCCAACTTAGTAATTTTTGAGATGTAATAGATATGGCCTAATTATTTAAAACACTAAACATGAAAAGATCCTAAATATGAATTATTATTTAATTCAAGATAATGTAATCTAATAAGGGTGAGTCCTTATAGTTAGGCCCAACGAAACATGACCAAAAGGTACTTCTACTCAATAGGGGTCTCAATGACACAATCGTCGTGTCAAACCAACAACTGGTTCATCAGTTACAAGCATTACTTTATTTAGGGTCTGGTTGAGTTTTGTCTAGGTGTGACTTAGTTAGGCCAGCCCAACGTAATGTATCCCAGGGTCTACCTAACCTCGTCTGGGTCTGGCCTATTAAGCGTCAGTGCGATTCATTGGATCAATCCCGTCGGGGTCAGACTAGTTGGTTTGAGGGACCGTGTCGCGGTTGGCTCAACCGTCTAGTTGGGGTGCATGCCACCCACGTTGGCCCGTAGTTCCATCCCACAGGGATGGTCAAGCCCATTTGGCTGGCCTGCATTCACCTGAAGGCGGACCGCTTCACCATGCTGGTCTTGTGGATGCAGGGCCATTTCCTCTGGCATGATGTGGCGTAGCATAGGGTCTGGACTGACCCCTCCTGACGTAGGCCACTGGTCGCGGCTGCTACTACCGGCAGTTCCTGGGGGCATCAACGATCTAACATGCAGCCGGCTCAGGTAGGCTACCTCTAGCCACCGTGGTGCACCACCTTCCCCAAACTACATCTGGTTTCTGCGGGAGTCCACCAACCCCCCTGGCTGCCGCCGGTATTGCACGCCAGCTGTTGATTCAGCGGGCCACCTAAATACCACCGTCATTTCACATCCCTCAAATGTCTTGCCACCACATTCGTTGCTTCTCCATGAATAGAGAAACATCAAAAAATTTAGCAGATGAACCATGACTCATTGGTTTCATCCCGTACCCTCCACGTTAGTATTTTAACCACCAGAAAAAATTAATAATAACAAAAGGAATAATTATCACTAATTGTAATATCACAAAACAACAATCCACTTGATTATATGAGACGTGGATCAATCAGTTTGTAGGTTGGTCCATGTTTGTTATATTTTTCAGGAATGGGAAAAAGTTTAACTTCAAATAACCTAAACCACCTACATTTTATGGAATTTGTTGCCGCACATTCATCCTTGAGGGTTTACAGCATCGATGACGCTTCCCGGTTCTGATTATTGAAAGGCGTTCTTCATCATTCTATGTTCTTTTATGGGGTAGAAGTTTGTCTGATCTTTCCCAGGGAATCCTCCAAATCCTTCTTCCATATCATTTCTGACACATTGAACTATTTATAGATCCACGTTGAATCGTTTCCATAAGGACATGATGTCACGTCTTTAGGCTGTTTCATTTATAAAACAACATCACTGTTTCACACCATTACATTCACCATTACATCATGGAATATGGTTCATACAAGTGTTTCATTAATTTGATTCGTTATCTCATTGTCACTTCCCCACAACTTCTCCATGATCCATGAAATAAAGAGAAAACAATAAAATAATTCAATTATTTTATTTTATTATTTTTCTTGAAACATCAAAAAAATTATTTTTCTTTTCTGCCCTCATCGGCCAAAGATAAGTCATTTCTAGGTGAATCTCGCTTTTTTAGGATTCAATGGTGCCCTCAATTTTTTAATCTGAGAACCGGTTTTAATGATAGAAAACACATATCATGCATTTAGTAAACGTACCCAAAAAAAGATCCGAAATTTGTTACAGGCACAACTTTCTTAAATATTATATGCCATAAATTTTTACAGTCTTATAATAATTTGTAATAATTTTAAAAAATATTCAATGAATTTTTATGTTTTTATATTTTGCCCACCTTAGGGCATTACATCCCTGAAATCAAAACAATTATACACAAACAAAGAGGGGTACTGGGAACACATATGAGCCTCTCTCTCCAATGTACAATCCTAGAGATTCATGTGCTTAAAACAAACTCTCCCCAGAGGTATCAACCACCCACGGAGAATCCTCTCATGTCAGTCCTCTATCTCCACTGGGTACACTGCAAAACATTCCATGTCGTCAATCTCTAGCATACCATGGTCGATGACGTGACATGGTTCATGCAAATATCTCCTCAACTGGGATACATGGAATATATCATGCACCCTCTCCAACTACGGTGGTAGTGCCTAATGATACTAAATTTATCTAGTCCTTTGATGTATCTGGAATGGTCTAATAACCCTCGGTGAGAGTTTTCCGCCTCGGACAAATCGTTTTAGTCCTTGTCAAGAGGATACTCACAAGAATATGTGGTCCCCCTACTAAAACTCTAGTGGTCTCTATCACCTATTAGCATAGGACATCATTAAGCTCTGTTCAGTATTCATCTGCTCTCAGATGACCTGCACCTTCTCATTGGTAGCAAGTACCAGCTTTGGGCCCATGAGTGCTGGCTCCCCTGGATTCATCTAGCACAATGGCGATCTACACTGTCATCCATAAAACACCACAAAAGGGGCCATTCAAATGGTGTAGTGATAGTTGTCGTTATACAAGAACTCTACCAGTGGTCGGTGGTCCTCCCAACTGCGAAAACAATCTTGGAGACATTCATGAAGTCTGTCCTCTATTGTCTAGATGGTCCGCTCATTCTAACCAGCTGTCTACAGGTGAATATCTATGCTCAAGCGAATATGAGTCCCGAAAGCCTTCTGCAATCCAATCCAAAACCAGGATGTGAGGTGTGCATCTCGGTCTATGAAGTTTTCCAAAGGCACCCCGTGAAGTCAAAAGATATCTTGAACGTAGAGAGGTCCCATTTTCTCTACCAAACCCTTCTCTCAAATAGAAAGGAAGTGGGATGACATGGTAAGTCATTCAACGATCACCTAGACGGTGTCGTTCTCTCTAGACGTATGTGGTAACCGTATCACGAAGTCCATTGATATCATTCCATCATCCACACTAGTTTCTTGATGGGTTGGGTAAATCATGCTAGTACCTAGTACTCGGCCTTCACTTTCTATCAAGTGAGGAATCAAGAAACATGCTTTTCCACAACATTCTTCATCCCTGACCACTAGTACGGACGCAAGATGTCATTATACATCTTCATCATAACAAGATGTACAAAAAAGGGGTTCTACGGAACTCCATCAACCCTTACACTAATAGATCCACTGGTAAAACTGTTCATCAAAAAAAGGATAGTGTTCTTGCTACCATCAAAATATATGTCAGGTGCATGGCCTCAGGATATCTGAGCACATGTAGTCTCGTAGCTACAGTCTCTGAGTTGCGCCTCCCTAACTCTCTGAAGGAGTGGAGGAGAAACTAACATTTATTATAGGTAGACTTTATTATCTCAATCAATGTAGGATATGTGGTGTGATGGTAACTACTCTAAAGCCACTTTCATATGTTTTGAACATGATCTTCGACTAACTGCATCTGCCACTACATTCTCCTACCCAGTAGCATAGACTATCCCATAGTCATAGTCTTAGAAGAAATCTAGCCAGTGTCGCTATCTTAGATTCATATATTTCTATATGAAGATATATCTGAGGCTCTTGTGATCTGATTAAACAATGAGACACTCAGCCATAAAGTAGTATCACCAAATATTCAGTGTGGAGACAACTACTTCCATGTCCAACAAATTAGTCTCATAATTTTTCTCATGAGGCCTCAAGTATCGTGAACCATAATCAATTACCACATTACCCTGCATTAGGATGCAACCAATTCATGTTCATGAAGCATCATAGTAAACCATGTAGTTAGTGCCCCCGTCTAGCAACCACAGGATGGGATGGCTGGTCATGATCTACCTCAGCTTATGAAATCCATAACAACATGACTTTGACCACAGAAAGGGTTACCCCTTTCATTGTCAAGGTAGTCATAGTTGCTACTACTCTCGAGAAATTGGGTACCAACCACTGATATTTTATTCTTAATCCAAGAAGCTCCACACCTCAGTAACACTACAGGTTAGCTCCCAATAAAGTATTACCTTGATATTCACTCAATCCACTGCAACTCCAACTACTAAGATGATGTGTCCCATGAAGTGGACATTACATATCCCTAACTCACACTTAGAGAGCTTCCCACAAAACTTAGGCTCCTAGAGTGTGTCCCAAACTATCCTCAAGTTTACAACATTCTCTTCCATGGATTCTTAGTACACCAATATTTTGTTGACAATGACTACTACAAACAGGTATAAGCAGGTCTGAAAGATCCTATTCTTGAGACCCATGAACATTTTTTGGTTGTTTATCATGCCGAACGACATCATTACGTATTCATAATGTCCATAAAAAATAAGAAGCTCGTATTTGGAATCTACTCATCCCACACATGAAGCTGGTGATAGCATGATCTGAGGTCTACCTTTGAGAACCACATCTCTCCTTTCAACTGATCAAACATATCATCAATCCTCAGCAGAGGTTACTTGTTCTTCACGGTCACCTGGATTAGGCTCTGTAAGTCAATGCATAGCCTCAAAAATTTGTCTTCCTTCTTGGAAAACAACATCGGGGATGCCTATGGGGAAACACTGGGCCTTACGAATCCCTTCCCCTATAAGTCCTTTAACTGTACCCTCAACTCCTGAAGATTTGAAGAGGCGATCTGATATGTTGGTGTAGATACTAGTGTTTTTCAGGGGTACAAGTCAATGCGTAAGTCTACCACTCTATGATAAGGTAGTCCTTGGACTTGTTACGGAAAGAAGTCCTCATTATCATCCACCACTACTGGGAACTGTGGACATATCACGTCCTCCTTGTCAAAGGTCATACATGCCAGGTGATATGTAATCAGATGCACCCTCCTGAGTGCAAGTCCATCTCGTGCTTCTCAGTTTTTCATTCTCACCAAAAAATGGAAAACTAGCATCGATCTCTTCACGTACATCGTTTTATACATATGATGAAGTCAATCATTGCGTGAACTGCTGATATCCAATCCGTTCCTAGAATGACGTTTTGGGGCTTCAATGATGCTACTAGAAGATTCCATCTTAAAATCACTCCTCCAAGAGTAATATCACATTGTCAGAACCAGTGTGTGACCATTGAATCTACTCTTGTAAGAGCATCTATATGAAATGGTTGATCTAATATCTCATTTGGAAACATAGAGTCCCAAACTATGTCCGCAGAAAGGAATGAATTTCTAGAACCTATGTCGATAAGCACTATTTCTAATGGTTATAATATACAGATCATACCTCATATCATCTTAGGGGTGTCATGATCATCAGCATCTACATCCTTTAACTAGGCTTGTCCCTATCCACCATCTCCCTGAGCTCATTGTGGACTACCTATGGGTGGTGGTTGTATTTCTTGGTGACCTCGACCACCTCCTGATGCACATCCTACCTCCCTGCCTCCACCACCACCTAGATGACACACATGCTCCTACCGATAATGATGCCTCAGTACCCCATCCACCATATTTTGATCATCCTCATGGGGAGTCAGACAGTTATAAACTCTGTGACCTTGTATCCCACAGTAAAAAAAATCTTTCATTGATGGTAGATCTATCGGCTTCTTGAGCTTCGGACCTCTGACCATGTGTCCACAGGTCTCCATCTGGAAGGCTTATCCCACTTGGGATTCTGCTTCATCTATCTACATCCAACTGCAGATGACTCTGATACCTTTCGTCTAGTAGGGTCTATCGGTGCCTGCTCTCCAAGGAAGATCTGCATCAATAAATCTCACACTAACACTCCTTCCTGCATTAGGATGCAGATAGAAACTGTTGTATCTATGATGTCTCACTAAAGGTCTATCCCAATAGTCTGGGCCCTAATATAATTGCCTCGTACGATGGTTGTGCAGTATCCGAGGAGGATAATAAATCTCTCAAAATACTGAACCATAGTCTAGATGCCCTGTTATATATGTACAAAATTCTAAATACACATAGATCATAGAGTCGCTTGCACAAAATCTGCCATTCAAAGGCTCTCAATGTCTGGCATGGTGAGTGTCGCCTCCTCATACACCTAGAGCATCGAGATCCATAATCGTCCTTCCAAGCCCTACATAAGTCTAGTGGCCAAGATCTACATCTACACGATGGGTATCTATACTAAGCTATAGTCCCACGGAAATGCCTCAAGGAATTACTATACTGCATAGGGTGCCATATAACATTGAAACCCCGTAGGCCTCTATATATGGAACTCAAGCAACATGCTTAACCAGGGTGAATGAACCACTAGTAGCATCTACGGCACAATATGTGGTGATAATACTAGTACACCACCAAAAGGTTCCATTGCTATGAGAGTTCCCTGTATCGATGCCTCGTCACTCGGTGGGCCACTATAACTGTCTCTAATCAAAATACTGGATGACTGTCTTCATGGAGGCATCTTGTATGATATAGATGCACCATGGTCAAAAAGCTATACCTGTTGAGCTAACTCAGTAACAATCAATAAAACCTTTTAAAACAATAAAACCCAATTTATTCATTTATCATGTTTGAAAAATGGAATTTATGGTCCTGGAGTTGGGATACGTTGGTCATTACACCATCACTAGACTCCATAAACTCAAAACTGAACTCAAGAAACTTTTCACCATTGGCTCATAAAAATTAAGCTCTTAGTTTTTATGGTATAACTGACCACTCTCTGATACCACATTGTCACGAACCATCCAACAGGGCCAAGATGTGACTACCTCAAGCTGGACTTCCATAGGCCATGGTATCATGACTTGCAACTACATACTTCTCCCAAATAGGGAAGGCATAGAATTTGAGACCTGTACACACTCCAAAAGGGAAAATAAAGTAAATAACAAAAAAAGTAAGGTACAAACATTAGATAAATGTTCTACCACATGTAAAAATGTGAACTAAAAATAGTGGAATGGAATACAAGCCGTAGAAATTGAAGTAAAGTAAATAGATGCCGCATCTACTGTAGAGCTAAATCTGTAAGGTAGTAGCTAAATGATTGATATTGAAGAAGTTGATATCTACTGTTCCCATTGAGCCATGCTACCTTAAGTCACAAACCTCCAATGTTTGTCTCAAAGAGTTAGTAGTCTGCACCAGACACACAAGCGGGTGGATCCAGTGCAATGGTGAGTATAACAATACCCAATAGTGGATCCTGAGACCCCTGAAGGTCTCTCAATAACACACAAATGAAAACATCACATGAAATACCTAAAAGGTAATATGATAAGAAAGATCTAAATCATGATTCACAATCCAAGGAGACATCTCACTCTAACGGTTTAACATAAGGGTTACTGGGAAAGAGATGACTAGTTTTAAAGATAGATCATCTTATCCATACTAACTCTACTGTTGACCCGTATAGGTCAATGTATGCTGACCCATATTGGTCAGTGATGCTGAACCTTATTGGTTGTCGGTGCTGACCTGTATTGGTAACTAGTGTTAACATGTATTGGTCTCTAATGGGGAAAAATATTGGTCGTTGGTGATCAACCATATTGATCGCTGATACAATGGTCGGGATGATTATTAGTACAACTAGATCATCCCACTCTGCAGTTTCTGATGCTGAACCATATTTGTTGCTCTACTTCTTCATGTCACATCCAGCCACTGGATTCCATCGTGAAGCACGAATAATCTTCAGAAGACTCTACTCCTCAAATGATTGGTAATATTTCAAATGGTACGAAGTCTTACAAAATTTATACCCTAGGGATTTCCCCATCATTTGGGTTCCAATGTGATAGATGGCGCATCGATCGGATGTCCTCCCTATGACATATGGGCACTTTTCTAAAAAGGGACTAGTTGAAATCAAGTCTGATATACCACAGGTCACAGGTGAAACTTTGTCAATACTCTATTAGTATATCTTCAAAGGATTTCCCTGTCATAAGTGTCATTATTCCATAGACATTACATCAATCGGATGCACGGTATATTAGTTATACATATTTCTGTGAAACGGGAGTGATTACACCTCGGTTCAGCCCGGCTTGGTCAGGCATGCTAGAATATGCCCAGAAAGACTGATTCTCAAATGGGGTCCCAACGCCACTGATGGCATGTCAAACCGACACTCAGTTTGTCAGAAACATGCTTTTCTTTATTCCTGTGGTGGATGGGTCTAGGCTCGGTCCGACTCAGTCTGGTCGGCCCGACGCAATAGGTCTCAGGTTCTACCTAACCCTGTCTAGGCCCGTCGTAATAAGGGTCCGCCAATTTCATTAGTTTTGGTCCGTCATGGTCGGCCTGGAAGGTTCACTGGCTAGGTACGTGGCAACCCTAGCACACCGAGTGGGGTTTGACCCACCCTGCACCGGCATGATGGGTTGTGGGTCTTACAAGGCCCACTTCTAGCCCGTTCGGCCAGCCCGTGTCCAGCTCTGTCAGCATGAATGTATACTACCAAATCAAGATGGCCCTGTGGATGCAGAACCATTTTATTAGGCCTGACGCGACAAGGGGAGGGGTCTGTGTCGGCCCAGCTTATCGTGGCCTACTGGCCGCAGCTGCTGCATCCGACGGCTCCTGTGGGGGTCTCCCACCTCCAAAGTGGCAGGCTTAAGATAGACGCCTCTAGAAACCACGTCTCACGATTGCGTGCCACCTTCTACCACCAACGGATGGGTTCTGCTTGTCTCCTCTATCCTCAGCCGGCCGCCACCGACTGCCGATGACATGGTGCGCCTCTGATTTCTTCCGCTGGCCACCAGAATGTCGCTGTCATTTCACATCCATAAAATTCCATTTCATTATGTTCATATCTTCTCCACGAAGATTGCAACAAGTAAATGTTTAGTGGAGGGTCCAGGCCTTATGGGTTTGGGCTCGCACCCTCCATGTTAGCATTTTATAATGAGGAAAAATAAATAATAACAAAAGGAAGAATAATCCCCGAGTTTATGTTCCAGTAACAACCATCCACATGATTAGATGAGCCGTAAATCAAGCCATTAGTCAGTCGGTCTGTGATTGTTATATTTTTCATGAATGGGACGAGAGGTAACATCAAAGCACATAAACCCCTACCTCTTATGAAGTTCGTTATCGCACATTCATCCTCCAAGGTTTATGGCATCAACGAAACATTCCAATTCTGACCATCAAAAGGTATTCTTCATCATTATTTGTTCTTTATTGGGGAGGAAGTGTATCCGATCTTTTTCCAAGAATCCTTCAAATCGTTCTTCCTTATTTTACCCGACACATCAAAATATTAATAAAACCACGCTGTAATTTTCTATAATGACATGACATCGTGTTGTTATGCTATTTCACACCATTAAATTCATTGTTACGTTATTGAATACGAATCATCAATATGATTTATTAATGTTTATCATCACAGCATCGTCGCTGCACCACAACGTCTTCTTTCTCCATTTAATGGATATAAAAGAATAAAATAATTCTTTTAAATTATTTTATTAGTTTTCAAAAAAATTCAAAAAATTAACATTTCTACTCAGACCTCACTGGCCGATGTTCTGTCATTTCTTGGTGAATATCGGCATGCCAAATTCAAAGATGCACTCATATTTTTAATCTGAGCACTAGTTCAAATGATAGAAAACGCCTCCCAGGGGTTTACTAAACATACATGAAAAAAGATCAGAAATTTATTCTGGGCACACCAGTTCTCAAGATTATGTGCCGTCAATTTTTACAGACTCTTAATAATCCCAAATAATTTAAAAGTAAAAATCATGGAATTTCAGGTCTTTACAAAATACATAGATTATAATATTAATAAAAACATCCACCATCACATGTTCTGAATCCCCTGAAATTTTTGGTGGATTCATTTTTTTAAAAATAATCAAATGATAATATTCCTTTGATTCATCATTCAATTTACCCTTATCAAAAATGGACGTTATGAACAATACAAAGAAAATACTATTGGTTAAACTATGGCATAAATGAAACTGTTTTTTGTGTGTACCCTCCATGTTTGTTTCTACACCGTCTTACTAGTTCTATTTCATAATGGTTATAAAGAACATGACATAGTTATCACTAGCATTAAATATTAAGATTTTAATATTCATAATAATGAAAATAATGTTTTAGTGTAACAAATTTTAAAAAAAATCTATCATAATATGAATTTTTTTATTGTGGGATGCCTTGGTACTAAATCATGATATGATATACTAAACATTTAAACCATATATAATTAGATCAAAACACACCTATGAAAATTTTTTAACACTGTTTATACTCATATATATATACATGGTAACTTTAATATCAACATAGAATTCTTAGGTAAGCATTTTAGTCTATTTATTTAAATATACAGTAATTTTTTCTACATAATACCATTCAAATATGACCGAATAAATAATAATATTACAATCTATAACATCACAACACTAACCATTTGATTGAAAATTTTATATGTTACAATGAAACTTGGTGGTTTCACTAAGACACCAATGGCTGACAATAAATTAAAATTTATTGCCTAAAATTTGGGGGACAATTTTCCCTTCCTTATAAACTAAACCCATCAAAATATAATACAAAAAAATCCAATTATACGATTCATGATGGAAAAAAAATACATGTGACATAAAAAACCAAAATAAAAACCACAACATGTTGAAATGGAAATGTTAAACATGATGACAAATGTATGTAAAATAATATCAGTAATATGAAACAATGATGTGTAGTCACTCAAACCCATCCATGTGAGAATATCCAAGATCCAAACACCATATTGAGTATGAAACACAATGAATCTCCACTAGTGATATAAGATACATTTCCTTTAACTATGTCATTTTGATGAAAATTTGCATACATAAACATGTGAACATTCAATGGTGAGTAATCTACCTAGTATAATGTCACAAAGAGACATTCCAACTCTCACCTATAGGGCACAAACATATTATATCTCTTTTAAAAATAGGTATTATATCAAATATAAGGAAATGATATCATTTTTAATTAAGAACATTTTAAATTTAAATCAATAAAATTTATCAAGAAAACAACACTTTTGGAATCCATAACCACATCCATAAACATAGAGACACATGCATGAAAACTGATAATCTCAATACTCATGAGTGGTGATTCATCATTCACTATGACTTACCTCACTGACATATATTTTCATGCCTCATCTCTTTCATTGAGTGTAATCGGTGTTCCATGAAGGCCCCAAATGATTAAAATATGATCATACTCAACAAAATTCTCCCAAAATATCAAAATACGTCTTTCCACCTAAATTAATTATTAATTTTAAATATTAAAATATAATTTATGTTGTTCATTAGGAAATGATAACTTAAAACCATATCATATAACCATTATCCAAAAACTATTCTATTTCAAAAAAAATAAAATAAAAGACAAACAAAGAGGGTTTTACTTTATAAAATATATCAACATTACATTCCCAAATCAAAGAAAACATATAATGATTAAATAACATCATTCTATAGAAATATATTTAGAGGGGTTAGAAATCTACTTCTGATAAAAATTTTATTACAGCAATGAAATACAAAATTAATCCTTTAGATCATGGATCTTAAATCTATTCCTTCTATAAATCTTACCATGATCACCCCAAAAGACACCATAGATCATAGATCTCATAATAAGATATTATATCTAACATCACATGTGATTTTAGATACAGTTGTATTATGATAACAATAGAAAATTTAATCATTCCATTGATTCTTGATATCTAATAGACATTGATTCATAAAATATAATATTTGTATCAAAAGGATGCACCATGAACACATAGGGGAGGAGTGTAACTCAACTTCCTAAGAGTATAAGTGAAAAAGGATTTTTTATTCAGTTAAAAGCAATTTACACTCTCTTTTTAAGAGAATAATATACATGTGGCTTTATTTGTCTAACTAGTTTGGGAAACCATGCTCTATTTATTCTAATACTACTTTATCCAGACCCCCACCTTGCATGGTTGGATAACAAGATTTTACTGATTGTATTCCTACTATGTTTTCCCAAATCATTTAATTACACAGATTATCTTGTGAACACCCATGGGTTGAAAAAACTATCAAATATTTATGCACACACTAATATCGTACAAAAATCATCTCATTGTTTCATGTAGAAAACCACATATCTTCCCATAACCATGTTCAAATTGTGAACCCTTAAAAATGTTTCAAAAAATAAAAATCCCATCTAAAAACTCCTAAAAATAAAATCATGTTATAAATATTTTCAAAATTAAAAATAAAATTTAAATTTTATAAAAACTAATTGTGTAAAAATACATATCATTAATTCTATATAAAATGAAATCATCAATCATGTGTACATGTGTACTACTGCCTCTATAGAATGATTGACCTCCATTTTTCATTTCATCATCTATTTACATGGATGTTCATAAGGGTTGGTTTATATTATAAATAGGATATTTATGATATCATTTTAGTTTATTTATAGAAAATATTAAATCTTAGTAATGATACGATTTCCAATTGATTATCTCTAATTTAATCATTCAAAATGACATCAATAAAATGAAAGTATTTTTAATCATGTTACGTAATATTATTATATCAATTAATTAATCATCTAAATCATATTAATTATGATATATCAAACTTATATATAATGAATAATATCACTATTTTATCTATTATATTGATAATATAATTAATCCACCGTATAATCATCGATTAATCAAGGTGTATTCTCGATTGGAACTATTTAAAAACCTTTTTGAAAAATTCATCGAATTTAAATACCTTATATCTATGAGAATATATTTGTTATTATAAAATAAATAAATTAAAAATATAATTATGTTTATTCATTTTAAAAAAATAAAATTTATATTTACCCTTTAATTTTACAATCACAACCATTTATTAAGAATCATTGAAACACAATGGTCACTAATTTCTACATCATGGATAATGACCAAAACTAAACTAAAATGATATTATAGATTAAAAAAATATCCTAAAACATCTATTATAGTAACACAGATAACCTAATAATGATTCTATTTATGTAAAATAATTGATACAGACCCCATCAATACAAAACAAATTCTATGAAATAATGATTACATACACATAAGATAAAAAATATAAAAACAAACTATGTAATATATATATGTTTACAATGGTTGAAGTTAAAGAGTATGAATTTTGTTATTTAACAATAATTTCAATATTTATGGATTAAATTATATTAATTTCAATATTCATTTGTTTTTCTGCATGTGTAGAACATATCAATACTGTAACAGCCCGAGATTTTATGAAAACTATTCTTTTTAATTTTATTAATTCCTTGTGTTGTATGCTACACCAAAAGGAGCTTGCACAATAAGCATCCTTGACTTGCCTTGCATTACACGCAATCGCGACCTTCCTCGATAGCGTGTGTAATACGCAATACCGAGTTTCACTAAACAACGATATGCTATTAAAATATTATTAAAACTAGCCTTTATGAATAGTAATAAATACTTTTTGAAATTTTATAAATTTTATTTTTCAAAATGGACTTCATTTTTGGACTCAGAATATCGAAATTAGCTTAGGGTGAAATTTTGGTATTTTTCTGAAAACCTTCAATTTTTGATGAATAGTGAAACTACTAAGTGGTAGTTAAAAAACTGAATTTTTCATAAAACATAATTTTACCATTTATGTGAATGGAATTTCAAAAATCCGAGAGACACGGTTGATGTTAGTATGTAAAATGTGGTTCAATGAGATGAATATAATTTTTGGGCAATAGTAACTTTTTACTTTTATTTACCACAGTTAAAAGTAAATAGGGTAATTAAGGATAAAAATGATATTAATATTACCCTAACAAATGTCCTAATCCTATTGGACAAGTTTATTTCGACCAAAAACAACCTTAAGTGTAAAATATTATCATTTAGGCCCACTTGGATTAGATTAGGACATTTATTATTATTTAATTCAAAGAAGAGTTAAAAGAGTTAAAATCAAAGTTTATTTACTAAAACATTTTTAATATAGGGTTATACATAAGATAATATCGATTATAAATATTCATTATAAAGATAAAAAGATTTCCTACATAATAATATTTTATTTATAATTTTTAAACTTTAAATAAATTAATTTATTTATGACACAACGATGATGCAGTAATTACCCTTTTAAGGAAATATTAACATAATTGATGTTATAAATGCTCAAATGAATGTAATTTGAGACTTTTTATGAATTACACTAATTTTCTAAGTTACTATGATATATTATTGTTGATTTAATCAACTTGGTTCGATCATATAATTCTGTTATGACTTTCACAAAAATCATATATCAAATAGTGTCAAAATTGACACAAAATAGTTTTTAAATAAAATATTATATTATTAATTGTTATTTTATTCCTAAAAATATAAGGTTCGGCCAAATAACTTAGATAAGGATATATATATTAATAATAAACAATTTGGGGTTCGTTTGGCATGTTATAGTAAGTGTATTAACCATATAGTGAAAGAAAACAAAAAGACATGGTAAAAGTTAAATTATTTAACATAGAGTTAAATCTAATTGATAAGGTTAAAATAATACCCTAAACTTGTCTAAATTCTATTGGATGATAGGATTTCGACCCATCCCAACTTTATCTTCAAAATAAGACCCTTTGGAACCATTATAAACCGATTTTTACTTCAATATAAAATAATATTTTGAGATATTCCTAAGGTGCCCCTCTCCTCCCTTATAAAAGGACACCTCCTACCCCTCCTCCTCACACCAATTTGAGCACTCAAGCTCGGCCAACCCCTGCCAAAATCCCTTCTCCACTTCCCTAGAATAATCCTAGAGGTACTGGTCTTCTTAAAATACCAATCTTAGTTCCCTAAGTGGAGGAATCAAAGAAGCGTTTCAAAGAAGAGGTAGTATCCATTACCGATCTTTTCAATTTCTTTCTTCTTCAACTTCTTCTTCATTAGTTTTTTCATGATAAAGTAATAACATCAGTATTTCTTATATACTGATATGTTATTATAAATATGAAACAACTCTAATTAACCTTCTATCCATCCTACGGAAAAAGGAAATCACCGCGCGTGCGTACGTACGGAATACCGTCTCCACGCCGTGGTGTAATCTATTTTCCGCCACCACATTAATTGGATGGGTATAAAGGTGTAATGAGTAACTATATATGATTATTATAAAGTGATATTGATACTGAAATAATATACATATACTTCTACACAATTCCACGACCATGGGAACGATATCATCGCTCGTGCGTACGTACGGACTACCGTCTCCACGACGCGATGAGATTAATTCTCAATGATTAACCATTCATGAATGATTATAAAGTATATATAATAAGTAATAATGCAATATATGACCTAATAATGATACTGGAATTATTTATATTTATATGTTTGTCATCTACTTAATTCCATTCAATTCAATAAGGAAACAAAAACAGCGTTCATGCGTACGTACGGACTACCGTCTCCATGAACGGTGTATTTCTTTCCATTTACTGATTTAATATATATGTGTATTATGAATATATATATATAAATCATGTTTTATATTCTGGAATTAAGTAATCATGATCTAAGTAATCATATGAATAATTACAAGTTAAAAACACGAACGATAAATGAAACGATTTTACCCTAAACGCTTCTTTAACATGGAATTTACAAAAGAACGGTTAATATAAAGTCATAAGTGAACCATATATGATATCATAACAATGAATATGATTCTTCAATAAGTAAATGACATTATTTAATTCATTATACAGGAGGTTCGGACACATACGAAGCAAATCGGACCTAAGGTAAGGGAAATATCACAATCTCATTTTTTATCCGAGATTGTTTATTCGTAAGTACTTACTGGGGTGTATTTTATCATCCACATCCATGTTTCATCAATATGTAATATTATTTCCATCCACCTACAATTTATTAAATCCATTTTTACCCTTCGGTGAGTTTTTAGTAATATGTATGAAAGGATTCTTTTGTCGTTTTTCGTACGAGGTACTTTTTGACTTTTCCGACAAAAGTACGAAGAATGTTTTTTTAACTTATACGGCATAAATGGATTCTTAAAACATTATTTCCAAAAAGTTTCCTTTACAAGTATTCAAGTTTATTTTTAATCAACTTCTTTTAGTTTAAAATTGTATGACATTTTAAGAAAGGAAAAGTGTTTTTTTGAAGTAGAAAGGATATTTTCCTCAAGAATGGAGTTCAAGTATTTTATCAAAATTATTTTCCATCTAAGATAATAAAAGGGTTCTGTTTTTATCCCTATTATTACATTGGTTGGATTATGTTGTGATGGAAATATTTTTATGAATTCCTTTATCTTATATGAATTGTTTTATGATGTCATGATGTTTCAAGAATCCCATTTTTATATGTGTTATGCGATGATGTATGATTTATGATTATGTGGCACACATAAGAAAGGATTCATTATAAGATGGGTGGGACCTATATCTCCCTCCAATGAATTGGGTAAAGATTTTATATCTCATGAGATAGACATGGCTGGAATGGTAGGTTATACCGGTTCAGTAAAACAGGACTGAAACGAGGGTTACTCGATTCAGAAAGGGAATTTGTCCACTAAGATAGTCTTGGCAATGAGTCTTGACTAACAAGAAATGATTCTCTATGATTATGTGTGATTGCCACAAAGTTTCATGTTTTAAGTTATGATTATTGTGATTACATTTCACTGCCATGATTTATCCCATGTTATGAAATATGCTCTCTTTTGCAGGTTATGATTTCCAAAATGTTACGTTCTTATGAATATGATGTGATTGATATTTATTTTGTTTACCCTTACTGAGCATTTGAGCTCACCCTTTTATGTTTTCTTTTCTCCAGGATATAATGAAATGTTTTAGGTAAAAAAAAGGGAAGATCTTTATGGGAGATGTTGAAGATCTTTCACCATGATTAGGAGATTACGTTCCGAGTTTCCAAAGACACTAAACTATTACGATCCTTATGTGTGTGTTTTTGTTATGTACTAAGTATTCCGCAAATGTAATGTAATGTCCATGTAAGTGAAGATACGGGTCTCTACAGTTGGTATCAGAGGAAAGGTTTAGTCAACCTTTGGAAACTAGGATGCGAAAACGTTAGTGAGATCTCTAGAGATATTTCTAAGGTATGTCTAGGGATGTACCTAAGGTTAAGTATACGTATAGGTTATAGTACTAGAACTACGCTAACGATCATAGAATTAAAACTAAAATGTTAGATATTGAAGGTACTCCCCCATTATTATGTTGTTTTCCCTAGCATGATTTTTGCCTCTCACACTATTCTTTTTGGGTTTTAGACGATGGCTGGATCCCGAAGGAACCGTGTTGATCAATGCAATGGACAATGCAATGATTGCCCTCCTGAACAAACAAATGTTATGGGAGATGGAGTACAAAATCTTATTGCTATACTTACACAAGCTATTAATCATTCTGGACTTCCAAATGAGCAGAGAAGGGAACAATATTCTATTGAGTCCTTCATGAGGCAACGTCCACCTTCTTTCAGTGGGACTACCGATCCACTTGTTTCTGAACAATGGATCAGTACCACTGAAAAGATATTTTCAGTTCTTCAATGTTCTGATCATGATAAAGTCATCTTAGCAGTATATCGTTTGGAAGGTGAAGCTGATCAATGGTGGAATCTTATCAAGAATACGAGGCAAAGAGATGAAATTGAGTCCATGGAATGGGACGAGTTCAAGAACTTGTTTTTCAGTACGTACTTCCCTCGTATTCTTCGAACAAAGATGGAAAAGGAGTTTCTTGAGCTGAAGCAGAAGGATGATGAATCTGTTGGTATATACGAAGCAAATTTTACAAGACTTGCAAGGTATGCATCTGGCATTATCATCCAACCTGAAAGTAAAGTTGATCGATTTTTCAGTGGCTTAAAACCAAGTCTTTGAAGGGCATTAGCTATAAGAGACTTCAGTAGCTATGAAGAAATTGTGCGTTGTGCTGGAAGTTGGTGTTACATATCCATCTCATGGTTTTGACAAGAAACAAAAGATGGAATTCAAGGAGAAATCTCAGAATAATGGTGAAAAGAAGATGAATGTTTCCTTATACACAAAGTGTGGAAAGAAGCATGGTGGAGATTGTCTTAAAGGGACTACAAAATGCTTTAAGTGTGGAAAAGAAGGTCATCGAGTAGCTGAGTGTCGAAGTAATGGAAAAAGTGATTCTAATGATGTGAATAAAGAAAACAATGCAGAGAACATATCACAAACACTTCAATGCTTCAAGTGCAAGGAAATGGGGCATTATGCTAATAAATGCACTAATACAAGGGTTAGTGATGTTCGACATGAGCAACCACTTAAGGCAAAGGACAAAGGGAAGTCACATGCGATCACTATTGGCGATGTTGAATATGACAACGATGTGGTGGAATGAATAATTGTTTATGTAATAGGATTCCAAAATAATGTTGTATCATGGAGTATTGGAATATTTATGTATTGGTCTATTGTGGTTTTCAATAATTTTATGGTACCAATAACCATGGAAAGTGATTGAGATATTTTTTGGAAAAAGAATGATATGCAGAAAACGAGAAAATGAAATATTTGACAGTATTCATGAGCTCATGATTGATATAAGGACTAAGTGATATCATGGTTTGAGTATATAGAATTTTGAGGATTTTGGTAACTGCATTCATGTTTTCATTAAGGTTCAATGGGTATTCAAGAGAATACATGATTAAGGAATTTGAATGTTTGGAATGTGACAAAAAAAACATATCTTATGATATATGGGGTTCAACGATGGTATTAAATCTCCGGTAATCATCTTCAGTATGTTATGAGAGTGGACTAAAGTATTATGGATAAGCCTAAAGATTGAAATGGATTATGTTGGACATAAATTAGTATTGTTTAAGGATAGAAGTTTTTTTTCGATATTATTGATGGGATGTTATAGTAATGTAGTTTTAGAAAAAGGACAACCTGCAGGACGGGCGACAGCCCATCGCTTCGGACAAGGCTGTGAGAATCGAACCCACAACCGAAGTGCGACTGGCCTTTATCGCCTACCACTGGCCTACAGGAAGTCCCTGTTTAGTAGAAACTAGTTTTATTATATTAAGCAGTATGATATATGAAGTATAAGTCCATTTTAGGAAACATATATGGTTAATCTCACTATAGATCGACTTATGCATATGATTTTTGCTAACCTTTTGTTTGAGACAGATGGAATGACCTATCATTCTATCACATGATCTGCTAACACTTCACGAATAACAAATTCAACTTCATTTATTTAAGAGATGAAGTGGAAATTGTTCAAGGCACGAACAACAATGAGATTGTACCAAAATAAAGTAAGTATTTATTCTAATTCAAATTTTCAACTTTAGGGAAATGATCTTGAAAACCAAAAATGTTGTCCTAGTGATCTTATACCTGAAGAATCAGATGGTACCTTATATCATCACAAATCTATGGATTTGTGATTACTGGCTTTTCCATATCCATGTTCTCAACCACTCTCCATCAGAACATGATGGTTAGATTTTTCTTCCATATCCATATTTTCACCTATGTGGAAAACCAGTGATTGGTTTATTTTGGTAACCGTTATGTTTCATACTTTTGTTTTTAAAGATTGGTTTTGGTATTCCTTTTTACGATGTGGGTTTCTATTAAAGAAACTTTCGAATAGTAAACTATTTATAACCCCGACGAATTTCGAGGGCGAAATTCATTTTAAGGGGGGTAGAATGTAACAGCCCGAGATTTTATGAAAACTATTCTTTTTAATTTTATTAATGTCTTGTGTTGTACGCTACACCAAAAGGAGCTTTCACAATATGCATCCTTGACTTGCCTTGCATTACACGCAATCACGACCTTCCTCGATAGCGTGTGTAATACGCAATACCGAGTTTCACTAAACAACGATATGCTATTAAAATATTATTAAAACTAGCCGTTATGAATAGTAATAACCACTTTTTGAAATTTTATAAATTTTATTTTTCAAAATGGACTTCATTTTTGGACTCAGAATATCGAAATTAGCCTAGGGTGAAATTTTGGTATTTTTCTGAAAACCTTCAATTTTTGATGAATAGTGAAACTACTAAGTGGTAGTTAAAAAACTGAATTTTTCATAAAACTTAATTTTACCGTTTCTGTGAATGGAATTTCAAAAATCCAAGAGACACAGTTGATGTCAGTAAGTAAAATGTGGTTCAATGAGATGAAAATAATTTTTGGTGAATAGTAACTTTTTACTTTTATTTACCACGGTTAAAATTAAATAGGGTAATTAAGGATAAAAATGATATTAATATTACCCTAAAACATGTCCTAATCCTATTGGACAAGTTTATTTCGACCAAAAACAACCTTAAGTGTAAAATATTATCATTTAGGCCTTCTTGGATTAGATTAGGACATTTATTATTATTTAATTCAAAGAAGAGTTAAAAGAGTTAAAATCAAAGTTTATTTACTAAAACATTTTTCATATAGGGTTATACATAAGATAAATTCGACTATAAATATTCATTATAAAGATAAAAAGATTTCCTACATAATAATATTTTATTTATAGTTTTTAAACTTTAAATAAATTAATTTATTTATGACACAACGATGATGCAGTAATTACCCTTTTAAGGAAATATTAACATAATTGATGTTATAAATGCTCAAATGAATGTAATTTGAAACTTTTTATGAATTAAAATAATTTTCTAGGTTACTATGATATATTAGTGTTGATTTAATCAACTTTTTTCGAACATATAATTCTGTTATGACTTTCACAAAAATCATATATCAAATAGTGTCAAAATTGACACAAAATAGTTTTTAAATCAAATATTATATTATTAATTGTTATTTTATTCTTAAAAATCTAAGGTTCGGCCAAATAACATATATAAGGATATATATATTAATAATAAACAATTTGGGGTTCGTTTGGCATGTTATAGTAAGTGTATTAACCATATTGTGAAAGAAAACAAAAAGACATGGTAAAAGTTAAATTATTTAACTTAGAGTTAAATCTAATTGATAAGGTTAAAATAATACCCTAAACTTGTCTAAATTCTATTGGATGATAGGATTTCGACCCATCCCCACTTTAGCTTCAAAATAAGACCATTTGGAACCATTATAAACCGATTTTGACTTTAATATAAAATAATATTTTGAGATATTCCTAAGGTGCCCCTCTCCTCCCTTATAAAAGGACACCTCCTCCCCCTCCTCCTCACACCAATTTGAGCACTCAAGCTCGGCCAAACCCTGCCAAAATCCCTTCTCCACTTCCCTAGAATAATACTAGAGGTATTGGTCTTCTTCAAAGACCAATCTTAGTTCCCTATGTGGAGGAATCAAAGAAGCGTTTCAAAGAAGAGGTAATATCCATTACCGATCTTTTCAATTTCTTTCTTCTTCAACTTCTTCTTCTTTAGTTGTTTCATGATAAAGTTATAACATCAGTATTTCTTATATACTGATATGTTATTATAAATATGATACAACTCTAATTAACCTTCTATCCATCCTACGGAAAAAGGAAATCACCGCGCGTGCGTACGTACGGAATACCATCTCCACGCCGTGGTGTAATCTATTTTCCGCCACCACATTAATTGGATGGGTATAAAGGTGTAATGAGTAACTATATATGATTATTATAAAGTGATATTGATACTGAAATAGTATACATATACTTCAACACAATTCTACGACCATGGGAACGATATCATCGCTCGTGCGTACGTACGGACTACCGTCTCCACGACGCGATGAGATTCATTCTCAATGATTAACCATTCATGAATGATTATAAAGTATATATAATAAGTAATAATGCAATATATGACCTAATAATTATACTGTAATTATTTATATTTATATGTATGTCATCTACTTAATTCCATTCAATTTAATAAGGAAACAAAAACAGCGTTCATGCGTACGTACGGACTACCGTCTCCATGAACGGTGTATTTCTTTCCATTTACTGATTTATTATATATGTGTATTATGAATATATATATATAAATCATGTTTTATATTCTGGAATTATGTAATCATGATCTAAGTAATCATATGAATAATTACAAGTTAAAAACACGAACGATAAATGAAACGATTTTACCCAAAACGCTTCTTTAACATGGAATTTACAAAAGAACGGGTAATATAAAGTCATAAGTGAACCATATATGATATCATAACAATGAATATGATTCTGTAATAAGTCAATGACATTATTTAAATCATTATACAGGAGGTTCGGACACATACGAAGCAAATCGGACCTAAGGTAAGGGAAATATCACAATCTCATTTTTTATCCGAGATTGTTTATTCGTAAGTACTTACTGGGGTGTATTTTATCATCCACATCCATGTTTCATCAATATGTAATATTATTTCCATCCACCTACAATTGTTTAAATCCATTTTTACCCTTCGGTGAGTTTTTAGTAATATGTATGAAAGGAATCTTTTGTCGTTTTTCGTACGAGGTACTTTTTGACTTTTCCGATAAAAGTACGAAGAATGTTTTTTTTAACTTATACGGCATGAATGGATTCTTAAAACATTATTTCCAAAAAGTTTCCTTTACAAGTATTAAAGTTTATTTTTAATCAACTTCTTTAGTTTAAAATTTTATGACATTTTAAGAAAGGAAAAGTGTTTTTTTTTTGAAGTAGAAAGGATATTTTCCTCAAGAATGGAGTTCAAGTATTTTATCAAAATTATTTTCCATCTAAGATAATAAAAGGGTTCTGTTTTTATCCCAATTATTACATTGGTTTGATTATGTTTTGATGGAAATATTTTTATGAATTCCTTTATCTTATATGAATTGTTTTATGATGTCATGATGTTTCAAGAATCCCATTTTTATATGTGTTATGCGATGATGTATGATTTATGATTATGTGGCACACATAAGAAAGGATTCATTATAAGATGGGTGGGACCTATATCTCCCTCCAATGCATTGGGTAACGATTTTATATCTCATGAGATAGACATGGCTGGAATGGTAGGTTATACCGGTTCAGTAAAACAGGACTGAAACGAGGGTTACTCGATTCAGAAAGGGACTTTTTCCACTAAGATAGTCTTGGCAATGAGTCTTGACTAACAAGAAATGATTCTCTATGATTATGTGTGATTTACACAAAGTTTCATGTTTCAAGTTATGATTATTGTGATTACATTTCACTGCCATGATTTATCCCATGTTATGAAATTTTCTCTCTTTTGCAGGTTATGATTTCCAAAATTTTATGTTCTTATGAATATGATGTGATTGATATTTATTTTGTTTACCCTTACTGAGCATTTGAGCTCACCCTTTTATGTTTTCTTTTCTCCAGGATATAAAGAAATGTTTTAGGTAAAAAAAGGGAAGATCTTTATGGGAGATGTTGAAGATCTTTCACCATGATTAGGAGATTACGTTCCGAGTTTCCAAAGACACTAAACTATTACGATCCTTATGTGTGTGTTTTTTGTTATGTACTAAGTATTCCGCAAATGTAATGTAGTGTCCATGTAAGTCAAGATACGGGTCTCTACAAATACCAAGGTAAGGATGTTCACCTCAAATTAGTGTCCTTGAGGCATGTTTTGTATTATACCCCAAATATTATTTCTATTGTGTATATTCATCATATTTCATTTATTATTTAATAAAAAATATGTTACTTATTTTAACATAAATACATTTTTATTTCTTTAATTTTTATAGGTTTTTATTTAAATTCTACTCATGTTGCATGGTTTTTGTTAACAGAATAATTTTTCATTGAGTTATTATTATTTTTTAAATTATTTAATATTATTTGGTAAATTATAAAAATTATTTAGTTTTAAGATGTTTTATATAAAATTATGTGGATTTACATTTTCACCAAATAATCCCCATTTTCAAAGTTTTGTCCTTTATGAATTATGTTATATTTATGTGACTTTGCAAACTTGAATCTCTTTCTTTGAGATATCTATTTTTTAACATCACATTGAATATTATATAAATTAAATAATTTTATTTATATATAATTTTATTTTTTATCTTTATAGGAATGATTTTCTATTTTATTAAAATAATACCACTTGATTTTCCTTTTACCTAAATGTATAATATTATTAAGAATGAACATCCATATTAAAATTCGATCTTTATTTCAAGTACATTTTTTATTTCCCAATAATGTTCTAAACATTTTTCAAAATCTATGATGTATGATTTATTATGATTGTATAAATTTATGATGCCAATTTTAAATAGGTAAATATAATATTTTTTTCATGATGTGGGGTTTCAAACAAATATTTTTCAAAAAAATTCCACCTTGCATTTCTTTTTATAATACTCAAAATCTTTCTAGGAATAATTTTGTCACTTTTATTTTCTAGATGTTAAATTATTTATAAAGTTTTCACTTAAATTATTTTATAATAACTTGTAAATGTGACTCATATATTTTTTATTTTAAAAATATCATGAATTTGATTTCTTTTAATGATTTATTTTAAAATGAATATTTCTACTACATATTCCTTTTTTTAAAAACATTATCTCTAAAAATTTATAGTTTATAAAGAGTAGTTACTTTTACCATATACTTAAAAAATATATATTTTATACCAATTTAATATGATAAAGTATTTTTTATATTTCTGAATTTATTTTCTGAATAAATTGAAAATTATTTTTTATTGGTTTCATAATAATTTGTGAAATCTTATTATTGATCGAGGATGTTTTCTCATAAGTAATCATCCATCTTATATCTTAGGGAGTCTAATATAATGTTATTTTCAATAAAATATGTGATACATTAGTACATTTTTTCCTAACCTTCCATTATGATTTTACATAACTTTTCTTCTAATACATTTTCATTCTGAAAACTCTATATTTCATTATGTTGATTGAATAAGTTTCACTATGATCTTATTTGTTGATAGACTGGTAACTGATTTTTATTAGTCATATACCCTTTATCTATATACTACCAATTAAATATTCCATCTTATGATTTTTGAATGTTTTATTTAGCTAAAATATTTGGGAATACATTCAGAAACCAATTTATTATCCATGGGTTAATCATGATGATTATTTCCCGACATTAAACCATATGAAAAAGACATAAAAACTATTTAATTTCCATGGGTATTTATATATTTTATAAGTGAATAATTTTCTTTTTTCAATATAATGTTTGAATGATGGTGGGTCGGGTCCCATATCTCCCTCCAATTAATTAGTGAAGAGTTTATATCTCATTAGATACGTATTCACATGTACATGTTAGTTTCTATAATCATGGGAACAGATGGTATGGCTCATGAAGTCTACATTCCTTATAAAAACCTTATATATTATTTTTGAAGTATAATTCATTGTTTATTTATTATTTAGATGACTACGGTATACTCACAAGTGTTATATTTATTGACTCATGCTTTTGATTTGGGTCTTAATTTATAAGAATCATTCTGCCATGATTTCTTATCTGTGATATATTAAATATTAATTTTCTTATATATCATTAATATATTAATATTGTAAACATATATTACCTTAATAACATTGATTATCATCAAATATGTATACACTCACTGTGCATCTGATCTCACCCATATAATTCTTTCTATTTCCCATGTTTATGATGATAGGAAATGTTTGAAATTTGTTAAAGAATTTATTTTTTGTATAATTAGTTTTAGAAAGTTAGGAATCATAATGGATTATATAGTTTAAAATAAATTAAAGAAATACTTTTAAAATATCAGAATGAAATTATTTTGTAAATTTCCTCTCATTCTTTGTATCAGAAATCCTAAAATATCCTAGTAATTTATTGAAATGATATTCAATCAATAAATTAAGTTATTATATGGTCGTATTTGTGGTCTACTATATATATGATATTTTATAAATGTTTTGTCATCAATTTAGATAAGTGTGATATCAGTTATGGATAATTTGGGTTATATAATTTTATTTAATGGTAGGTAATTAATTTTTATTATCATTTCAATGATATAAATAACACATTATGTTATTTGATGAAATTTGATGAGTATTTTTGATATGATAACATTATTGAAAACTGTACATTTAATTTTAATGGTATTTCTATGTTAGGATGATATAAAAATTTTTTGATAAAAAAGATGTTGTATATTTTTCTTAGAAATTACAAGCATATAAAGATAGCATATGTAGATTCAAGACATATCATAGATATACCAAGGTTAAAACCCCTGAAAGGGAATGATTCTTAATAACTCATTCATCTCTATGTCCATGAAATAAGAATATATTCCCAACTAGATTGAAACTCTATAAGTATATTCCTTTTTTAATAACATTTTTTTACAACCAAATTAGACGAATTTATTTTCTATGTACTCTAAAGGGATTGGTCAAGAAGTATAAGAGATCATTTTAGAATAAAATGTAATATAATAAATTTATGATAGGATAAATGAATGTGTCTTTACAGAATACGTCATCGAAATTATTTCACATATTGATATGAGAATTTAATGAGATTTTATTATTAATTTTTTTTCTTTTTTGATCAAATAGAATCAAGAAAATGATGAACAGAAAGGTATGTATCTAGAAAAAAACATTTTATCCCCAAATAAAAATAAATACATAAATGGTTGAGAATATTAGTATATTTATATTACGATAGAAACATTCCATATCTTATCACTTCTTTAGGTGGTGAGGTTGATATCATTTTATAAACATATAACATAATACTCATAGTTATTTTCATGGGTGGGTGATATTTACAAATTATGTTTTATTATATGAAAAAATATATGATGATTATGTGAAAAAACTAAGGCTATTTCTTTAATTTTTATACTATATTTATTCAGAATCATATAACCATGTGAATTGATTTAAAATAAAGGTTTCAATTTTTGGGATATATATTGGAGAAAACATGATTAAGATGTGAATAACTCTTTTGTTTAACATATTATTCATGTTAGGTAATAATGATTTGGCTAATTATGATAAAATTTAGTATTATAATAAATATTGATTTATATAATAATTAAACCGTAGTATTTGGGTTGTATTTTAGCTCATTTTGGGGTTATTATTTATATATACCTCTATTAAACCATATGAACTATTTTTTTATAAATTTTAATGGTTATGATAGTGATTTTTTCAGGGGAATTTAGGATTTAGATATGTTTGGATGTCAAGGATATTCTAATTGTTTTGGAAAGGTATGTAATGGAAAATATATGGTTAGATTATATATATACTAGGGGTACATGGTATTATGAATGATTACTATTTTAAAGGAATTATATGTAACTTTTATATTGCATAAGATAATAAGATAGATATCATATTTAAATTTTTATCACGATTGATGGTTATGGTATCATTTCCTTCACATATATTCATTAGTGATTATTTATTACAATTTTTTGGAGAAAATTTATTTAGTGGGGGTATAATTCTACGACCAATGATATGGACCTTTTAAATTGATAATATCTTTGATTGAATGTCTCATAATGAACAATGAACTAACCCAGTTATGAAAAACAAAAAATAACCACCACATATTAAAATAAAATAAATAAAATAATCATGATTAGATAAATGGATAATAATCAAATAAAGTAGATACACATTATTATTTTTCTACGATTAATATTTTTAGAGGACAATTTCCCTTCATGGGACAATTTTTATAATCAATTATTTATTATTTATTATATTTTGATATAAATAATAATTGATAATTTTTATTATTTCATATTTAATAAAATAACATCATTTTCTATTTATCATTTCAATTATTAAGGACAATGTTTTATTTTTTTGTCTAAAATAGATTTTTTTTAGTTGAATTGTGAAAATTAGAGTTATTCTGAAATGAAATTAATTTTATGATAAAAATAGTATATATGTATGAATTTTATATTAATGAACAATTATACAAAGAAAAAATATTATTTTATAAGTATCTCAATAATTTTACTATTTTATTTCTAATTTAAAAAACTATATTTTATATTTTAGAACCGACATTTTATTTTTGAAAAAATTATTTCAATAACTCATTTATGTAGAAATTTAAAATTAACATTCATCGCATATAAAAATTTATCCAGAAAGATACATAAAATTTATAATAATTTTTAATAAATTATATAATATGTACTGTATTATATTCATATGTAATGGATAAATTTCCATTGGAAAAACATGATAATTTGGTGAAAACAAAAATATAATAAACAAGGAATCTAATAGTTAAATTAGGTAACATGTTAAAATAATATTTTAATTGATTTTTTGGACGTTTTATCAACATTATATCTTACCCAATCTAATATTTTTCAATTTTCAAGCCACTTTTATGGTGAGTGACATCTCATTATCTCAATTCCCTGGGTATTTTTTAAAATTTCATCGATTTTCACTTATAAATTGGGATATATTTTCCACCCAAACCTTCATAAAAATCACCTAAATTTGAAAATCACTACCTATCCCTCTAATTAGAACTCCTCAAAACCATAAATATCGGTTTCAACCCAAAATTCCATATATCAAGAGAATAATCTGTTATGCAAAGAAGACACTCAATGAATTGGTGTATATGTTCATAATCCTTCTCTCTCTCCTTTAATTTTTGTTATGTTGCTTTATTCTTCCTAAAATTCAATTACAACTTATAAAAATAATATAATCGGTTTAACTAATATATGGATGTATTATTATTATAATGACATATGTTTCATCCACCCTCCCTTTATCTCTTAAGAAGATAAAAAACAAAAATTGTGATTATGTGGACTACCACCACCTCAAAGCATAATGTTTAATATTATTTATTACCATAAATGTAGTATCACTATTAGAATTAATAAATATTTATGATATGTGTTAAAAAATTCATATTATTAAATAATTAAATATATTATACAATATAACCATTCTTTCAAAAACAAAATTGTCAGCCATGTGTATATGTGGGAAATCACATCTATGTAATGATTGAATTTCATATTCATTTTCATCACTACTCTATAGTTATTGTCATTATAATTGGGATAATGGTTAAATATTATATTTCTGTAATAATTATAGTTCTGTAATATAAAATATAAAATTAAAGTATTGATATGATCAACATATAATTATCAGAAATTCAAAAATATAAAATGATCATACCAAAAGTAAAATAGTTTTTATCATATTATGAAATATTATCATATAAATTAATTATAATTATATATGTATTTACATATAATTTAAAACTCTGATATATACAAAGTTATATCATTATTCTTTTGGTATAATGATCTTACAAAAACCCCCCTCATAATCATCCATTAATTAAGGTATGTTATTTTTTTGATCCATTAACCACTAACTTGAATAATTATAGAATTTTATATCATCGATTACAATGGGAACATAATTACTTGTCAAAAATATCAATATGTATATAATTAATATATTTTTGATTTATAAGGGTTGCATTATTACTGAACTAATTAATTATTAAATCACCCATTATTGAATAAGAATCATTGAATCATATATGTTGCAGATTTTAACATCATTGATAATTAAAAAAACTACAATAAATGAGTTTATATATTCATAATATAAGTTGTAAAATATATTATAGTACGTTTTATTAACTAATAATTACTCAAATTAGGGAAAATAATTGATTCAAGCACCATAATATCATTTAATGTTCAAATTGAAATAGGACTATGGAAGGATTTCAATCTCAAATTTCACTCTTTGTGATATGAATTGTATTAGGATCATTATTTCTATTGTGGGTTTTCTATTCATAAAAATTGAGTATTATACCATGGAATGTTTTTTATTTATTAAAATTTATTTTCAATTTAATGCACTCTATTTCTAGAGGTTTTGAGTTTAATGCTTCCCATGTTGTAAGGGTTTTTGTTAAATCAATTCTAAATCACCAACTTATAATTGTCAATCATGAAAATATTTAATATATGTGTGTAAATAATGACCTAATATTTTATTTTATTCTATTAAAATCATAATATTCACATTTTTTCAAAATAAGCAGCTTTTGTAAATCTACTAACATCGAGAAAAATGTTTTCTATTATGGTATTTGGTAACAAATGTCACTTTAATTGAGTTATAAGGATTCTTTTAAAATTAAACCATCACTATTTTAATTATTAACAAATTTCCCATTTCATATGATTTTATCTTAAATATTAATGTGGATAATTTCCCTATAGATTTATATATTCCTAGCTTTCATTCCTCTTACAAAATAGTATAACATTATAGACTACAAAACTCCATCTTTTAATTAGTTCTTTGATTCATGTGAATATTTTCCATCCATCCAATATTATTATATATTATTTAAAATCTAATATGGATTATTTTCAATATATCTATTAATTATCATTAACCCTTTTAGAGATTAAAATATAATACTGTTTTTTTAATGTGAACTTTGGAAAAATTATTTTTCAATTTATTCACATCCAATTATTTTTTATAATGATTTTTTTGATGGAATAATTTATTGATATTCACTTCCAATAACCCCCACTTAAAATATTCAAAAATTGATGGATATAAATGAATACCACTAATTACAACCACAAGTTGGACTTGGGATGGCATCAAGAACTAAGGGTATAAAAATATCATAAATGTGATGAATTTAAATTTATTATAAAATAATACTAGAAGAGAAATAAATAAACATTAATTTAATAAATGAAATAATTTGAATTTTAAATACAAACCATACAATATTATATCTATAAATTAATAAAATAATAATAAATTTCTCAAATTAAAATACACAAAATAAACGAAAAGGCAATAACATGGTAACTGTGTAATTGTTCGAGATAGTAATGTCTATAAATGTTCATGAAATCCTCTTGGAAACTTGAAAATAAGTTTCTATACCTAAGGAGATAATACATGAATACCTATTAGAGTAAAAATATTCTCTCTTTCACATATGAAAGAATAATTCTAATGAACATTTCATTACACAGAAAATCCAATCATCGCCTAAATTTATAATTAAAAAATCCATATCCTCACCATGGAATGGTCAATATAAAATGCATCCAATTATAAAAACATAATAAGAATAATAATGAAAATATCAAACAGTAAATTATTTTAACACTTTTTTCTCACTTACAACTCATGTTCATATATCCAACTACTCCAACTTATGATGCACCTCAATTGCACAACTACAACCACTAACACGTAATAAGACTTATCATCTAACTCATAGTCACATTGTCCATCACCACATCATATCCATGTCTAAAAACATAGTAGTACAATTTCCTAAACATAAAGAACATAATCCATGTTCCTTCATACTACCATGAAATACCCACACCAAAATTCATATTATCACGTCATCAAACAACAACAAAAACCACACACTTTTGACTTATGGCTATAGAATCATGACCATATCAACATCATCGAAAAGATAGAGTTGGAAATATGTGGTAGCTATCCATCCATTCTCACTAACTAGAAAAAGGAAAAAACACCACCAAGATATATATGTGTCTGTGGGGGGTGTTCATCAGGTAGCACTCGATATAAGTGAGATACATATAAAAAAATTTAAGAATCATACAAGATATATATATATATATATATATTTATTTATGTTCTATGGGTTCAAAAAAATGAATTAATCTAATAAAAATATTACCACCCAGACTCACGACACAACAACCTTCACTTCCACCACTGTGTCCACCCCACGAAACTTCAAACTGCAAAGTGGAGATCCACCCTAAAAAATTAAACAATTTTACAAATTACCCATTTACTAAATAATTCAATGTCCACAAACCATTTATTTATCATTTTCCATCCCATTGATTCCTATATAATTAATAATAATTTCATCTCTATAGACCATTTAAATTAATCTGTTTAGTAATAATTTCAACACATTTCTAAAACCATATAATCCAATTTTAAATTCATGGTAATCATATATTATATTCCATTTCTACCTGTAAAACTAAAATTATACAACAAATCACTATAACAGAAATCAAAATATCCTCACTCCATTAATCCCATGTATCCACCATCAAAGCGAAATCAACCTCCTTATCACAACCACCAAATCACCAAAACATTCCATTAGAGCCACCCACCCTCACGGATAAAAAAATGAATAAATATCACACATCATAGTATATTCCATAAAAATTAACTGATAAATTATTACACTTTATAAGGATTTAATGATTTGTTTCACTTTACTTTTAATGGTATCCACAAACAAGATAATATTTCTAGTAGAAACCATTTCATTAAAAAGATATAAGTGATTTTATAATTCCATTTAGGTTTATATCATATAGTAATAAATATAAAGGATCCCAAACAACCAAACCTCAACACAAATTTTTTTATTAACAACCATTGTTTTTAGTAAGGAATGAAGACCATATAATCATAATATCCATAATATCTCTAAGATTAAAAACATGGTATTCCATTCCACTACCCAATCTATTAATGTAATCCAATCATTTATCTCCTTTATGTAGAGTGCAAACAATATCCCCAAGGACAATAAAAACAACCATCTATTATATAATTCAACTTAGTGAGAGATAAAGGGCCCCTACCAAGAGTAATGAAGCTTCGTATGACTTTTTAAACAAAAAAAGCACATCCACAAATAGGATAGAACCAATTTATTGATTATCTCGAACCACTCGTGAAAATACTCATTCAAAACTATGATGAAATTTATTTAGAACCGCCATTATCATCATACTATAAGTAGAAAATTATGAATGAAATATATTAATTAGTAAATAAATAGATACCAAACCATCATGATTTTTGTAAAGACCCCGAAACAAGTATCCATGATTATGTAATTTCATTATTAAATGTGTGATATATAAAATTTATTTCATCACAAATGTCTAAATAATATATTATTATTGGTAAACTAGAAATATAATTATCTAAGGAGTTACATTTTACAACATTAAATAAAACATTGTGTTAGAAAAATTTTTATAACCTTGAAATCATTAAAGGATTCCTTTTTCATATCATGGTGAAAGGAAACAAAATAATTTTGAAATTAGATTCTAAGTAATATTTCATAATATATTAGCTATCCTGAATAAACAAAAAACAATAAATAAAGACTAATCAATATGAAGATGAAAATAATTGAACACAAATTTTGATTTATAAATGACATTAAAAAAATTAATATATTAAGAATAATTACTATGGAATGGTAAATAACATATCAAACAATCCATTTAATCAAAAAATAGATCAAAAAATGCATCCATGAACAATATAAATTCAATATTTTAATGAAAATATTATCTTAATTATTGATGAAGAAAAATATTAATATTTTAATACATAACCTCAGAAATCCTAATATCTATATAGACATGAACGTTCACAAGTTTACTTAATTATATGGTTAAAAAACATTTTATTATAGATTACTACCTCGCCTTTGGGAAATATCGATGCATTAATGGGTAATATAATTATAGTCCCTATCCATCACTTCATTTCCAATGCATTCCTAAAATAATGAATGATAAATTTAATTATTGATCAATATGATTTATCATTAAAATTATGTATCAAATAATGAATATAGAATATCAATATTTCCATATTTAATCATATATAATTAAAATAAATACATTATATGTAGAAATTATATGTGGTTTATGTAATACAAATATCCATGTTAGGTAATATTCATATTATTAAAAAAAATATTGTCCAATGACGAAAATGAATTGAATATTTCATAGGGAATGTTAATAAGTACAATAGTTAGTAAAGAAATATAATGTAAATACATTCCTCAATAAAAAATAATCATTAAATATCCAATGTAATAATAAAAATGGTAATATTACAAAATATCCCCAATAAAATATATTTTATATAAGGGGTTTTTTCATTCTAGAATAATAAATCACATAATGATATAATTAAAAAACATTATTGATTAAAATACTTTTTAAAATTTGAAAATTACTTTTAGAATATAAATATATACCAAATAAGATGAAAATAAGTTTCTAAGAAATGACCAATATAAAAATGGAATGGAATTTTCAATTGAATCAGTGGTAATAGTGGTAGAGAATAACTATAAATATTGGATTAGTTAAAATAAACTGATTCCATTCAATTTTTTGTAATAATAATAATAAAAATAATGATTAGAAAACGACTAGGATATTCCTTTTAATTTTTTTAATACCAATTTATTAGTTAATATTTCATCGTAAAATTATATTAAGACTTTATTCATAAAAATTGAGTTATGAAACTTCTTACTACTGGTAACATTTACAATAAAGACCCTAGAATGAAATAATAGAAATTGAATCGCAAAATAAAATTTAATATAAAGATTTAATGATATTATATGTAAATTTTGATGTATATACAAGATATAAAATAAATTACTTGCATAATATTAAAATATTCCTCATTTTAATTATCTACATATTATATTATATTTAAATTTTTTATATATATTCATTTGTTAATTTATTAAAACCATTCAAAAATTTTTTACATGCTAAATGAGTTACATCGCTTCATGGAGATGATAAACTGAACGTAGAAACGATCGACGATATCATTCACTTAAAGAGTAAAATGTAAAGTAATTTGATAGTATATTAATATTTATTTATTTATATCATGTGATATTTATTATATATATTAATTATTTATTTAATATTCACCATCCATGTCACTCAATGATGGAACAAATTACAGTGGTCTACTACGTGATAGTCTTCCATTTACATGAGTGATGGATTTGTATCCCATAGGATGCTGATGCAGACAGATAAATATTTTTACACAAACAAAATAATATCTCCTTATATAATAGATACTACTATTACTGTATTTTATGTGTTTTATTATAAATGAATTTGGAATATGTATAATTGAAAAGAAGGATCTTATTGATGATAATTACTTTTGTTAGAAGAAACGCCTTTGGATCTCTTATTAAGGATCCCATAGATGGTATTTTAGGAATGAGAAACAACTATAATGTGTATGAGAATGTTGGGGATTAGTTTTTGTAATGTTTTGGAAAATAAAATTGTTACGAGAGGTGTGAATAAGTGAGGGGAGGGAGTTCCCTTTTATAATTGAGGATGAGAAAACCCATGGATTTTTTGAAAACAATATACAATTCCCAATGTTTTCACACATACAAAGCCCAAAAAATGAAACATTATAGAACATTAGAGGAGATAATATTTAAATATATTAATAAAATATTATTTCTAAATATTTTATCCCAATTTTTCCTCTTTTATTTTTAGAATAACCCACAAGTAAACCGATTTTCACCATAACTATGGTAAATTATTTTTACAGGTTTCAAAATTTATTTTCAAAAAACAATTTGACCAAATTATAAATTATTAATTATGATAATTATAATTATTTAATTAAATTTTCCAATTTAAATTTTCATAATTGGAAGAATTTAATTAAATATAGAACCCACAGTTGTGTCAAAAAATATATTTTCAAGAAATTCATTTTCATCTATAATAATTGTCTTATATTAACTATACGACCAGTAATTATCATGAGAGGTATTTATATTCTTATATATATATATCTGTAATATATAATTTCATTTAAATAATCAATATTTAAATATTATTTTAATTAATTAAAATGGATGAATATTATGGATTTAAAAAACCATTTGAAAAAAAATGTATTATTTATCTAAAAAATAAACTTATATCAGAATCAGGTCTAATGATGACTCAAATATAATTAAATAATTTAAATAAAATTAAATAATAATTCTTTTAATTTAATTAAAATCCAAATGGTAATTTTAAAATAACTTAACATAATGAAAAAACATAATAGTATTTGAAAAATCTGTATTTTTCACTATTCACTAAAAAATCACCCTATTTAGATAAATTTAATTATTTCACACTTAGATAATTCTGATATGATTTATTAGAAAATGATATCATTAATATATAGTATGACTTATAAAATTGTTATTTTTTGATTATTGTTACAAAAATATAATGAAAAATGAAACCATTATTGATGAATATGTATTTTGAATCATAAAAGGACTTTAATAAAACAAATAGATTATATAATATGAATTTATCAATAATTATTTGTTTATTATGAAATATATATATATATATATATCATAATTTTGTTAACCCAAATAATACCCACCAACTAAAAGGATGGTTTATAATAGTAATATATTAAAAGTCTCATGGCTCGTTTACTCGTTGAGTTTTGTGTTGTCAAATATTTTATTGAAAATAATTATCTTCTCTTATGGTTTTGGGGTTTAATATACTGTAGTATATAAAATATATTAAATTTATTTAATCCATATATACATTAAAATCTTTTTGTATTAAAGTATGTCCATGTATTATAAATTACATCTTCAAAATTTGAACAACCTTATAGAAATGTATTGTTTTAAAATTTGAAAATTTATTTGTCGAAAATTCAAATCCTAAAAATGGTTATAATAAAATCTATTGATAATGGAGAAATTGATGGGTTAATGTTTTCTTTAAAAAAAATAACATGCCATCCATGTATTACAACAGTGGCAGGAAATGAAAATATGGACATATAAATAATGTGTAAATTAGTATAGTGAGTGATAAAGGCCATTGATCATAAGAATTTAATGATGAAGAAAATGTTGAAAACTAAAAACCCCTTGGATTCATTAGATATAAATGCAATAGGGTCATAATTTTGTTCCATGATCTTTTTATTAAAATTATGGGATTCTTTTTTATTTCTATCAATATCAGGAAATATTCTTACTTAATATCTTTATGTTTTATAATCCCAATTTAAACCTTTAGTAATTATTAAATATATTTCCACATAACCTTTTATTATATTTATTGAATATCTAAAATTAATTTTCATTCATGAAGTAATAAAATATAATTTTAATGGATTATAAGATCCATTAAAAATTAACTATACAATCAGTCTATTTCAAAATATGTATGAAAAACAATAATTTGGATTTTTAAATATAATAAATTAATCTCTAAACCTCAACAGTAATACCCAATGTTCCTCATAATAATTATACATCAAATTTTTTATATAAAAATAGTATTATATTAACTAGAAATTTACATGGGCTATTGATATGGAGAACACAATTATTTCTCATTAGATCTTGGATCAGGCCCCATGACCTTGGTAGAATCGATTGGTAGTGGCATAGTATATGGGTTTTATTTTTTCCAAAACCATATTAATTGAATAAAAATAAGTTTAATAAATTTTTATGAACCATAACTACTTCATCTTAAATTGAATGACTAAATATAATGGTTAATAATACCTTTAATCATATGCCCTCAAAACGTAAAGTCATTCTTCCTTAAATTACATTTTTAAATATACTAAACCAACATGTGGTATATATATAAACATCACCAAAAATATAATAAATATTGATAAACTCCCATGACATAAATCATCAAAAATTATGGGTTTTCAAAAAATTGAGAATTTGATTAAACATGAAATCATAAACCCATGATGGTATATATAGGCCTTAATATAATCGTACATGAAGAAATTTAAGCATCCAAAATTAATAAAACCCTTCTGTGTTTCACGGTTTCTATAACAAAAATACAATGGAAAAAATTTCTAATACAATTTAATTCTTGAATCTCAATACACTAATAATTGAGCATAGTTATTCCCAATTTAAGGATTCAAGCATCAATACAGAGAATATACTCGAATAATTCATAGGAACTTGACATTCAAGACATCAATCATTAAATTGTTTCGTAGGATGAAATTTAGTTCTCTACAATGAACTCTTCACCTTTACATTGTAATTAAGGACTCTATTCAATTATATTCATCAAAAAATTATGATTTCTTAGAGTAATTTTCTTAAGTGTCTCATTATTTATTTATGTCATGAATGAAATTAAAGCATTTTTCTTACAAGGTATCCACCACCCATGCTCTTATAGAAATCCACATTTCTCTTATTGGCTGAGTCCAAGAGTTATTTATTACAAATATTATTAATGATATATCATGATAACTAATTTGTAATAATCATTATATATTGTCCTCAGATCATCCTCTTATTTTCTAGTTCACAATCTCCACATTTTCAAACAAATTCAATGTTTGAAATATTCTTTTGGTTTTAATCTATAGAATAAAACCATAAACTATATTTTGAGAAATAATAATCATAGTGGAAAAACATATTATAAAATATTGGATGCCTAAATCATTCCACCATCTTTTCAACATAATAATACAATGTTTTATCCTTGGAAATTCATTTTAATCATTTATTCAAAACTATTATAATTGATTGTAAATAATATTTGAATTATTCTAAATCGATCCCCATGTAGATTAAAACTAGGCATGTAGTATGGCCTATTGTCATAAACCATGTGATAATCCATTCAAATCCCAATCCATCCTTATCAAACATATTACCTTTAGTTAAAACAATTATTAAACAATTTAAACCTATATCATCAAAACATGGATATATTGTGAGGATGCCCACATAGTTTTTTCCTCACTAAAACATGTGATTTTTATCTATTTATATAATCAATATCTAACATTTATTTATCTTATGTAATTTATGATTTAAAAAACTCCCATGGTTTATAATAACCATTTTCTGATAAAATCTATAAATCACTAGACTACAGTAGCCCAGAGATGTTTGTTTAATTATTACATTGGTTCTAGATATAAATGATCACATACCAATAGAGTGAATGGTTTAATTGTATTGGTTAACTGGATACATACATGAGTCTTGAATAACATATTAAAAAATAAAATACAACTAAATGAATGTAAAAAAATATTCATCCTTTAAATCATTCAAATATTCAACCTAAAAATATCGGCGAATAAAAAAAATGGTGACCACATATTCAGATTAAGAGTTAAAAAAATCATAAGTATTAATGAATAATTAAATCATAATCAATATGGAAAGATAAATATCTAAGAAAACATCCCAATTAATCAATAATATTATTATCGTAATTAGATACGCAATAATATGTATTGAAATTTAAATATCTATGCACAAATTTCATTTAATCAATAACATGAGAACAAAAATAATCCCTGGGTAATTTCAAGTAAATAACGTCATGGATATGAATAACTAAACTAATAATATAAAAATTTCATAAATTTTACATCATGATATCTGTACCACCAATACCTTTATAAAGATGATTTAAATCTAAGGATAATGACCAATTTCATAATATCATTCCCATTCACATCATGAGAATTTCTATGATTCAAGGGGATATATAATTCGAGATAACTCCTATCTCATTATTCATAATAGATTCCTCATATATCGAATGGTCGATTTAATTCATAAACAATATACATTATAAATTATTTTTTTTTGTTGAATAAAGAATAGATTAAGTAAATATTTTCCATGTAATTCATATATATTTGATAATAAACAATTTAATTAGAAATAATATATGTTATATTTGAAAATAATATCCATGATGAATAATATGGATATTTATGAGAAATTTAATGTCCAATGATGATTATAAAGAGAACATTTCCAGGGAATGTTTTTGATTATCAACAATTAATCCTGAAAGAGAATGTCAATCATTTCAGTATACAATATGATTGTAAAACAGCTAAATAATGAATATGTATTGTATCATTGAAACATTTCCCCAGTAGATTATATATAAAATAATGGGCATTTGTTATTTCTAAATAGAAATACCATAAAAATCATTAAAATATTATTGAAGAAAATACCATTTTAACTTTGATAATATTATTTCAAAGATATAAATTTCCAAAAAATAATAGAATAATTACCATAAATAGACATTAATGAATGGAAATGAAGTTTCAAAAAATGAGTAATCAATATGGTCTAAATTTTCCTTTCTTGCTGAAAAGATTAAAAAATGTTAATATTAACATTGTTCTTAGAAATACAAAACAAGTACATTATTTAGATTAAAACAAGAAATATCACATTAAAACATATATTAAGAAACCAAAATCTTGAGAAAATATATAATTTAATGATCCATAGTAAATGAAATGAAAATCGTGGACTAAGAATAAAGGTGATTTTTGACCAATGATAAAAATGAAGTCGTGTTTTAATAAATAAATATGAATCATTTTAATAATGAAAGAGAGTATAATATTATTCCTACATGAAAAAATAAAATATAAATTGAGTAATCGATAAATAAATCATTTTATTAAACAATATTCATATAATTTATTTTAATTGAAACCGAATCATAAACAATCAGGATTAAAATGATATAGTAAGATAGATATTTTACCATGCCATTTAATTTTTTTATAGATATTCCAATGAAATAACTACTTTCAAATTAATCATAAAATACCATGAATATATATATATGTGTGTGTGTGTTTTTGTATTTATTTATTTTATAATATACCAAATAATCAGTAGAAATAACTCATAAAATTACATATGTCTAAAATATAACAAATTTCCTAATGTATAAATTTTAGTTGAGAAACCCTTTTAATGATCATTACATTAGAGTTGGGATTATAGAAAAAATTGCTTATGTGGATAATATTAATATAAATAGAAAATGAGTTTAAATGAAATTATATAAATAAAATTATTTTTACAAATAATCATTGAATATGAAAGGAAAAGATGAAGTAATATGATCCATTGAAATCAAATTAAGTTATGAAATTCAATATTACATGGTAACATACAATTAAATACCACTTAGTAGAAATAAAAAAAATGTAATCTCAAAATTCCATAAAATATGAGGTATTATTAATATTACACGTAAAATTTGTATTATGTTTACCATATAAAAAATAATTCTCATAAAATTACAATATAACTTAGTGAATAGATAAATAATACCAAATCCATTATCTCATTTTTCCTTTAGTTTAATGGTCCGTAACCTATTTTTTATTATTTTAAAAATGTTATTAATTTATAAGGAAACACATATTAAAATTTATAATATCATATATTTCCCATTATAAAATCACACCACTCGAACATTAACAATACTTCATTATTACTATTGGTTCATGTGTTAATTTCCTTGTTTTCTCATGTCTGTTATTTCATGAATGTTTAGGTTCATATGAATATGAAATTGTTTCATCATCCCCAAAATAATTTAAGGTAATAATTTTAATATTTATTCATTGGAAAAAATTTTAAACCAATATTTAAATTTTGACATGGAAAATGAGTCATATCGATTCATCGAGATGGTTGGAGGATGTAAAAATGAGTGAGTAATCATATCATTACCTTAATGGGTGAAAATGTAATGAAGTATATGATATATTAATTTTTCTATAATTCATATCATGTCGTATGTATTTTATAGTATATTTATTATAGTATATATAATTATTCATGTTATTCAGTGATTTAAAACAAATTGCATTTGTCTGTGAGGTGGATACTATACCAAAAACATAATAACATTTCATTACATGGGAGATACTAGTGTTATTATATTTTAATTGTCAATACATTATCTATGTTGTAATAGGTAAATTTAAGGGAATGGTCTTTATGATGATAATTATGTTCTATTTGAAGAACCTATTTTGTATATCTTATTAACGAATCTATGGGTGGTCGGTGGGGATGGCCATTTTTTGCATCCCACTACGGATTCCACTTAATGGTGCCTTGAGAATGTGGCCAAATGACCTCATGTGTGACTCCCCAAACATTAATGGCTGCAAACAGCAGTAACGGACTTGCATGTGTCCATTTAAGGAATATTACCTCATTTATCAATGAGGAGAGTAGTAGTTAATATATATAATAATTGTTTAAATAGATATAGCCATTATAAAATAGTGGAAAATGAATAAGAAACCATGTAGGATAAATAACCAGTATGTGAATGATGAGTAATTAGAAGATACAATTTGATAATTATCATAAAACAGTTCAAAAATGTTAGAGTAAGGGGTAAGGATATACAAGTATATACAAATTGATAATAAAAAATAAAAGTAATAAACTACTAAGACAAGCATATTGATCATAGTCTTGGTCCACTTCTCTTAAAAACATCCATGTAATGCAAGTCAATCAAACATTAGAGGTTTGTTTCATCCCATTGTCTATAACTATAACCATAGAGTCTACTCACTTACCAAATGTTACCTAAGCAGGGTGTGAGGTAAAATCTTAGTATGTTGGAACCCATGTTTTCTAGCCATTCTATTTCATTTATAAATGATAATCAGTGTGAAATAACAATTTAAATGCAGAACAAAATAAATAAATAAATACATTGGACTGGGTTCTACATGGATACCCATCAAATCATCCTCCTTCAGCCTAAGCTATTATGTGTCTATCGAAGGATCATACAATGGTACATAGAATAATAATGTATAATAATATGGGTTATCCAAATAATTTTGAATCGTTTAAAGGACACACCCCTACATTTTCTAAACCTATGATCATCTCTCATTTTTAAATCATTCACGTACCTTTTATTTAAATGGAAAATACCCCTATAATGTATGTTGAGACTGCCTAATCCCTTCCATATAAATACATATGAACATTCCAAGTATCTCTTGAGGGGTTTGGTTTATAACCAATGCCAATGAGTATGTCCTCAGTGACACTAGAATGATGTTCCATGTCTCACTCTATGAATGGTGTGAAAAATAATGTTCTATTTACATACCATGTATCACACATACGTGATCAATTATATCTTGAAGAAATTATCAACCAATCATTACAAAGATCTGTTACTATGGGTATCTCCTAGGGAACTATTGTCACTATAATAGAAGAAAAAATATATGATTCTCAAAAATCCTATCCCAAAAATTGCTGATGTCACCCACAATGTGATTACCGAACATTAACAATTTAAATAGAAGGCCATGATAGTCCATCAAAGGGTTTCATATTCGAAAACCCCCTTTTACACAGTATTCACTAATGTGGAATCCTTAAAAATAATGTACATATATGAGAAGTTTTAAAAGATGTAAAATTCTATTATTTCAAGTATTCAAAACATGAATGATATTTTATTAAAGGAAATCCCAGTTAATAGTTAATTCAAGGCATGGGGAATGAGTATAAAACAATTATACCATTAATTTAATTCAACGCAGGTATAGGTATTGGGTGGAAACAATGTCTCATCACACATTCCAACCAATATATAAACAATGAATATATTATGAGATAGTACCCCTCTTGGGATTTAGAAAAATTATAATATGGTAAAATTTCAAACTAGTTTAAAACACACCGATAGAGTGTCTTAACTCATGGTGATCATCCATAGGGGATGAATCTCCTCTATATTGGGTCTGAAAAGGCATGTTAAACCATTCAATAATATTTAATTAATCATCTAATGGCGAAATCAGAAGGTTTTGGTTCCTGAAATGACTTTAAATTTTATGAAATGCTATGAAATGAAGAGAGTGAGTTGAGACCAACTACCTAATTCTCATGTAGAATCCTTTATATAGTATCAACATTTTATTCAATCTAGGATGTAAGAAAATGATGATACTATAAAATTCCATGAAAATGGGGAAAATGAGCTTTAATCTCTATGGTGAAATTTATGTAATTAATAACATGAAATTTATTAAATAGGATCTAATATGAAACCTCTATCATCTCAATCAATAGGATGGTTAATGAATGGGAATTTGAATAGAAAACGAAAGATGATTCCTAGTTTGAGAGGAGAAAAATTTCTCATGTTTAAAATGAGGATTGAGACAGTAGAAGTAATATGGGGGAGGTATAAAAACTGATTAAAATCCTTAGAGGGGAAATGTAATAATTTCACCCGCAATTAAAATTGGACATGGTTTTTTTCATCGTTTATATAATTGTGTTCAAGTCATTTTCCATGAACTTCTCAAATGGGGCACATCACATTATTTAGTGCAGTATTTATCAAATTGTGCACAAAATTTGGGAAACATATCAATAAAAAAGGTATATATATTTACACAATGAAGTTCCCTTATTCACATAGTTTTATATATGCCATGAAACATCCATGTGCCACTGTCCGTAGCCACACAATTTTCAATAACTATGCAACCCATGTTTTTATCCACATTTCAATGATTTGAGATCTGAATTACTCATAGGAAAACATGAATCTACCTTAAAACAATTATTAATCATATTTTTGGGAAATTCGAGGAATTAAAACAAAAAAATAATGGCTTGTACGTTATAACATCTATGATGTTACATCCCCCCTATATATGACAACTTGTCACCGAGTTTCACATTAGAGGGTGGTATAACAACATCTGAGAAGAGGACATGTCACTGATCATTTGTATTAGCTTTCCAATTCCATGTCATATATTTTACATGTATATTATTCCATAAAACTATGACCAATGTTATTGACCTTCCATGTAGAGACTCCATTATTCGATCAATGATACATATTGGATTCTCTATGAAGGTTGCATCCACTTCTAGCTCAATATCATCACAGTCGAACAAATGATATGGGTAAGAATGATACTATAGAAGCTTATATACGTGGAATATGACATCCATGTAATGATACCTCTATATAAATATAACCAAATAGGATACCCAGCCCTCTATATCCAAAATCTCTAAAGGCCCCACATATCAAGGTGATAACATTCCATATCTTCTGATTTGTATATATCCTATCTTTAGAGATACACAATGTACCACATTGGTCACCATAGGACTTTATAAAGGATCAGTATAAGGATTCTTCCATGACTGAGTTGTAGAAATGTGATTTAGTATTAGCTGGATGTTTTTTTAATTCTCCTGCACAAGACATGGACCTAGTACAACTACCTCGCCTGCCTCAAGCCTTCATAGAGGTGATGGAAATAGTGTACCATATAGGGGAACATAATGGGTCATCTATATCATTTCATAAAATTTATTGCTGTAATAAAACTTAAATATATGGATATGATTCTCTCAGAAACCTCTAATGTATAGGATATATACCTATATCATATCTTCTAACACTTGAATCATCTTCTTGAACTACCAGTCTGTGGGAGGGTGATATGTAGTACACATGAGAACTTGGGAACCCAGTGTTGTATTAAACCCTTGTTAGAACCATGGAGTTAATCTTGAATCTTATTCTGGAACGAAATAACAAGGAACACCATATAGTCAAACTCTCTTTCAGATGTACATCCTTCATATCTCATCAACTGAGAAAGACTCTCGAATCAGTATGATGTGTGGGAATTAGGTCGACCTATTCATAATCAACCTTATTTCATCATATCTTCAAGGGGATATTGGAAATATCTTCACGAAATCGATTGGTACATCATTCCATTTACTCTTTTGAATGTTAATTGGTTTTAAAAGTCATTCAGGTTGCGGGTTCTCTACCTTCACCTACTGAAATGCAGAAAACCAGGTAATAAAATATTCTATATTCCTCTTCAAACACGACCACCAATTTTGAGGTTATATTTATTTTTACATATTATTAATACTAGTATGATCTTCCATAGTTAATGCACTGTATTATCTAATCAACCCTTCTTGTATATCTATAGTAACCCATATGTTTCCATAGAAGTGTATGGTCTCACTTACACCGACAAATCAAATTTTCATGGGTTCTCTCTTAGGATGCTCTCCCTTAGAACAAGGCCCTTATAATATGATAAATTCCTTCTCTAGACCCATTCCAAAAGTGAATATGTAATTGATCGGGATACTAGATTTGGTTTCCCATGATTATATTGAATGTAAATTTAAATTGCAGAAAACAAAACTATTATATTACACTCACTATTGCCTCCATGATATCTAGTTTATGTGTTTTACATATAAATGTATCATATTTGGGATTATACTTTTTTGGGTATATATTCCTGTCAAAAGATGAAGTATCAAAGGAATTCCACCCACCTATTATTCCTTAGATACATGTATCACCATAAGGAGTTGTTTTTATACATTTATGGTTCTTTTAAATAATGAACTATTATCCCAATAAGTAGTGTCTGCAAAAACATAGAGAATGAACCAAATCTACTAGTTTGAAATCATGTGTAATATATTTCCTCTAATGAGGCATTAATTAGTGGAATTTATAAAACAATACATGATCACCTTACATCAAAACTATACACAAGAATGATAGTTACTGCATGATAATAGAGTGTATAACTCTTTCCTAGCTTTTCAGTATCATGATATATGCTGAATTGAGTATTCCCTTTAACTCCTAAAATATTTTTTCATTACATTCACTATAGATTAATTTCACACTTTATTTTTTCAAGATCATAAGAGGCATGCTAGGATTGAAATGTCCTTACTAAATTTCTTGTAATAGTCGGCTATCCCTAACATGCTGTTTCAGTCAAACACCTTCATTGAATACCCCTAGGAATAAAAAACACAAACTAACTATAAGTCAATATATTTTCCAACCTCATATATGATATCACCCAATAGGAATACCTTGATGAAATAAAAGTGGAATTTATTTATATTTACATATTATTGGTTCTTTTTTAGTGTACTTGGAAAGATATAATGATGATTGGCATGGTCAGGTCTCATACACAAGTACACTAAAACATTATCTACCTAGATTACATTAAAGTTATCAAGATACAGATTGAAACTCTAATTAATAATATTAATTAATGCTACCATAATTTTAATAAAATCAAACAGAATAACCATATACTCTTATAAGTCATACCCTCTTTGGATAATTTTACATTGTATGTCTGATTGCCTCACTCTCAACTGATTGTATCTGGATGATGAGTAAATTTTTGAGAAAACCGTTTCACCTCAATGTTTATCAAAATTGTCATCTATATGATGTAATGGATACCTATCTTCAATATAAGATGTTTCAATCATCATCAATCCACAAAAAATTAAAGGGTTTCATCAAGATGTTTTTTTGGAAAACCACAGGTGAAACCCATGGGGATGTCTGGGGTTTAATAAATCACTTAGCCCCTGAGCCTTTAATCCACTTTTTGAGTTCCCATAGCTCTATACGTTCCATCCTATAAATATGAATAAACATTTCATCCATTCCATGATTAATTTTAATGGTGAACTCATCCTATCCTATATAAAGTAATTCATAGAAATATTCAGGTAATAAACATATAAAACAATCCATGATAAGAGAAAATTACACATGATTCTTCCCCCAATCAAGAATATAGATACCAGCTATATGGGATGTTATCCAACTAGACGAGAACACAGAAGTCCATATCAACGGGTATGAATATCCCATTTTATATTATGGATTTATGTCATTCCCTCATGTTGTGAGAATGATACATGACAGTGAATGAAATCCCAATAGACTCGATAAGGAATAGGCTCTTCTATAAAGAGAATGGTGTTGAGGCCAATCATCTCAAGGATAACAAAACTCTAAGGAAAATAGTACCCACCTATATCATTGTATTAATCCATGAAATAGATTATATAATCTTCTATAAATCCTTCTTATATTTTAACGGTTATAAAATTGCCATAGTAAACTATCACTAAGTAGAAACACCTCATCGTTTTATCAGATAAAAAAGGGGGGATACATTTATATCAAATAAGATAAACATTAAGGTATAGGCTATGAGAATAGTACATCTACAAATATATTTACCTAGACTCTTCTATAATGGAGTTAGATTCAGTACATATATATTTCATGAATTGTGGATCAATGATACTACCTTAATATCATGAGAAAGTGTACTCTACTAATGATGGAATGCTGAAGCCTGACTGCCTCGTCCATGACCACTTACTCGGCAGGAACTTGTTATAGAATTCCTTATTCATGCCCAATGAGGTTATATTGATCATGACCTGAATTCAATGCTTACACAAATTTTTTCTCACATGGAAATAAATGAAATGATCAAAAGAATCTATGGAGTTACTCAACCTACCACACACCCTTACCTCGATCGGGTTCTTTATACAGTAGCGATATTTTTTTCTTGCCTTCCACACTGGTGACACACCATATTTCATTCACTGTGTTCTAGATGGCTGGTACAACCTCTACATGTACCATCAAAACAGCACTTCATACCACTATAAACCCCACTTCGTTCTTGGGAAGCTGAACATACCTACCTCACATCACCTAATTCTGTTAGGTTCCACTCACTGATAATGGACTAATTATTATCTCTAAAACTATGTTTATCTAAAATATGTTTAACAATGAATTTATGGAACATGGTAACCTATATTCAAATTTCCTTTCATTTATTATCTCTTCATCAATTTGGGACACTATGAAATGATGCAGTTCGGTGAGGTGAGATTATTGTTCCAACACTAATATAGAACTTTCTTATGGTGGATAAATTTGCACAAATGATCCTTTACCATGGTATGCAAGAATAAATAATCATATAAGGCTATCTTGAATTCTACCCAGAATATACCTTGATGATGAGAAACCGATTTTAGAACATACCACCAATGCCCGTTGGAGTCATATAATAGGTTGGCAAGGTTATTTTCCCTTCACATTGGAGACATCTTGATATGCTTTATGATTGACTCTGTTGCCTCTAATTAATATTTAGAATCTAGAGGTTCACCTTCCCCAAGACAGTGGGAGGAAGATGCTATTGAATCTTAGAATTTCTCTTGGCTAGATATGAGTTAGGTCATGGTGCACCGGATAATTATTTCATAAACTGAAAAAAGATATCACAAAATTGGGAATCGTCACCCATTAGAGAATAATGGGGGGGGGGGGGGGGGGTTATCATGTCGCACTATAAAATGTGTCATGGGAGGCTTAGGTCCCATCCCCACTATATAATGCTCATCACTACTTTACTAGAATACCACACTAGGTCGTCATGGTGTCACATCACTACAAAATCCATGTGCATGCCTCATACATGATTTATAAAATATATGGAAATATATAAGAAGGAAATGTACTTTATCTACCTATAAACATGCTAAAACCCTATCCAAGATCCCCAAGCCTAGCCTTGCTGATTTAAATGAGTCATAGTAGTAAAATAGGAGAAATGGAAAATATCCCACTACTAGGCTAGGTTAGGTTAAGGATTTGTAAAAATAATAAATATGATTTTAAGGATTGTTTTCAAGTTAACTAATTTATATATATAAACACCCATTAAATAGTTGAAATATATGGATCCTCATTCCAAACATATAAGGTCCCAAAAACATAATAAAATGGAAATTGATGTCAAATTATTCATAAAAATAATGTATTCCGACCCATAAGACCAATTATAAAAGAATCAACATTCCCAAATTAGCTTCTTAAGGAATCTTATTTAAACATTTCAAGAAAACACAATTACGTTAGGGAAAAATATTTTAGTACCAATTGTGTTTTGGTAGTTCTATATTAATTTTCATCACATTTATAAATTTTACAATCAAATCACATGATGTCTTAACAAATAAAGAACATATATAAAAAACTTGCAATATTGGAAATTTCCAAGAAAAATAAATTTTGCATAGAAAAATGCATAGTGTTTTTATATCTTCTGTTTCCTAGAATGATGTGTTATTCTAATATTCACTCATATCATCGGTCTAAGTCTATAATCCAATGTAATTCAAATCAAAATTAAAAACAACATAATGTAATAAAGTCACCCAATGGTAAATTCTTAACAACTTCGAAAGTGAAATCAATAACAAAATTTACTCATCACCAATAATTTGGGATTCCCTTGTACATGGGGTAGTTACTCCCAAGAATAGGATCATTAAAAAATTCCAATATCCAAATATTCAGTATAAACATAAATTGTAAGAAAAAATATAAAATAAACCCTTTGATAACATTTTGTAGCTTCCCACCTTGGATGCTACATAATGGTTCCTTAAGTCGGTGGCCACATGACCTCAGGCATGCCTCCCCAAATTCTAGAGGTTGTTAGATTGTAGGGAGGGCATATGGTGTGTCCATAAAAAGTCTATTCTTTCATTTATTAGAGTGTATTGAAAAATTGTACATATATATAAATATATAATAGTTTAAATAGGTATAAAAAATTATAACAATTAGAAATTTGTAGAAAAATAATCAGAAATAATGTATGTCACATAACCAATAAGTCGACCCAACAAATCATAAGATAAAAAATAGTGATCATGGTATAGAAGATATAAAAAATTAGTATAAGAGGGATTAAGATACCATCATATAAAAAATGTAGAAAAATATAAAAAGGGGAAAAATTATTTAATGAGCATCATGATCATTGGTTTAGTCCTCTACCCCCAAATCTATCCTAAAAAATGCAGGTCAATCAAGCATCTAAATCTAGCTACTTTCCTTTGCATATAACTGTAACAATAATTTATACTTTGATATCAAATGGTTTCCATAATGAACTGGAAATAGAATCATAGTAGGCCTACTCCCACGGTCTATACTATATTCCATCTTATTAAATATAACATAATAAGTGTTCCTAAAAAATTAAAATCCAACAAGGAATAATTATTTAAATATAATAAACAAGATTCCTCTTAGAGACCCATCTAATCAACATTATTCGAACTAATATGGTGTGTCTAAACTAAAGGACCCTACAATGGTAATGTGTGGGACAAGCGCATGAGCCTCAAACTAGTTTTGAGGACTTTTTATGTGCATTCATGAGACACAGGTTCGAAACAAGGAGGAGGCATTTTTCTATTTACTATAGCAGTACTGTAGATGGAACAATAGAAGGAACTATAGTGGTACCACATGGGAACTATAGCCGCTACTATAGCTGGTAATGTTCTGTATTGTAGCAGCTGAAAATATTCACCATGGGCTACCGATTTGGGCTTGGAGTAATTTAGGCCTTTGGGAAAACCAGGACATCAAGTCAGTAAGGATTTTGGGCCACCGTTAATCCCTTCAGGCCACCTCAAGGCCTTCGGGCCACATGATCAGTGAAGTTACCCCAGAAAACACTACAAAAAAGGTGCATCCCCAGAGGAGGATTCATAGAAATTGCACTCACCAAAGTATAACCAAATGGATTTGTAAGAATGATAGGGTATGGCTACGCCATTGGGACTAGATTGTTCATGCACAATAATCCTATCCAGAAAACCTTGCGAAGGTGGAGAGCTACTATCATGATGCAGATACTGGGGAGGAGAAGTTCCGTGTTGTTATAGTCTGTTGAATTACATAAAACCTTCAGTTCATGTATTCCTTTAACCCTATGATCCATGTATTATATAATATTATGGTCCTTGTAAGGGTTCCCCATCCACCATTGATGGGGGGGGGTATCAAAAATCGAAAAAAAAATAAAGGTCTTTGGGCTATACGAGTTATGTGCGGGATAATGTTTAAGAAGATAGAATGTCCCCAAGGATGTTCATGGGATTTGTGTAAAACATCGATATATTTTCCGAACGAATGATCAGTACTAATTTTTTTATCATTATATAACCTTCTAACTGCTATGAATATAATTTTATAATATATGGTGAAACACCCTAAGTCAGTCCATGGAAATCCATAAAGAAAATCAATGTATCTATCAAGGGAAAAAATTTATAACCAGTGCAATGGAGTCCATCCATGGTGACCAAATAATGAAGTCCCACATGAAAATCCAAGAAATTTTTTAAAATTTAATTCCTAATTTTTGAGTCTATACTCAGTATCACATATTTTGTATCGAGTATCTATCAAGGCATGGTTTAACAAATCAGGCCATCGAGCCCGTCCAAGGGGTTAACCCTAGGGAACTAGTGTCACTCATCTAGAGGTATTAAAAAATAGTTCTCAAAACACCCTTTTAGACATATTTGATTTCCCCCATAATTATTAGCAAACATTAATAATATAAATGAATGGGAATTAGGGTATTTTTAATGGGTCATTATGAAAAAACCCATTTTTCCACAATCGATGTAATGGTGAAAGCATTAATACTGCATGAACATATATGAAATTTTAGAAAGAGGGAAAATCATAGAAGTTCCAACATTCATAACATGAATGAAATTATATTCAATTATTTTTAATTTTAAAATTTAATTAATGGAATATGGAATGAGTATCAAGCACATATACCATTATTTTAATTCACTTAAATCAATGAATGAATTGGTATACTGTTTAACCCATGTATCATCACCCATTTCACCCAATTTATATAAAAATGAATTGATTATGAGATAGTACCACTCATGGGGTTTTGGGAAGATTAATATAAGTGAAAAAATGGGTCCAAGGGTGAAACAAGCCAATAGTGTTTCGTTACTCGTGGAGACCATCCAAATGGAATGAATCATTGTAAGATTTTGTTTCCGAAGGCTACAAAATTCATTCAAATAAATTTAATTAAATAATTAAAGGATAAAACAGAGGGTTCTGTGTCATAACACGATGAATCATTTTATAAAAGACATCAAAATTAATTGAAATATCCAATACCACCAACCTTAGTCTCATAGTGAATCCCTAATCTAGTATCAACATTCTAATCGTTTAGTTTAGAAGAAAATTATGAAACTCTAAAATGACCCGAAAATTCTAGAGAGGCTTGCGGGTAAGTCCCAATACTATTTCCATAATGGTTATTATGGTTACTTTCAAATCCGTATTTCGGCCGAGGAGAAGGAATATACAACCTTAACTTTTCCATTTCACACACATGCATATAATAGGATTCCATTTTCTATGTGCAATGCTCCGGTTACTTTCCAAAAATTCATTGTTAGTATTTTTTCTAATTACCTGATGAATTGCATGTAAGTATTCATGGATGATTTCACTATTTATGGATCCTATTTAATGAAAGCTTAATTAGTCTTAGGCCAGTCTTATGTCACTGTATTGAAATGAATATTGTATTAAATTATGTTAAATACCATTTCATGGTGTGAAAAGTTATAGTTTTGGGGAATTTGATTTCTGGGGATGGTATACAAGTAGATAAATCAAAATTGGATGTCATTTGTTCCCTACCATTCCCTAAAAATGTACGGGATGTGTAGTATTTCCAAGGTCATGTTGGTATTTACCATAGTTTCATTCATGAATTTAATAAAATTTCACTCTCCCTCTCCTGATTACTCCTAAAAGAAAAATAATTTGTGTTTGATAATGAATGTAAGGATTCTTTTAATAAGATAGATAGAGTCTCACGTCACCCATGGTAATCCAACCACTTTATTGTGATTTACCATTTGATCTCATGTGTGACAACTCTAACTATGTTGTTGGGGTAGTCTTGTCTCAAAGGGTCGATTGAGCTCCACATGTCATTGCCAATGCCTCATGTACTTTAGACCCTACCCAATAAAACTACACCACAACTAAAAAAGAATTCAATTCTATTTGATTTTAATTGGATAAATTGAAGTTTTATCCTATAGGGTCTAAGCTCATTATGTCCCGAAATCATGCATCCCTTTGGTATCTCTTTAAGAAAACAGAAGCCAAACCACATCTCATTTCCTGGATTCCCCTCCGTCAAGAATTCAATCTATAAATTAGAGATAAAATATTAGTAGAGAATGTGGTGACTAACCATATCAGTAGGATTCACCCATCATCGTACATTGACTCATCCCCTTTTATTCCTATAAATGACATGTTTCATTATTAGAAATTGTATCCAGTGAAAGATTTTATTACTTGGTACACTGATATTGTAAATTATTTGGTAGAATCATTCATTCTGACTAATTTCAATAAAGACCAATCCACTCGTCTATAAAATGAGTCTCATTGGTACATTTGGGATGAACCCTACATCTAGTGCACATATACTGATCAATTCCTTTGGTTTTGTATCCCTGATATCCTGTTTCAGTATGTCCTTAGATTCTATAGCACTCTTGATTGTGGGGACCACTTTGTTCCCCAATGAGCTACTCACAAAATCCATGATTCTGTTCTCTTTTGGATGACAATTTTTCGGGATGACAATGTTTTTTGTAAATCCTATACTCATTGTCAAATAATGGGTAATGTCAATAAAAGATATGAAATTTCAAAAAGGCTATTTCCCTTTCAAGTAATTATTGATGTATGGGGTATTTACTTTATGGGTACATCCCCCAATTCTTTTGGAAACTTCTACATTCATCTGGAAGTTGATTATGAATAAAAATGACTAGACGCCTGAGCTACAATGAATTATGATTATAAAGAGTTGTAGAGTTTTTGAGAACCCAAATCATCTGTAGGTTTGGCTTACCTAGGTTCATCATCAATGACCAATGTTCTAATTTCTGAAACTAAACAATGAAATCACTTTTTCAGTAGTATGGGATCAGTCACCGAGTGTCTACTACATGTCAACCATAGAAAAATGGTCAATTAATGGTGTCATATATGTAGGGAAAACAAATTCATTTAAAAATGGTTCAACCCAATAGAAAAAAATGGAGTCTTAGACTCGATTATTCATTAGGGGATTATCATACTGCCTTTAAAATTCCCATTGGAATGTCACCTTATTGGATTTTTTTTTGAAAAAATATGTCACCTCATTTTTTAAACTAAGAACCGAGCCTACTAGGCCAATAAAAAATCCAATTATAGCCATTATGTTGCAGGTACTGAAAGGATGTTTAAGAATCAAGATTTTAAAGAAATGAGTAGATATGAAAATGAAAACTCCAGGATTTATAAGGAGTGAACCAAGGATACCGATGACCATCTTATACTTCATCATCAGTTCCACATTGGGAAAAAGGTCATCCTTTATAATTCAAGGCTGAAGTTGCATATAGGTAAGCATAGTTCCTATTGGTTTGGCCCATAAACTGTTATTAATGTATCTCTTTTTGCTGTTATTCAGGTTCAAAATGAAGAAACCATACCAACCTTCACATTCTCAATTATTATAGTGAAGGAACTGCACATTCTTGGTGTGGGAGGGTGGATACATTCTGTGGTTCATTAGAATTTTCATCGTCTTACTTCTTAATTTTATTTTTATCCTTTTTTATGGTATTTTCACTTTTACCCATCTTTCTGGGTTCATTAGGATTTTCATTTTCATTCTTCTTCTAATCTTTTTTTCCTTCTTTATGGTATTTTTACTCCCCCTCAATATTTGGCCCCCATATAATGGAACATCCTAAAAATTAATGTTGAAATTTTTTATTCAATATTGATTTTACATTTGATGAAACATATATATATGTAATGGATTTAATGTTTGTATGAATTTAACATCGAGGAGTGATTTTAGTGAATTGGTTTTGTTTCAATGATATAAATGTTTCTATCACTATGAATCTTATGAGATGAGTGATTCCCCTTGTGTGATTAATTTTTGGGAAAACTATGTCAATAATATCTCCACACATTTTTGAACCAAACCACAATGTCTGAATATTTATTAATTAATAGAAGTTAAATGTATGTTAAATTAGTATTCTCAGCTTTAAATGATATTTCCACATGTTTGTTTCTTATCCGATCTATTTCATTACTGTTCTGGATTTACCTATGTGGGTGTAGTTAATGTCCGACTATTCAATTCCCTCCAAAAAATTTGGGATCAGTCTTGGTCAGATAAAAAACCACTCCTCCTCAACCTTTTATCTTTTCATTACTATTACAATTAGTTTTGGGGGATATCAAACAAGGGTTGAGAGATGAATGTGAGATTTGTTCTAAATTTAACTTCTAAAAAAATGAAAACAATAAATTACATGTGTGATGAATTGTGAAAAATACGAGGATATCTAGGTCGAGATCTTATGGTTTTACATCAAGGAATACTTATGTAAGAGGGTCATGAAATATGATTTCAATGGATGTAGGGAACATTCAGGGAAAAAATAATTTAATGGTTAGTAATGATAAAATAACCAATATATATTGGATAGAAAGTGGAATGAATATCATGGAATGGTTCTCATAGTCACACATGAAGAGTTAGTGGAATTGTTGAGTTTTGAATTCCTTTCTGAATTTGGTGTCATAAAACACTTTTAACATCATTGTGATATGATTTATGAGAAATCTATTACCATTTCCACTTGGAAGAACTCCTTGGCGTTGTTCATGCACTGATAACATTACATTAATGAATTAAAATTTCTTAAAATGTTACATCTTTATGATGTTGAGAATATATAAGTGCATCTTTTTTTTAAATACGCGACGTTTCCTTAGAGTGAAAATGTATTGGTGTGGGGGTGTGATCGCATAGTGATCCACTATTCAATTCCACCCACACACTGTTATTTTGAACTAGTTTTCTAATTAATATTAAAAATATAATAATAAATTTCTCTTCATTGTTTATTGAATTACTTAATGTTTATAAATATTAAAATAATCAATTATACTTGTTTTTATATTTTCATTGAAGGTATATGTGATTTGGAGGCCCTAGAGATGATCCTGAAGGAAAATGGTCCAAAACTGCATAAGTTCCTTAAACACCTATCCTATGTTTGGTATATAATGAACACTTTGTGCATCAAAATAAACTAAGATTTTATGAGATGGTCCAAAACTCATTTTATAAAACTATTATGTTGAAATTGAAACCCTCTTTAGACACTAAAAGGCCCAACTGAAGTGATCTGATGAGGACATCAAATCTGCACAAAATCAAATGTTGTGTGACGGTTGATATCCATATCTCAATATGTATGTGTCAAAATGACAATAAACGTTCAATGGTGATATACAAGATGTGGGGAAAACATTTCTGTTTTTTCAAAAGAAATTAAATACATTTAAAAGAATGAATACAATGGGAGAAGTGGTTTTACACAATCTGTATGCCCAAAACCAATTCACATTTTTTCAATAAAAGACCAGCATGAGTACCTCATTGGGGTGTTAGAACCAGAAGTGAAGCTCTTCCATTTTGGAGTTCAGGAAGAGTCTGCTCCTCAAACTAAATGTTATGGAGGCCACTATCCTCATAGGGGGATCAAATTTGATGGTGATGTTCCACCCGAGCCTCCACCTCCTCTCGATGGTGAGCTAATCAGTGGATGATCATTTTGAAGGAGCTACACACACATTAGAGGGATTTCCAGCACTAGTTTTTATACTATATTTTTATAATTTTTGTGTTAAATATTTCACTTATTTCTTATCTTGATATGATTCTCCCATGAATTTATATCATTTAATATAATTAATTGAAACACTTTTTATTTTAAAACCGATTGGGTTGAAATTTCAAGTGGGAATCATTTGTTGTAACAAATGGACATCCCAAGCATCCATTATATCTCACACATATATGAGATTTCAATATGATTTGTTTTCTCTTGTTCTATAATAGATAACAAAACCTTGATAACACAATCTCTGTTTCAAGGGTTTCTTATTTGTGCATTGTTTTAAGGGGTAAGAGGGTAGTCATGATCATAAAAATCTTCAACAAAATAATTAAAAAAACAATGTGAAATTTTCATAGAAATGATATATCCAAAATGTGTGCTGAACGTGAAATGATCTCTTTATCTCAGAATTCTAAAATGCAACTTTTATTTATAAACTATTAAACTATTGGATTATGTCATTTAATTTTTAAACTATTTTCAAAACAACCCCCTCTTTTTGTAAATTTTATTAAGAATACACACTCAAAACCTATTAATGCTCCTTCAGTGATGATTTAGGGTCTTCCATAGACTATAAATCAATCAATAAAATGCTTATCAATTTGACATGTCCTGACCATACTGTCACATGGATAATCCAAAATAAAAAATCAAATTACAAAGTAAATTTACCACTTCTGTTTTGAACAAATATTTATGAAAACTTCCATACTATTGGTGTCATTTAATAACCATTTAGTCATCTCTATGATGATCAAGATGATCCCTATAACACATTATGTGGGGAAATAGGTCATTGATGAACAGTACTATGAAATGGTCTTGGAATTCTTGAAACATGTAGTGTATTATTC